>OX621250.1:25642500-26892500 GCA_951640165.1 Pseudoips prasinana | reverse complement strand
TCCCAGCATCTCACAGCCAGCCAGAAGTAGCAGCCAAAATGCTACAAAATGGCCTGGACAATGTAGCCATTTGGCTTAAGAAATGGCGCATCAAGGCTAACGAAACCAAATCGGTCAATGTTACCTTTACACTGCGAAGAGCTTCTTGTCCACCAGTGAAACTAAACAATGTAGAAGTCCCACAGGCTGACCACGTGCGATACTTGGGTCTGCATCTGGACAAACGTCTTACCTGGCAAAAACATATCTTCACCAAGAGGAAGCAACTCAGTATCCAACTGAGAAAACTTTATTGGCTCATTGGTAGAAAATCCCAGCTAAAACTGGAAAACAAGCTCATCCTCTACAAGTCTATCCTAAAACCTGTTTGGACATACGGCATACAACTGTGGGGAACAGCATCTCACTCCTACATAGAGATAATACAAAGATATCAAAATAAAATGCTAAGGTTAATAACAAGTGCCCCATGGTTCATCACCAACGAGCAGCTGCATAAGGATTTAAACATGCTCACAGTTAAAGAAGAAATAACCAGACATGCAAAGGCATACAAAGACAGAATTGTAATCCACCCAAACAAACTAGCCCAAAAATTTATGGAAAAACGATCATAAAAGCGCAGACTCAAACGCAAAATACCACAAGATGTGCTAATATAAATGTACATATTAAGTATAAGGGTGCGACATAGGTCTCACTCCTTAAAAAGCCAATTGCAGTGACAGACATACAGCTTAATGTCCTACAATAGTGACAGATTGCTGTAATAAATAAAATTAAAAAAAAAAAAAATGTTTTAGTTAATTTCAAGTGAGTATTGATATGCTGGACAGTATATAGGGTTAACAACCTCGAAGAACATTGACAGTTGACAGATGTCTAACACCATAAGCAACAACTTTTGTTATAGGAGTACAGACATGGCACTCAAAATTATAAAAGAAAAATATTTTACAAGTTTTTGCTGTACTTACACATATAAGATGTCTAACACCATAAGCAACAACTTTTGTTATAGGAGTACAGACATGGCACTCAAAATTAAAAAAAAAAATATATTTTACAAGTTTTTGTCTTAAGTTTCATTCATACAACGCTCGACTCGCGCGCGCTTGCGCTGCTATAATAATAACACTTTCTTTGCCAGATATTTATCTATTTAATTACACAACTTGGTGTAGGCAAATTTGGTAACTTTATTAAATATTGGCGGCAGTAATCTCTGCCATGAGCGTAGAGTTATAAATATTCAAATGGGATATTAAATTAGTACTTATTTTTGTACTAGCTGTGCCCCGCGGTTTTAGGGCTAGCGCAAACGGGCCACCGACCACAGCCACATAACATACTTTTTCATATATTTTGTATAGACGCGCCGCACACGTGTAGCCGGTGGCGGCCACTCGCTACAGCGGTGTCCGCGACGCGCCACTAGTGGTCGCTACAGGCCACACAAAACGCCCACAGCCGCCACTCTCGTACTGCTCCACCCCCCGCGCAGTTAACCGTTACACGTTTTACGTATCGCACGCGTCACCATGGAGCACGACGCCTAAATGGACACCAAACACCGGTGGCTGTCGCTCGCCTCTGATATTGTTACAAATGAGGCGGTAGCGCGCGACAGCCACCGGTGGCTGCGGTCGGTGGCCCGTTTTTGCGGAGCCTTACCCGCGTTAAACTTTATAAATTATCACAGCTTCTCCCCCGTAGGTGATAATATGTAGCCTATATGTTGACCCGACTTCTTAGTAATGTTCATGCAAAATTTGAAGTAAATCCATGCAGTACTTTTTGAGTTTTGCCCGGACATACATACAGACAAACAGACACACAGACACAAATTCTAAAAACTATATTTTTGGCTTTGATATCGTTTGTAGATCACGCTCCAAGTATCCTTTAAAAAAAATATTCAATGTACAGTTTTGACTTTCCTACGATTTTATTATATGTATGGATTACACGACTTGGTGTAGGCAAATTTGGTAACTTTATTACATATTGGCGGCAGTAATCTCTGCGATGAGCGTAGAGTTATAAATATTCAAATGGGATATTAAATTAGTACTTATTTTTGTATGAAAATAAAATCTAACAAATAATCAAAAGTTGTAGAACAAAACTTGTTGTTTATGGTATTAGCTATATAGTTCGGTTCCCACTCCGGACAAATCTTTGTGTGATGAGCATGATTATTCGCTCTGTGTCTAGGTGTAGTTTATCTACAACATGTAACGAAATTAACGCACACCCTCAAACACCCCAATTAGAATATTATGTTGTAATAATAAAACATACACTGAATTTTTAATGTAACATGTATATGCATTGTTATTTACTAAATTAGTTTCTTGGAATAAAGTTTACTTTTCTTTATTTTGTATTGAATGATGGATTCTGTGAATACAAATAAACCTGCTATTTTAAATGTCTTATTACTTTGACTTACGGTCCATTTCAATTTGTTTTGACTGTGCAGGGTTAATATGACAATAATTTCCGTAGTTTTATTTATTTTGGAATAAAAATTAACTATATAAATCGATAATTATATAAATCGATTCAGTAAACAATTCTGAACAAACTATTTTCAGGATATGCGTTAATTAAGTTACATGTTGTATAAGAGAGATGTAGCACTTCGTTGGCGTCCTTGCGCTATATGAGCAGTGTACTCTGTAAGGTGGTGGTAGACTGCCATCGGCGAGTTTAGGCAACTATGCTCGCGGTCAGTCTTTAGACCGCCAAAAGTATTTTATATAAGATGTATATAGATGTATTTTATATTGTTGTATAAGATGATGACATCAGCCGTAATTCGTCCACTGCTGGACATAGGCCTCCCTCAAAGGTTTCCATAGCGTTGCAATTAGCAGGATTTGCCGTAGTCATCGCGCTTGACATGCGAGTTAGAGACCTTCCAAAACTTAATCAGTTAAAATTCACTTTGTTTCCATAATAAAAGATTGCTAATGCACAAGATTCAGATTCAGATTGATTTATTTGCATATAAAACAGGTTACATATAGTTGGTAGTACATAATAATATGAAGTGCGCTGATTTATAACCGCAATGAAGTATGCAAAATGTAGTAACATTATTAAAAACCTCAATGTAAATAAATTTTATATAATAAAAAGCCTTGTCCCATCACAAGGATTATCATTATCATCGTCATATTATTAAAGTAAGTAAACAAATAAAAAAATAAATACAATATTAAATTAAATAATCAAAAATGTCGTCATCACAGTGCATTAAGTAATCCATAAAGACTTAGTTTAAGAAATAGAAATCTATAAAATAAAAAACAAATCTAAATTAATAATACCAAATGGCAATCTAAAAATGTATTTAATGTCAATAATAATCATACTAAATGATATAATAAATCTGTTAGAAAAAAGTCAATTGTTAAATCAAATGTCAAATTAATAAGTCTAAAGTATTAGTTTTCAAAATTTATCAGTCAGAAAGTCCGTGACGCTATAATAACATTTTTCTATTATCTACAATCAACTGGTGTTTCTCCACAGAATCTGCTAGCAGTTGGTTTTCAAGATGGCTCCGTCACTCTGTTTCGGGGTGACATAACAAGACAACGTAGCAGCAAAATGAGGACCTTGCCAGACTGTGGCACTAGCCCAATCACTGGACTGGCATTCAAGTAACACTTATTTTGTACTTTATTTTATTTGGATTCCATGAGACCCTTAGGGGACCTTTTCTTTGAAGAACTGACTATCTGCCACAATCTTGTTTCACTAAATCTACTAGTTTAGCAATCAGTTAATACTCATGTCCAACACAAACATATTCCCGCTTTCAACAACTATTTGTGTGATCCATAAGTAGTTATTCTCATTATGGATTGTTATCAAGTACTCAATAGCCGCGCAACGGTTATGACGTAGCTGCGATGTTATAATACTATTTTTACACTGTGATTATTTATTTGATAAGTGATTATCATTTTATTAATTACTATAATAATTCTATAATAATTTTACATCTTAAAACTATTAATAATCGATAGTAGACTTTCAAATGGTTGTCACTGATAAAATTTAAATAGGGTAGGAGAATTATTAAAGAGGCATTCTTTGTACGACGGTAGATGAGAACGTTACGCTGTTCGATTAAATATTGTGTGTGGAAAATATCTCTGAGTTTTAATGTGCAGAACCTACGAGTGCGTAATAGGATGGACCTTGTGTCCATGACTTATATGTTTGTAAATTCATTTTCATAGTGCAGACATTGTCTTCTAAATAAAAAAGGACCTTAAAGTGTAAATAAATTAAGATATTTTCTGTACTGCAAGTAAGTATGTAGGATTTTTAGATTTCTATCATGATATTTAAAGAGTATAAGTACTCTATTCATCATCAAACTTACGAACAACTAACTGTTCCAGCAACTTCGTTCGCAAATTTTGTAATGACTCCGTAAATGTGACAGAATATCTCTCTAATATTTCCATACAAACTTCTTATTCGCTATTGCTATTTTACATCCTTGATGGTAAAACTTTTACAAACTTTGATTGTCATATTTATTTATATCGAATCAACAGCCTTAAATATAATTTTCAACTTTCTAGCTCTAAACATACTTTCATACAACTTTTCATCCCTCACTTTCAACCCCTTACAACCCTTTTTTCCTTTCTCAGGGTCTAGACTATCTGTGTACCAAATTTCATTGAAATCGATTTAGTAGTTTCGGCGTGAGAGCGCGACAGACAAACAGACGAGAGTTACTTTGGAATATATAATATTACTAAGGATATTCTCAAACAATATAGTATACCTTTTAAGCCGTTAGAACGCCTGTGGTACAGGTTTAACCTAGTACAGGCACAAATTGTCTATAGCTTAGTATTAATTATTTTTAAAGTAAATACATATAATTTTGTACACATTATTTCTTGAATAAAATTTATTTATTAAAAAATAATGCTCATGGTGATGGCGACATATATCAGAATCAGAATATCATCACCCCATCTCATCCCGTGGGGGGTGTAGAAGTCGACCCGAGGGAATATCTACCAGAGGATGGGCAGCAGCTTCCTTCTGATGACTATGACCATCCTACTGCGATCGCCAACCCGCCTGCCAAGCGTGGCGATTATGGCATATCCCCCCAAGACGATTCTTGAGGGAGGCTTGTCCAGCAGTGGACTTATTTGGCTGTAATGATGAATGCTCATGATATTTATCCTTATTTACAGAGGGGCAGACAAACTGTTTGTGGTGTCTCGTGCGTGTGTGATGGTGGTCTGGCTCAACACCGAGCGCTGCGTGACGCTGGACGCAATGGGCGCAGCTCCTTCCTGCTGCGTGCTCGCTGACAAACAAAACTTGACGGTGGCTAACAAAGATGTAAGTGAGTGTATATTGTAAAGGACAAACTGGGGCTCTACCGGCTAAGTCGCCGAACATCGATTTCTTAAATGGCGTTCAAATAAATAAAGGTTAAAAAGGACTTAATCAATCATTAAATCGGCTTCCATGAGCACATGTGACGTCATAAATGGTCCGAAATAGATTGTCAACGTTGAAGCCGATTTAACGATTACTTAAGCCATTTTTAACCTTTATTTATTTGAACGCCATTTAAGAAATCGATGTTCGGTGACTTAGCCGGTAGAGGCTCTGTTTGTTGTATTTCGATTAGATCCTTTAGAGTCAATTGCCTCGGTAAGATAAGCCGTCTCACCTTGCAATCTATACTAACTGCACGTGTGGCGCAGCGGCTAAGACAGTCGCCTCGCCGTTTCGTGTCGCGGGTTCGAGTCCCGCGCCGGACAAGTATTTGTGTGACCCATAAATAGTTGTTCTGAGTCTGGGTGTAATTTGTGTCCGACTATTATATGTTTGTAAAGTACCCCGCGACACAGGGATTAGATTCCCTAATGCGGGCGTTGTCTTTTACCAATAAAAAAAAAATTAACAAGCATTGGAGCCAGTATTGACACGCGCTTGATTTTAAAATAAATTATATTGGATTTTATTAAGACTATATATTGTTTTTACTGAACACACACTGTGTGCCACATCTCGGGAAGCCATAAATATAATATCATAAATATTATAATTTAAACAATATGTTTCCATTTTGTAGATGACTTGAGCTACTCCTATAACTTCAAAGTACTTTTAGAGCAAAACTGTATATCAGTTTGGGCTCTAACATATGTGTCTCAAAAATGGGAAATCATAATATGAATCGTCCAGCTGTTTTGAACCAGTGTCCTCTACCAATCCGGGGTAGGCACCCTACCGTTAAGCCACGAATGATACATAGTTAGTTGGGTGATAGGTTTCCGCACTTAGCCTCATATTTGGGCCATTGTGCGTGATACTTGTTTGGCTACTCGAACCATCTTAGTTCCATCCAGAAGTCCAGGAGACCACGAAAGTCTGGCCTGAGGGCCTCCTGCAGTGTCTTCGGATCATTCAGAAACTTTGCCCGTTGGTAAGCAACACTCTTGCAGTGTAGCAGTACGTGTGCTGGTGTTTCTTCATTTTCAATGCATCCTCTGCACAGGGGGCTGTCTGTGACGCCAATCTTGAAGAGGTGTTGGTTTAGTGTGCAGTTTCGGGTAATTGTGCCTATCACCATGCGTAGATCCTTCCTGTTCAGGTGTAATAGATTACGCGATAGGCGTTTGTTCAGAGATGGTAGAAATTCTTTTGTCTGACTGCACGATTCCAGATCTATCCACTCTTTTTCATGTTTTTGTGTGGTTTTCTCACGAATGAATCATACAGTAGTTCAAATTTAAGTTTCTCTTGCTTCCGGAGGATGTCGGTGTTATCCATTATAGTTTTCTAGAAACATGGCTGATATGTTCGCAGTTGCAAGTGAAAGATCATATCGTATTGATAACATCTTCTGAACTATAAAATTTTTGATTTCCCATATTTGAGATTAGATTTAAGCTTTGCATTGCGAATAATGCTATAATAGTAATGTCTAAAACCAAGAGTGGTTGAATTGCGGCAACAAAGGGCCTGTAGCGTGATTGGTAAATGCTTGCTTTGCACGCCGCAGGTTGTGGATTCGATTCCCATCCAGGATAAATATTTGTGTGCATGAATATGTCTATTTGTCCTGAGTCTGGGTGTTATTATCTGTATAAGAATGTATTTACAAAAAAAAGTAGTATATGTAGTATATCAGTTATAGTCCAAGTCGAAGTCAAAAATTGATTATTCCATAAAAAAATTACATTTATGTGGAATCGTCATATTTTTTTACCCTACCGTGCAGTGCATGACGTGGCAGCTACTGAGAAACACTGCCAGAAAACTCAGTAGGAATCCTTTTTTAAAATAAAATATACTTAAGATTAATTACAATCATGTGTGTTGACTCAGAAAAACTCAATCCCAAGCACTTTTATCACTTAAATAATCAGAAATTTTGTAATATGCCCTGCTACACAATTTGGCTAAAATAATTCTTTTAAACTTATTCGTAGACAATTCTCTAATATCATTGGTAAGAAGAAGAAGAAGTACAAAGTGTAGTGTAGTGTGTCTTCTTCTTCTTCCCAAAATTCTTGCAAAAATAAGTAATACAAAACAATGGATACAGCAAGAGAGTTAGCTTATTTTAATGCAATTGGCGGCCTTATCGCTAAAAGCGATCTCTTCCAGGCAACCGATATTGAATCTTATACATTATATGTTTTCCATGGTACATGCTCTGCTTAGTTTGGGATCAGATGAAGATTTACCGGGATGTAATAGTGCATAAGCGAGTATCCGATGACAGGTTTACTCTTTATTTAAACTTTCATAGTCTGCTAGGAAAGGCAGCCATTTGGCTGAAATGTAGACAGGACATTACTATGGCAAGACCTACGCCATAACTTTTATTCAACTAAGGTATATTACCGTAAACTTTCTGACTGTTATGTAACCAATAAAACAATGTCAATAAATATATGTATTTTTTCAGGCAATTTTCTCCTATACTACTGAAGAGCGTGGTCCGTGTTATGCGCTTAAAGGTGACAAGGTCCGCCTGGACTGGTTCCGCAGCTACCTGGTCATCACCACCAACAAGGCTTCTAAGAGTGCAGCCTCAACTAGCACAGGTGAGACATAAGTACATTTACATATTTAGTACTACAACCCGTTATGTGACTGGGCCATTCGCTTCCGATCAATGGCTTAGCTCCTCCAGTAAATTTTCCTATAAACCTCAGATACTCGATGGAGTGTTAGTGCCAACTTTAATGTATGGAAGTGAAAGTTGGGTATGGCAGAAAAAGAATGAAAGTAAAATAAATGCAGTGGAAATGAGAGCTCTGAGAAGTATGTGTGGTGTGACTTTGAGAGACAGAATTCGAAATACTGATGTAAGAGAGCGTTGTGGTGTGAAAGAGGATGTAGTTACAAAGATTGAAAAAGGCATGCTGAGATGGTTTGGCCATGTAGAAAGGATGAATGAAAGAAGATTGACAAAAGAAGTATACCTGGCCTGTGTGAATGGGACAACCGGAAGGGGAAGACCACGTCGAACATTCTCTGACCAAATTGGAGATGTTCTCAAGAAAGGGCAGGTCAGAAGTACCCTAAACCGGCGAGCATGTATGAAGAATATAATGACAGTAATCGAGGCAAAAGATATGCAAAGATCGTGACAAATGGAAATCCGTTGTCTCTGCCCACCCCTCTGGGAAACAGGAGTGAGTCTATGTATGTATGTACTTCTGTATTGCAAGTGTTGCTTACAAACGGGCAAAGTTCCTGAATGATCCGAAGACACTGCAGGAGGCCCTCAAGCCAGGCTTTCGTGGTCTCCTGGACTTCTGGATGGAACTAAAATGGTTCGAGTAGCCAAACAAGTATCACGCACAACGGCCCAATTAGGAGACTAAGTGCGGAAACCTATCGCCCAACTAAATAACTAACTAACTAACTACTTCTTGATACAGTTAACTTATTAGCTCTCTTCATGTTGTTGGATCATCGTCTTATCATCTAATTACATATTAACTATCTATATGCATTGAATTAAATCTGGGATTAAAGTCTGAAACTTTGTAATATGCCTTGCTATACAATTTGGATTTAATTTGTTGATTGTTTTCTAATGTACTTGGGAAGGTTGTTGTACAAGTGTATACACTGCCCCATAAAAGGTTACTGTTTTTATGTGCTTATTTCGAACTAGCTGTGCCCCGCGGTTTTACCCGCGTTAAATTTTATAAATTATCACAGGTCCTCTCCCGTAGGTGATAGCGTGATAATATGAAGCCTATATGTTGAATCGACCTCTTAGTAATATTCATGCAAAATTTTAAGTAAATCCATGCAGTACCGTTTGAGTTTAGTTTGAGTTTAGACATACATACAGACAGACAGATAAAAATTCTATAAACTATATTTTTGGGTTCGATACCGATTGTTGATAACGCCCCAAGCATCCTTTAAAAAAAATATTCAATGTACTGTTTTGAGTTTCGTACGATTTTATTATATGTATAGATATTTATATTATAAGTTTGACTTTAATTTCAATCTAAGTATCTTCTCTTGTACCTTAGCAACCTCATAGGTTATTTTTGTAATAAAATACAAGTATCATATCATCTGTGTGTTAAAGAAAAACGTAATATTTCGTCGTCTTTTATTCTGCCGTATCTTACTTCCCGTCCTATTTTTTTTATCCTCCTTATAGTCTTTGACGAAAAAGTCCGAAACAAATGTGCAATAGCTTCGTTTGCTAAGTTAGGAGTTTCTGTGTACGTATACATATTACAAAAGTTTTTGTTTTCACAGCCACTGCACCAAAATCGCACCACATCACAATCTTAGACATCCAGAACAAATTCATCGTCTTCTCCGAAACATTTGAAGAAATCGACGCCGTCCTAACAGAATGGGGCTCCTTCTATATCTTAACTAAGAGTAAAGAGATGATTTATCTAGAAGAAAAGGATTTGCCGTCAAAATTATCCATGTTGTTTAAGAAGAATCTGTATGATGTAGCGATTAGGATTGCGGGTAGCCAGCAATATGATGCAGAGGGTTTGATGGAGATTTATAAACAGTATGGAGATCATTTGTTTACTAAGGTATGTTCATTTTTCCAACACTTAGTAGGAATATAATTTCTGAAACTACCACTAAGAGCCGATTTCACCGTTAAAATTAAACGCGATCAATGGGCGCTAAACTTGGTTCCGCTTCCTGTAACTGAGTTTAGCGTCCATTGATCGCGTTTAATTTTAACGGTGAAATCGGCACTAAAAGCTAAAGTACTAAGTTACTTTACTGTCTGCACTTCCCCTTAGAAATTTAGAGAGTCAATATTATGGAGATCCTGTTTTTATTACACCATATTGATGGTCACCGTAGCCTAGTTGGTAGTGCTCCTGCCTATGAAGCTGGTGGTCCTGGGTTCGAATCCCGGTAAGTGCAAATATTTGTGTGATGAGCACGAATGTTTGTTTCTGAGTCATGGATGTTTTCTATGTATATAAGTATTTATCTATCTATATAAGTATGTATATCGTCGCCTGGTACCCATAGCACAAGCTTAGCTTAGTTTGGGGCTAGGATGATCTGTGTGACATTGTCCCTAGATATTATAGATCTTATATTATATTATACTACAGTAACGCTTCGTACGAAGATAGTCCATATTGACAGGCGGCTTGGCGTGGTTGGTGGATACTTGCCTTTCGAGCCGCAGGTCGTGGGTTCGATTCCCACCCAGGACAGATATTTTTGTTTTTTTTTTCTAAAGACAATACCCGCACTAGGGAATGTAATCCCTGTGTCGCTGGGTACTTTACTGTTTGTCCTGAGTCTGTATGTAACTATCTATGTATGTATTTGCAAAAGAAAAGTAGTATATCAGTTATCTGGTTCCCATAGTACAGACGCCAGCAGATCCAGCTACCCCAATCTGTCAAATTTCTTATATATATTTTCAACTTTATCACATAAGCTCTCTGTCAAATTTCCCCAATTCAAAGTGAACCTGATCACTTTCAATTGGGGAAATTTGACAGATTGGGGTAGCATGATGTGCTGGGTACTATGGGAACCAGATAACTGATATACTACTTTTCTTTTGTAAATACATACATAGATAGTTACATACAGACTCAGGACAAACAGTAAAGTACCCCGCGACGCAGGGATTAGATTTCACAAGTTCTGCTTAGTTTGGGATCAGATAGCAGTGTGTCAATAATGTCCCAGGCTATTATTATTTTATATTTAATTCTTACAATGTTATGCCGATTAAGATTCGCGATAATATGTTCCTGCAAACATATTGCACTCGAATGGCGATACCAAATTACGTTAAACACAGTTTCTCTATCGCTCTCTCTTAGGACATGTAGTCTCATTACATTCATCATCATCATCATCATATCAGCCGAAAGACGTCCACTGCTGGACAAAGCCTCCCCCAAAGATCTCCACAAATCCTTCATGCGAATAGCGCAAGACCGGCAGTCTTGCGCTATTCGCATCCAGCAGTTTCCAGCGACCCGCACAAGATCATCGGTCCATCTTGTAGGGGGCTTGCCCACGCTGCGTCTTCCGGTTCGTGGTCGCCACTCAAGAACCTTTCTGCCCCAACGGCCATCGGTTCTACGAGCTATGTGCCCCGCCCACTGTCACTTCAGTTTTGCAATTCATTACATTACTCTAATGTTATTAATTAAGCTGTATATTCTGTTTCCTTTCCAGCAAGACTTAAAAGGTGCTATCGATCAGTATATTAAAACCATAGGTTGGTTGGAAACTTCCTATGTAATCCGCAAATATCTCGAATCTCGTCACTTGGAACCATTGGTCCAATACTTGGAACAGCTACACAAGAAAGGGTATGCGACAGAGGACCATACCACTTTATTATTAACATGCTATGTGAAGATAGACCAACATGACCAGGCGGGGAAACTGAAAGAGTTCATTAATTCCAAGGATAAAGTCATTGATTTTGATGTCGATGTAGCTATTAAGGTAAGTGTATTTTTTGTTTGTTTTATCTTTATATAGTATTCATATCAATTAAATTTAATTATTTATTATAAAACTTAATTATTTCTAAGAAAACTTAATCTATATATATAAAAATGAAACCCGTTTTCCGTTGTCACGACATAACACGAAAACGGCTGGACCGATTTCACTATTTCTTTTTTTATTGTGTTTGTTACTGTCAGAAGAAGGTTCTTATGAAAAAAAAAGTATAAAAAATTGCGCGGAAAATAAGAAAATTTAAGAATACTTCACAACCATACAATATTATTTCTGATCTAACCTTAGCGCTTTGGACAATATAACCTTTTTTAATGTAACTTTTTTTTTATTTGACATAGTATTGACAGAATGCGTGCGTAAATAGTCATCGTTAAGACAGGACAACGTCTGTCGGGACAGCTAGTATATAATAAAATTAAACAAGAAATTTTGACTATATTGCTAATATAAACTAAAACAAACTAAGCTAACTAACTAAAGGCAATCCAATATTCCGCATCGGCATCAATGGGTATCCTGCCCAGAAGACTGGCAGCGTTGCCACGTTGTATGACAATGTTAATTCTCTGTGCAAAAAAATGACCAGCCCTCTGGTCACGTGGTCTGGTGGCGTCGATCAATTTTTTTGCGATATTATATATTTTACATACAATACAATTTAAAATTTTGATACTAGTGTATTTAAGAATTTAATTAATTCAATTTGGACAATATACACTTCATATGGACGCTTGACAATTTCCCTTTGTTGATGAAAACCCAGGTGCAGAAGTAAAACTTTCTTGTTCACTGAAATTTTTCAATGAACAAGAAAGTTAAATACATTTGTATTTAATAAGTAATTGGACAATAATCCCGGAAAATAGTAAGGTTAGCCTGAATATTAATAAGATTTAAAGATCTTAATTTAAATATTTTTAATCTATTCTTCAAAAAAGCAAACACCTCACATATGACGTCATATGTAAGTAAACAAACAACGTTCGCCGCCGTGTCAACTCCCTTTTAACAGATGCTGGATCTATGTATTTGTTAGATATGTTTTTCGTTCTATAACGACACAAAACCTTTTGAAAACATTGAAATAATAGCTTACAATTTTTTTTACTCATGATGTCATTTCTAACTTCTTTGCAAGGCATTTTTTAAAATAATGTTTTTACCTAATATTATCTACATAAATAATCTTTTTACAAATTTATGAGTGTTTTCCCTCGATAAATATTATTATTATTATATTCACTAATTTTAATCTGTTCAATCAGTAGTTCATTTTAATTAGTTTCTGAATAGTCGTCAACATAATGTTCAGAAAAGTCATGTACAATGTCATAAGCAATTAGATATTTAGTAGATCCACAGGTAATATATAATGGTGTTACATTACTTGAAGTGCATTGTGAGATACTCCTAACATATTATTTTACTCGCAATATTTATCATAGCTGTGCCCCGCGGTTTTACCCGCGTTAAAATTTATAAATTATCACAGCTCCGCCCCCGTAGGTGATAGCGTGATAATATGTAGCCTATATGTTGACCCGACCTCTTAGTAATATTCATGCAAAATTTGAAGTAAATCCATGCAGTACTTTTTGAGTTTAGCCCGGACATACATACAGACAAACAGACAAAAATTCTAAAAACTATATTTTTGGCTTCGATATCGATTGCAGATCACGCCCCAATCCTTATTAAAAAATATTCTATGCACAGTTTTTACTAATAATTAATTTGTGTATTTATTATTTAATTCGTTCGAAAATTTGTATGCGTCATAGGGGAGCAAAGGGACTTGTTCCTTGTCACTACTACTACGATTGAACATTACTTAGTACTTTGAAAATATTAAACCGATGAGATGAACTTTGCTCGTCATTGTATAAATAAAGGTGTGTTATCGAAATTATTTTAAATGGTGTCCGGTATTATCGATTCTTTATAGTGAACTCATTGAAACACTCACAAGAAAACTAAGCAAAATTTTTTTTGATCGACTCTTATCTAATGTGTTAAAGCTAATGGTATTTAAAGAAACTAGATTACTCTGCCATAATTAAATTCGAATGTCTACCACTGTTAGCTTTTGAATGAAGAAACCATAAATCATTTTTAGGAATCAACTTACATCTATAAATTATGCACTACGTACAGACGCCAGCACATCAAGCTAACCCAATCTGTCAAATTTCCCCAATTGAAAGTAAACCTTATGCTAATGTGATACCGTTGAAAATCTATAAAATAAATTTGACAAATTGGGATAGCTGGATATGCTGGCGTCTGTACATAAGTGCTATATAATCGCATCCCTAGTAAACGCTGTACTGCTGTGAAGTTCTACCTCTATATTGCTACCATCTTTGACGGTCACCGTAGCCTAGTTGGTAGTGCTCCTGCCTACAAATTGGTGGTCCTAGGTTCGAATCCCGGTAAGTGCAAATATTTGTGTGATGAGCACGAATATTTGTTTCGGAGTCATGGATGTTTTCTATGTATATAAGTATTTATCTATCTATATAAGTATGGATATCGTCGCCTGGTACCCATAGTACAAGCTTTGCTTAGTTTGGGGCTAGGATGATCTGTGTGACATTGTCCCTAGATATTATTATCATTATTTCCATCATAGGTGGTCCGTCAAGTAAGCGTAGACGACGCGCTATCTCTGGCCGCGAACCACAAGCGTCACGACTGGTACCTCACTATGGTACTGGAAGACAAGAAGGATTGCAGGAAGGCCTTAGATTATATCGTCGAACTGGAATTTGAGGATGCAGAACTGTATATGAAGAAGTATGGACATAGGCTGATACAGCATGAACCAGAAGAAAGTACCAAGTTCTTAAAACGTAAGTTATATAGACTAGACTTGGGCGTAGGCATCCACAGATATATAAAGCTGATTCCTTCGCTTGCATCAGGAGTTAGGCTGATACAGCATGAACCAGAAGAAAGTACCAAGTTCTTAAAACGTAAGTTATATAGACTAGACTTGGGCGTAGGCATCCACAGATATATAAAGCTTATTGCTTCGCTTGCATCAGGAGTTAGGCTGATACAGCATGAACCAGAAGAAAGTACCAAGTTCTTAAAACGTAAGTTATATAGACTAGACTTGGGCGTAGGCATCCACAGATATATAAAGCTGATTCCTTCGCTTGCATCAGGAGTTAGGCTGATACAGCATGAACCAGAAGAAAGTACCAAGTTTTTAAAACGTAAGTTATATCGACTAGACTTGGGCGTAGGCATCCACAGATATATAAAGCTGATTGCTTCGCTTGCATCAGGAGTTAGGCTGATACAGCATGAACCAGAAGAAAGTACCAAGTTCTTAAAACGTAAGTTATGTAGACTATTCTTACGCTTAGGCATCCATAGATATATAAAGCTGATCGCTTATCTTGCAACAGGAGTTGGTCTACTAGATCTAGCGTAAGTTGAATACTTTTTAAATCATAGGTCACCGTTGCCTAGTTCGTAGTGCTCCTGCCTACGAAGCTGGTGGTGCTGGGTTCGAATCCCGGTAAGTGCAAATATTTGTATGGTGAGTACAATTATTTGTTTCTGAGTGGATGGATGTTTTCTATGTATTTAAGTATTTATCTATCTATATAAGTATGTATGTCGTCGCCTGGTACCCATAGTACAAGCTTTGCTTAGTTTGGGGCTAGGATGATCTGTGTGACATTGTCCCTAGATATTATTATTAGTCTTTATAATGTACACACGGCTACATATCAAGATATATATGTTCAGTATAAGCTGATCACGCGTTGTTGAAGATTCCCATACAATGAGAGGTCAGCTTATATTCGAAAATTATATGCAGTTGTGACCTCATTTATTACTTTCAGCTTTCTGAACATGCTGTACTGAAAGCAAGTTTCAGACGTATTTTAAATGAATTGTATAAACTTAAGTGCGGGTGGTAATCGAACCCACGAACCACGGGGTAACCGGCCCCATGTGCATTAACCGCTCCGCCACCGCATCGTGGTTCTCAGACTCTAATCTATTCAATCTATTCGATATTTCTTAACGCAGTTTAGAGCGCTTTTAATGCCATCTTACTGAAACTTACGCTGAGATCTATAGAGCGTACTTAGACTTTGCTCAGACTTTACTTTCGACTTAAGTCAAAGTCGGTATTTATAAAGCAATCTTCGAATCCGTCTGAGTGCATGCTTAGCAAATGCTAAGTCCACAAAATCGATGATTTAGTAATAACTTACACTATAAGCCAAATAAAAATAAAGTAGTCAAAAATATACTTCACCATCATAACTTACATGACTTTTTGATTTTTCCGTATTATCAGAGACAGTGATGCCACATTGTATAGGATTTCCAGAGAAATTGGGAATCACGGAATTTGTATTCAAAGGAATACTACAGATATATTGATAAATATTCCTAAAATACAGAAAGAAAAAATAATCAGTCATTATCATTGTATTTATTATTTATTTATGTGTTCAAACCAAATTTTCGGGAATTTTAGATACGACTTGAAGAGATCTAAACTGTCATCTGGCAACACTGATGTTTAGTTGACATTCTCATAAGGCCAAAGAAGCCAGGGCCGAAAACAATAAAAAAAAGTAGTTGACATTGCCGTTCACAGCTGATACAACAATGTTCCGTTTCTCATAATAAAAATTAATGTCGATTGATGGTCATTAAGTAATCTATTTTTATGTCTCACTCGTCATTTTCTAAATAGTTTAATAATAATACACAGAGGAACGTAGCGCACCATCTTTTATTCATAATTATGACTGTTTTTAAATGTTTTCCAATGAGTAATTAAGAAGTTAATGCATGTAACGACATTACAATTGGTGTTTTGACTTTGTCTGTCTTAGCTTATGCTAAGCATAATCTTAACGTCAAAAAGTCTTATAAACACCAAATCAAAGTATAAGCTTAGCATATACTTAGCAAAGTTTTACGTAAGTCAAGTTTGAGTTAAGTCTGAGTACGCGCTATAGATCTCAGCCTTAGATTGGAGAGTTCCAACAGATGACGCATTAAATTTTTAAATACACTTAAATCATAATTTTTATAATTAACTATGATTTCATTAATTACTTTTAGAATTTTAATTATGCTAAACTGGATACAAGTGTCATTCATCTTTAAAAAAAGTGATATCTTATATATCTAGACTATATGGAATACCAAGGGTACTCCCAATTGGTCTGAGCAAGACCTTTCTATTAAAAATGTTCTAGCGATGCATGACTCTGAGAGATGTGTAAACAGGTTAGAATTGCTTTTACTGAACAAGGTGTTGTTCAACCCTATTGAGACCATAATGCTGCAGGTAAATAACTCAAATTGTGTTCCTGTGTCTGAGTAAGGTACAAATGGCTTCACAGAGACAGCTTATGGGTCAGCAACATCGAGATACCCCAGGTTGCACATGAACAGAAACTGCCCCCGTTTACAGAAAAGTAAAATAAAAAAGGGTTTTATTCACGTAGACTTTAAAAAAGCGCTTGTTAATAGTCAGAACATGTACACTATACAGTTATTATTTCTAGTTACTTATTACTGATGTTTAGGTACACAGAATGTTAAAACATTTATACAATTTATTTTATAATAGTAGTGATATTTAGCTAGCTTGTATTAAGTTATTGTTAAGGAGATTGTTTAGTTTTGATTATTGAAATTTATATTTTACTACATATTGTCTGAATGGTACTGTCTATATTAAGGTATGAATTCAGTATTATTATTATTATGGAACTTGTGTTTAAAACGACGGTCGCGGTTTAACTTAGATTTAAACGTCAAAAGAGTTTCTTCATATTACAACAGTTTATGAACCACCAGTTTTTAATGATTATGGTTTATGAGTAAACCGCTAAAAGAGAAAGTTATTATATCCGAACTCTAACACTTCCAGCAGCCTTTATCCGCTTGGTATTTTCGATGAAAAACTACAATTACTTCGGCACGTTCTTCCAGAGTGTGTAAGGAGCGTAGTGATTAAGGCAAAAGATTTCGCATTAACTATATTTGCCCTTACGTCTTCAAAGAGTAATATACAATTGTCTCTTACTTGCAGTCCTATGCACGGACTATAAACCCCGTAGCAAGCCCCTAGTGGACGAGGCTATGCTGTCCGGAGCACTGTCCTGCCGCGGCCCCGACCGAGCGATGCCCGATGACTTCATACACATGTTCCTGACCAACTCCGAGAGACTAATAGAGTTCTTGGAGCACATGACTGAGAAGGATAAGGATTGTTCGAAGTTGGTGTATGATGCGTTGATTGAACACTATATTCACGTTTGGTAAGTGATTTTAAAATGATAATTAATATTTTACAGTAATAGTTTACACATAATACCTCGTTAGTGTAGCGGTAGCGTGTTCAACCGTAGATAATGATGGCCTGGGTTCAAATCTCGTATCGGGCTAAAAAGTGATTTTGGGAGTTTCCGTGAAAGACATTTCTCAGTATCAGCCCGAAGTCTGAGAGTTACCAGTATTACACCCCCGTGCCTCGGAGAATACGTTAAGCCGTCGGTCCTGTACCTGACCTCTTTCCGGTCGTGTCACTAGTCGTCCAATCGAAACACAAGAGTGATGGTTAGAAAGTACCCCCGTGTTTGCGCACACACTTGTGCACTATAATATATACTGCGTACTTTGCCCGTCTTATTATTATTATTAAACATAAATAATTAAAAGTTTTAATATTAGATATAGAATAGTTTAGATATCGCCTTGTTACATAATGGAAGATTGAAATAATTTATAAATAAATAATTATTTAGTAATTTACTGATTCATGGAAAATTTAAAATAGCGAAGTAGTATCATTCAGAATCGTTGTAATTCTATATTAAACGGTTTTCGCGATCATATTTGAGAATATTTTCCCATCAAATATTAATAGAATGTATTAATGCCATCACACAAACTCTTAATTGTTACGACAATATAAACACTATAGTCAAAATCTTGGTGGAAGCAATCCTGTATTATTAGTTTTTTTTATTTTGTTTTAACGGGCGTTCTTAACATGAATAAACATATAAGTATTCATTTACACCCATTACAACAATAACATTTTTATTATAAATTTTATTTCTTGCAGGGGCAAATCACCTGAAAGTGAAAAGAAAGAATACGAAGAAAAAGTTTTACGGGTTTTGAAGAACCCTGAAGCGAATTATGACAAAGACCAAACTTTGATTATCTGCCAGATGTTAGGGTTCCAGGCAGGCGTCCTGTATTTATATGAAGAGAACAAATTGTAAGTAACATTTTATATGTCAGTATGTCGCTGAACTACAATTACTAGACCTGTGCCTCTAGCACGAGTTCCTGCAGTTTACTTACTCGATCACACGTACAGTTTCGTCCCATACATTGATCACCAGAGTTTTGTTCTTAATAGTTTCCGCGAGAGGCGCTGGTGCTCAATGTATGGGACGAAACTGTACGTGTGATCGAGTAAGTAAACTGCAGGAACTCGTGCTAGAGGCTCTGCAAGCTTTCAAACTATAAACCGATCTTTAGGCAAATCGTCAATGGCGTTCTAAATAGTATCGCCCAGTGCTTCCCCTTCTTCTCTGTGGCAAAACCATTATATCGTTTACATAGATAGCTCAAAAGCTTTCGACTTTGTCTCACATGGTAGTCTGTTACGGAAGCATCCCTTATTTGGTCGACCAGCTCGTTAGTTTTTATTATTTCGGATTTATAGAATAGGTGGCTTATTCCACTCGATGAGTCCGCGGCTATTGGTGGCTTCTCGTCAAATCTTAAGTGCATTAAAAGCCAGTGTTTCTCAGGGACCTGTTCTTTGTACGATGCTCTGTTTCTGCATACTTGTTTAGGTCTCGTATGTATGGGTACGCAGATGACTGCATAGTTTAAGAACGATTAAATCCACGGGCTAGTATGACCACTAGCAACCCTCTCTGAGATGAGATGTTTGAACTGATGATCAGGGGCTCTACCGGCTAAGTCGCCGAACATCGATTTCTTAAATGGCGTTCAATTAAATAAAGGTTAAAAATGACTTAATCAATCGTTAAATCGGCTTCAACGTTGACAAACGATTCCGGACCATTTATGACGTCACATGTGCTCATGGAAGCCGATTTAACGATTTATTAAGTCATTTTTAACCTTTATTTATTTGAACCATTTAAGAAATCGATCTTCGGCGACTTAGCCGGTAGAGCCCCTCGATATGTAGCCTGTATCTTGTCTCTCCACCCCTTTCTTCAAGCGATCCATCCTATTTCAGGAGTACTATATAGTCTTGTAATGTTGCTGCAAATTTTGCCCACATTTTTTTTTATTGAGGGCTAAAGTGAACAGGCATTTCCTGACTACACTATTCCAATGTAAATTGTCAACTATTAGTCAAACGCAAGCCCATCGAATAGAAAGATATTAATTATTTCCACTTGATCCACGAACGCACTTCAGTTTCAAGGATAACTGGATATTTAGATTTGCGCGTGACCTAATGATATTGCATTATTATAGATGAGACTCCAGTTAGGTTATTTAAAAAGAAATCACATAAATCCAACCGAATTTATATTTCACAAGAACAGATACAAATGCTAGCACCATTATTTTAAAACAATATGGTGTTAAACAAATTATAAAACGACACGACCACAACCGACGCGTTAGAACGCCACGCACCGAGTGAGCCCGAGGCCCCGCAAGCGATTATATTTATAGAGCCGTGTTGGTTTCCGATCTGGCGTAAACTGGATTCGATAATACGGCCGTTCCTGGCAGCGAGGCGTCCCGACTGCTTCATCACTCAACAGAGGCAAGGCGGCAGAGGCGTCTTCAAGCTACATCAGAATTGGCACCAATGAGTTCATCCTCTGCAATATAGAAAACACACATAAGCCTTAATTCTCTCAAACCTTTTAAGGCTTTTGAAAAAACGAACCAAAATGAAAATTTAGAATCCTGACTACAGACGCAAGCGTGCACTCTTACATCGGCAGTAAGGACCAGCCAAAAATGAATTTTAAAAGTGAGAAGAGTAGATGTTGTGTAAACACCTCAAACTGCGCAATTTAAGGCACCCGCACGACACATGTATCATGTTAGCTCGTATATGAAACGTCTGACACAGTAGCGCGCTATCGTCGTCAATATTCGCCGATACAGATAACGAATACTACGACACAACACAGCCACACAGTAGGGAAGCAAAATCCGGCCGAATCCGCCTCTACATACTGCAAAAAATGAATGGGAAGTAAAGCACCGAAGTGCCCACCTCAACCACCTCGAAAACGGGAAGTAAAGCACCGAAGTGCCCACCTCAACCTTGAAAACGGGAAGTAAAGCACCTTAGTGCCCACCTCGACCTCATAAATGGGAAGTAAAGCACAGAGGTGCCCACCTCGACCTCAATAACGGGAAGTAAAGCACAGAAATACCCACCTCGACCGCAAATATGGGAAGTAAAGCACGGAAGTGCCCACCTCGACCGCAAGTATGGGAAGTAAAGCACAGAAGTGCCCACCTCGACCTCAATAACGGGAAGTAAAGCACAGAAGTGCCCACCTCAACCTTTACGTACTAGTCTCAAAGAAAGCGGTGGACGTGTCCCGAGGTCCACTCCCCGTGCTACAACACAGTATGTTGGGCCGCCACTTGGGTCTTCTTGAAGTCTGTTTAACCCGATGAGAAATGCCACCTAGTAGCGGTGATGTGAAAGCAGGACCTTGTAGAGGCCGCACATACCGGAATCAAGTTTGCCAGCTGACTGCACCTGCCGGGACAGCTCCCAAAGCGTATTCAGGGAACACGACTTCCAGGGACTAAGCCCTGCACGCCTACAGAGCGCGCGTCTGCTGTAGCCAGATACTCCGAGGTATTAGCCTTGGGAGCCACCACTCGATAGCACTGGTAGTCCGTTTCAACGAGCAAGGCTGTCACTCGCCTTCTCCACACGAAGAGTACTACAGACAGAATAACACTAAAACCTTTCAATACCTTTCCGCTCACAGCACACATGGTTGGAACTTATTATCAAAAATTGCGGAACAACTCTCAGAACAGGATTTCCTGCCTAACACAAAGATAGAATTTCGTCCCAACATAAAGTCAGATCTTAAAACATAACGCCAGCCACGCGGGCTACGTGCCCAGCGCCAGGGTGATACGACGAATACACAACAAGAAGTGTTAACTTCCTTCACCCAACCACAACGCATGATGCAACCTCAAAGGAGGCTGCACAAGTCTCCGGGCATCAGTCTCTTCGCCAAGGCACCATGCATTGTGAATCCGACTGCGTGGTCCTCTACACACGCGTCTACCCGACTTAGTAACGAAGCTGACACGCGTTATAAGCGATGCGCCCAACAAAATTATAAGGACTGATAAAACATCCCTTCCTTACCGTACATTACATGCATTAATGTCAATCATCATCCTCTAAACTCTAGCTAGCTATGTTTGAAAATGCAGTCATGGTTTCTATTGTGATAACACTACTAGTATGTTGGTCAAATGTGTGTTAAGAAATTAGGTGTACCTACAGGATGATGAGAAACAAGACCACATGCAAAGTTTTCGTTAAGTTAGGATGAGATAGTTAAACTCAGTTCGAAGAATGCAGCGCATGTTCCCGGACACCATTTACTACTCCAAGGCACCATGCATTGCGCCGCCACTTGCGCAGTCTTGCCTCCACTGAGTAGCTTCGCCTCATAGCGACTTCTTTGCAAGGCTTTGGTCACTTTGTAAGGACTACCTGTCCTGGTGTCCAGCTTTCCTGCAGACTGAGCATACATGATTACAAAAACGAGATCATTAAGTTTGAATTCATGAGTAGGAAGTCTACTGCAGTTAACTTACTCATACAGCCTCTAGTTACTTCACGTAAAGCATCTCAGTTGGTTGAAAGGCCACGTCACATACTAACACTCAGAGACACACAGAATTAAAGTTATAAAACGTAAATTGTTTTTATCTTTTCCCAAGTTTAATACCTGGTATGGGGCTCTGTTTTTTTAGAAACGCAGATAAGACACTGGGTAGTATACTTTCCGATAAAACTCCTTCAAACCTCGCCACAGACACTGGCCGCAACCTGCGTCGTTCTGCTATGCGTGTCACTCAACAGCGCAAGCTCATGAAGACGGCTTGGCAGTATGCTGAACACCTTCTAGGGATCATGCATTTATAGGTCCAACCTCCCTGTGAACTAAGAGAATATAATTACCAAGTGTACATCACCAAACGTGAACTCTTTTGGTTAGCGTTAATGTATGTCCAAGTGCAATCAAAACGAAGCACGTGGAACGAGAAGTACTTCAAAATAAAGGTCACAGTTTATTCCAACCCTACATACTCATGTTTGTAAAGTAATTCAGAAGATCACAACATCTTACGGTACCTTCTTGACTCCATACTACCATATCTGGGTTAACTTTGCCCAAGGCTTGGAAATGGCATCGACTCTAAATTGTAGAACATCAGCAACATAAATAAATGAATAAACATCAGCATGTGGCATCATTATCCCCTTTGAAATCAAAATCCTGGAAATAATGTACAATCGCGCAACACGCGGTATGAGATCACTTTTACGCTCAGTAGGTATATTTCAGAGCAATATTTAATACAATCGGTATTTATAAAAAATCACTTGTATGAGATGGTGGAAGTAGTCAGAGAGACCAAGAAATCGTCTTACCTGTCAGTCTTTTTGTATTGGGAAAATGTATATCAAACCACCTTTCTCGGACTCGGCCTCACCTGACCATAACTCATTTGTCTTGAGATTGCTTACATGACTGATCTCACATTAGTGAAACGTTTGTCCTCTGTTTGACCTAATCTTTTACAAAACAACATCATTACATATGACGAACATTTAATTGACGGACGCAGTATATCCAGACTTAGAACAACTACTTATGGTTCACACAAATGGATTTTCCGCGTGGGAATCGAACCCAGGACACGGAGTGGCCAGGCGACGGTTTTAACCACTGCGCCACACGTGCAGTCAAACTTTAGAGGATGACTTCAGGCTTATTTTGATAACTCCGTTGCTAAGAAGTAGCTTGAGAACGTTCACTGCTATTATACCTACCAGGTGATTGAATAAAATGACCAAAATGATTAGGGTTTGTCACATGTTTGTTCAGGGTTCGTTGTAGGTGCGCGTATTTCAGCGCTGTCAATACTGTTCACTTAATCCTCTCACTATCATAAGGTGCAACAACTGCATGACATTTTTTTCAACACCGCTAAGTCCCCGTTGAATTGAGGTACCATTCCTCAGCGGTGGTCAACACCTATTGCACGTACCTATATACTATGGCTAACATGCAATTTATTTATTTATTTATTTAATTAAGGATCGTCAACGTTACATACACTCATGCAGTTATAAGACACATACATACTTAAAAAATAATAGTGCTGCAACACTTAAAGACAACCACAGCATTAAAATTTTACATTATTGAAGTTAATTACAATAAATTAATTAAAAACTTGCACTAATTACAAAAACAAGCCATAAACAATAAACATCGAGACGAGACAAAAAGTAACATGAAAAGCAGAATACGAACAAATATTAAACTACACAACATTATACAATTAATAACATTAAAAGCTATATATATAAAAAATAACATACAATAAAATAATAGTGGAAGGATAAAGCTTAAATACCAAAAATAATCGCAATATTACATGAAAACAAAAAACATTGAATTGAATTGAAATTAAATTGAAATAATATAATATGAGAGAAAGTCTTATGCAAGCTGGTGAGTCACAATCTTTTCCTTAAATTGGCTAAGTGTGTCAGAGAGTATGTTAAAAGAACAGTTTTTTGCGTCATTATTATACTGAGTCGGGAGCCTTTTGAGTGGGTGGTTTTTTCCTAAGTTAGTTTTATAAGGTTTTATGTGGAACAGTTTGTAACTTTTAAACCTGGGATTTTTATATGGGGCATTTATATTAAGTTCAGAGACTAGGTCCGGGCAGTCTATTTCGCCATTAAAAAGTCTGAATAGAAATATGTGATCGAGCAGCCTTCTTCGGTCTTCCAGAGAAGTCATCTTAAAATACCTAACTCGATCGGAGTAACTTGGCAGTTTTTTAGCCAGATTACAGCTATAGCATAGGTGCCAAAGAAATCTTTTTTGTATTTTCTCAATATTTTTATTGTATATATCGTACAATGGGTTCCATATGTTACAGCAGTATTCGGTGTTACTTCGGACCAGCGAGTTGTATAGTAATAATTTAGTGGAGGGTCTTGTGAAGTTTCGGCAATTTCTTAAAACAAAACCCAGGGTTTTAAATGTTTTGGTCGTCATTTGATCTATGTGTATATTGAATTTCAATTTCTCGTCAAAGATTATGCCAAGATCCCGAACTTTACTAACTTTTTTCAGCTCATGGCCCGCAATCAGGTATTTGGTTGCTAGTACTGAAGCATTTCTGTGAAACTTAATATGGTAGCATTTGTCTATGTTCAATGTCATGTCATGATTATCACACCACTGTTCAAGTCTATCAAGGTCTTCTTGTAATAAAATGGCATCAGAGGGTGATTGTATTGCTCGGGCGATTTTAAGATCGTCGGCATATAAAAAGTACTTGCTATGCTTGAAACATTCTGTTATATTATTCATGAAAATGTTGAAAAATATTGGGGCTAAGTGTGAACCCTGAGGGCAGCCTGATAATGCTCGGAAAGGATGTGAGGAATGCCCATTAACAACTACTTTAGAGGTCCTGTTGTTTAAGTAAGAGGCGCACCACTTAATAAGACTGCCACCAATTCCAGCGTCAGATAGCTTCCTCAGCAGCAATGTGTGATTTATTCTGTCAAAAGCCTTGCAAAAGTCAGTATATATGGCATCGACAGCTATCCGGGTGTCAAGGTTATCTGTCAAAAAGTCCTGATATTGCATAAGATTGGTATTAGTTGATCTTCCTTTCATAAAGCCGTGTTGTTGCGGTGAAATGTAGTGTTTCACGTGACACGAGATTATAGGACACAATAAGGATTCAAATATTTTTCCAAATATCGGTAGAATCGATATTGGTCTGTAGTTTTTAATTTCATTGTCATTACCGGGCTTAGGAATAGGAACAATCAGTGCTTTTTTCCAAATTGATGGAAACTGACCAATATTTAAAGATTTGTTAAATATTAAAGTCAAAGGCGTAGATAGGACTGTTGCGCATCGTTTTGCAAAAATAGATGGTATACCATCTGATCCTGCACCTTTGTACATGTCAAGTGTTTTTAAAGCGGACTCCACTTTGTGTTCTACAAAGGATATATTACATAAATTATTAGTATTAATGGGTCCATCCGGCATCGCCATGACATTAGAATTTTTGTGTGTATAGACAGATGAAAATTGTTCGGCAAACAGATCGCAGATATCAACTCCTTGGTGTGCAATTTTATTCCCGAGATACATGGGGGAAGGGTAAGGTCCCCGATTCTTTCGTTTGCTTTTTATGTGAGACCAGAGTAACTTTGGGTTAGATTTGATAGCCGTCTCTAGACGGAATAGGTATTGTTTATAACAGTTATTGGTCATTTTCATGCAGCTTGTTCTTAAAATTTCAAATGTAAGTCTGTCACGTGGGTTGGTATATTTTTTAAACCTGATGCGATATTTGTTTTTTTCGTTAAGTGCTCGTTTAAGGTCACCATTGAACCACGGTGGGAACTTATTATTTGATATCCGTTTCTTAGGTACATGCTTCTGTATTAATTTATTTACTATGGTATAAAAGATAGTCACCATAGTATCAACGTTCTGGTGTGAAGAAAGCTCTGCGTGCCAGTCTATAATTTCTAGTTCTTTTATTATTGCCTCATAATCTGCTTTGAAGAAGTTCAATTTGCAGTCTTTATTAGGCATCACAGTGTTAGACTTTAGTTGCGTCAAGGTGAATTCAATAGGTGGATGGAATACATCAGGTGAAATTAATGGGGAATCACTCTTTTGAACTTTACTTATGGGGGTATTGCTAAGAATCAGGTCCAGTGTCCTTCCCATGCTGTTTGATATTATGTTATATTGTTTTAAGTTATTTAATGCATTGAAATTAAGCAATGAACGGGCATTGAAGCTGCTACCGGTTATATCACCGTCAGACCAAGAAATACAACTCAGATTGAAATCTCCTATAATCATTAATTCATAGTTGTTCTCCATTACTTTATTGGCACTTTCAATGAAATGATCTAACATGTTTTTCTGAACTGGTGGAGGCAAGTAGACACAGCAAACGAGTAATGATTTCGTTTTACCATTAGATAATTTTATGTCCAGTGATACCCAGACATCCTCACAGTCACTCTGAAGATCGTGGCGACGTCTTGATTTTATTTGTTTGGACACAGCCACAAGTACACCTCCACCTGTTTTTTTTTTCTGAAAACCGCTCGACTCTCTGTCCCGGCGGTACACCAAATAACGCTCATCCATCAACTCGTTATCATGTACAGACGATGATAGCCATGTTTCAGTAAGACAAATTAGCTGAAAGTTTGCGTTAAGAACACTCAGATATAAATTAACTGTTTTGGTATTCAAGCCCCTTACATTTTGATAATATGAATTAATTACAGCCATTACAAAAAGATAAAATAAAAAAAAGCATTATTATTACACAATATCTATCTATACTAAGTTGTCCAATTGTTGTTTACTATTAATCAATACTGTTGAAGATGTTTCGTTTTTCTTAACTAAAATTTTCCCACCTCTAACCCATACAAATTTATAGGATAGTTCTTTGGCCTTAATTCTGGTGGCGGCATGGAGAGATTTTTTATCAGGTGTAAGATGTTCACTTATATATATTGGTTTTTTGTTGCTACCTATGCCTAGGTCACTAGTGTTGAGTTTGTCACTGTGTTCATTTTGTTTCTTTTTATTATATTTGGATACAGCCGCCAATAGTGCATCTCAATGATCGCAATACTGAGCGGCGCCCGTGACGGCTATCTACACTTGACGACTACTGGTCGAATTTCGCGAATAAGATCGCAACCATATTGTAAACCACCGCGTGGCAAACTATGTGAATGGTGTTGCGCGCTGATACGGGAGCCACCTTTCAAGCAAGGTCTTGATCGGCCACGTGAAATAGATCGCGTCATTTCACAAACAAAACAATAAAAACGTACTTACGTGAAATCACACAACACAATATTTAACAAAAATAAAACTTTCACTGAGGTTACACTCGTTCCGTTTAGGCATACACGTCATGGGCTCTGTTTACAGTTAATGCACTCAGTGACATCCAATTGAGGCTCAAATAAACATTCCTTGTCGTCACAATGATTTTATGTTTGAACAGGATCCACCCCGTTGCACTACGTGATCGGAGTTTAACTTGAGAGCGAAACCAGGATTGCGAATGCTACCGCCGTGTATAGGCACGGTGTAACGGCGTCGGGGCTGCTATCACGAGCTCCATTAGACGCACCTTTTCCCGACTCACATGACTCCGCACACGGCGACCTGTTTCGCGACCGATCACAGTCCTCACGCGCTTGACAACGCGATTTACGCTGCGTCGGCGGTATTTCACAACACTTCAAAACACATCACACAACGTGGTTTTAATTTCTTTTAAGAAAATCACAAAAGGAAATAAAAATGCGGTTAGATTACGTAATTAGGATGGCAACAAGCAACGCTTAGGTTTTTCCGACTTCTGATATTATAGATGAGACTCCAGTTAGGTTATTTAAAAAGAAATCACATAAATCCAACCGAATTTATATTTCACAAGAACAGATACAAATGCTAGCACCATTATTTTAAAACAATATGGTGTTAAACAAATTATAAAACGACACGACCACAACCGACGCGTTAGAACGCCACGCACCGAGTGAGGCCCCGCAAGCGATTATATTTATAGAGCCGTGTTGGTTTCCGATCTGGCGTAAACTGGATTCGATAATAGCATAATAATTTAATAAAAAAAAATCTTAACGACATCTTAAGAGGAGAGATGAGATTTTACACGATAGATTACTATATCCTATCCTGGCAATCTACGTTTATTATTCGTACAAATTTATGTTTCGTAATTTGATATTGCGAACTATTAAAGGAGACATAGATTCCTTTTATTCGTTCAACTGAATTGGAATCTTGCGCAATTCCATGATCCCCATAGTTTAACAAGGCAATATTGGGACAGTTAAAAGAAATAAAATTTGTAACATTATTTGTCACTAGATGGCGTGCCCAAGTAGCTCTACACCTACGTAACGGCGACGCGGAGAGTGCGCTGGACGTGTGCAGACGTCGCGGCGCGCGCTCCCCACGCCTGTGGCTCGACGTGCTGTGGTGGCCGCCGCCCGCCCGCTGCCTGCCCGAGCTTCTGAACGTAGTCGGTGAGTGCTCTATACAACCCTTACAAGTGCCTGGACGTGTGCAGACGTCGCGGCGCGCGCTCCCCACGCCTGTGGCTCGACGTGCTGTGGTGGCCGCCGCCCGCCCGCTGCCTGCCCGAGCTTCTGAACGTAGTCGGTGAGTGCTCTATACAACCCTTACAAGTGCCTGGACGTGTGCAGACGTCGCGGCGCGCGCTCCCCACGCCTGTGGCTCGACGTGCTGTGGTGGCCGCCGCCCGCCCGCTGCCTGCCCGAGCTTCTGAACGTAGTCGGTGAGTGCTCTATACAACCCTTACAAGTGCCTGGACGTGTGCAGACGTCGCGGCGCGCGCTCCCCACGCCTGTGGCTCGACGTGCTGTGGTGGCCGCCGCCCGCCCGCTGCCTGCCCGAGCTTCTGAACGTAGTCGGTGAGTGCTCTATACAACCCTTACAAGTGCCTGGACGTGTGCAGACGTCGCGGCGCGCGCTCCCCACGCCTGTGGCTCGACGTGCTGTGGTGGCCGCCGCCCGCCCGCTGCCTGCCCGAGCTTCTGAACGTAGTCGGTGAGTGCTCTATACAACCCTTACAAGTGCCTGGACGTGTGCAGACGTCGCGGCGCGCGCTCCCCACGCCTGTGGCTCGACGTGCTGTGGTGGCCGCCGCCCGCCCGCTGCCTGCCCGAGCTTCTGAACGTAGTCGGTGAGTGCTCTATACAACCCTTACAAGTGCCTGGACGTGTGCAGACGTCGCGGCGCGCGCTCCCCACGCCTGTGGCTCGACGTGCTGTGGTGGCCGCCGCCCGCCCGCTGCCTGCCCGAGCTTCTGAACGTAGTCGGTGAGTGCTCTATACAACCCTTACAAGTGCCTGGACGTGTGCAGACGTCGCGGCGCGCGCTCCCCACGCCTGTGGCTCGACGTGCTGTGGTGGCCGCCGCCCGCCCGCTGCCTGCCCGAGCTTCTGAACGTAGTCGGTGAGTGCTCTATACAACCCTTACAAGTGCCTGGACGTGTGCAGACGTCGCGGCGCGCGCTCCCCACGCCTGTGGCTCGACGTGCTGTGGTGGCCGCCGCCCGCCCGCTGCCTGCCCGAGCTTCTGAACGTAGTCGGTGAGTGCTCTATACAACCCTTACAAGTGCCTGGACGTGTGCAGACGTCGCGGCGCGCGCTCCCCACGCCTGTGGCTCGACGTGCTGTGGTGGCCGCCGCCCGCCCGCTGCCTGCCCGAGCTTCTGAACGTAGTCGGTGAGTGCTCTATACAACCCTTACAAGTGCCTGGACGTGTGCAGACGTCGCGGCGCGCGCTCCCCACGCCTGTGGCTCGACGTGCTGTGGTGGCCGCCGCCCGCCCGCTGCCTGCCCGAGCTTCTGAACGTAGTCGGTGAGTGCTCTATACAACCCTTACAAGTGCCTGGACGTGTGCAGACGTCGCGGCGCGCGCTCCCCACGCCTGTGGCTCGACGTGCTGTGGTGGCCGCCGCCCGCCCGCTGCCTGCCCGAGCTTCTGAACGTAGTCGGTAAGTGCTCTATACAACCCTTACAAGTGCTCTGGACGTGTGTATCCTTGCCTGTCTTGAAGTGGAGTAGAATTTCTAGACTCTTATTTTTTTTCTTTAATTATTTAAAGGGACTTTTACGCATAGCGTATGTCAGTCCCATCGTATCCTAAACAATTGAATTTTCACAAAATATGGGCCATGAATTTGAACAAACCTATCGCATCATCACTATTTGGTTGGATAGAATTTTGTGGCACATGCCCACATCGGTTCTGTTCAAGTTCAGGGACCTTATTCAATTATTTCTACTAGACTCATATCGAACACATTCCATCAATAAATGTTGTAGGTTCTCGATACATTAGACACTTATTTGAATTGTTATCTTCTGCTTAATTTTGGGTAAAACTGTTGCTATACACCTCGTATACAATTAAAATTAATAATAATTTTGTTCCAGCTAATGAAAAGTTACTATCGCCTATCCTAGTCATCGACTGTCTCGCTAGCACTTCGACTTACACACTCGGCGATGTTAGAAAGTAAGTATTTAGAAGTACATAAGATAGATATATAGATGGTGTTATATAGCAAATAATTATGTGCACAGACAATAATATAACTAGGCAAACGTGAATGCCTTTTTTGGTACATTGGAACTAAATTAGTTTCATAAAAGACCATTTTAATACGAAAAAATCACACGAATAAATGAGTTTTAGTTTGGATTTATAATATCATGTACAGTAACACAAATGCTGTAAGCCAACTTTTATTACACTGGCTGCTTACCGATATTATCCATATCACCCGCATTACTTAGCCATGTCTTTTCATTTATCATATTCTTTTCAATTCTGATCCATCCAACGCAAAACGGTTGCCTGGAAGAGATCGCTTTTAAATAAGTTGATTTCCTTGTTTATATCCATTGTGTTGTTATACTTTTTTGCAATTAAGTACTCTTCTTCCCCTCCTCCTTCTTCTTCCTTTTCTTCTTCTTCCTCTTCTTCTTCCTCTTCTTCTTGCTCTTCTTCTTCCTCTTCTTTATCTTCTTCTGCTTCTCCCTCTTCTTCATCTTCTTCTTCCTCTTCTTCTTCTTTCTCTTCTTCTTCTTCCTCTTCTCCTTCATAATTGTTTCGCCGTACTACATAGACTCAATATATTCTATTTTGCCAGGTACCTAATGGACGTACTCAAATCAGAAAATGATGTGATAACCCGAGAACAAAACCTGTCCTCAAAATACCGTGTGGAGACGGAGCGTATGCGGGAACAAGCTCTGGCCTTACAGAACTGTGTGGTGGTGTTCCAGTCGACGCGCTGTGCCGCCTGCACCAAACCGCTCGAGCAGCCCACTGTGCACTTCCTGTGTCAACATTCTTACCACCAGCAGTACGTATATCACTTCAATATTTTCTAAGTTTAGGCCCCTGGGTTAACTAACAGTAAACGTTGTTGTAAACAGCGACCAAGTGCGAGTCGGACACACCCATGAAGGGTTCCGTAGCAGCATGTAAAATAATATATAAGTTTTTGTAGTAGTTGATTGAATGACAGGTCAATTGCGGTTTATAATTTATGACATATTATAAAAAACTACTTACTGGATCTCGTTCATACAAATTTTCGGTAAAAGTTTGCATGGTAATGTGCATCATATATTTTTTTTAGTTTTATCGTTATCTTATTTTAGAAGTTACAGGGGGGGCACATTTTACCACTTTGGAAGTGTCTCTCGCTTCTAAACTATTCAGTTTAGAAAAACAATTATATTAGAAACCTCAATATCATTTTTGAAGACCTAACCATAGATAATGTACGGGATCATTGAAAAATTGTTTCAGTTCTATGTATGGGGAACCTCCAAAATTTATTGGTATAGTTGTTATAGTTTCGGAACAAAAGTGGCTGTAACATATGGACGGATAGACAGACATAACATGAGACAATCTATAAGGATTCCGTGTTTTGACATTTGTCTACGGAACCCTACAAACAGTAGTTTTGAATGATGTGTCGGTGTATTATCAGTTCTTTGTTTGTCAGTTGCTTCGAGTCGGCGTGCGATTCGGAGGCGGAGTGTCCCATGTGCAGCACGTCGCGGCGCCGCGCGTCCGACGCGCCGCCGCACGCAGCCGAGGCGCTGCACGCGCGGCTGCACCACGAACATGACCCGTGAGTATACGAGCTTTGTTTGTGTCACTCATGTGGAAGACGTGGTTCCGCTCGTCTGACGTGCCGCCGCATGCTGAAGCTTTACCCGTGTGCCGGCTTAAAATATAATAAAAAAGGTTTTTATTCACGTAGACTTTCAAAAAGCGCTTGTAAATAGTCTGAACATGTGCGTAGTAATATATAATTAATTTATAATTATTTCTAGGTATATATAGATATTTAGGTTCACGGATTGTAGGAAATAATTTACAATAAGATTTATTTTATAATAGCAACGATATTTAGCTAACTTAAATTAAGTTATTGTCGAGGATCATATGTAGGTTTAATTAACTAAATTTTAAATTGTGGCTTTATTTTTACTACGTATTGTCTGAATGGTCCTGTCTATATTAAGGTACGAATTTAATGTTATTATTATGGCGGACCTTGTGTTAATAACGACGGTCGCGCTTTAATGCTACCAACGGATCCAATGCGCTCCAACTGAGAAGACCCAGCGAAACAAACTCAGTGGGTGTCTCTACTACCGGTTTCAACACGGCCCAGTTGAGACGCTCCGGCAAAACATACTCAATGGGGCATATACACGAGATTTGGTCCACTTACTAAAACTATTTAGCAGGCAAACACAATATATGCTAGATCGGTTGTCTGATTAAGTATTAATTTTACGTTTAATATATTAAAAAGAGAAAAAAAAAGGTCAAAATAAAAGTAACATTAATCATTTTGAGACACAACCAATAGTTCTGAAATTCGTAGAATATTTGAATAATAGATAGTTTTATTACAGATAGTTCATGTAACATAAAAGATTACTCATGTCTATATGGCTATAAGATCCACAGCGGACTATGTGCAGGTAGATACCGACCGCCAAATGTCTTTATCGTCAATGTTATCCTTAGTAGTGTAGTAAAGTAACCCTTAGCCATAAGTTCACGTTTAATGTGTGACCAACTTATTATCAGGTAGTTTAGTTATATGAATAGGGAGCTTGTTATAAAACCTAATACAATTTCCCATGCATGACTTATTAGTTTTGCTAACTCGAAAGGCTGGTGTAGCTAGTTTGTCCTTATTTCTAGTATTGACATTGTGCAAGTCACTCCGTTTTTTATATTTATCTATATTTTTCCGTACAAACATTATATTCTGATATATATATATATAAATATATATATATATATATATATATATATATATATATATATATATATATATATATATATATATATATATATATATATATATACATATATATATATTACAGTAAGTATATTTACCTCTTTAAAAACGCTTCGTAGAGACTCGCGACTGCCTAGATTATAAATAACTCTGACTGCTCTTTTTTGTAATAGCATTTATGTCAGCTGCTGAGCCCCACAGCAGAATACCATAGGGCATAATGCTATGGAAGTAAGCAAAATATACTAGTCTAGCAGTTGGTTCGTCTGACAATTGTCCAAACTGCATATGAAGCTGAACTTAATTTGGCAGATAATGTTTCAATATGAGGACCCCATTGTAATTTTGAGTTCAGTGTTATTCCCAAAAATACGGTCGAAGGAACTAAATCTAAAACTTCCTCGTTAAGTGCAACCGTTGGTTTAATATGAGTCACATTCGGCAATGAGAATTTGATGCATTTGGTCTTTCCTGCATTCAAAAGAAGATTACTTGCGGAAAACCAATTTGATATGAGGCCGAGAGTTTTATTAGGTTCTATAAGATCCTTATCTTTCCTACTCACTTTAAATATGAGTGACGTATCAACGGGACTAGTCCCTCCCTCTTACCCACCACTGCAACTCCTGTAAGCCAGGATCAACAGTGGCACACAATGAAATGACACTGAGCGGTGAAGCTCAGGCATGTCCCGGGGAATCGCTTTAACTGTCTTGGATCCCGCAACGAATTTAATCAGAAATAGAAAAAAGGAGGAGTTAGAAAATGAATAGTTCCACTTCCCTCCAGAGCAAAGCGGGAGACAGAATGATGTAAAGAGGCTATAGCCTCATAAAATGAGAGATTTGCAACTAGAGAAGCCAGCTGCAAAAGCACCGAGGATCAATTTAAGGGTCCTAAGTGAGCTGTTATATTTGATTCCAATAGTAGGTATGGCAGAAACGCTTAAACGCACGGAAGTTGTTCCTTGTTGCTACAAGATCCGTATAATAAACTACTCCAGATATTGCAAGCTGTTTAACATAATATCACGCTGATTTTGCCAGAGATCACACTCCCACAGGATGTGGTGAGCAGTTTGTTCATATTCGTTACTGGATGTTGAGCACAGACAGATTGGTGAAGATACTAATTTGAAACTATACAATTTACTTTTAAAATTGCCGTGTCCGGTAAGAAATTGTGCAACACAATGGTCTATGATTAGCCAAGTTTTATTTAACCGTTCGCGTACGTCCGGAAAGAACTGGTGCAAATGGCGACCCTTGGTTGACGTATTCCATCTACATTGCCATTCATTTAGTAGTTCGTTATTTAAGTCAGCTATTGGCATAAATAGCCTGGTTATTATATGAGTGACGTATCATCAGCAAATATACTTATTTCTGATACTTTCTCTACTAGATATGGGAGATCATTGATATAAACTAGAAATAAAAATGGACCCAAAATCGGTCCTTGGGGCACCCCCATTTTGACAGAATGTTGTTTTAAATTTACCCCGTCTATTGAAACCAGTTGTTCTCGACCTGATAAATAGGACATTACAAGAGCAAGAGATGTGCCAGAAATTTCATAGTATTTTAGTTTCACAATGAGCGTATGGTGGCCTACGCAATCGAAAGCCTTAGAGAGATCGCAGAAAACTCCCAGCGCATCTTGCGACCCCTCCCAAGCCTCCAACACAGACCTCATTAGTGTACACCCCGCATCCTAAGTAGAACGGCCCCTTGTAAACCCAAACTGCTTGTCATGCAATATCGTCATGTTAAAGTGCGAGAACATCTGGCTGAGCATGAGCTTTTCAAATATGTTACTTAGCGCTGGCAGTATAGAGATGGGTCGATAATTTGTGGCATTATTTGAACAGCCTGATTTGAAAACAGGTACTACCTTACTGATTTTCATGAGGTCTGGAAAGACGCCATCACTTACACAGCAATTGAAGATGTTTGCAAGTATGGTAGCAATGTTTTGTATGACTGATTCAATTGCCATTACAGACAGTCCCCATAAATCCTCTGTGCCCTTTTTTTGAATGCTCTTAAAAGCTTTTAATATATCAGCATTTGTAACAAATCGAAAACTGAATTTGGGCACAATTGGTTTAATAGATTGTTTTAAAAAGATTTCAGCCACATCGGTGACGATGGGAGGCACTTAGTAGTAACTAGAGGTATATTTGAAAAAAACTCGGCAAAAACGTTGGCAACGGTAAGTTTTTCTGAAACGAGTTCGTTATTAATATTTAGTTTTATTGTTCGTGAACATAACCGAAGTGCATACGTAGCGTATGGCAATAAGCGACTCGTGTGGGCGAGGTTGCCGGGCCGTCGTTCGGCGGTTCTCAACGTGCGCCATCTCCGTCTGTGAACACGCGGCTACATATCAAGTTATACATTTCCAATGTAAGCTGACCTGTCATTATATGTTAATAATAATCTTTATTTCAGACTTAAAAGTATGACATAAAGATTATTACATTCACATACACAGATTTTGACATAATATGACATCAATTTAACATAGTTTATAAATGTATTCTATATAATGACAATATGATCTGAGTTTATTTTTTTAATAATTGTAGTATAAATAAATAAATTAATAATATAAAAATAACGTGAAATGTCAATGTAATCAAATTCATATAAACTTCAAACAAACAGTAAATAAAATCAAATAAAAACATAATAAATTAATAATGAACAGATTTACAATTCAACTTAAAATTAAAACTATAGGAATACTTAATTTAAAATCTTTGAAACATCGGTCGGCTTTGATCTACGTATCTTCTTCAGTCCATTATCTTCTAAGGATTTCGCCCGTATATATCATAATTTTCTGCAAATCCAGAGAGAAGTTAGTGCAGGGGTCTACCGGCTAAGTCGACAAACATCGATTTCTTAAATAGCGTTCATATAAATGAAAGTTAAAAATGACTTAATCAATCGTTAAATCGGCTTCAATGTTGACAATCGATTCCGGACCATCTATGACGTCATTTTTAACCTTTATTTATTTGTACGCCATTTAAAAATTCGATGTTCGGCGACTTAGCCGGTAGAGCCCCAGAAGCGGCTTGTGCTCTCCTAGGTGCGGCGCATCCCTCGTAAACACCACCTTTGTGACAATTTTTCTTCCCATAAAAATTCCACAGATTTTTTTTGACTATCAAATGGATGTCACCCAGGACCTCATTACCTTAGGTACATGCTTCTATTAGACCTACGAGTACTTGTTTACAACAAGTTAGCAAAGACTATACTTAACAATGAACGTGTTTGTATCATGTTGACCCAGCTGTGTATAAGTAAACAACGCCGTATGCGCCTGCGCATATTTGTAAACTGGGCCTTACATATTAAGATATGTATTGTTTGACGAATATCATCGTTGGCGTAATGGATAACATTTGGACCTTGACGGAGAATTTACGGTAAAGGGGCCATTCTCAACGAAGTTTAGCCAACTGACGGGCCGGTTGGCGTGGTTGGCAGATACTTGCCTTTCAAGCCGCAGGTCGTGGGTTCGATTCCCACCCAGGACAAATATTTTTGTGCATGATCGTATCTGTTTTGTAATACTTCATAATGTAGTACTTTAGATTTTCACACCAGATAACTGATATACATACACGTTATCTGGTTTCCATAGTACAAGCTTTGCTTTGTTTGGGATCAGATGGCCGTGTGTGAATAATATCCCAGGTCCCAGGATATTATAATAACCAAAAGGTATTTTAGGCAAAAATAACGCTTTATATGTAACGGAAACATAGAACGTGATTTAGACTCCTTTCATAAGCGCTTTTTTAAAGTCTAAGTGAATAACTTTATTTGATTAAATTAAAAAAAATACATATATATTTTATTATAAAAAGCGGGGGGGAGGGGGCGTTGTGTCAATAGTTATAAATATTTTATTGCGAGATATGAGTAGAAGGATTACCATTTTTGATAATTTCTTAAAACACTCAACGCTGTTGTTTTTACTACTAACTGCTACTAATAAAAATAACAAAGATAAAATAGCATCCGTTGTTAAACTAAGTAAAACCTAGTTTAAATACTGGTATACCTGAATTACGGTACGGGCCTAATTATCGACCCTTATACGACTGACGGGCTGACCTTGAATGTCTTGCAACATCTAAGAACAACTCGCCCCTACTACCTCTACACACAAAATATGTAAATGTATATATACATATTTTGTATTATAAGTATGTATATAAAATTAAATAATCGCGAGCACCACTAAAAGTAAATAATTATGTAATTACAAATGGGACAAATTTAAAAGTATATTCTTATAAATAAAAAAAGTTTTTTCATATTGGTTAAATGACGGATTTATGAAGTAACAAACATGAAAAAATACAACCGAATAGAGAACCTCCTCTTATTTTTTGGAGTCCGTTAAATTTATTTCCAAAATGGGTACACATTTAGTTTCATTCAAAGCCGTCGTACAGAATCTTTAGATCACAAAATAATACGATTTTTCTCATGTTTGTTCGTATTTTAGTCGATCGTAGCACCAACCTAACATTAACCTAACCTGGGGCTCTACCGGCTAAGTCGCCGAACACCGATTTCTTAAATGGCGTTCAAATAAATAAATGTTAAAATGATTTAATCAGTCGTTAAATCGGCTTCAACGTTGAAAATCTATTCCGGACCATTTATGACGTCATATGTGCTCATGGAAGCCGATTTAACGATTGATTAGATCATTTTTAACCTTTATTTATGTGAACGCCATTTAAGAAATCGATGTTCAGCGACTTATCCGGTAGAGCCCCTGCTATTAAACGCGTTAAATTTTAATTTATTCGTGTCGTATAGTCTGTTCACATGATCAGATACACGAGTGATCCTATTACAATTACATTATAGTTTACTGAAAATACAAAATAAATAAGGTGTGAAATATATATTTTTATTTTAATATTGTTTTATTTCTGGGTAATGTTTGTGGAGAACACTATAAGCCGTCGGTCCCAGTTGTCATAAGAACACAAGTCTTAGCAGACGCCGAATAAAAATGGGAAAGAAATAAAACATTTACGTTTCTAAACTGTGATCTATAATTAGTTAACTTAACTCAAAGCTAGATAAAAAAGTGATTAAACGAAAATAAGACCAATTACCAATCCACCTGCCATAAACAGTACCGACCAGTTACGATCGTGCGCGCGCGCAATCATGTCTTATCGATAGAGTTACATTTATTACATTACGATAAACGTATAATTGTAATATGTATTTATCATTGTTTAAATCGGTTAATATCAATAATATCCCACCATTTTCCTGGTGCTTTGCCCATGACGATGATGATAGTAACTATGGGTAAGTGGTTGTTATTTAATTTTAATGAATATGTTGGAAGAAATTGAGTTGTTGTTAATAGATTCGCTATCATTGTGGTTTTGTGATCTTATCAGGGACTTAATGGTTGTTAAATTTTAATGGCAGTGCTTGAATACTTTATGTATCGGTAAAATAACAAGTTTTACGACTTAATGTTGCCTCCTTTAATGCCTCTTTATTTCTCCGGGATTGGAACATCGGTTAGCTTTGTGTTCGGCTCTGTCTCCATGGTCTAGTGGTAGCGTATTCAACTGCAGAAAATCAGGTCCTGAGTTGAAACCTCGAGTAGTGCGAAACTGTTATTAGGTTATATTTTCTAAGAATGTCTAATATTTTTTTATTAATAAGTAATAAATAATTGCAAAAAATAAATACAATAATATATACTAACAAATAATAAATATAACCTACAAATAAAAACCGGCCAAGTGCGAGTCGGACTCGCCCATGAAGGGTTCCGTAACAGCAAGTATTTCAGTTGATTAAATGAAATTTATGACGTATTAAAAAATAACTACTTACTAGATCTCGTTCAAACCAATTTTCGTTGTAGTTTGCATGGTAATGTACATCATATTTTTGTTGTTTTATCATTCTCTTATTTTAGAAGTTACAGGGGTGGGGGGGCACTCATTTTACCACTTTGGAAGTGGCTCTCGCGCAAACTATTCAGTTTAAAAAAAAAAAATATTAGAAACCTCTATCAGTTTTGAAGACCTATCCATAGATACCCCACACGTATGGATACGATGAATTTTTTTATTGAGTTTCAGTTCTATGTATCCCCATACGTGTGGGGTATCTATGGATAGGTCTTCAAAACTGATAGAGGTTTCTAATATTTTTTTTTTCTATACTGAATTGTTTGCGCGAGAACCCCCAAAATTATTGTTCTTTTTCTATTTTTGTGTGAAAATCTTAATGCTGTTTACAGAATACATCTACTTACCAAGTTTCAACAGTACAGCTCTTATAATTTCGGAAAAAAGTGGCTGTGACATACGGACGGACAGACAGAATGGAGTTCAAAATCAAGGTCACCAGAAAGCTGGGAACTTTACCTTGTTGTGTAACGACGCTCACACGTTGACCTAGATATAAAACAGCTCTCTGGATTTGACAACTTGATAAGGCGCCCGGAAAAGTCCTTGATGAAGTTCCGTGCTTATTGTTTTCTGTAATTATTTCTCTTGACCCCGGTGCCAAGAGAGAGGCAGTGTACGCTAGGCCAAGCTATCGGATTATGAGAAGAAGGGTATATAGAGCGTAGTTCTGTTTGCGCACTATCACACATCTAAGAGATGAAGCCTGGTCTGCGTTAAAACTAACCATAGCCGAAATTCAACCAAGAAGAATTTTTTTTTTAATTATTTCGGCCTCTTCTTACTCACCATTGCAACTCCAGCAAGCCAGGATCATCAGTGAAACGCAATGGAAATTCTCTAAGCGGTTTTAAAGACGCACAAAGCGGGATATTGCCGCTTTTAAAATTGACCACTGTTGCTGGGAAAAGCTCGCTGAAAATAGATTTGAATGGCGCAAACGTGTAGTGGAGGGTCGTAAGATCTGTGATGAAGCCTGGTTCGGATTACTTGCTGATAAGAGACAGAAGCTCTGTAAAAGGAGTGATACTCATAATATAAATACTAGATATAAGCATAACTTTGTGTTACATACCACCCGTCTCCACAAAGTAACCCTTTTATGGGGCAATGTATAAGATTCTATAAGAAACTTGCCAGTGATATCCGAGAAATGTCTATGAATAAGTTTAAAAGAATTATAAAAGCCAAATTGTGTAGCAGGGCTTACTACAAAACTTCTGATTATTTAAGTGACAAAACAGCTTGGGATTGAGTCGCTCTAAATTAACACATTTAAATACAATGTAATTTTATGTAAGAAATAAATATTTTAAAAAAGGATTCCTACTGAGTTTTCTGGCAATGTTTCTCAGTAGCTGCAAAGTATTGCACTGCACGGTAGGGTAAAAAAATTGACGATTCCACAGAAATGTAATATTTTAACGGAATAAATGACATTTGATTTTGATTTTCAAGCGACATGAAAGCGGCTCGGCACCAACCACCGCAAACTTCTCTTGTCAGGCCTGCGGCAGGCTATGTCGCTCTCGCATCGGTTTGTTTAGCCACCAAAAGAAATGTCTCTCAGACAATGCGCCGTAAATCGTCTGTAACAGACGCAAAGGCTATATATATATATATATATATATATATATATAGTGGCCAAGATACTGTTTGTGTTTCACCAAAACGTCACTTGATGTTAAGTGAATATATGGTCAGCATGGAACAGTACTTTCCTAAGTAGCCGAATACGCTGTCTTCTCCTAATAAGCTGTAAGCGCTCATAGCCCGATGATCGGCGAGGCCAGCAACTAGGCTCATGGTCAGTTCATAGATGGTTGACTACCAAAGTGGTTTAATTTCCGAGCATCTCCGTGCTTCGGGCACGTTAAGCTGTCGGTCCCGGTTTTAGTCATTAGGCAACAGTCGTTAAGCCATGTCAGAGGCCCACTGGGCGGCTTGAACAACTGTGACACTAGTGTAACCACTGCCCATACGATAAGTAAGTTATAATTCCTAATAAACTTTAATAACATTTTTTTCGCTCTGTATACACATACAAGAAGAGCAAACCTTAAGTAATACAATTTATAGTACTCCTAACCTAATTACGACGCATAAATTTACTCACTACTAGCTGTGCCCCGCGGTTTTACCCGCGTTAAACTTTATAAGTTATCACAGCTCCCCCCCCGTATGTGATAGCGTGATAATATGTAGCTTATATGTTGACCCGACCTCTTAGTAATATTCACGCAAAATTTGAAGTAAATCCATGCAGTTTTTTTGAGTTTAGCCCGGACATACATACAGACAAACGGACACACAGACAAAAGTTCTAAAAACTATATTTTTGGCTTCGATATCGATTATAGATTACGCCCCAAGTATCGTTTAACAAAATATTCAATGTACTGTTTCGAATTTCCTACGATTTTATTATATGTATAGATTAAAGTGCTGGAGTGTGTACGCAAACACGAGTGTTCAGCTAACCCTCACTTCCGGAGGCGATCAGACACAGGAGCTATACATTTACACTCCACAGGCTGCCTTTGCTAGCTTCCAGGGTACAATTAAGTGTTTTCTTACAAGAAAAATCTAAGTAACACTCTTTGATCAGACCCGGGCATTTAATTTTAATTTAATCTTTATTTCAGACATATACGAAACTAGGGTTAGTACGGGTTGTTAGTAGTACACAGAAATAAATACAAAGAAAGTGTTAGTAATTTGTTAGTAAACAAAACAGGTTAAAACAATGATTACTAAGAACTATTTTCTATTTCTGTGCAGGTGTACACCTGCCCAGTACACAATAAAAGGGCTGTCAATCTTGCACACTAACATTCTCAAAACAGCATTGATACTACCACGGACCCTACTCATCATCGATGCAGTTCTTTTCCTTATAATGGGAAAGAAGTGATCAATGGATGCATCCGCAAATATTTCGGAAGCACTGCAGTGCATTGGCTCCCTCAATACTTCAATAACTGCGGTTGAGCATTACCGCTATACTATTTAAATTACTCGTTGTCACGCTTTTCAAAGCATATTCTCACTCTGTACACGTGCAGCCTGTGGATGTATTACACTCAAGGAGCATACAGGACCCTGCGTACCCAATATATAATGCCTTCAGGGCGCTGTTGGGTTTGCGACGCCACTGTAGTGCCTCAGGGATGTTGGCCGCAGCTGGGGTTGATAGCTTTTCGGCTATCATCAGAAAACGTATAGCGTCCCTATTACAGTGGGTTCGTGGCAGTTCCAACAGCCTCCTGAAGACTTTGGCCAACAGACTTGACGTGGACAGTGCTATTATGCAGCCCTGGACACGCGTACACATAATCAAGGATACCGCAATTACATATAACCGGTATGTGTAATAGTGGTATCCTGTTATGTACTTATTTTAATGTAAATCTTAATATATTACTAACATAGTTTTTTAAGATTACTGGTACTAACACTATGGATTCCGGTCCGAAATAAACGATTTTTTTTAAAGTAAGCGTATTATGGGCAAGTTTCAAAGCAATAGGATATGATCGCAATGGTGTAATGGATAACACACGCGACAAATATACACTGTGTTACACAGCGCGCTACGGTTACTGTGAGCTGTTTTGTTTTAAAATCATAACATCAGAAGTGGTATTATTAATAACAAAAGAAATACTTAGCTGTTGGAATCTTCAATTTATATTTCTTACTTATCGTATAGGCAGTGGTTACCTTAGATCAGAGTAGTTCAAGCTGCCCAATAGGCTTCTGACATGGGGAGGGCAACCCACAGCTCTCCCCGGGTGCGTGTCCCGACCATCTGGGACACGGCGCAAAAGGGGGGCACCGGAGCAGCATACCCGCGTTCCCGGGGCTCCCCGTATCAGGCGCCAGAAGAAGTCCACGGCAGGTTAGGTTTAGTCGGTGCGAGTCCGACATACCCACCCGCAGACAATTTTTGCCGGTGGCATGCATTAGCATTCCCCCTGCCTTATCAAAAAAAAAAAAAAAGAAAGGCTTCTGACATAGCTTACCGACTGTTGTCTAATGACTACAACCGAGAACGACAGCTTATCGTGCCCTCCGAAGCACGGAGACGCTCAGAAATTAAACCACTTTGGTGATCACCCACCTATGGACTGACCACAAAAAAATATTAGACTTTAGACAGTACAAAATTAAAATAATATTAGACTTCAGACAGTATTGACGGCAAAATATATGGTGGTACGAAGTTCGCCAGGACTACTAGTTACAGATAAACTTTATACAAAGATTTATATTAGGTGGGGGTCGAACCCAAGTCCTTTGGCTTAACATTCACTAGACCAGAAGGTCAGTTGACCTTGATCCAGAAATAATAATATTGCTCACATATCAGATCTATTCCGTATACTGTACTCATATCTTTTATCTTCCGCCATACATATTTTGGTTCATCCAACCTGAAACTCATTGCAGGCTATAAGCACTGCGCTTTTAGTTCTAAGGCTGTCTATTGAATTAAAATCACCGTTTCAGGGTTCCGTACCATACCCAACGGCAAAAAGAAGCCTTATGGTGACGCTCAATCTTATACTCTGCAACAATTTAGGATATTGTTTTTGAAAAAATGTCTAAAGATGTCTTCTCAAAAATAGTTGCAGTTGGATTCCCAAATGTCAAAATACAGGAGATACTTGCACTGTGTGTAAGTTTGATCTACTGAAGTATAATATGAAAAGGCTTTTTTTACTTTTTTTTAAGTATATACTCAGTATATCAACTTACTTAAAGTAATACTTTACTCAAGCTTGACTTGGGGAGTAACTTCTCGTGCTCGTGACTTTTCGTAACGCTCTAGTCACGCTAGAGCGTTACGTAAAGTGAATGAGTTATTGAATGTAGAAAGAGAGAGAGTTATGTTTCGTATACTACTGAAGGGGCAAAAGAGAGAAGTGCGCACGTTTTCTTCCTTTCTCTCATAGCCAGTTTCGTATATATCTTGGTTTTACTTCAGTCATGTGTCTAAAGCACAGTCGTTTTTTTAAAAGACCTAATTCTTAGACTTCCATGGATTCACCGTGCGGAAACCGGGTTCATTGCGTCGTAGAGGAGGGAACACTCGACAGAGTCTGAGACTTGCGACTCAGATGTAGGTTTAAGGGGGCCCCCTGTGATGCATCAACGCTCACTTTCTCTGTCTCTCAGTGTTCGCCCCTCTTCCTAACCAGATTTGGTTTTGATCGTAAAAATGCCGCTATGGATACTCGTTGTAATATCGCGGGCTTAATTTTCAAAGTTCGTAACTGTAACATTTTTGAACTTTTGATTTTGATGCCATCTAGTTTAAAATTACGTCATTTCATACATACATAGACTCACGCCTGTTTCCTAGAGGGGTAGGCAGAGATAACGGATTTCCATTTGTCACGATCTTTGCACACGTCTTTTGCCTCGATTACTGGCATTATATTCTTCATACATGCTCGCCGGTTTAGGGTACTTCTGACCTGTCCTTGCTTGAGAACGTCTCCGATTTGGTCAGAGAATGTTCGACGAGGTCTTCCCCTTCCGGTTGTTCCATTCACACAGGCCAGGTATACTTCTTTGGTCAATCTTCTTCCATTCATCCTTTCTAAATGGCCAAACCATCTCAGCATTCCTTTTTCAATCTTTGTGACTACATCCTCTTTCACATCCTCTTTTACAACAAACACAAGTACTATTCATATTTAAATGTCAATAAAGCTATTGGTCTATCTTTTTATTGATAGTTATTTGTTCCTTCTGTAAAATTTGACTAAATGGAGATACGAACAAATTAATTTAATTTAACATACGTCTTGTGCAGGTACGCGGTGGTGTCAGAGTACTACGGGCGCGGAATGTTTAACAAGGTGACGGTGGTGACAGACGGCTCCGTGGAGCCGGCACTACCTGCGCCCGCGCCGCTTCCCGCCGCCGCGCCGCCGCAGCACACGGTACACGTACAGCAGTACGGGCCCGGAGCTGAGGCCAAGTTGAGGTTGCAGGAAGGACAGAGTAAGCAAGGTATGTATCTCGGATGTTTTGCGAGTGTTATCCCTGTACGTGTCGAATATGGTCGATACCATTGTATAAATCATGTCAAAAAAGTATGGTCCTATAATCTCTTCGAAGTTGGAGGGGACTTAGGCAAGAACAAGGGAGGCGATGGCTGGCCCTCACGTCATACTCGTGAACGGGTGCTGCTTGCGGTAACTGGTCGAACTGTTGTTGGGGTACTCATAATATTTTATTTTTTTCATACAGTCATTGCCTCTGGTTGACTTCGTGTGACTTGTTAATTTTGTAAATGTACGCGGATGTACCCACCGTTTTTTCATCTAGCAAGAGGTTATTCTAATTGTTTGAGTGAAATTTTATGTTATTGTTTATTATCTCACAATTTTTCAACGGTTCTGTGCGTGCATTAGCCTACATAACGCCTATCCCAATGTTAGAAAATACATGATTTTAAAAAAAAGGAACGAAAACAAAAAGCAAAAGAAGACGAAAAAAGCAAGCCCGGAGTTTCTTTGTGGCTTTCTTCTCCGGGTCGTCCACCTAGGTAGCTAGATAAAGCCGCAGGTTAGCTAGGGTAGGCTCCTCGGCGGCGAGGATCGCTTTGGCCCCTTAACAGGTCATTGGTGATCCCGTGCAACTGATCACACCCTCTCTTAGAATTCTGTCCTTTTGCTTCAGCGGCCCACTGAGCTGTGGCCCCCTGAGCTGTGGCCCGAACCCTAAAAGGGTGGCCTCGGGTATTAATCGTTTAATATAAGCTACTGGTTAAGAGCCTTCTGCGCTAGCCAAATGCTCATTGCTTTCAATTCTTTAATTTTAATATTGTACAACTAAATTTCAAAATAATAGATTAATTTGTTTAGACTAATTATATTTTTGTAATTTTTATACTGTGTTCGACTATGTTTGTGTACTGCATCATGAACTTGACAAGTACAAGTGTATGTTAATACCCAAGTGCTGAATAAATTTCATTATTTCGTGATTTCATTTCACAAATGGATATATAGTACCACTACGTCATAGTCAGGACAATAGCGCACTGGGCATATTTTGATTTGTTATCTATATACATATATTCTCATGACTGTGGTCAAAAGGTTAAATATGCTAGGTCCAAAGAAGAAAGTATGATTAAAATGCATACTCCTTAGACCTGGAAAGATGGCAATCGAATTTTTACGTGACATAGACTGCAATATATATAACCCCCGGTGCAAAAAGAAGGGTGTTATAAGTTTGACGTCGATGTCTGTCTGCGTTTATGTGTGTCTCTGGCATTGTAGCTCTCAAATGGATGGACCAATTTGGATGCGTTTTCATTTGAGAGGCAGTTTCAGTGGGTCCAGTATAAAAATAACATCTCTTTTCCAATAGATTAAATATGTATTTAAAATTATAAAAGTTTAATATTAGGAAGCACGCTCACTTTATGAAACTAGCAATTCGGCATACGTTCATTAGAAATAACCTAACCGTCAGAAAACCTCCGACTCAAACTCTAAATTATAGTTTGAGTTGGAGATTTTCGAATTATAGTTTGAACGTATGCCGAATTGCTAGTTTCATAAAGTGAGCGTGCTTCCTAATATTAAATTTTTGTAATTTTAAATACATATTTAATCTATTATAGGCAGATCGCTAGATTATATTATAATTAGCAAACAGTTTGGAGCTGTAAATCCTCGGCTAGGTCTGTTTTAAGTACTGTTTTCATTGGTTTTGATTATATAACAAACTTCATGAAGTGATTAAGCAATGAGATATGCGATATAGGACCTCATGCCTTCCCTCGGCGCTGCGGTGACAGTAAGAGAAGTGACACGGCCCTGGGAGAACATTGGACAGTTGCATGTCCTCCCGGAATACCGGCTACTGCCAACCGGCACAGCGACTGCGCCAAAAACGCTATCTTCCCGGAGTTGCCTACACCTGGCTATTGCCGCCCAGTGCAGGCAGCTCCTGGAATGTCCCACGTCATGTGCAACCATTGCGGAAAAAGGGGCACCGGAGCAACATTCCCACGTTCACGGGGCTTCACTGGCGCCAAGTGCATTCCACGGCAAATTAGGTAGTTGGTGCGAGTCCGACATACTCATCCGCAGACACTTTAGCGGGTGGCATGCGTAGGACCTCATGCCCTAATTACGGCTTTATCTCGATTTCCATATAAAACCTTAAACTGAATATTATATATCTCACACTATCTATTTGTGTTTCAGTATTCGTACCAAACGCCCCAAAGCAAATCATACCGAAAGGCAGTACTCTAGTCCCCGTGCCCGAAGGCCGAATGCGGTTGAACGAACAACAAAGATACGGGTCCAGCCTCGAAGCCAACCTGAACAAATTGGAACCTCCCCACAAGTCCCCATACTCCTCACCTATTACTGCCAAAAAGAAGTTCGAAGACAAACCGCGAAGTACTGGGATCTCACCAAATGTTCATAATATATCGAATGCTATTACTAATAATGGTGGTAAGAATCCATTTGATGAAGATCCTTACGACGAAGCGAAGAATCCGTTTGCTGATGAGGCGACGGAACCTTCCAATCCGTTCAATGAGGATGAAGATTACGACAAGAATTATAATCCTTTTTCGTGAAACAATGTGATGTGTAAGTGAACGGTTTGAGTTTTATACATGGACGAGTACTGCCAATGTTGGTACCCACGCCTTATAATGTTGTTAATTAGTTTACACTTTGTTAAAGGGTACTTCTGACTTGCCCCTTCTTGAGAATTTCTCCGATTTGTTCAAAAAATGATCGCTGCGGTCTTCCCCTGCCAGTTGTCTCATTCACACAGGCCAGGTATACTTGTAATAAAGTATAACATGGTTAAGCAAGTGCGTAGTACATGGTTTAACTGCTTAGTGAAATGATCACTTTAAGGGGCTGACAAGATTGAACAGAAATCTAACAAAATGGGATGGATGCTGTAACAAAATCATTAATTGAGGCCGAAATATTATATTAATGGCAAATCTAACTGAACAAAGATATTCCTAACTATAAATTAACTTTATTTATAATAAATATTCAAGTTAAGTGGTAGTTCTTCGAAATTTTTTTTTTAGGCATTGTTAGATGACTGCGATTTTTTTTCAACTGAGGAGTTTAGTTTAATTGCGGGATCGCCTCTCTATCACTATATATAGGTCAAAACTTACATGATTTCTTTTTAAATAAAACTTATATATATACCTTATACATATATAGCACATTTGACTTTGACAGTAAGCTGACGTTACGAAAAGTGTAATCAGGCGAGGCGAAACGAAAATACTTAATACCATAATATGGATTTAGCCGCTCAACGATCACATTGTCAGTTGATAAATGCACTATTTATATAGAAGTAAAAATATCAGATGAATCTGTTGTTTTTGTCAATAGCTTCACCTACACAATGCGATGTCCCTCCAAAATGCAAGAAATATCATAGACAAAGTTATCTTTACGCTCAAAGTAATTACATCACACTTGCACCTTAACAAAGTGTAAACAAACCTTAATTAAGACAGTTATCCATTAACGTCTGTAATTCCGTACCATATAGGCAAATGTATTACCGACTGTGTCCGATGAAAGGCTCCAGGTGAAGAATTAAATTGTCCACAAATTGTTTGCAACCGGCTTGAAGAGTGATCTGGCGAAATTAATATATACTGCTTTGTATAATTTTAAATTAGTGTATAATACAAGAAGTAAATTTAAGATGCCTAAGGAGTTTATCATCATCATGTCAGCCGAATTTCGCCCACTGCTGGTCAAAGGCCTCCCCAAAAAATGCATCTATATATCTATGGGATATGCCATAATCGCCACGCTTGGTAGAGGGTTGGCGATCGCAGTTTGATGGTCATAGTACACAGAGAGACGCTGCTGCCCGTTTCTGTTAGATATTCCGTCTGGAAGTCTTCTACGCCCCCCATGGGATGATATGAGGTGGCTATATTCTATGATGTTAGCCATACAAGACAAAAGCTAAGGAGCTAAATCTAAAAAATGAATTGGTTGGGTTCTTCATAAAAGTTCGTAAACTTCTCAGGACTGGTAATTGGAGAGATCTTTGGGTGAGGCCTTTGTTCAGTAGTGGATGTCTTCGGCTTATATGATGATGATGAAACCGCCCTCATCATATACAAGGTGTAACATAAGTAGTGGACGTAATCATTAAATACAAGCAATTTGCGAAATACATGTAATATGTTTTTGGCGCCCTACACAAATGTATCAGCAGATCCTTAGTCATGTATGGGGCAAAAAATATGTGTGAATTTTGCAATGTGGTTTGCTGCACGTTGTACAGTTTCTTAGGCAAATTAAACTCTTTGCCTTACGTCCATTACTTATGCTACATCTTGTATAATAGCGATTCAAACTGTGCTCAATTTGGTTACGTTTATGTGTCATATTAGCTTTTTGTAACATTGCAAGGTTTTAACGGAATCCTTTTTAAATTACTTACTTATCGTATGGGCAGTGGTTACCCTAGTATCAATAGTCGTTCAGGCCGCCCATTAGGCCTCTGAAATACCTTAACGACTGTTGCCTAATGGCTACAACCGGGACCGACAGCTTAACATGCCCTCCGAAGCACGGAGACGCTCAGAAATTAATCCATCTATGGACTGACCGCGAACCTAGTTGCTTAACTTTACCAATCACTTACGGATCGGTGAGAATATCGCACTATGAACGCCAGTTTTCAAATAATTAGATGGTAATGATTCTGTTTCTCCTTAGGTATCTCACTCATATGTTATCACGTTGTATAGAAATTAAATGCTATAAGACTGCAATGAATTTTTATATTGAAACCATCTTAAATTATAATCTTTATCATATTCTGATTATTGTTTTAAAAATCATCGAAATCTGAATATGCATCACGTTTTTTTGTGTAATTTTTCGGCTCTCATTTTTACGCTATATGTATTTTGGTACTAAATATGCAGGCTAGTCACAAACTAAATAGTCCATTGGAAAGTTACATTTTGGGTGTATTTGTCAGGGGATGCAATTCTATGTTTTAGGTATCAAGGGGGAATCAGTCTACAGTTAAATTAAAATTTGTGGGGTTTCGACGCTTGTCCCCCGGCCGCTATCTTGGAAAAAGGGTTCAGATGGCTTTTTTGGTTTATCTGACGAATTATATAGGTCTCACATAAAAAAAAACTGTCTATATTTTTGTAACAAATAAGTTTATCTACAACGTTTGTAAAAAAACTTTTAGTCGTAGGACCAAAAATAAAAAAGTTATAAGCGAAAATCCATTAACATTAGAGAAAATAAATTATATTGGTCTATATAACTTTTTATATAATCATTTTACAAATGAGGTCAGATAAACATCAACAAAAAAACTTGGATTTAACTTTAAAGGATATAACGGGGTCCGTTGATATCTAAAAAATAAAATTGCGCCTTCGAACAAATGCAAGCAAAGCCCAAAAAAACATCTTAATGGACTAAAACTGTAACTATTAATGCGATCCTATTTATGTAAACACGAGACTGCTTTATTATTTAGTACGTTTTGCAGATCCTATCAAAAGCATTATCACAAAGTGGTGTAATTTCGTTTACAAAAATAGTTTGAATTAAAATGCAACTATAGATACATTGCACTTTCTGTATAAAAAGACACGAATATATTGTAGTTTCAACTCATACATTCCTCATTGAATAACATGTATGTTGTAATAGTAAATTGTATTTATTGTTTTGTAAGGTATACCATCATAATTGTAATATTATGTGATAATAAAACTATATTTAAGTTACGTCGTGGTTTTACTTTTTGCTTCGAAACTATTGTAAAGAATTAAGGTTCTACCCCACTATAAAATAAGCCCATTGATTACTTTGATATCTATGAGTATAATATATAAACGTAATTTATTAATTGCAGGCGAAAATTGCCTTATAAAATTTGTTTTTAAATTGAAATTATACATTTTTATGCAGCCACATAAGTACTAACTTATCTTAGTGGGTATGTGGGCAATTGAATTTTTATAATAATAATATGGTTATCAGCATTCAAAATAATCCTATTGTAAAATACACACTTTCTACAGAGATTTTTTACCGACTTCAAAAAGAAGAAGGTTATCAAGACGACTGTATGTTTTTTTTTTATTGTATCGTTATTTGTGAACTGACTTAGATGTTTTTGTTTCCTTTCGCTCTCTAGAAGAAAAAAGTAGCTTTGTGTTTTTACACATTAAACTGCAGAAATACATGTGTATTTCTGCAGTTTTCTTTGACAAAACCCAGTAGATAAACTTTGAATATTACTACACTGTGAGGGCTGGCAGGGACTTCCACACTTTAAATGAATAGTATTTTATACAAATTTAATATAAACTTTGCATCACGTACAAAGTCGAATATCATAAGGTCGGAAGCTACTAGTTGAAGTACTGAAAACAAGAGTTAAAGTAAGTAAAGGTCACTTTTAAAAGTAGTAAATGAGTAATCACAAAAGCAATATGCCATTTATAAGTATACTCGTAAGTATTCTTAGCGTGTCGATGACAATCTAAATTAAGTCAGCCCAGACTTCAGCTACGCGTTGAGCGTTGTCAGTAGCGTCCATTAGATCTTGTAACGTGCAGGCATTAGGGCACGCAGGACATTTTAACAAGTGTGCCATAGTTTGAGGAACAGAACCACACTTGCACTCTAGGTTGGAAATGTTTAAAAAACCCCACCTGAGCAGGTTTTCCTTGCTTCGACCAACTTGGGTCCGGAGTCTATTCAGGGACTTCCAAGATGGCCACGGCAACTTGTGTCCGGGCGGAAGGTTTTCAGCGGGAGGGACGAATGGGATGGTCTGGTCAAGCACTGTCTCGCCACAGTTTGAGCCGTGTCTTGGACCGTTCACCAGAAAGTGGAAGCACACAGGAAACTTTTTCGACTTTTAAGCCTTTGTGCAACAAGCTTACTGTTGTGCATAAGGTGCCGTTTATCGTTGCTCATTTTAGACCTTTCGTTGGAGCTTGCCACCGTTCTGCGAACATCTGATGGCGCTATGCCTGCCAGCGGATATAACATCTGGAGCGGCGTCGGTTTGAGACAACCAGTGATGATCCGGCATGTTTCATTCAAAGCGGTATCCACTAATTTTGCGTGGGCTGAACGATTCCATACGGGGCACGCGAATTCTCCACATGAAAAAGCTAGCGCCAGTCCAGAAGTCCGCATGACATCAGGCGAAGCTACTCGTAAGTGTGTATCATAGTCTCGGTGTCATTTTGATATGCAAAGTCTGTATCTTAGTATTAGTTATACTATACATTTCTAATACATTTACCGCTCAAATGTGGCACCCTTTTAATAAGATATTTTTTTAATACTTACACTATTTAATGCTATTTTTACAAAATTTTGTAAATACTTACACTTTTTTAACAAAATTAATCTAAGGCTATCGCTTAGTGATATATAAATAAAATGTGTACCAATTATATCTAAGCGTATAATGTAATGAATATTGATATATTCTACGCATTACGAATACAAAAGAAATGCAATTATATCACAATTGGTTAAAAGGACGGGGAAAATTTATAATAATAGCGAAAAACTAGCAGACATTGATGTTTTCTGTTGTACAGTAACATCATTGAAAAAATGTTTTTGTCTTTAGTATAACCTTTTTAAATTTCATAAGTAACTTAGAACTTAGCTCATCAACTAATACTTTGTTAATCCATGAGGAAACTATAGGTCTTTAAGTAAAAAATGAAATATTTAAGTTCTTCTGTATGACCGTTTGTTTCTTATCAAAATAAATAAAATACTGAGTCACCTCGCAATTGGACAAAGCGGGTCAAAGGTAGCGACGACGTTTGATCCAAATGGATGGATCTGTCCGGTTTTGTTTTGGTAAAAATGTTTTTTTCAGAGGAGTTGGGCAACTGCGCTTGGCTGTGGCGAGCCTCTCCGGGGAAGCTTGTTGGAGGATTGGATCCATTTTGTTTCCATAGTTCCTGCTGTCAATGAGGTCTAGCTTTCCCGCTCTTTTCTTCATCCAGGGAAGTACACCGTGCGTGAGTTAAGAGAGGCAGCCCTAACTGCTTTAGATTCGTAAGCGTAAATCCCTCCTCCACTCGCCCTAGTTAAGTATATTGTTAACTTAGCATAATTAGCTTATAAATGCTAATGTAATATCATAATAAAAGATTATTATTGTTCTGCTGTTAAGCTAAATATAGTTTTTTTATTGAAACTCCCGGGACCCAACCCTTATTTGGCGCCACAATTGGCGCTGAAGACAGGATCTTTGCAGTCTTTCGCTTCGGTTTGACGTCCGTTTCAACGGTTCACGATACAATTCACTCACGATATAATTCTCGTGGTAGATTTTTTTTATTTAGGATTATAATTTCTTTTTTAATATTTCAATATAGATTTTTTTTGTGTGTAGCTATATATTTTAATAACATTTATAATGGAAAATATTAAGACCATATCACCCGAATTTATAGATCTCATGGAGATGCACAGCAACTCCCACTATTTATACAAAAATGTGATATATTTTGAAAATATTCCAAAGGAACGATCTTGCACAAAGTACCTATTTATTTCACGTAATTACAAGCCGATTATCTGGAGAAGCAGGTAATTTAATTGGAAGTTGTGATAACTTATTAGGTTGGCCCGAATTAAAACAATTCTTAGAAACCAATTTTGGTGACCCTCGAACAGAAGAATGTTTGGTATCAGAATTAGAATGTTTGAAAATTAAATATAATGAAAGTTATTTAGGTTTTTACCATAGAATAAAAAAAGCTTGGAGTATTTTAACATCAAAAGTTAACTGTAATATATTAGACGAGAGTATACGAGTAGCTAAACGCATGTTATATAATAATTCAGCATTAAAAGTATTTTTATTTAATTTGCCACCCCACTTAGTTAGAATGGTTCGACTTAAGGGAGCAAGCACTATGGAGGATGTTTTAAAATACGTTTTGGAAGAGCAGAACTTTCAGGCCATTTATAGTTTAAAAAATAGTAATAGATCTTTTGGAAACTCCGGTCAACAACGATCGAATAATCAACCACGATATTCTTTCAATGCAAACGTACCAAATAGATTCCCAAATCATAATTTCCCTTCTGGTAGTAATTCATTTAATAATTCAAGGCAGTATAGGAATTCTAATTTTAGACCCAGTTTACAGAATATTACGAATCAATCGCCGTATGTAAATCGATCAGCGCAAATACGTAGTCAGCACATTCGTCGCCGGCGCATAACGCACCGTTTGCTAATATAGGGTCAAGCACCGATGTCACGATGCGTACTGCAGGTTCGAGGCGAATTAATTATACAAATAATTATCCGTTCTTAACGTATAATAATGAAAATAATATATCGGAACCGGGACAGAGTACGTCAAGTGATAGGGAGTCCGTGCAAAATTTTTGCATAGGGGCCTCAATTGTAGAGAGAAAATAGTTTTAAATTGAACACTAACAGCTGATTTTGAATGTCCTTAATTAATTATTGAATTTTGTTTAATTTTCATTGTATAAATACATGCGGCTGTTAAACAAGCTATAATAGTCAAAACAAAAATACAAAACCCACCTCGGTCTGACTGGATCAACAACGAAATTATCATGGCAATCGAACAGAGAAATGTATTATAGTCTTCTATCTAAAGTCATCACCAGATGAAGGTAAAATTGAAGAACTACGTCATTTAAGAAATCAAGTCCGCGACAAAATTATTACTACAAAAAGTGTATTTTATTATAAATCATTTAAAGACTGTGCCAAAAAACCATTGAAAATGTGGAAAATCATTAATGACCTATGCTCAAATAAAACAAAATGTAATAATGCTCCGTCCAAATTTGAGACGCAATCTGGCCCTATTGCTGACATTACGGATATATGCAACTGTTTTAATTCTTGTTTTGCTAATATGGGTTATATTCTTGCTAATAACATCCCCCCTATATACCATGATAATACTGAGTATAATAAAGTATATGACAACCAACTAGATATCTCCAAATTACCTATTAATATGAGGGAGGCGATGACTGGCCCACACGTCATACTCGTGAACGGGTGCTGCTTGCGGTAACTGGTTGAACTGCTGTTGGGGTACTCATATTTTTTTTTTCGCCTCTGGTAGACTTCGTGTGACTTGTTAATTTTGTAAATGTACGCGGATGCACCCACCGTTTTTTCTTCTAGCAAGAGGATATTCTAAGTGCTTGAGTGAAATTGAATGCTATTGCTTATTTATTTTATGATGACTGAATGACAACGGTTCTGTGCGTGCGTTAGCCTACATATCAACCAATCACAATGTAAGTAAAATACATGACATAAAAAAAAATTAAACTGAAAGCAAAAGAAGACGAAAAAAGCAAGCCCGGAGTTTCTTTGTGGCTTTCTTCTCCGGGTCGTCCACCTAGGTAGCTAGAGAAAGCCGCAGGCTAGCTAGGGTAGGTTCCTCAGCGGCGAGGATCGCTTTGGCCCATTAACGCGTGATCGGTGATCCCGTGCATGTGATCACACCCTCATTTAGAATTTCATCTTTTGCTTTAGTCTTCAATTCTTTAATTTTAATATAGTAGAACTAAATTTCAAAATAATAGATTAGTAAATTGTTATTTATTTAAGGATTTCAGAAAATATATGCGATAAAACAAACCGCACGGACTGACAAATTAATTTTTTTTATAACTTTTTACTATCCACTATGTTTATGTACTGCATTGTGACCTTGACAAGTACAAGTGTACGTTAATACCCAAGTGCTGAATAAAATTTCATTTCATTTCATTTACCACTTACCGAATTTGCCCCGGCTACGGTAGAAGAAATCAGCAAAATTATTGACATCAAAATCCTTGAAAAGTATTAAAGGTGCCATACTAGAAGCACTTACTACTTCAATCAATAAATGTTTGAAAAATGGTTACTTCCCTGACTCTTTAAAAATTTCCAAACTGAGCCCTATCTTTAAATCTGGAAATAGAAGTGAACCAGAAAACTATCGGCCTATATCCGTGCTCCCTGTCATTTCAAAAGTTTTGAAAAAGTTATTTATAATCGTCTAGACAATTACTTAACATCCTTCAATTATATTTGTCCTAAACAATATGGCTCTCGCCCAAAGTCTAATACACTTTCAGCCTGCGTTGATTTAATAACTAATCTTAAAAGTAATATTGACAATAGGCAAATATCTCTCGGAGTTTTAATTGATCTGAAAAAAGCATTCGATACAATTAGTCACAATTTATAAATAAACTGTACTATGCAGGAATCAGAGGAGTTGCTCTGAATCTATTACAATCATATCTCTCTAACAGATCTCAAATTGTCAAAATCTTAGACACTCAAAGTACATCACAACCAATCACATATGGGGTGCCTCAGCGCTCAATCCTAGGGCCACTTTTATTTTTAATTTATATTAACATCAGAAGCTTTAGAGCTATTAGCTTCTGAAAACTTAAATGAAACGTATGATGTAATAGAGGGAAACCGATCAGATGAAACACATTATGACGATTGTAGTCACGAAAACCACATTGATGACGAAGTCTAATGACGGAAATTATTCTATGTCTTGTAGTTAAAATTGATATTTAAGCTTATGTCACAAATCAATAAATAAATAAGAAAATATTTTTTTAGGATTCATTATTTAAAAAAAAAAACAAAAATAATCCATATTTTTTCAATAAATACTCTAAATCACTAAATTGATGTATATTTCCCATGGAGCTATTAAAAAGAGGAGACGGCCTAAGCAACTGAGCACTGTGATTTTCAACTGAGTCTAAACGTCATCATGTAGGCGTGGCCTAAGTCAATGTATTGTTGGCGTTCGTCCTGTGCACAACTACGTCACGTTCACAATTTACAGCTATATTTGCGCTAGAAGATAAAAATAATGAAGTGTTGTGTTTTATCTTGTAAAAACTACTCGGACAGACGTTCTAATGCTATGGATGGCATCAAATTTCATTTGTAAGTAATTTTATTCGATTTTTTATCAAAATAGTTCTAGAAAATTCCCTTAACGTCGGCGTTTCGAAACATAATTCTACACGACATTAGATGGCGATACTTGGGGTCATGGGAATAAAAAATATTTAGGTACGCAGAGCTCAGTACTATCATAATCTAATAATCGTATGTACTGAAATTTGTTTTACATTCATTCGTAAAACCCCTTTAATGGCCAAAATACATTTTTGTAGCTTTTAATATAATTTTTAAAAAAAGAACCGCTATCTATCGTACAAATATGAACATAACAAAAACAGGGCCGTAATTAGGATCCAGTTATTTTACCTAATGTCCCGCAGCTGTATCATAAATAGAAAGTACTTAAACATGGAATGCACTGCACAAAAAAAATACAATCTCCTATAAATTAAATATTCTATGTACAGTAATTTAATTAATGTACCTACTTCCCTTCATTAGTATGCTCGTTGTTTACTTAATTTAAATTAAGTACTTTAAGCCTACCTAGTTTATTTAGTCAAATTTTAAAATTATGAATGTTATAGATTGCCATCTGAAGATAACCTTAGACAAAAATGGATAGCAAAAATTAACAGACAAGACTGGTCTCCCTCTAAATATACAAAAATTTGTTCTTGCCATTTTAACGATGAAGACTTCGTAGTAACAAAAAAAGGCCTTAGAAAATTAAAGAAGGGAACTTTACCTTGTTTAAAACTGGATATATCGGTTCGTAACAATGCATTTTTTTACCCATAAAATATTTAAATTTATATTTCCAATATAACATGAATAACAATTCGGAATATTAATAATAAGTCTTAATCAGAATCCCATAATCTTCATCATCATCATCATTCATCAATGACCTTTTTATTCTCACTTTTATTTTATAATAATATCACTGTCAATAAAAAAAAGATATCATTATGGTTCGAATGGTACGAAGTTATGAGTCCGGCCCTGTTGCATCCTGCACTGTGTGACATCTAGTGTAAAAAAGTTACGTTACTACTAATTATAGTCCACAAAACATGCGAATAGTTTACCTATTGACCGGTAGATGTAAACAAAGAAATAGGCGGGATCTAACACCCTCTCCCCCCCGCAAAATGTCACGCGTCGTTTCATAGAAAAATCGAATTACAACGTCTCCTCTTTGTAATAGCTCCATGATATTTCCTTACAAATACACCTTTTTAACTAATTAAAGCAAATAAATATTTTTGGGCAACTTTTTAAGAAATTATACCATAGTGCGTCTCCACAAAATAAGAAACTCTTTTATGGGGCAATGTATAAGGTTTTATAACAAACTTCCCAATGATATTAGAGAATTGTCTACGAATAAGTTTAAAAGAATTATTAAAGCCAAATTGTGTAGCAGGGCATATTACAAATTTTCTGATTATTTAAGTGATAAAAGTGCTTGGGATGGAGTTGTTCTGAGTCAACACACATGATTGATGATTGATATCTTAAGTATATTTTATTTTAAAAAAGGATTCTTACTGAGTTTTCTGGCAGTGTTTCTCAGTAGCTACCACGTCAAGCACTGCACGGTAGGGTAAAAAAAAATATGACGATTCCACATAAATTTGCGCGCGAGTTGCATGTCAACGCGCGCGCGATCGACACGCTTACGGAGCGCTCTGTGTAATGTATTCTCAAAAATAGTTAATGATATAAAAACTGTACCTTTTCCAGTTATTTCTAAGTTTTATATTTACAACAAGTGACAGTGTTATTTCTTGCAAAATATTTGGATTATTCTGCATGAAAAGACAAAAAAAAACTATAAAAACAAAAATAATAAAGTGCAACTACACCAATACTTATTTAAATAAACCCAGTGAAGTGATATAATAGCGTTAAAAAACAATAAGTGTTACAAATATTATATTGATTACATTAGATGGACGATCATAACTTTATTAACAAAACTATAATTTGTTCGTATCCAAAACAAACAGTGAATCAGTGCTAACAATCTATGAATCACAAGCCCAGAAAGTCATCTACCAATCACAGTCATTGTTACCTTATAAGGTGACAAAAATCGGTCGCAAAGGCACATAATTACCTAAAGTTACAAGTTATAAAATCCCTATACCTATGGATCAGTACTTTGAGTGATCTTGTAACGAGCCTCGTAGCTCAGTGGTATTGTAATAAGAACTTGAGTCCAATGACTGGAGTGGTCGACGGTTCGAGACTGAGGAACTGCAATATTTTTGAACTTTGATATAATGTATACAGTGTACTAGCATCATCAACGAATATTTATTACTACTAAAATTTACAAACTGGATTATGATAATAATGTAACGATAAGGAAAGCAAGACGAAAGTCAACAGAGTCATTAGACCATTCTTTCGTATCTACTCATTCCGGACTGACTCAACTGGCCACTAGTTTACCTGACTTATCAACTGAACACAATTTCTTAATCTCAGAATTACAAGAAGAGATAAAATTATTAAAGAACCAACTTCAAAGTGCTCACAATGAAATAGAAAATCTGACTTTAGAAACAATATCATTGAAGAAAGAAAGGGATGAACAATCTACAGTAATAATTAATTTGAAAAAAATTTGCTCAAGTGGTAGTTTGAAAAAGAAAATAAAGACGAATATAAACGATATATACCTACAAAGAAGATTATTTACGCCTGAAAAATCCAAACTTACTGAGAATGCTGAAACTCCACGAAAAAAGCCATTTCAATCCACTGATGTCGTGACTTTGACTTCAAGCAAAAATGACACCTTAGTAATAAAAAATGATAACATCAAAATCAAATCTCAAACCTCGTATTGCTGCGACCAGTTACCGTTACAATCTAAAAATGATAACACACGAAAAATATACATTATCGGCGAACAAGAATGTATCGGAATTTCGCGTAAATTAATCGAATCTCGAGAAGACAACAAAGAAGAATACAAAATTACTTCATTAATAAAACCATTTGCACAATGTATAGAGTCACTGAAACCCTGTCGCAATTTAAAGGTTACCAAAAATGATTGGGTTATTCTGTATATTGGTCAAAACGACCGCAACCCCAACCAAATTCAATACGAATTACTAAATGTATTACATAGTTTAAGAGATTCTAATGTCATATTAATAAGTGTGAATAGTAACAGGTATTTAAATGAAATAAAACTTAATACAATGATAAAATTTACGTGTCAGGGGTTTAAAAATTGCCATTTTGTAGACCTGTATAAAGGTTTTCGTCTAAAAAACATACGTTTCCTGCAAAGAATTTTATGTGAAAAAATTAATACAATTATAGATGGAAATGACTACATAAAAAAACGCTTGCACCACAATTCAAATAATATAATACAACCAACACTTCCAATAAAAAGAACTCAAAACGGTATACAGGTAAAAAAAGGGACCATTCCTTATTATTTCCATGTTACAAAAAATCAAAATTCTGTAGTTCTGGGTGATAATAGAACCAACGATATTAGTTTTTTATGCAAAACCCAAAAGAATCATTTAATGATAAAATAAGGTTAATGCACCAAAACATTGCGGGTCTTTTAAACAAGTCGGATTCAATTGAATTATGTCTTCACGAACTCATGAAAAATAATAAACGACAGATACATATTTTATGCTTTTGTGAAACTTTTATAAAAAAAGGGGATGAGCCAAACATACGAATTAAAGGGTTTAAAGTAAGTAGCTCTTACTCCAGGAGAAAGCAAAAACGAGGGGGCACGTGTATATTGACTATTAATGGAATAGATTGCAAATCAATAGATATATGTGAACAATATTCGTGTGACAATATTTTTGAATGTTGTGGAGTGGAGATACCCAGTATGAGCTGTATAGTAATTTGTATATATAGAATACCAAACTCGAATATTAATACGTTTTTCAATAAGCTAGAAATACTCTTGCATAAATTATTGTACAAAATTATTAATAAGAAATGCATTATAACGGGTGATTTTAATATAAATATGCTAGAAAAAAATAAAAACTCTATAATGTTAAACGATATACTATCGAACTATAATCTTACGTTACACATAAAAGAACCTACACGACAAGACAGCTGCATAGACCTTATAGCAAGCAATATTAAAGGTGCCATTGGCTCCATCCACCACTCATATTTATCCGATCATGACACCGCTCAAATTTTAGAATTTTCAAGTTTTTATAAAAAATCTAAAAACTATTGGTATAATCTAAAGCGGGATCTTAGTGTGGAAAATATAGATAAATTTATCTATTACATATCTCAGCTGTCCTGGCAAGAAGTTTATGCGGAATCCGATGTTAATAAATCTTTTAATAAGTTTCATGATGATTTTACTTTATTCTATGAACTGTGTTTTCCGTACGGTAAAATTAGAATGTCGTCCAATGCAGGAACTCCAAAATGGGTAACTAAAGGTTTGAAAAAGGGAAGCATTACTAGAAAGAAACTCAGGTTTAATCATTACAAAAATAAAACTAAGGAGACATATACTAAATATAATAATTATAACAAAATACTAAAGAAATGCATTGTTTGGTCTAAAAAAGGTATTAATAAAAAAATTATAAACAAGTCTACTAATAAAGGCAAGGCAACATGGGACATTATAAAAGATAAAACAGATAGCATTTTGACATTGAATAGTATAGAACAGATAAAAAATAATGGACATCTTTACAGTAAACCTATTGACATAGCAACAGAATTTAATGACTTTTTTATTAATATTAATAATAAAAACCATTCATCCGATATAAATAATTGTAGTAAACGTAAACCAATCACACATATCCAAAACAATACAATTTTTTTAAGACCTACTACGGAACAAGAAATCGTAAATATAATTAAATCTTTAAAAAATACAAGCGCAGTAGGGTATGACTCCGTCTCTACTAGTATTCTTAAAACAATTGCTCATGTACTAGCTCCGGTACTTAACCATATTATTTTGATTTCTTTCACTCAAGGGATATTCCCCGATAAGCTTAAATATTCTATTGTAAAGCCATTACATAAAAAGGGCGATCGAAAAGATCCCAACAACTATCGACCGATAACACTTGTGCCAATCTTTTCCAAAATTTTTGAGAAGATGTTTTACAAAAGGTTGATGGATTTTCTGAATAAACATGAAGTCATTAGGCAGGAACAACACGGATTTCAGAATAATAAATCAACATCGTTAGCGGCATTTACTCTAATTAAAAATATAACCGAGTATATTGACAAAAAAACACCAGTAGTTGTAGTGTTTTTCGACATGAGCAAGGCCTTTGATTGCGTAGATCAAAACATCCTACTAAGTAAATGTGAAAATTATGGCATTAGAGGAGTAGCACTAAATTGGATTAAAACTTACTTGGAAAATCGGCAGCAATGTGTTGAAATAACAAGCTTAAATGAAAATCTGGAATCCACTACGTATCGCTCTACTTATAGAATGAATACTCGTGGCGTGCCTCAAGGGAGCGTACTAGGCCCTCTATTATTCTTAATTTTCATCAACGATTTACCCAATACAATAGAGTATCAAAGTGTTTTATTTGCCGATGATATATCAGTCATAGTGCCTGATAATAATACAAGTAGTAATTATTCAAGCCAGATACAACACGAATTAAAAATAAACGAAGCCGTTCATTCGGTACTAAAATGGCTTCAATCTAATAGACTCTGTGCAAATATATCAAAGACCAAATTCATTAAATTTCGAACTTACAAAGCCAAAGATTACAGTATAAAGATAAAGATTGAAGACACACAATATGTTGATGAAGCAACTACAATAAAATTTTTAGGTATTACACTAGACAACTTCTGTAACTGGAAAGCTCATATCCATAATGTTTGCAACAGACTTAATCGCTTCGTTTATGCCCTTAGAAAACTACGTAATGTATCAGATGATAAAACCGCTCGCACAGCATATAGTGGATATGTTGAATCAATTCTAAGGTACGGTTTAATAATATGGGGGAATTCTACCGATATAAATAAAGCCTTCATCGTACAAAAAAAATGCGTTCGAGCTATCTACGGCGCTGGTCCGCTTGACTCTTGCAGGCCCCTATTTAAAAAACATAATATTATGCCCCTAATATGTATTTATATTTTTGAAGTATCAGTTTTTATTAGGAAACATCTTAACTTTTTTAAGGACAAACGAGAAGACGGTTTTCAAAGGAGCAGAGATCCAACTAAACTTGTTGTCCCATATTGTAGAACTGCATTAAATAAGAACAATGTTTATCATATGTGTATTAGAATTTTTAACAAACTGCCAAAGAACATAAGAGAAACTCCCATCAAACACTTTAAAGTAAAATTACGCAAATGGCTGGTAGAACATTGTTTTTATTCTTTTTCAGAATACAACACATGGGACGTAAAAATGTAGCTTATAAATTCAATAATATTATTCATTATATTTTTGACATTCCAATTTATTAATTTTATAATCCACTTACTACTTAGCTTTACTTCTGTTAGCAATGTAATAATGTATTTTTATGTAATTTATACCTTCTAGTAATTGTAATCCTAAAGTTGACGATTGTAATAACCATTTAAATTAATATTGTTATATAATGTCTTTAATATAATAGAAATCCATTAATTTTGTAATTGAATATTTGATCGTTAGTTTATTGTTTAGTTTAGTTGTCTACTTATTTGTAAAAATTTACATGCCATATATATGGCGAAGCATGTGAAACCTCAAAATTATTACAACACCTATAATTTGTAAACCATGTTTCATGTGAATAAATGATTTTTATCTTTTTATCTTTTTATAAATGTAATTTTTTTACGGAATAAAGTTACTTTGACTTTGACAATAATTATCGTTCCTTACCATATATTATAATACCAGACCTAGCTGATGCGGTATTTATGCTAGATTCAGGTAGTACGAGGCCTTTTATAAGTCCTCACTTAGCTAATAAGTATTTTAGTTCGAATATTCGTAGAGAACCGTTCGAAGTTATTACTCATGGCACTAGTGTACATTCAGAGGTAGTTGTAACACATTTGCCCAAAATTTTCAATTGTCAGGATATGCATAAGTTTTATATTTACACCGTAGCTAGTAATTACGATGGGTTATTAGGTAGTAATTTATTAAAACAATTAGATGCAAAGATCGATTACAAAACATCGACTTTACATACTAAGTATTGTAGCATACCATTTATTTATTCGTCTGAGAAAATAGACACATATATTTTACCGCCAAGGTGCGAATTAAAAATTAAGCTACCAGTAAGCCTAAAAAACGGCGATGCCATTTTAGAGTTTAAACAGTTGTCAGAAGGAATTCGTATGCCATCGGCTTTAGTTAATTGTATTAACGGGTATGCATATACAGTTATACAAAATTGTAAGGATATTGAGATGACTTTGAAGGTCACGAGTCCATTTATAGTCGAACCTTATGAACAAGATAAAATTTTAGTTAATCAAATTAATTCAGATACCGGAAACTAGACAGATTATTTACTTTTAAAAAATTTAGAGAAATTGCGGCTAGACCATATGAATTCTGAAGAAAAAAAGATGATTCCAGACATATGTCACGAATATAGAGACATTTTTTACTGTGAGGACGTACCTTTGTCCTTGCTAACGAAGTAAAACATAGGATAAGGACGGTTAACGAGGACCCTATTAATGTCAAGGCGTATAGATTACCACCATCTCAGACAACTGAGATTCTGAGAACTGAGAGAGAGAAGCGTCAAGTAGAAAAGTTACTAAAAGATGACGTAATCCGGGAATTAAATTCTCCTTGGAGTGCCCCCGTACATTTACTGGCAAAAAAAAATCTGTGTGTACTTATGTACACGCGTTAGAAGTTATACTTCTTTGCCGTATGGAAAAAAAATAACTAAAATCACTACTGATTAACGATAAATATTAAAATTAATCAAAAAGATTTTATTTAAATAAATATACTAGAATATACAACTTGAACATAGTTATCAATTTTCATACCACCTAGAACTAACTTCATACTGTTAAATTTAGGTGTCGGTGTGCGCGCGCATCGTAAAAATTCATTCTCATCTAGAACGAACTTCATGCTGTTAAATTTAGGTGTCGGTGTGCGCGCGCATCGTAAAAATTCACTCTCATCATTTTTCTCCATCGCGCCAAAAGAAGTATAACTTCGAAAAATTAGACGCATCAGTGCAACAAAAATGGCGCATGGTAGTAGATTATAGGCGTTTAAATGAAATAACCATAGATGATAAATATCCCTTACCAAATATAAACGATATTTTTGACAAATTAGGTAAGAGTATGTACTTTTCAACACTAGATTTAGCTTCAGGGTACCATCAAATACAGGTAGAAAAAGAAGATAGGCAGAAAACTGCCTTTGCAACCCCTTTTGGTTTATACGAATATAACCGGATCCCATTCGGATTAAAAATGGCCCCTGCCACGTTCCAGAGGGCAATGGATTCTGAGAGCTCTACAGGGTATACATTGCCTCGTGTATCTCGATGACGTCATAATATATTCAACCAGTCTTCAAGAACACATAAGCAAACTTAAAGCAATTTTTGACCGCCTTAAAGGCACAGTTAGATAAATCAGAATTTTTACGCAAAGAGGTAATTTACTTAGGACATACAATTACCAAAGATGGCCTTAAGCCAAATAATGACAAAATAGAAGCTATTTTAAAATATCCGATGCCCAAAACAGTTACTGAAATAAAGAGTTTCTTAGGATTAATAGGTTATTATAGGCAATTTATAGAAGATTTTTCAAAGATAATGATACCCATAACATTGTCTTAAAAAAGGTAAAAGTATTGTTCATGATGAAGCTTTTAAGAAAAGTTTTGAAACTTGTAAAGAGTTGCTCACCAACGCACCTTTACTGCAGTTTTCAGATTTTAGTAAGCCATTCATACTTACTACCGAGGCATCAAACTTTGCGATCGGCACGGTAATATCTCAGGGTATTGTAGGTTCAGACAAGCCAATAGCGTATGCTAGTAGAAAACTAAGTGATACTGGGTCAAGATATAGTACTATTGAAAAAGAATTATTAGCAATAGTCTGGGCAGTAAAATATTTTAGGCCTTATTTGTATGGTAGAAAATGTATTATTTATACAGACCATAGGCCTCTAGCTTGGTTGGATTCATTAAAAGAACCCAATAGCAAATTAACTAGATGGAAGTTACGACTTCAAGATTACGATTTTGAGATAAAGTATAAAAAAGGCCAACAAAATACTAACGCAGATGCGTTATCGCGTATTAGAATTAATGTTATAAAAGACGACACTGAAACAATGGTCGTAAATATAGACGAAAAAGATGAGGCATTAAAAGCACATTAAGATTGTTTAGAAAAAGAAATAGCGAGGTTAAATAGAAAAGAACCTGACACAGAAATCATTGAGTTATCAGATTCTGAAAGTGATGCTGCAACAGCTAATTCAATATCTAACAGAGAGCATGAAGGTATACCTATCCTTAACGAGGCAGTAGATACCAAAGCTAGACAAATTCACGTTTTTACGTGGTATAAAGATGATTTATGTGTTAAGGATATTTCAAATCAAAAACAGAAAATATTAGAGGTTCATTTGCCTATAAATAATAACGATTTAGTTATAAGATTTCTCAAAGAATACGTAGATTATAAGAATAAGTAACTATTTTATTTATTTTGAAGACGAAGCTCACAGGAAAACATTTTCGAATATAATTACATCTTTTTATAAGGTACACAAAACTTTGTTGAATGCACTGAAAGAATAGTCAATGTCGTGGATGAAAATGATCAGAAGGGTTTAGTTAACAAATATCATAACGGAAAACCTATCATAGAGGTATTAGGGAAACTTAAGTTAAGCTTAGGAGAAACTATTGGTGGAGCAATATGAAAGAAACAGTAACAGCTATTATAAATTCTTGTGATGAATGTCGTAAGATGAAGTAGGTACGATAGAAAACCTCTTCAACCATATATTCAGTTAACTCAAACACCAGATAGTCCATTACAGGAAGTTTTTATAGATTAATTATATATAGTAAAGAACCAGTATTTAACGGTCGTAGATTCATTCAGTAAACTTGGACAGGCAATTCAGATTCCTAATAAAAGCACACCAGAAGTAGTAAGAGCTTTGATAAAATACTTTAACATGTATGGTGTACCGAAAAAAATATGTAAAACAATATGTAGCGATTCAGGAACTGAATTTAACAATGAATTATTGAAAAAAATGTTAACTTTATATAAAATCGACCGGCACATAGGAACACCGAATAATCCTAATTCGATGGCAATAGTTGAACGATTTCATTCTACTATTATAGAAATATATAGGTTAGCGAAATATGAGCAAAGCGAATTGGATGCCGCTTCTGTTATGACCTATGCAATAATGGGTTATAACAACACAAAACATAGTGCTACAAATTTTAAACCGTATGAAGTTGTTTTTGGACACACTGAATTAGGACACGTTTACGATATTGATAGATATAAAAAATTTAGTGCAAAAATTGTTACAAGAACATCGCAAAAGGTTAAAAACTTTATACGAATATCTAACACGAGAAATGTCAATAAGTCAAAAGTTAGAGACAAGAAAGGTGGAGAAGAACCTCCAACTATTTCAGAATGTCAAACGATTTTTATGAAAAATACTAGAACTAGGAAAGCTAAAGAGTTACCGAGATATGAAAAAGCTCAGGTGACTGGCAAGGTAAAGCGTAATATAGTTCCAGTAAAATTAAAGAATAGGAACACTAAGGTAGCTATAAAAAACGTAAAACATCCTCCACAGATGTTGGTGGATCCTGCTCGTCCTAGTGGGTCAAGGGACAACATTGAACGTCCAGAGACTCGATCAGAATCCCGGAATTCTTCCAGTGAGGATTGGAACGGCTCTGATGTAGTTGCTGGAATATTATAAAAACCATAGATTTAAAGTCTTTAGTGTTACAAATAGATATTAATATTGAAGAATATAATAAGTTAAAGTTCATAAGTAATAGCAATAGTGAAACACGGATAACTTTAGGATTAACTATTCAGATAGAAACATTCAAAGAATTAACTAGAGATAGATTAAATCAGATTATTCTCTCTAATAGAACTAAGAGAGGTATTTTAAACCCATTAGGGTCACTCATAAAGGTAATTACAGGAAATTACTATTTTTTAATAACAGGCCTACTTTTTAAAGTACTACTAGTACTTTAAAAAATAGGCAATATTCAGTAGATAGAAAAATTTCTTTAATGCAGAAAGCTTTCGATAAATTAGTTAATATTTCAGACGACATGAATTTTAATACCAAACATTTGAATTTAAACCAATTTCAGTCACTTATTCAGAACCAAACTAAGTATTCTAATATGATCATGATAGTTAATAGCTTAAATCAAGTTTTTAACAACTTTCGAACTATTTATACAATTATTTATGAAATGGAAATTGCTATAGTCTTTAGTAAAATACACATTTTACACCAATCTTTAGTAAATACTACAGAATTATTTGAGATCTAGAAAGTAATTGAAAAACAACGTAATTTAGTTTACCCAGTCTATCAAATTTTGTTAAATTAGAACAAACCATAGAAATTAAGGGATACATTGATAATAAGTTAATAGTTTTTATTTTAGAAATTCCATTGGTCCACAAAGACACATATATTTATTACAAAGTTATCCCAATTCCTATATATAACGACATTAACCATAAAACCCGCATCTTTGTTCCAAAATACCCATTCCATCTAGTGAAAAGATTGAAATACAGGCTCATTGTAGAACCATGTAAAGAAATTGAAAACTCCAAATACCTATGTTCAGAGGAGAACGTAGTGCAGTATCCTGTTGAATCCTGTGTGGAACAGCTTATGCTAATGAAAAACAATTTCACTAAATGCCAGCAATACGAAATAGAAATAGAAGAAACGAAGGTTCAGCCTGTGACGGACAATCACTGGTTAATTTATGCTGAAAAGACTATGACGACGACAGAAACCTGCAATGATGAAACCAGAAAGTTTAATCTACAAGGGACGTACATTTTATTACCAAGACCACAATGTTTGCTGCAGATGGCCGACATATACATAACCACACCAACAAATGGTAGTTCATTCAGCGTAGAGTTACCACCAGTGCAGATGCCAGAACTTCGTGTTGACGTCATCTCGCCTACCAAAAAGATGGATCTTCGGGGAGTAGACTTCGGTGATGTTAGAGACTTATTAACTAAAGTGAAATACAGTGACGATATTAGTGATGGACTGGACAGTATAATAAGTGGAAATATTAGTATATGGACATTAAGTCTCTATGTTATAGTAATAATTTGTGTTTTAATTATTGTCTTTTATAAATTTAAATTACATTTACGTTGTCGAAATTCCCCAAAGACACCCCATGTACCCTTGGATAATTTCTCTCTTGGGGAGGGAGGAGTTAAGGGAGGCAGCCCGCTGCTTTAGATTCGTAAGCGTAAATCCCTCCTGCACTTGCCCTAGTTAAGTATATTGTTAACTTAGCATAATTAGCTTATAAATACTAATGTAATATCATAATCAAAGATTATTATTGTTCTGCTGTTAGAGAAAGAAAGAAAGAAAGAAAATCCATTTATTCAGTAAACTGACACAGATAATAATAACAATGTATATAAATGTACACAAACAGAAGTCCTTAGTTCTTATCTGTGTGAGTCCGAATTATTAGATAAGCTAAATATAGTTTTTTTATTGAAACTCCCGGGACCCAACCCTTAATTTGTGCGTGTGTGTGTGTGTGTGGGTGTACGTGTATGAATGGGTCCCACGTGTGTGCTCGGTATTAGGAAATCTGCAGTGATTGTCCTGTTTCTTGCTAGTTCATTGTTAGCAGCAGTTTTGTGACGGCTTCTTTGCATGCATGTTAATATGGTGAGTAAATGTTCAGTTTCTTGTTTAGTTAATTGTAACGATTGGGTCCTAAATAGAAAGAGCGTTGTGCAAAGAGAAGTTGCTTTGAAATGTGCCAACACAGTCCTTGCGGCGCAATTTCATAAAAAGGCGTGTTTTTATATCGTAGGAGTACTATATTAGCCACAAATAGTTGCCTTACTGTAAGTACTTCACAAGACTTGTACAGTTCTTCTGTTCGAAAGCGAAATGGTCGGAAAGTACTCGCTTTAAAAAAATGGCTCTCTAGGCTCTTTCTAGTTTCATCATTGCCTTCCTTTGTGTCCATCCCCAAACTGATATGCAATAGGTTTAAATGGATAAAGAAAGTTCTAGGTAGACTCTTTTAACAAGGCGGGCCCCAGCGGTATGACGAAGGGTATTAAAAAATAATATCATTTTACGCATTCGTGTATCATTCTATATGATCAGTAAAGATAAGGTTGTGATCAATCGTGATGCCCAAATATTTGAGTTTAGAGGCGCGTACGAATTTTGGACAAGAACAATTTGCATCATTCGTGTGTGTGAATGTGTATGGAAGCATGAGCTGTTAGTGTCAGTGTATCAGGAGGCTGTGTCGATTGACAAAGGATGTATGTTATTATTTTCGTTTTGTCCACATTAAGGGTTAGTAAGTGGTTTGACAACCAGTTCATTCTGTGTTTAGAACTTCTTGCGCTACTTCAAAGGTTTCTTGCCAGGAGCTGCCCGAGAAACAGTGTCATCTGCGAAGGTTGTTATTCTACCATTTGTGAGGGTTAAGTTACAGAGTTGGTTAACGTAGACTAAAAATAACATTGAGCCAATCACACTGCCCTGTGGGACTCCAAAAGTAATTGGAAGTTCATCACTCTTCCAGTCCTGAATATTAACGCACTGGGTCCTATCACTGAAGTAGTCTTTAAAGATTTGCAGTGGGAAACCACGAACACCGAGCAATTCCAATTTAGATAACAGTATGAGAATAGAGAATGTCAAACGCTTTTTTTAGATCTGAGAAAATTGAGAGTACCTCTTGTTGTTAGTCTATTTGTGTACGTACCTACATGATTTCTAATATCTAGAACTGCGTCATTAGTAGATTTTTTTACTTCTCAAACCAAATTGATTCCAAGATAAAAAATTTCTTAATCAGCCTCTCTATCTTAAGATAGCGATGGTAGGATGGTAATAGGTCTATAGTTGCCATCCTACCATTGGTATCTAAGATATATTGTTAAACGAGGAATTCATTTTATCTTGAAAAGAATTAAACATGTGTCTAATCTCATTTTTGAAGCAAAATTATCTCTAGGAATAGTATCATGTCGACGCCCGTGTTATGTATTTACAAATGTAGGTGGCGCCGGCGGTCGAGTAATTTCACTTTAAGGTACGTCTGTTTCTGAATCGGTCTTAGTCGGCGAACAAGACATCATACAAGTACTAGGCGCTCGATGATGAAAATGGGCTCGATTATGTGTGAGTATGCCGCTAATGAGCGGTCAAAGTGTTTGTTTACGCGCGGGGGATTGTTTGTGTGCGTAAGGTTGCATTAGGCGCGTGTGCGTATGACATGCACTTTAGCTGGTTTCCATAGACGTGTGTGTGTGTTGACACTACTCACGTAGCTCAGATCTATGTGTGCGCTGCTCGATGCTCAGCATGTGTTGGTAATCTTCGTTTTAACTTACCGCCTGGTATTCGGATGCTTTTTATGTTTAATTTATTTTGTTATTTAAATTAATATTACCTTATAAATAATCTTTTGGAAAATCAATAACACAGTGCACATGTCTAAGCTCTTTCGCGATCCAGAGGGGAAGGGATTGGAGACGTTCCTCCCTTCCCAAGAGCGTCAGGATGCGTTCCTGTTTTGGATTCGCTCTGTGTAGGAGGCACATTTTGAGCGGGGGTTAGTGAAATTGAGGTCAGGTAAGGTTAAGATCAGGGCCCCTTCACTCGGCCATACCTACGGTGATAAGTACCTACACTTTCCCGCGCCTTGGCAGTGGCGTAGCCCAGAGGGCTGTCACCGATCGCTCGCGCGCAGCGCCACGGATTAAAAAGTACTGGCAGCTCTCTACTTAATACTATAAATATTGAACAACAAAAATGTCTCATCATTACAAATCTGGTGCCAGGTATTGTTCATTTGGATGTTTGTCGTAAAAAGAAGACAAGGTTTTATCAGTTTTAACATTAGGTACCTACACTGGCGGAAAGGTTAGTTCAAATTATTCTTTTAAATACCAAAGTAGGTATTTTGTAGGTGTTGATTATTTCTAATTATATTTCAAATAAAGTGTAGACTCTAGTTTAAACGCTTTTTGGCCAAGATAGTTTTTAAAAGTATTGGTATGAGTTTCATATATGTAAGATAATTACGAGAGCAACTTGAAAATGTGATTTTTTGTTTATCAAGTTATCTTAACGATTATGGTGTCAAATGAAAGATCTAAGTCTAAAAGCATTTTATCCGTTTGAGTCATGTCAATCGGTCCACCCGTTTAGGAGATATTTATGAATTAGTATCTATAGTATAGTTCATAGAGCCAGCTTTAAATAAACTAACAAAAATATCACATTTGTAAAAATTTACCGTGTAGTCATACGTCGTTAATCTTTAATAAGTAGATACACGATGAATAGGTATCACAGTAACAGCGGCAAGCCGGCAACCCTACGCCAGTAGGTACATTCCGTGTCCTACAGCGACAGTGTAATGCGTTAGAAGAGAGCGGCAGCGTTTAGGTGAATATCGCGTCAGGCACTGAGCGCGTATGCAAGCTGAATTGCACTTAGTTGCTTAGTGGCCGGAGTCGCTATTACCATAAATTGTTTCGCGAAGAGACGCTTCTGTACGTAAGTACTTCTTATTCTGTGCTAAGATGACTGAAGCCATTACATAATGTTTTTCCGTTTTTTTTTTAAAAGACAACGCTCGCACTTATTTATTTAATCCCTGTGTCGTGGGCTACTTTACAAGCATTTAATAAGACGGTCACAAATAACATCCAGACTCAGAACAACTATTTATGGGTCACACATATAGTTGTTCGGCGCGGGACTCGAACCCGTGTCACGAATCGGCGAGGCGACTGTCTTAGCCGCTGCGCCACACGTGCAGTCAAATTGAACCATTTTTTGGATGATGCTGGATTGTTGCATGTCGGACGGTATCTTTAGAACTGCTATGGTGCTAGGCTAGCACTCTTGTTGCCCAAGTCGGTAATAATATAGCCATATAGTTGGAATATGTCAATTTTCTAGTCCATGCATTATGATAATAGATAATACTTACTTAGCGTATGGGGTAGTGGATACCCTAGTGTCACAGTTGTGCAAGGCATGTGTCACAGATTTGTATTATCTTTGACTGCTTCGAAAATAAAATAATGTTGAATGCATGACATAATGGCGACCGTGTAAAATTTTGGGAAAATTTTTATTATTAGTATTTTAGTCGTTGTTTTTTTAATTTTGTGCAGTGTTTCAAGTTTCGCGTAGTAAATGTAGTAATAATGGAACCGTTAAAAAGGAAGCGTGCCCAATTTCGGCGTGACTTTACCGTCACTGCAGAACTGCTAGAAAAAGCGCTGCAAACCAAAGACATCGAAATTGCGGAAACCAAATACGCTATCCTTATTGACTGCGCGGAGCAGCTGTTCAGTTGTGAAGTTTCCATTCGGGACATGTGGTGCCAAGCTGACGACTTCGATGAGTTCGAATACCAGGCTGACCAAGATAAGGCACTACTATACAAAACTCGATGGTTACAGCTGAAGATAAAATAGGACAAGAGCTTCAGCAAATCCAACAAGAATAGTGACTGCGATAATGACAACGACTCCCTAGTGTCTGCAAGGTCTAGCTGCAAAGCAAGTCGACATGAGTGCAAAATAAAAATGCCGAAGCTAGAGATAGCAAAGTTTAACGGAGAGGTAAAAATGTGGCTTTTATTCTGGGGTCAGTTTAAAAAAATAGATGATAATCCAGCTATTGACAAAGCCGACAAATTTCAATACCTACTTCAATCAATGGAACCTAATTCTAGCGCCAGGCAATTCGTTGAGAGTTACCCGCTGTGTGGTGAAAACTATACAAAGGCACTAGGTGCTCTAAAATCCAGGTTTGCCCGTGACGATATTTTAATAGAAACCTATGTCAGAGAACTACTTACTTTAATGCAAGACCGAAGACACGTAACACCTCCTCAGGCAAGACAGACTAGGCAGACGCCTAGAGTTTCAAGCGCTTGTAAATGCGTTTGAAGGCTGTCGTACAATGCCGGTAGGCTCCTCGTACTTACTTGTCCTTTACAAGCCGGTTCCTATATTTTACGATCCGTCATTGGACCAACGTTACCATCCGTAATTCAGCTACCGATACCGATGCAAAACTAGCGTTCCTCAGTGCCCTGCGACGAACATCCGTAGTTTAAACCACCTACGACTCGTTCGCCGATGAACCTCTCGCTCCTCTTTGCGTTTAGTTATAACAAAACATCGTACATTAATTATGCACCAAGAATCATTTATTATCTTGTAATATTATGTAAGTAATAGTACAAATTACCGTATAGTTACAGTAATAATTTAATTTGCGTTTTAGGTTTAAAATATGTATAAATCATTCGTATTGAAAATTTGATGTTACACGTGAATGGTGTGAACAAAACGCGTAACACGAAAGCGCATGGCGCATGCGTCTGTCGTCTGACATCTGTCCAGAAGTATTCAGGAGTAAATAAATAACACCCGCCGCGCAACAACTTTATGATCTATTATTTACGAGATCCGTTTTTGGGTACAATAATATACGAGTTATAGGTACTTGGTAGTGAATAGAACTTGGTTGTAGCATTGTTCTTAGTGCATAGAAACGTAGAGTGTGTAGTAACTTATTTATCATGAATATCAGGATCGCGGGTATATTTCTCAGATTGGCCTAAATATATTGCAGTTATTTGGTACCTTCTGTGTACTTTTACGTACCTATCCTGAAAATCTGTGTACCTACGCCCGTACAGTGATATTTGAAATATTAGGTACACCCGCTATCCTGATGTCAGAACCGCGGGTGCACTGTTAAACAGTGCACCAAGTTACATATATTGGTTAAGTACATTTGGTACCTCTTGTGTACCTCATGAAACAAGTATTAAAGAAATAAAATACGGTATGCTTCTTGAGAAATTTTATAAATAATTTTTCACTTTTACGTCGTTACTATTTTATTTAAAATAAACCGTAGTAATCGAACCCAGAACCTTCACATTCAGCATATACTATTATTATAATCGCCAACTAAGAATAGGATCGCGCTTGCTGCCTACTTCACACGATAACTGTCAAATTAATACTGCCAGCAAAAAAACTGTGAAAATAAAAATTCTATTTTTTATTCATAGATTACTTTATATTTATTTTTATAAAATGATATTTCTTAAATTCGCAGCGAAACGAAAGTAATGATGATTCTGACTACGACTACGACGACGATGTCGCTGTGTTAAGCGGTACAGAAGAATTATAACCTGATTATAACTGAACTAATAAAAAAAATATTAACATGCTTTTTTTTCAAATCCTATTCATGTATAATTAATTTGGCGTAAAATTGATTAGAAATATTAAAAACGTGAACAAAAAATAAATAAACAGAGTATAAATTTTTCTTAATTTTTTTTGCCCACCGTACGCTTTGGTAATGAAGTTCGCGAGTAATGCAGAATAAAATGGCGTCTTGACAGTACTATTCTTATTTGGCTAGCATAGTATACCCTTACCGGGAATCGAACCCAGCACCTTCACATTAAGCATATACTATTATTCCCTTACCGGGAATCGAACCCAGAGCCACCACATTAAACATGTAGGCACAAAAGTGGCTGTACCGGGAATCGAAACAGAAAATAAATTGAGTTAAGTATTTTTGTATTGATGGCACTTGGATTCCTCTAGTGCAAAATATAATATAATAATATATATATAATATAATAATATAACTTTATTTTTCTCTCTCACACAGAATTTTGTACATTAAATATACTTAATCTAGGTGTACATTACTAGGTGTAGTTAGGATTAATCTATGTGAGAGACTGGTGTCTGTACTAGGAGACCTGTATGACAGATCGCCAGTCTCTCCACACTCTGGATAGGTAGATTTCAATTTTGTACCTCTCGATTAAGCTGTAGTATATGTGAGTGTGTGTGTGTGTGTGTGTGTTTGTGTGTGTGTGTGTGTGTGTGTTGTTGACCAGACTTTTGTATATACATATATTTTGTGTTACTTATTATTTCCTTATATTAAGATGGAACATGCAATAAGTTTTCCGTTTCTTCATAATTTTGTGATTTGAGCCAGATAGTGATAGTTTTTTTGCAGTTATATTTTGTAAGTGGGAAAATATCCATGGTTTTATTGCAGTTATTATAAAGGTATCCTCCTAAAAACCCAAAGAATTTATTGGAGAAGGCTGTGGTCCACTGATTTTTGGGGCAAAATTTATACCTTAGTCTTTTATTGGACACTTGCGATGGGTTATACTGTATCATGGAATGTTGTTTTAGAATAGCGTTTAATACGTATAGTTGGCGCACTGTCAAGACATCGCAGATGTTGTAAAGCTTTTTTTAAGCGGTTTAAATCGACTTACTTTTAGGACTGCACGTTGAGCTCTTTCTATCTTTATCAGCCTAATGTCGGGCCCAATACGCTACCTTGTGGCACGCCATAAGTAATTGGCAAGTCATTACTAATAAGATGCCCGATTCTTACTCTTTGTAGCCTATTGGTCAAGTAATCACGGAACAGTTCCAAATGCAAGGACTACCGCTCATTATATTTCCTTGTTTCCTGTTTATGTTTATTTATGTTTGTTTATGTTTATGTTCCTGGTTCTGGGTTCGATTCCCGGTAAGGGAATAATAGTATATGCTTAACATGAAGGTGCTGGGTTCGATTACTACGGTTTTTATAAATAAAATAGTAACGACGTAAAAATGAAAAATGATTTATTAAATTTCTCAAGAAGCATACCGTATTTTATTTGTTTAATACTTGTTTCATGAGGTACACAAGAGGTACCAAATGTACTTTACCAATGTATGTAACTTGGTGCACTGTTTAACAGTACACCCGCGGTTCTGACATCAGGATAGCGGGTGTACCTAATATTTCAAATATCACTGTACGGGCGTAGGTACACATATTTTCAGGAGAGGTACGTAAAAGTACACAGAAGGTACCAAATAACTGCAATATATTTAGGCTAATCTGAGAAATACACCCGCGATCCTGATATTCATTATTTATCGGTTGTATTCCATGGTTTCTAAATAAGTTTTTAAATTGAGTATTTGATCTAAAGTTTGTGGTTATGAAATCTTAGAAGATATTATTATAATATCTAGGGACAATATCACACAGATCATCCTAGCCCCAAACTAAGCAAAGCTTGTACTATGGGAACCAGGCGACGATATACATACTTATATAGATAGATACATACTTAAATACATAGAAAACATCCATGACTAAGAAACAAATATTCGAAAAGCAAGCATTTGCCAACCACGCCAACAAGCCTGTCAAACATCAAACCCCGCGCATATGAATCTGGTTAGTGACCAGGATGGAATTATTATTAATTTAGACTATGCTACGACACTCTAGTCTATTGCTTCCTATTAGATGTTCCTAGAATTAAGTACTTATTATTCGTTAACACGCTGGTTTTAATTAATGTTATGCACTACCAACTAGGCTACGGTCACCGTAGCCTAGTTGGTAGTGCTCCTGCCTACGAAGCTGGTGGTCCTGGGTTCGAATCTCGGTAGTGCAAATATTTGTGTGATGAGCACGAATATTTGTTTTTGAGTCATGGATGTTTTCTATGTATATAAGTATTTATCTATCTATGTAAGTATGTATATCGTCGCCTGGGACCCATAGTTTTGCTTAGTTTGGGCCTAGGTTGATCAGTGTGACATTGTCCCTAGATAGGTATTATATTATTATTGTGTGCCACTGTTGATCCTGGCTTACAGCAATTGCAGTGGGGTACGCGGGAAGGACTACTCCCGAAAAAACAAGGACCCGTGGGACCATATGACATAGGTTAATGAAATACAAACAACAATATGGAAATTTTCAAAGCATTTTATTTATGACCTTTAACACTGTGTATAATATATTTTGATAGTACATTTAGAGCAATGAGTAATATTACCAATCATTACATTGTTCTTATTTTCATAAATTGAATGAAATTCATAAATTATATAGAATATATATAATTTGTTCTCAATATCATTCTCGCCCAACAACCAACAATCACTATTCGTACAGTAATCATATTGTAATCACAGAGCGGGTGCAGCATCGCTCTCACTGCACTGCTGAAGCGGCAACGAAACGCGCCCTCGACGACGTACCATTCAAAATAAATTACTTAAAAAACAATCAAACGCAACCTCAAAACAACAGCTAATTCTATAAAAATAGCAGTATAGCTTAAACAGTATACTCTATAAAAAAATATAATCCAGCGTTAGCTGTCATCTCTAATTTAAAATGTCTTGTTTTCGATTACAATAATAATATAACAACTAAACGTAAATTAGCGAATGGAACGTAAAATGAAATAAAAGCCGCCTCACGACTCCCGTGGTCTTCAATCCAGCTCACTAATCATCTACATCAACATCATTTTGCTATGCAAACTACATTACCCTATTATTTCAAAAAATAAAAAGAAATATACAAACTTTGGAATGTAAATACCAAAAGAAAAATGACTAGAAAAGAAAATTATCGATAAACATTTCATTCAACATGAGATCCTTTCATTCGATACGATTAACACACCTATTGAAGGAGTTACACAAATATTAATTTTGGTGAAGAAGTATTAGGACATATTGTTTAGAGATTCTTATAAGGATTCTACACTCGTACTTTTGCACACCAACGAACTTCTATTTCTATATAGACTTTAAAAAGTCAACTTTGTCCAAGTTCACGGGTGTTCACGAGTGCGAGTGTAGAAGCCCCAAGGGCGTTTCGCAGGTAGATAAAGCACATCGTCAAAGCGAACGAGTACACGAATGAAAAATAATTTATAAGCGTTTGACGTTGTGCTATACAAACTGAAACGGCAGTTACATAGTTTAATAATCTCGACGACAAAAGTAGTATCAATTTTAAGAAACATTACCTATAACACACAGCATTTCTAAATTTTGGATAATACTTTTTGTTCTTATAGCTACGTTATTATACGCTAAATTATTATCTGGATATTCTCTAGTGTTAGCCGAATGTCTACGGTCAGTGTGTAAGCCGGTGTGACTGGACTTTTAACAGGAGAAAGCTATTTATTTTTAATTATTCATCTGCAACCCATGTAAGTACGAAACGAAGTAAAATATTTACAACGACTAACAATCCTTAAGCTTACATCTTGTTATAAATCGATCTATGTATCAATGCTCGATATCGAATCCAAAATAGTCATCTAAAAGCGATAGTATAGTGACAATGACTATAATAAGTTAATATTCAACATTTATCGAAGCGGCAACGAGGAGTAAACAATGCACGGACTCACAACAGTGTTCAGATTCAATAAAGAAATATAAAGAATCATCCATATAAATCTACAGTCACATTCATTATCTAACTACGTCGATATAAATGTCGTATATGTTTAATATTATGTAGAACTATGGACCGATGAGACAGTGGAGGGAGTACAAAAGGAAGGAGGGACAACGGAACAGGGGGACACGTATATTAAAAACTACTTGGTGATTGTTGCAGCACAGCATGGGACCACTATCACACACAAGTATCTACACGGCATATGACTAGATCGTACGGAATTATCGGTAATTCGAAAAATCAATCGAGACATTATATCTGGATAACATCACATTAACCTACTTTATACATTCCATATAAAGAATTTGAAAAAAGAAAACATTCGATACATAAAACAATAATATGTTAAATGAATTTACCAACTACAAATAGTAGCGTAAAATGATTTATAATGCATAGTCTACATTTAACTACAAATATATTAATGTATTTACAATCAATACTAAAATGTGAAACGTTTACGTATGCCGTCACACGAGTACGGACTATCGCCACCGCGGCCTTTTGAGCCTCAAAATATAATTTTATTCTACCGTTCGGGTCATACGTATATACAAGGTAAATTACATTAATATCCAACATTAGAAGAAAATTTATATAGTTCAGTAATTTGTCATGTCACAAACACGTTTTTTTTTCTTAAACTCTTAGTTATATATCATGTTACAAAATGGAGTCTATCACACATCGCCGATATTATTTGTGCGCAATACATATTATTGTTTTATTGCACAGGAATGTACACTGACAACGCTTCGGCACTTGCAGCCGATGGGCCACGATAGCGTATGTTACATAAATGCAGATACAAGTATAGTGTTATTACTATATGTTTAATGGAGCCGTGTGGTATCCTGGCCCAAAGGCGACGAAGTGGAGATGAGGAAATGATCAGCTCAATCCATGCGTCTCTCAAGACATTGAAACAGCTCATTGAAACAGTACGTTTCATATCAATATAATATTTATCTTTACCCCGTTCCTGTTATAATCAGTGCACCGGTTTGGTCCCTTCTTGCTTGTCCCTCGCACTAATAAACTATTAAATATTAGGGTGAAATCATCAGTCTATACAATCGAACGCAACATATACTTCAATAATTATAATAACATTTTTGTGATGAGTATTTTATCTTTGGTTCGTAATAAATATTATTTAAATTAAGCTACCAATATTATATCATAATTTTAGATATATAAATTGCAAATGTCAAACTGGTTATTTCACTCTAGTAGCATATATAAATGAAATATAGATAATATGTATCTATTTACGTATATATCGCATTAAATGCAGTTGCTATATACACCCACTGTGGATATGCCAAAATAATTGATACAATTGCTTTGCCCTCTGACTATATTGTGGTCCCAGACAGACGAAATCAAATAATACTACAGTTATATGATACAACTAATTGTACTAAAATTATCTAAAATACTATAAAAATAATTAACTGGGTTTAGTGTTGTAAAAATATTGTTCCGACCATTTTGTCAGTACACATCACTATCAAAACATTTGGCTTCATAAATTGTCGGTAAGACGAGTTTTGACACAAAAATAACTACAATAGGAAAAATGGACCACAGTAAATAAAAGCTCTGTATTGAGCTATTGGTATAGTATATCTATGCCCCACCAAACCAGTCACAGATGATAAAATGTTTCATTCACCAAGTGATTCAGTCGACTAATGGAATTAAATTTTACACAATTAACTTACTTTCAAATTGTACCCATGTCGTTGGTACAATATAAGATGTTATTATCGTCAACATTTCAGTCTAAAAGTGCTCCATGCACTTTGTATCTATACTAACAGATCGCTAGTGTAGTAAGACTGCATTTGAACTTACACATTTAAGTTTACTAAAGTTTAGCAAAATAGTCTTGAATTACAAGAATAAATAATATTTATTGTATTTTAGGCACGTTTGAATAACGGTCTTATTTCATACTTATTATCAATTCACTGTAGCTCAGAATGTTTTACTAAACCCTGTAAATTCTTTTACCTAAGCCAAGTCGAGATGAAAAATGTGAATAACATTCATTTAGTTCATTCTTTTTGACGATTGAAAAAGAATAGAATTTCTACTACTCTCAGTAATATATATTCCAGACCGGACGTTTAGACGTTTTAATAAACAAATGATGCACTAATCAGCTGCACTAAGTGAAGTACTTTTTAGAATACTTGCTACTTTAGTAGATAGAGATATATCCAACCAGTAATATCTCATACTACTGCGACGTAACCTGCAGTTCGTCGTTCGTAACGTCACTTCCCGATCTAATTTCTAACATCGGTTTAAGTGCAAAGTTCGGAAAACGGGGTGAACAGAAACACCGGGGTTGAATAGCAATCGGGACAGTATCCATACAAAAGTAAAATTGTGTTACTTTTGTATGGATACTGTCCCTATTGCTATTCACCTCCTGTGTTTCTAATGACCCCTTTTTACGGTTATTCACATTTCTCATCTCGTTTACATCTTAACAACTTCCCTAGCAATTTAATTCCACCAGTCTAAAGTTCTATGCCGTTTCAATGCCTTGGCTGAGCGCGTTTCGGTCGTATGTTGTCGTGTAACCTAAAAAACGAGGACAGACTCCATGGTGAGGAGGTCTCAGGGCAGCGCCGCGCCGCGTCGCGCCGAGCGGGACCTGTGCCAGCCCTCCGAGTACTGAGTGCCGCCCAGCTGGCACAGCACGGGTGTTAATTGTTGGGCCGCGAGAGAGACTTGTCATACGGTCATACTTAGCATTTTATCGTTTCGCCGCCTTATTACAGAGATTAAGCAGATATTCCAAATACATTTCTACATTGAATTATATTGTTTTGTCTATAACATTATACTAATACCCGGGCAGTCGGAATTTGGTGGCATTTTGCTAAAACATACTTAAGTTTCCTTTACTAATAGAAAATATATCAAATAACTTAAATCATGTTCATCAACTATTTTTTTTATTTCAATTTTACGGCCCTTGCTTCTTCGGCCTTATGAGACATTTTCAGTAGTTTATCTTTTCATTGCGTTGGTTTTCATCGTTAATTCAATGTCAAGTAAAGTCCTTCACTGTCAAGTAAACTCCTTCACAGTCAAGTTATAGTCCTTGTCCCTACCCCAGTAAAGTAGTGGAGACTTTACTGTTCAAGAACTTAACTTACAAATGTTGCCCGTTAAAATGTTAGAACATCGAATAGTCTGTTATTAATCTGGCAGTATAAAGGCGACGCTTTGAGAATATGTTACTTTATGACAAGTTTCTTTCGAGGTTCAACAATTATTGTCCGTGATGGCACAAGCTAGTAAACGACAAGATTAAGCACAAGCGCCTGGCTGCTGTGTTTTAAAACGTATTTATTTCCAACTTAACTCAAAATTTATTGTCAAATCAATCAATATGTCAAAAAATATCAATATGTCGAAATGTCAAAAACGAATGTTACCAACTAAATTATTTATAAATTCAAGAATTAATGGCGGAATGGCTCTGATGCCAAATGATTTGCATATTACGGACACTCAATTTAGATTATTGAAAGCTATCTTAATCTTTCTGTGTCGTCTAATTAAGACTTCTGAAACAGTCAGGTTTGACAACATGATATGTTTTCTTTTATAAATATTGAAAACAATGTACTTGACGTCATTAAAACTTCACAGTAAATAGACTTTGGCAATTTCTTACGGTCCATTTAGGAAATAAGTACATTCAATTAAAATGTATGAATTATTATTTTTATTTAAATTCTACCTCAGAATTAACTTATAATAGCAACTAGGAATTCTAAAAAAATATTATTTTGAGGTAATTTAGTTGGTTACACTTAACGTACTATATTAACTCTAGACAGCGGCCATGCACGAATGTGTGACGTGAACGGAGGCACGAAGGACCAGATAATAAGTGAATTTTATTTACTGTACAACTTCGGATAATTTTTGGATTGGACTTTTAAGTTTTCAGCTCATTTCACTAATATAAATCAAGAATTTATGTTTAGTATGTGTAAAATATCTTTTAATTTAAAGTCTTTCTTTTAATTGTAATTCGCAAAAATCCACGTCTATATGCTTGCCCTTCGTACCCGTCACAGTCACGTCAAAAGTAGACAGTGCTACAACTATATATTACTCCTGCAAATATGCAATGTACTTTAAACAAATAGCTATTTTTTAATGGTACACACATTTTTTTTAATACTTTATTTTTTATAGTTGTAACACAATCAAGATAAATAATCAACTGTCAATTATTGTTTTAATGGGGCAACATTACTTAGGAAGGCATTATTATTGGGGCAACATATTGCTTGATTATGGATGCATTGTATGTGTTTTAACTCACGTTAATATGTGGTATGAGCTTTAAAAGTGAATTAATTTCAATCTGATTTAAATTATTAGAAGATTAATTTCGTCAAAATAGTTCTAAATTTAAAAATCATTAATAAATTTAACTCTTGGAAAATTTTACTTTTTGGGGAATTTAGACAGTTACGAAAGTGGGTGAGTTCAATAGAAAACGCTTACCTGATTTGTCCAGCAAGCAATGGGTTAATGGCGTAGAGCCAGTCGTGAACTTCCTTGTCACCCAGGGTTTGGAGCAGGTAGCCGCGCTCCTTGCTCACCACGCTGTAATAGTACGTAAGACATTTAAATGGACAGTTTCCATTCGGGACTTTCTGCGTCAATTTTTGTTTTTATTAATCGAACCCGCGGACAGTCCATAGATGCATTAATGGTAAAGTGGATTAGTATCTGTGCTTCTCCGTGCTTCGGAGGGCACGTTAAGCTCTCAGTCCAGTTTGTACGATGTCGTTAAGACATGTCAGAGGCCTCATGGGCAGTTTGACCAACTGTGTCATTAGGGTAAACACTGCCAATACGATAAGTAAGTATTGCCGGTCTCGCGCTATCCGCATCGGCAAAGACAATACTATCACTAATTGATTAGGTGATGAGGTAGAAAAGTAATTCTAAGGTAAAGTAAATGTAAAGGTAAGTAAAGTTACGGTAAAGGTAATAGTAGCGAAGCGTACCTGAAGGTGTTGGGCATGCGCACCATCTGCTCCTGGTCCTCCGAGTACTCCACGTGCGCGTGCGCCAGGTTGATGTAAGGTAAAGGCAATGTTACAGTAATAGTGGCGAAGCGTACCTGAAGGTGTTGGGCATGCGCACCATCTGCTCCTGGTCCTCCGAGTACTCCACGTGCGCGTGCGCCAGGTTGATGTAAGGTAAAGGCAATGTTACAGTAATAGTGGCGAAGCGTACCTGAAGGTGTTGGGCATGCGCACCATCTGCTCCTGGTCCTCCGAGTACTCCACGTGCGCGTGCGCCAGGTTGATGTAAGGTAAAGGCAATGTTACAGTAATAGTGGCGAAGCGTACCTGAAGGTGTTGGGCATGCGCACCATCTGCTCCTGGTCCTCCGAGTACTCCACGTGCGCGTGCGCCAGGTTGATGTAAGGTAAAGGCAATGTTACAGTAATAGTGGCGAAGCGTACCTGAAGGTGTTGGGCATGCGCACCATCTGCTCCTGGTCCTCCGAGTACTCCACGTGCGCGTGCGCCAGGTTGATGAGCGCGCGCTCGATGGGGTCGCGCTCGTCGCGGTAGATGAACACGTAGGGCCGCCGCACCACCTACAGCGACACCAGCTTACATTTATGGTGATAATTGAACATTTTGCCTCGCATAGATCTACACACTTCCTCTTCATATAAAGTTTTTGACGCAAAACTTCTTTTCGCACGCTTAAGGAGTAAAAGACTGAATGCATGACGAGAGCGTAACGAAAAGCGTGATCGGGCGAAGATAGAATAGAGTTAAGTTTCGCATATTGCTGTAGGGACAAGAGAGAGGTGCGAGCAAATAATAGGTTGGGGAAAAAGTTTCTTCGCATTTTTTGAGAAAATTCAAATATTTTAATATAACTTATTTTTTTTAACTTATTTACATTTAACTAAAGTATGTAGGTTCCATTTTGTTTGATAACTTTTTGCCATCTTGATCTTGATCCCATTGCTATAGAAATTTTAGGACTTCTAATCAGAATTTTATATCGCGACAAGTGGTTTTGGCAGTCCTCTCGTTATGTTAACCTGACACTGCCTAAAGAATTTTGAAGAGACGGAAACGGGTGGAAATCTGAAGGTGCAAGGTCAGGACTATACCGCGGTTACATTAATACCTCCCAGCCAAACGCTCTCAATTTTTGGCAAAAATGGCATCCATTTCACCCGTAATATGGCGACCTGAGCGACGTGCATCTTTGACATCAAAATTTCCGGATTGAAAACGCTTTAACCGAATTTTTGCTACTCTCACAGATACTGCACTAGGTCCATAAACATCGCCATTTTTTTTCGCGGTTTGCGTTCCTTTTATGTCATTTTTGTAGTAAAATTTTAAAATGTATAAAATTCTTCGTTATATTCACTCATCTTGTCAGTACGAAAAACAAATGAAAATCACACATTTTCCTTATTTGAATTCGGAATTTTGTTCTTTAAAATTTGAACTCTCAATGATACCAGAACCAGCCAGATACAAATAGTGTAATAGCCAAAGAGTATATAAATACTCTTTGGCTATTACACTATGAACTTTTCATAAGAAAAGTTCATACATAAAATGCGTTTGCGCAGTTCATATAATGCGAAAAGACATTTTCCCCAACCTAATATTTCTTTCTCCCCTCCACTAGCCAGTTACGTTTCGTATATCTAAGTTTTACTTCAGTTGTGTGGTCTAAAAAGCACACCGGTTTCTTTTTTATAGGTAATGTGTTCAAAAGTATTTTTTTTATAACAAAAATGTTATAAAAATTAAATATCTTATATGAACTAGTAAAATACTAGTTCATATAAGATATTTAATTTTGTATCAACACTTTCCACCTCAGTCTTCTTACGGCGTGACATAAGATTTGTTTATTCTCGAGATTGAAAAATGTATGGGACAAAATTGGTCTCCTATACGGCAAAGGTATATATTGTGATCTCCTATATGCATATTTGTAAGTAAGTTATTTAATGTACTAATAAAGCTATATAAAACAGCAAATTCGTGTTTCTAATGGTACACTTAAAGTTGATAGCAACGCCGCTATTAAGTAGCAGCATCACCGCTATTAAGTAGCAGCAACACCGCTAGTAAGTAGCAGCAACGCCGCTAGTAAGTAGCAGAAACGCCGCCGTTAAGTAGCAGCAACACCGCTAGTAAGTAGCAGTAACGCCGCTAGTAAGTAGCAGTAACACCGCTATTAAGTAGCAGCGACACCGCTAATAAGTAGCATCAACCCCGCTAGTAAGTAGCAGCAACGCCACCATTAAATAGCAGCAACACCGCTAGTAAGTAGCAGCAACGCCGCCATTAAGTAGAAGCAACACCACTAGTAAGTAGCAGCAACGCCGCTAGTAAGTAGCAGTAACGCCGCTATCAAGTAGCAGCAACGCTGCCATTAAGTAGCAGCAACACCGCTAGTAAGTAGCAGCAACGCCGCTAATAAGTAGCAGCAACGCCGCCATTAAGTAGCAGCAACACTGCTAGTAAGTAGCAGCAACGCCGCCATTAAGTAGCAGCAACACCGCTAGTAAGTAGCAGTAACGGCAGAGCAGTGCGCGCCAGCTGCCCGGTAGTACTCACCAGCCAGCGCTTCTTCCAGCCGTGCGTGCCGTGCTGCAGCACGTTGAGGTGGCCGCGCCGCGCCACGGCCGCGGACACGCGCACCTCCTCGCAGTCGGGCACGTACAGCGCGGGCCCGTGCACGGAGCCGTGCATCGAACCGTGTGGGACCCCGTGAGCTCCCGTCCAACCCGCCATCGATTTTTCCAAAAGTCCGCGCTCGGGAGAGCATAGCCTGTAAAAGCAAAGGTTAAATATAACATAATTCTCTAATAATAAGCAGTTTTAGAATTAGAACCAGTCCAGTCTTACTATTAGGGATAAGAAAAGTTTGACAATTTTATGCAAACGAAGTAGTAGTGTACACTAAGTATGCATTTAGCAAAAAACAAATTATTGGAAGAATTTAAACATTTAGTACTTAATTACAATATATTTATAATAAATAATGATTATAATCTTTATTTGTTTAATAGAATATAGCTGCCTCGCTACTTCGTGTCTCGGGTTAGATTCCCGCTCAGGACTACTATTTATATGACCCATAATTATTGTTTTTGAGTCTAGGTGGACTATGTGTCTGTCATTTTGTAACGTACCCCGCGACACAGGGAATTATTTCCCTAGTGCAAGCTTTTTAAAGACCACTTTTATAGAAAAGCAAGAAATAGTAATTCATGATGGATAGTACTAAATTTTGGAGTATTTTTAACCGACTTCCAAAGGAGGAGGTTCTCAAGTTCACCGGTATTTTTTTTTTTTATGTATGTACACCGATTACTCGAAGATTTATGATCCGATTTACGTGATTCTTTTTTAGTTTGATGCGGAATAGTTGCCATTTGGTCCCATAAAAATTTTATATAGATTGGCCCAGTAGTTTTCATTTTATGGACATTTTTGTATGAAAATTTTTGTTTAAGTGGACGATGTAATTGTTTTTGGCACAGACGTTTGTAAATCTTAGCTAGTCAAGCTAGACTCATCCTGTTCAAGTGTGTCTTGCATTGAACATAAACAACAATTTCAGACGACTAGCGTTTAATACGCACGTATAAGCTTTTTGGAAGCGCATGTAGGCGCACCTTTTAGCACAAGCGTATTTTTTTTATGTACAGTAACAGCCAGAAGTCGACTAGCAATCTCACAAAACCGTGGCATAGCAATATTAGTTGTACTTATGACCTTCTTCTATAAGAACGTTTGACAACACTACACATTGGCAACTTGTTGCCCGCTTATGATTGTTATTACAAATTTCAATAAGTATCGTAAGCGTTACGGTGGCTAAAGTGGTTAGCACTGTGCCTCGCATGGCGAACGTTCGGGTTCGAGTCTCACACCAAACATGAAAAATATTTTTTAAGTATTAATGTGAAATAAGAATGCCGATTTGCTAACAAATATGTTAAATATTCCACAACTAAACGAAGATTCTTTCGTTTTACAATTATTTTCAATCTTAGCGTCGTTATTACAATATGAGGGTAGATTTGAAACAAAGTGATAAGTTCACTTTGTAAATATACCTTCATATTTTAACTACTTTACTAGTTCACATAAATTATTCCACTATTCGCTGTTGTTGGTTGGTGAACATAGTTACGAGCGTTTGTGTTATCTTGTTGCTGCTATTTTAGTATTCTTCTGAATTCAATATGCAGGCTAATATCAGTATTGAAGCCAAGGCAAATATTGTGGCCCTATATTCGAATGGCCTTAATATATCTCAAATATCGAATGAAACCGGCTTATGCGTAAGCTTATTTTTTTAATTTTATGTGATGATACGATACCTACAAAATATAATGGTAGATTAATCGCGTGTTGCAAGTGTGTAATATATTTTTTTTTTTTAGAGAGAGACTGTTAGTCGTTGGGTGAAGAGATTTGAGGAAGAAGGTAGCCTGAACAGTCGTGAGAGGAGCGGAAGACCACCTCTTATTAGCCAGCCTCAGCGACGTTATATGGTAGCGGAATATGAGACGAATGGTTTCATCCCAACAAGGCGTTTTGCCGATGAGTTCGGCACATCAGTACGCACCGTTCGCCGCATACTCCATGCCGAAGGTCTTCATCACCGAGCGCCAGCTAAGAAACCATTTTTAACCCAACGGCATAAAGAGGAGAGGTTAAGTTTTGCCCGGGAATATTTGGACTTTGATTGGGAGACGACAATATTCACCGACGAAAAATCTTTTAAATCGTGCCAAAAAGGAAGACTGCATTTGTGGCGTAAAAATAACACGCGTTGGTCTGAAGGCAATGTCAGACCAAATACGGAGTCAGGCAGAATCAGTGTGAATATGTGGGGGTGGATAAGTGCTCAAGGGCCCGGTGAATTAAGTTTTATACCGACGCGAGCCAATAGTGTCAACTATGTGGAAGTGTTGAACGATATAATGTTGCCTACGGTGCGTAATATCTACCCCGCAGAAGACTTGAACGAGATAAGTTTTGTGCAAGACAATTGTCCTATACACCGTGCCAGCATTGTTCGCGAATGGTTTAGCAATCATCCGGAAATTAAAGTTATTCCTTGGTCAGCTCGGTCCCCTGACTTAAACCCCATAGAAAATATATGGGGTTTAATGGTGCAAAGATGGGAAACTCGGGACGAGAGATGCCCTGAGCTACTCGCATCCCATTGCATGCAGTTATGGGATAGTTTGCGCGGCACAAATATCTGTGCAAATATTGTGGCGTCTATGCGTCGACGTCTGATTAGCTGTATCGAGGCTAACGGAGGTCACACGAAATATTAAAAATCCTAAACAGGTAGGGTAATTTTGTGTCAGGGGACATAGTGTCCGTAACTTTAACAAATTAATATTTATATTATTGTAATATTGAGGTTAAGTTTCAATCCTCTTTTCATTGAGAAAATGAATAATTAAGCTATAACCTCTTAAATTATATCAGAATTTTCATAATATCTATATGTAACCTAAAATGTGTTTTTTAACATTCAATACTATAGTAATAACATAAGTAAGTGTAAAGGATTTCTTTTATATAAAAAATATTACAATGTTACCATATCAAAATTAGTTTCATTTATTATCATATTATAATAATAAATTACCTTTATTGTAATATCTATTTTTTCAAGGTAATTTACTAAAATAAATTACTAAAACATAATAATAATAATTATATAAAACATAAAAAACTGGCCCAACTCGGATTCGAACTCACAACTATCCCGATCACATTAGCGAGAGCAGCCTCGTTACCGATCTAGCTAATGTTAACTTATATTCACCTGTTGAAATTTTGCATTACTAGGAAAAAAATAATCGACGGCGATAAAAAAACAAGTTACTGATATTGTCATCCTTGTCTAGCATTGACCACATCTATAACTACTCGTAGCGATGCTACACGACATGTTAATTTGTTAGCGTTGGAACATCGCTTACACGGATAAATATGCGTGTGTGTATAGGCGCCGCAGCCCGCAGGCGATAATGGCCATTGCGGTGTAAGTGGACTTCTGGCCGTTGACTGTACGTACACCGATTACGCTGAGATTTATGAACCGATTTACGTGATTCTTCTTTCGTTTGATGCGGAATAGCTGCCATTTTTAGGGTTCTGTAGCCAAATGGCAAAAAACGAAAACCTTATGGATTTGTCATGTCTGTATGTCTGTCCGTCCGTATGTCACAGCTACTTTTTTCCGAAACTATAAGAACTATACTGTCAAATCTTGGTCAGCAGATGTATTCCGTGTACTGCATTAAGATTTTTACACAAAAATAGAAAAACAAACAATAAAATTTGGGGGTTCCCTTTACTTAGAATTGAATAAAAAACAATCATAAAGCTATACATGTGGGGTATCTATGGATAGGACTTCGAAAATGATATTGAGGTTTATAATATTTTTATTTCTTAACTGTATAGTTTGCGCGAGAGATACTTCCGAAGGCGTAAAATGTCCCTCCCCACTGTAACTTCTAAAATAAGAGAATCATACAACTAAAACAAATAGATGATGTACATTACCATGCAAACTTCCACCGAAAATTGGTTTGAATGAGATCTAGTAAGTAGTTTTTTTAATGCGTCATAAATCGTAAACCGCAATTTACCTTCCATTCTATCAACTGAAATACTTGCTTCTACGGAAAGAAACATTCCGCCTTTCACGGGCGAGTCCGACTCAAACTTTCTCGACTCGTTGTCTTGATCATCAATACAACCTAGTTAAGTTTAGTAATAAGTTTAGTTAAGTAAGGCTATGAGCCTTCTGCTCAGGACACTCGATGGCTAATCGATCATGAATAAGACCTAGTCTAACAGCCCTCTGCTCAGCAGACTCATTATCTAATCAATTATAAATAAGACCTAGGCTATCAGCCCTCTGCTCAGTAGACTCGTTGGCTAATCGATCATTAATAAGACCTAGTCTTCAAAGACTCATATCCTCTGTTCAGCAGACTTGATGGCTATTCGATCATTAATAAGATCTAGTGTATAAGCCCTCAGCACACAGACTCGTTAGCTAGATGGTCATAAATACGGCCTAACCTATGCGCTTGCTGTTCAGACTTTCATAAATCTTAGCTAGTCGAGACTCGTACTGTGAAAGTTTTCGTAGAGTGAACGTAATTTTATGTAGTTTTTCTTACTTTACAAACGGTCTTTTCGACCATTCACTCTTCACAAGAATACACTCTTTTTCACGTTTTCACGTGAAAAAGAGTTCCGAACAACATTTTTTCGGAAGATGTTTCCACTCTCGTTTGTTGGGATCTATAGTTTTGAGGCGCGCGGCACCTTTCTAAGTCCTAACCATAGCTAGACACTAAAAAGCAACAAATAAAAAAAACTTCGTTTAAAAAAACCGACTTCAAAAACTAAAAAGTATAAAAAAAATATCTTAATAAAGATTAAATTTAATACATCACTTATAATATAATATTAATGAAATATTATAATTTGTATGTGCTACCTATTGATAGGTTTGAAGTCGGTGCCAAGCCCTAAGCAAAATAAAAGTTAATATTACATACAGCTTTCATACTTTGTGATGAAATTCCTACACTAAAGATTAACCTAAGTGAATATATTTGTGGCCCTGAAAAACAAACAGATAAATTATTAATTAGGAGCACGTATCAAAATTTTACAATATTTCGAGACGACCGTCAACGACGTCTGCACACTTGGGTAGTTTGTGTAGAAATACGAAGCTATCCCGCTGAAAGTAACGCGCGGCGAGTGTGGTACCTACTATTACATTCGGCTTGGCACCGACTTCATACCTATCAATAGGTAGCACATACAAATTATAATATTTCATTAATATTATATTATAAGTGATGTATTAAATTTAATCTTTATTAAGATATTTTTTTTATACTTTTTAGTTTTTTAGTCGGTTTTTTTAAACGTAGTTTTTTTTATGTAAGAATAAGATGAACAAATACTCACTCGAAGCTACTGGCGCTATGAATGGAGGATAACAAGCTGGGAGTGGAGATATCAGCTGACACCCCCTCGTCCACCGGCGTAGCGGGGGACGCCGCCGCCTCCACCTCCTTGCCTGATGAACCTATCCTTCCTGCAAAAACCAAATACATTATAAAAATTCTGACAATAATTACTCTTTCTTCACTACTTCAACTTAATAACGAACAATCCAAATAAAATTTATCTGATAGCATTCCGGAAGCATTTCTCATAGAATAAAAATCGATTCATAAACTACGGAGAAACCGTCCACATATAAAAAAGACAAACAGTCAAATTAATAACCTGTTTCTATTGATGATGGTTGAATAGTACAGCCATATTATTAATACGGTAAAATATATTTTAATGTAAAAAGAAAAGTCACAGAACGCTATTTAACTAAATCAACATCACCATGAATGATAAAGGCCATTGAAGGCCTCATCTAAACATCCCAACAATTGCACTACTCGCAACCAGCGACTTCCAGCGGCCCCTTAAACATAGCCCTCTCCATTATTCTTTGGGTAACCTTCCTTTTAATGAGCCGCACAGTGAGCGACCATGTATCAGTTCCGTAAATTAACGAAATAACCTGATCGTATTTACAGTCTTAATATCTCTTCTTAATTACGTTGAATTTATTAATAGATCATTCCATTGCCTTAAAATCTGGGCACCTTCTTATGGCGTAAGAAGGTGCCCAGATTTTAAGGCAGTTTGCTCCACTTTTAAGGCACCTACTTAAGGTGAAGAATAAGAAATTGATATAATCAAGATAATTAAGAAGAGACATTCGTTATTATCTAAACGTAGACATACCCTGTATGAGCTTGATGTATTTAGTGGAGAGTTCTTTCTCTTTTGGCGTCATGTCCCATGGCTCGTACACGGACTCGTCGCGTGCGCATTCCGCTGCTGCTTTGGCCGCCATGTTACACACCTCCTGTAAATTATAATTATATTTTTACAACAGATAATATATTAATTATCAGAATCACAGAGCTAATAATAGCCCCTTACAATTACACTTCTGGATATTACAAATTCAAACAGTAAAAAAATACAAATGTCTTGTTAAACTAAATATTGACATAATTAAGTGAAGGGAATCCTTCCCCAATCCTTACCAATCAATAATTATATTATGCATACAGGGATTTGGAAAGAATATTGACATAAAGACCATCTAACAATTAATTTGTAGTAGCCACTGAAGTTCTATATTAACATTGGTTTCGCGAAAAAGGGAGCATCCTGACTTTGTTCCCGCCAAAATAGCTAAAATGTTTTATTATCTGATTTTATTGTTTTCTTCTATTGATGAATGATGTTTATTTATATTATACCATTACATCAAAAAGCCATGGAAATAGTTCGCCCTTCACTCTTTTTAAATATTATAACAAATCAGTTTATTAAACAGATTTTTAAGAAATGTTTGACGTTCAATACTTAAGCTATGAGGCCAGAGTCAGAGGATCAGAGGAAGATTTATTTAATCTGCTACCTAATGCATTACGTAAATCCACTGAGAAATCAATTTTCTACTTAGTGGAAGTGAAACGTACTACCACTACTATAGAGTAAGTTTATTTTTAATACAACTCCCGCACTAGGGAATCTCATACTTTACAAACATATAATAGACGGATACAAATTGCATCCAGACTCAGACCAACTATTTACACAAATAGTTGCCCGGCGCGGGAATTGAACCCGTGATACGAAGTGGCGAGGCGACTGCCTTAGCCGTTGCACCACACGTGCAGTTTTCTACTACAATTCAGTACTATCACAACCTACTGGAATAATAGCTTTTGTCCAGTAATGGAAGGTTAAGTAGTATACCTTCTCTGTCTTGGTGAAGTCGTTGGGCGCGATGCAGTTCTCGTGTCCGTGCCGCAGTCGCTCCCGCAGCGCCAGCAGGTGGCGTGTTCTTCCTACTTGTTCCAATCGAGTCATCTTCTCTAACTCCCACTATTAATAATTAATAAGTGTTATAATGTTATTATAACTTTAATATGTAAGTATATTTGGGGATTTTGGGGGCACCTAATAATATGGTATCAGTGTCTTTACCTAACATAGTATCATTGTGATATTAATTCATTATATATTGTTATTCTAATTTATTCGACGGAATAAGTATCAGTACTTTTTGTCTTTTTAAAAATTGTATCTTAAATAAATGATGATCTGCACCGTAGCCTAGTTGGTAGTACTCCTGCCTACGAAGCTGGTGGTCTTGGGTTCGAATCCCGGTAAGTGCAAATATTTGTGTGATGACCACGAATATTTGTTTCTGTGTCATGGATGTTTTCTATGTATTTAAGTATTTATCTATCTATATAAGTACTTAGTACTATATAGTTTGGGGCTAGGAGGATCTGTGTGACATTGTCCCTAGATATTATTACTAGATATTATTACTTTAAAACTATAGCATCTTCATGAAATGGACATGCCAGTTCGGCGAAAATTGGACATGCGTGTGAATGTGAATAAAAGAAAAACATGCAAGGCAGCCTTTAGGGACTGCCGATAGAAGTGAAAACTATTTTTTTACATTGCCTATCTACAATATCTAATATATAAAATTCTCGTGTCACAGTTTTCGTTGCCATACTCCTCCGAAACGGCTTAACCGATTTTGATGAAATTTTTTGTGCTTATCCGGTATCTATGAGAATCGGCCAACATCTATTTTTCATCCCCCTAAATGTTAGGGGTAGTCCACCAACAATTTTTTTTTTATTATTTAGACAATTTATATTTTTTTATGATACACCATACAAAAATACATACAATCCCCAATTTTCACCCTTCTACGATCAACCCTTATTTTTTAATAGCCATTTTAGTAATTTAATCAGTTTTCCTCTCCGGTCGAAAACTGATAAATCGTCATTTAATTAGTTATCCCCGCCAGATGTCTACAGGTGTCACTTCTGACCCAGTAAACAGCATAGAGTAGGGATGAGAACAAAGCCGGTCTCCTTTCTTTCTCACTCCCTACACAGTTATCGGCGATCATTATTGTTTACGCATAAAGTGTAGTAGTAAAGTTGACAATTATTATTTTGCTATCTCATATCATCTCATATTAACTTTTAATCATTCCTATTTTATCAATAATAATTAAATTACATATCAATTTTGCACGATTAGTTAATCAAGTGATTTTATAACCTCTAAAGTACTCAACACGTGACACGAGCTTCCAATAACAGCGGATTTTGTGTTGTAAGTATACTTTTTTTTATTTATATCGAAAATGTTGTTGATCTTATAAAAATGTAATTTTAATTTAATTTTATTAAAAAATGTAATTGAACAATTAAGATTTTCATAGTTTCCAAAAAATCAATCATTATGAATCTTTATTTTGAAATGTCAATAGAAATATTGGTTGTATAGTTTCCAAAAAATCAATCATTATGAATCTTTATTTTGAAATGTCAATAGAAATATTGGTTGTATGAAAAAATTATAAGATGAAGAGATTGATATTGTTTAATAGTGTTACTGTCGTAATTGTTTAATTAATGATATATAATTTTAAGGAATAAATTATAATAACTTAAAAATAATATTTGCCTTTTGTTATTTTTATATTTCCTCATCGTTCACAGCGCTCCATGCTTATTTCACGCATATACCACATTCTTACATACATACATACTTACAATAAGTAAGCTATTTTTTGTCTACACTAGAAATTACTAGGAAATTATTTATATGGCAAAACAACGTTTGCAGGGTCAGCTAGTATATAATATATAGTTGACACATCTTTGTGTATAATAATAACACACGCATATATCTATGTGTACCCAGTATACTTATATCTCATGGGAAGCGTGCGGTGCCGATGACGTGAATTTCACGCTTCACCCAAAAAGCGCTCAACGAGCCTAAAGAAGTTTTCACATGAATAAATAAACAACGTGGCACCTGGTGGTCGAAGATGAGCGAGTCCCCGCGCGGGCGCCAGCCGTGCAGGTTCTCCTCGCCGCGCACGTACGTGCCGCTCGTGTCCAGCACGCGGCGCTGGCGGCGCTGCACGCCTGCGCACGCACACGTTACGTTAGGCTCAGGTGGAATCTTAAATTACCTCTTTTTAATAATGGAACTGTAGTACCTCTAATAGTACTTCTGATAAAATTACTGGTACGTCAGATTAACCATCAACCCGGCACAGGAATAAATGGATACAACTCTCATAATCCGATGAGTTTTACGTGCTTTTTGAAGCACGAGCGTTACAAAAATGACAAAATCCAAACTCCGAACGGCTACTGGGTGATTTGTTAATAATCTGTCAACTGTCAACAGTAACCTGGCCCAATCTAGATGTGAATCTATGACGTCATTATCTGCAGTTGAAGTTAAAATCTAAAGCATAAATGATGAATATATATGTCGCACCGGGTTCCAGGGCGCGGTGCAGGCTGAGCTCGTACACGCCGGAGATGTGGTCGGCGCGGGCGGCGCGCGAGCCGAACAGCGCGCGGCGCAGCGAGCGGCCCGTGTCCCACCACCACCAGCGACAGGTCCTTCGTGATGATGGCGGGCCGGCTGCAGGTGTCCACCTATGAATGTCAATGTCGCACCTGGCTCTAAGGCGCGGTGCAGGCTGAGCTCGTACACGCCGGAGATGTGGTCGGCGCGGGCGGCGCGCGAGCCGAACAGCGCGCGGCGCAGCGAGCGGCCCGTGTCCCACCACCACCAGCGACAGGTCCTTCGTGATGATGGCGGGCCGGCTGCAGGTGTCCACCTATGAATGTCAATGTCGCACCTGGCTCCAGGGCGCGGTGCAGGCTGAGCTCGTACACGCCGGAGATGTGGTCGGCGCGGGCGGCGCGCGAGCCGAACAGCGCGCGGCGCAGCGAGCGGCCCGTGTCCCACCACCACCAGCGACAGGTCCTTCGTGATGATGGCGGGCCGGCTGCAGGTGTCCACCTATGAATGTCAATGTCGCACCTGGCTCTAAGGCGCGGTGCAGGCTGAGCTCGTACACGCCGGAGATGTGGTCGGCGCGGGCGGCGCGCGAGCCGAACAGCGCGCGGCGCAGCGAGCGGCCCGTGTCCCACCACCACCAGCGACAGGTCCTTCGTGATGATGGCGGGCCGGCTGCAGGTGTCCACCTATGAATGTCAATGTCGCACCTGGCTCCAGGGCGCGGTGCAGGCTGAGCTCGTACACGCCGGAGATGTGGTCGGCGCGGGCGGCGCGCGAGCCGAACAGCGCGCGGCGCAGCGAGCGGCCCGTGCGCGCCTCGCGCCCCACCACCACCAGCGACAGGTCCTTCGTGATGATGGCGGGCCGGCTGCAGTTGTCCACCTACACCAACACAATTATCACATTCATTTCACATTTTTTTTTGTATTCCAGTCAATGATATGCAAAAAGCTGCTATTATTACTCCGTTTGGACTTTTCGAATATTTAAGAATGCCTTTTGGGCTACGCAATGCAGCGCAAACGTTCCAACGATTCATGGACTCTCTATTCAGAGATTTAGATTTCATTTTTATTTTTGCAGGCGATTGTCTTATAGCTTCAGAAAACGAGTTTTTGCATTATCAACATTTGGACACAGTTTTCAAACGTTTACAAGAAAATGGAATTTCTATTAATCTCGAAAAATACGACTCTTTCAAAAGCGAGACCTCATTGTCCGCAGGAAGTGTGGACACCAAATGGAGCCAATCCTCCACCAAGCTTCCCTGGAGAGACTCGTCCCAGCTAAGTCCAGCTGTCCAAATCTGCTGCAAAAAACATTTTACCCAAAACAAAACCGGATAAATCCAACCATTTGGATCAAACGTCCTCGCTACGATAGACAACACCAGCCGCTTTATCCAAATGTGAGTCAACATTATAGGTAAAAATATCCTGTACTGGCTTATACTGAATGCTAGGCATGCATGGCAGCGTTGTCCACATTTTTAAATAGGTGAGGATCCTGCTGGTGGTCTTCAGGCAAGCCCTCTAAGAAGGCTGGTGAACTAGAAATCCACATCCGCAACTCATAACCCACTGAAGTCAAAATGCCAATCAGCTCATCATGCAGCAGGACTGCCCCAGCCTCCGTGATGGACCCAGAGCAGACATCATCTACATATTGATGCTCTTTCAAGATGGCAGCGGTGCGAGGAAACGTCAAACGTTCTCGTTCGCGAGCTCCCAGAGCGAACGTATGGCCACAAAAGGACTTGATCTCAACCCACAGATCATCATCATCATCATCATATCAGCCGAAAGACATCCACTGCTGGACAAAGGCCACCCCCAAAGATCTCCACAATTGCCGGTCTTGCGCTATTCGCATCCAGCTGTTTCCAGCGACCCGCACAAGATCATCGGTCCATCTTGTAGGGGGCCTGCCCACGCTGCGTCTTCCTGTTCGTGGTCGCCACTCAAGAACCTTTCTGCCCCAACGGCCATCGGTTCTACGAGCTATGTGCTCCGCCCACTGCCACTTCAGTTTTGCAATTCTTCGGGCTATGTCGGTGACTTTGGTTCGCCTGCGGATTTCGACATTTCTGATACGATCCCGCAGGGAAACTCCGAGCATAGCCCTCTCCATTGCTCTTTAGGTGACCTTGAGCCTTCTAATAAGGCCCATAGTGAGCGACCACGTCTCTGTTCCGTATGTCATCACTGGCAACACACACAAGACTTTCGACTTGAGACACTGCGGTATTTTGGACGAGAAGATGTTACGTAGCTTCCCGAACGCTGCCCAGCCGAGTTGGATTCTACGATTGACCTCCTTCTCGAAGTTGGACCTACCTAGTTGGATGGTCTGTCCTAGGTAAATATAGTTCTCTACAACTTCGAGTGCAGAGTCACCAACTTTCAATTGAGTAGGTGCAACATGGACGTTTGACATGATTTTCGTCTTATCCATGTTCATTTTCAGACCCACTTGTTGAGAGACTCTGCTGAGGTCAACCCACAGATATTGGTGTTTAATTCATAAACCACCATAATACCAACTGATAATGACGGTTATCACGGTAAATAATAGTTTGTCGGAACATCATTTTGATGTCAGCCAAAAACACAATCTGATCTAATGACATCACAAAGATCCTTCAAAAATACGATTCGTTTTATTTTCCCATCGGTACGAAACAAACTGATATGTAGACGTAATAATTAAAAACAACGTTATTCTGAAAATAATTATCTAATACACCAGAGAGGTACCTTTGTACCTTTGAACCTATGCTTAGGGTGACTGGCGGCAGCCTAATGATAAATGAGAGCATAGAATTTTGTTGGCCAATTTGTGCAATTGTACTTACACTACCTACTACTACTTGCACTACCTTAGTACGCGTGTACGAGGCAACACGTCCGATTGAAGAAATTAGTGTATTAGATCGATACGAATATAATCTATGGGCCACGGAGGCTGGTGGTGGTCGTGGCGCGTTCTCAGTTGTAGTCTCGACCGGCAAGTACGATATATTGGAGTGCGTATAGTGTCACGAGTCAGTGTCATTTTCTGACCGCCTTGACTTGTTCCAAGTAAGTCGTGATACCGTAAGCAATGGTGTATTCTGCCAACTTACCTCGAGGTATGCGCTGAGCGTGATGTACACGACCTCTCCGTTGGCGCTCACCCGGTTGAGTAGAGGCGAGCCGTGCAGACTGCTGTCCCACGCTGCTTCGAACCTGCACATGTATTATCAACACATGAGACTTGAAGCCATAATGAGAGTGCTACTCTACTCTTACTTAGTACAGACGCCAGCACATCCAGCTCCCCAAACTGTCAAATTTCTTTTATAGATTTTCAACTTTATCACATAAGCATAAGGTTTTCTTTCAAATGGGGAAATTTGACAGATTGGGGTAGCTTGATGTGCTGGCGTCTGTACATCAAGTGACAAAAACCATTTCCACAAAATAAATAACAAGAGTCCTTTTACCAAATTGTTTATCTTTTCGAATTTTGCGTTGTTAGGGGATCGGACCGAACTTATGAAAGAGAGAGAAGAGATAACAAAGAGGCAAAAATATTATACAGAAATATATTTGTACATCTAAATATATCAGCATTTTAAGTTCTTGGCGGGAAGAAAGTGGGGATATTTTGTCCCTTTTACGCAAAATTATCGTTAATGTGGAGGTTCTATGGCTGAACTACAAGTGACGTCATATGTAAGTATAGCGCGTTCTTTATCCAATATATTTATAATAATAATAATATCCTGGGACATTATTTACACCTGGCCATCTGACCCCAAACTAAGCAGAGCTTGTACTATGGCAACCAGCTAATATGGCATGTACTGCTTTTCTTTTGTAAATACATACTTATATAGATAAATTACACCTAGACTCAGGACAAACAGACATGTTCATGCACACAAATATCTGTCCTGGATGGGAATCGAGCCCACGACCTCCGGTGTGAAAAGCAAGCATTTGCCAACCACGCCAACAGGCCTGTATAATGATTTGATTTTCTTTAGTTTAAAGGTAATTAGAAATATTTATAATATTAATACTTTTAGGCTTTAATCATAGTTACATGGGTGGTAAACCCGTACAGGGCACGTAAAGACCCCAAAGGAAAGCCTTCAAGACACCCACCTGAATACAGCTCGGTCATCCAAGGTTGGTCTCTCTCCAGGGAACAGTCCAAGTGACAGGGCTCCATCCTCGTCACCGTCTGTGGTGTCTTCATTGGCTTCTGGGGAGTTGCGGATGCGACCTGCCAAAAGGAACATTTTTCATTTCAATGAAAGATTCAACGACAACGGATATCATATTATGTAAAGAATATCGAGTCTAAGCTCATACGAATATTCCCATAATGTCCTCCTAGCCGTATTTCGACCACGGTGGCCAGTCTCAATAGAGATTAACCATCTTCACGGGACATATTATAGTGCACAAGTGTGTGCGCCAACACAGGAGCACTTTCTATTCCATCACTCTCATGATCCAATGGGACGCCTAGCGACACGACCGGAAGGGTACAGGACCGACGGCTTACGAGCTCTCCGAGGCAGGGAATATAATACCGCCATCTCCCAGAATTCGGGCTGATGTTGAAAAATCCCAAAATCCCCTTTGGGCCGACCCGGGATTTGAACCCAGGAACTCGTTCTCTGTGGGTGAACAAGCTACTGCTAGTCCAACGACTATAATAACGCTATCGATAATATCTTACCAACAACGAGTTCTCGAACGTCAGTCCACTGCAGGTCCTGGGAAGGTTCGTGCAGAATGGTTATGCGAATTCGGCGCTGGATGCCCTGATGCAGCAGATACAGGCCCCGGCAGGGCAGCTCATCACTATGTTCAACGACCTGGGGGAAGGAAGATGATGACTCTTCATATGAATTATTACAGATTTAATAGGTTTATTATCGCATAGAGATTAATGGCTGCAGATGTAGGTAGTTGTTTGTTTAACATCTACATTAGCGCCACTTAGTTATTAAGACAAAATCTAGTGCAATTAGTGTCACCTACCCAGAAATTTATCAACTCCTTGCTGATAAAAAGGTAGAGCAAAATTTGGTGTATCGTCGAGAATGGTCGGGCATGTTGTTTTGAAGATTTTGACTTCGTTAAAAGACAAAGCACCAGAAAAATGTTAGTTTAAAGAGAGATTAAGAAGTTTGTTTGGTGACAAGCTTAAAGGCGTAAAGCAAGGGGACGCTTGCAATTTATAATATTAAATAAGTTTTCTTTTTAACACGATGTCCGCATTTGGTAAATAAATTCCTGTATCGCGAGGTCTTCGCGGGGTACTAACTAACACGCATATCCGGTACACGGAACCCGGGAAGCAGTGAAGCGAATACCTTAAATACGGCGCCACACATGTACAGTGAATTAAAAATTTGAAAGAGGAACTGAAATAGTTTTAGGCGACTGCGGCTTTTGAGTTTTAATTATGTTAAGATACGTTGCAAATTTACGAACAAGATACGTTGTATACCTTTGAGGATGCAATAAGGTCTTTTCTACTACAGTATGTCTGAGTCCACCATAACAGCTATAATAAGTCCACTTTTGGACCAAAACCTCGCTTGGCAGACGGGTTGGCGATCGTAGTATAATGGTCATAGTACTCAGAAAGAAGCTGCTGCCCGTCCTCTGTTAGATATTCATAGAGATGGGGTAATGATATTCTGATATTCGCCACCGTCACTATATGAATGTAGTTTCTACATTCGGGACGATCTTAGTGTGAATGTGTACTCACGGCGGGCACGTAGTCCCCGCTGGGCGCCAGCTCGCAGATCTCGAACCACACGAGCAGGTCGTGCTTGGAGTGCAGGTGGCTGGAGCAGCACGGCGCCGCCACGGTCGCCGCGCCCCACTTGGGGCTGCGCTATTAGTGTGGTAGTGTACTCACGGCGGGCACGTAGTCCCCGCTGGGCGCCAGCTCGCAGATCTCGAACCACACGAGCAGGTCGTGCTTGGAGTGCAGGTGGCTGGAGCAGCACGGCGCCGCCACGGTCGCCGCGCCCCACTTGGGGCTGCGCTATTAGTGTGGTAGTGTACTCACGGCGGGCACGTAGTCCCCGCTGGGCGCCAGCTCGCAGATCTCGAACCACACGAGCAGGTCGTGCTTGGAGTGCAGGTGGCTGGAGCAGCACGGCGCCGCCACGGCCGCCGCGCCCCACTTGGGGCTGCGCTATTAGTGTGGTAGTGTACTCACGGCGGGCACGTAGTCCCCGCTGGGCGCCAGCTCGCAGATCTCGAACCACACGAGCAGGTCGTGCTTGGAGTGCAGGTGGCTGGAGCAGCACGGCGCCGCCACGGCCGCCGCGCCCCACTTGGGGCTGCGCTATTAGTGTGGTAGTGTACTCACGGCGGGCACGTAGTCCCCGCTGGGCGCCAGCTCGCAGATCTCGAACCACACGAGCAGGTCGTGCTTGGAGTGCAGGTGGCTGGAGCAGCACGGCGCCGCCACGGCCGCCGCGCCCCACTTGGGGCTGCGCTATTAGTGTGGTAGTGTACTCACGGCGGGCACGTAGTCCCCGCTGGGCGCCAGCTCGCAGATCTCGAACCACACGAGCAGGTCGTGCTTGGAGTGCAGGTGGCTGGAGCAGCACGGCGCCGCCACGGCCGCCGCGCCCCACTTGGGGCTGCGCTATTAGTGTGGTAGTGTACTCACGGCGGGCACGTAGTCCCCGCTGGGCGCCAGCTCGCAGATCTCGAACCACACGAGCAGGTCGTGCTTGGAGTGCAGGTGGCTGGAGCAGCACGGCGCCGCCACGGCCGCCGCGCCCCACTTGGGGCTGCGCTATTAGTGTGGTAGTGTACTCACGGCGGGCACGTAGTCCCCGCTGGGCGCCAGCTCGCAGATCTCGAACCACACGAGCAGGTCGTGCTTGGAGTGCAGGTGGCTGGAGCAGCACGGCGCCGCCACGGTCGCCGCGCCCCACTTGGGGCTGCGCTATTAGTGTGGTAGTGTACTCACGGCGGGCACGTAGTCCCCGCTGGGCGCCAGCTCGCAGATCTCGAACCACACGAGCAGGTCGTGCTTGGAGTGCAGGTGGCTGGAGCAGCACGGCGCCGCCACGGCCGCCGCGCCCCACTTGGGGCTGCGCTATTAGTGTGGTAGTGTACTCACGGCGGGCACGTAGTCCCCGCTGGGCGCCAGCTCGCAGATCTCGAACCACACGAGCAGGTCGTGCTTGGAGTGCAGGTGGCTGGAGCAGCACGGCGCCGCCACGGCCGCCGCGCCCCACTTGGGGCTGCGCTATTAGTGTGGTAGTGTACTCACGGCGGGCACGTAGTCCCCGCTGGGCGCCAGCTCGCAGATCTCGAACCACACGAGCAGGTCGTGCTTGGAGTGCAGGTGGCTGGAGCAGCACGGCGCCGCCACGGCCGCCGCGCCCCACTTGGGGCTGCGCTATTAGTGTGGTAGTGTACTCACGGCGGGCACGTAGTCCCCGCTGGGCGCCAGCTCGCAGATCTCGAACCACACGAGCAGGTCGTGCTTGGAGTGCAGGTGGCTGGAGCAGCACGGCGCCGCCACGGCCGCCGCGCCCCACTTGGGGCTGCGCTATTAGTGTGGTAGTGTACTCACGGCGGGCACGTAGTCCCCGCTGGGCGCCAGCTCGCAGATCTCGAACCACACGAGCAGGTCGTGCTTGGAGTGCAGGTGACTGGAGCAGCACGGCGCCGCCACGGCCGCCGCGCCCCACTTGGGGCTGCGCTATTAGTGTGGTAGTGTACTCACGGCGGGCACGTAGTCCCCGCTGGGCGCCAGCTCGCAGATCTCGAACCACACGAGCAGGTCGTGCTTCGAGTGCAGGTGGCTGGAGCAGCACGGCGCCGCCACGGCCGCCGCGCCCCACTTGGGGCTGCGCTATTAGTGTGGTAGTGTACTCACGGCGGGCACGTAGTCCCCGCTGGGCGCCAGCTCGCAGATCTCGAACCACACGAGCAGGTCGTGCTTCGAGTGCAGGTGGCTGGAGCAGCACGGCGCCGCCACGGCCGCCGCGCCCCACTTGGGGCTGCGCTATTAGTGTGGTAGTGTACTCACGGCGGGCACGTAGTCCCCGCTGGGCGCCAGCTCGCAGATCTCGAACCACACGAGCAGGTCGTGCTTCGAGTGCAGGTGGCTGGAGCAGCACGGCGCCGCCACGGCCGCCGCGCCCCACTTGGGGCTGCGCTATTAGTGTGGTAGTGTACTCACGGCGGGCACGTAGTCCCCGCTGGGCGCCAGCTCGCAGATCTCGAACCACACGAGCAGGTCGTGCTTCGAGTGCAGGTGGCTGGAGCAGCACGGCGCCGCCACGGCCGCCGCGCCCCACTTGGGGCTGCGCTATTAGTGTGGTAGTGTACTCACGGCGGGCACGTAGTCCCCGCTGGGCGCCAGCTCGCAGATCTCGAACCACACGAGCAGGTCGTGCTTCGAGTGCAGGTGGCTGGAGCAGCACGGCGCCGCCACGGCCGCCGCGCCCCACTTGGGGCTGCGCTATTAGTGTGGTAGTGTACTCACGGCGGGCACGTAGTCCCCGCTGGGCGCCAGCTCGCAGATCTCGAACCACACGAGCAGGTCGTGCTTCGAGTGCAGGTGGCTGGAGCAGCACGGCGCCGCCACGGCCGCCGCGCCCCACTTGGGGCTGCGCTATTAGTGTGGTAGTGTACTCACGGCGGGCACGTAGTCCCCGCTGGGCGCCAGCTCGCAGATCTCGAACCACACGAGCAGGTCGTGCTTCGAGTGCAGGTGGCTGGAGCAGCACGGCGCCGCCACGGCCGCCGCGCCCCACTTGGGGCTGCGCTATTAGTGTGGTAGTGTACTCACGGCGGGCACGTAGTCCCCGCTGGGCGCCAGCTCGCAGATCTCGAACCACACGAGCAGGTCGTGCTTCGAGTGCAGGTGGCTGGAGCAGCACGGCGCCGCCACGGCCGCCGCGCCCCACTTGGGGCTGCGCTATTAGTGTGGTAGTGTACTCACGGCGGGCACGTAGTCCCCGCTGGGCGCCAGCTCGCAGATCTCGAACCACACGAGCAGGTCGTGCTTCGAGTGCAGGTGGCTGGAGCAGCACGGCGCCGCCACGGCCGCCGCGCCCCACTTGGGGCTGCGCTATTAGTGTGGTAGTGTACTCACGGCGGGCACGTAGTCCCCGCTGGGCGCCAGCTCGCAGATCTCGAACCACACGAGCAGGTCGTGCTTCGAGTGCAGGTGGCTGGAGCAGCACGGCGCCGCCACGGCCGCCGCGCCCCACTTGGGGCTGCGCTATTAGTGTGGTAGTGTACTCACGGCGGGCACGTAGTCCCCGCTGGGCGCCAGCTCGCAGATCTCGAACCACACGAGCAGGTCGTGCTTCGAGTGCAGGTGGCTGGAGCAGCACGGCGCCGCCACGGCCGCCGCGCCCCACTTGGGGCTGCGCTATTAGTGTGGTAGTGTACTCACGGCGGGCACGTAGTCCCCGCTGGGCGCCAGCTCGCAGATCTCGAACCACACGAGCAGGTCGTGCTTCGAGTGCAGGTGGCTGGAGCAGCACGGCGCCGCCACGGCCGCCGCGCCCCACTTGGGGCTGCGCTATTAGTGTGGTAGTGTACTCACGGCGGGCACGTAGTCCCCGCTGGGCGCCAGCTCGCAGATCTCGAACCACACGAGCAGGTCGTGCTTCGAGTGCAGGTGGCTGGAGCAGCACGGCGCCGCCACGGCCGCCGCGCCCCACTTGGGGCTGCGCTATTAGTGTGGTAGTGTACTCACGGCGGGCACGTAGTCCCCGCTGGGCGCCAGCTCGCAGATCTCGAACCACACGAGCAGGTCGTGCTTCGAGTGCAGGTGGCTGGAGCAGCACGGCGCCGCCACGGCCGCCGCGCCCCACTTGGGGCTGCGCACGGGCGCCGAGATGGGGATGGAGGGCGGCAGCATGCGGCGCGGCGGCGTGCGCCCGCCCACCCCACCCGTGCCGTCCTGCTTCGCGTCCTGGGGAACACTCCACTTGGCACTCGGGTATAGCAAATTGCACCTTATTATAGCTGATTTATTTCTTTTCAATTTGAATAATAAAGTTAAGTCCATTAGCTCAACTGGCAGACCGTTACTCGTGACTTTGTATATCACGCGAAGTCTTAATAGTTTTAAAGATTATTATTGGTATGGTAATGCATTAAGCACGAGTATGCACGTAGAAGGATCTAACTATAACCGTTACTCCTGTATACTGACAACCTCACAGATAGACAACTTAGCATCTTTAGTGCACATTAGATATGTCGCCTATAAATTTGACTTACATACCATACCAAGCCATATTTTTGACTTACATACTCTTTAACAATTCAATAAGGCATTACTAGTCGATTTAGATTTATCATTCAAACTTGGACAAGGCATGTAATTAATTTTGCAAAAAATTTAAACGGTGATGAATTTAAATACCGCACCGGTTAAATTTTCAGCATAATTAATTATACCAAGATTTCACCCACACTAGCATATTTAAAAAGTATCTCAATTAAATGTATAACAGCAATAAGAATTTTTGAAATTATTAATTAATTTTTAAGATTAATTTATTCTTACCTTGTGAAGAGGATGTTGTTGATAATGTCCGAAGACTTCGAAAACGATCGGTTGTGTCTTGATGTATTCAACGAAGGATTTTGTTACGGGCACAGTAATCTGAGGAGAATATATTTTACCACGTGAGTAATAAATCTATCTCTCATATTTTTAAATATACTATAAATGTAACATCACCAGTTTGGATAAAATTGGTATCAAACAAACAACGGCTTTCTTTACACAAACGACGAGAATATTAGCTCAATTCCAATACCATCCTCTATTATCTCACATAAAGTCACATTTAGTTGGTGAAATGAATACAATAAGACATTGCTTACTTTGATTAGATTGGGTGTTTAACGTTACTGATATGATATGAATTTTCATCTATAATTTAAATAAAACTATCATTATTTTCTGATGAAAACCAAATAAAAGATGAGGATCATTTTAAATTTTTAAGTAAGCACCCCCGATTATTCTCAACTAATAATACTATTTACTGTATTATGTAGATTGACTTGGGTTAAAAATAAATATATATATAAATTAAACCCTAGTTGAAAATGGTAACTTACAATGCATATTTGCTGCTCCTAAAAGTACCGTTGTATTTCAGTAACTGCATTTAAGTTTTAATTCAATCCCTCACAAAGGCTATATTAAATAAAAACCGCCAGTAACACAGTTCTTACATTTTGCACATGATAGAATCCAAGGGGTGTGTTCTTTCCGGCATTCTTGACAGGTTCTGTTGAAAATGCGTCTTCATTGCGATGGAGGAAACTAGAAAAAGAAAAGTTGGTCAATAAAATACTTCAAAAGTTAATTATAACTAGAGATCGAATAATCGGAAGCATATTTCACCTAAAGTTAATTTTTGTTAACAAATGATGCATGATGGAAACAGCTGCTTAGGATATATTTAATTCATCAACAATCACTGACAATAAAAGGAGGGAGAAGCAAAATATTACGATGTACCAGAACAACTGATATTTGTGTCAAAATGGGTTTGATTAGTCCCTCCCTCTTACCGACCACTGGAACTCCTGTAAGCTGGGATCTACAGTGGCACACAATGAAATGACACTGAGCGGTGAGGCTCAGGCATGTCCCGGGGAATCGTTAACTTTCTAGGATCCCGCAACGAATTGCAAAACGTCAAACTGGGTTAATTACATCTCACATACACTTCGATTTGAATTTCCCGAGATCGCGGGATTTTTGCGATGAAAAGTGCTTTCCATAATAACCAACATCACTACTTTAAGTAAACATGCTTCTGATCTATGCTTATAACTCATTACCTAAATTAAAAATATATTTTTTTATTAAATATAAAAAAAGTTTTTAACGCCTAGCTTTTATCAATCTTACTACTACGATAATAAGACTCACTTGAACTGGCAGAATACATCAGCATAGTCCGTAGACACACTATGCGCCTGTAGTACAGTGACACGGAAGGTGAACTCCTTGCCGAGGGTCAGGTGTTCGGGAAGCTCCTCGTCCTTTAGCTCGGAAGCCAAGGAGCTGTCACCACGGCCGCTGTCTGCATCACATTCACCCATAGCCAGTTCTTTGAAAAGAAAAATTGGACTTAGTTAAGTATGTTCAATAAATTGAAACCATTTTGGTGTTTTATTCCAGTCCATTAATTGTTTCAACTACATGAGTTGAAACAATTAGATAATTTGACGCACGAAAGAATGGTCATATTATTATGTGAAAATAACCAGAGGGTATTTTATACATAAATATAAATAAATATGATTATTTAAGTAATGTAAATCCGCAAGTAACTAAAATCCATACAGTTAAAAAAGATATTAAAGAATATCATGCTCCAAAATATATAGTAAACCTAACGATAGTTATACAATGTAATACCCATTTATTATTATTATTAATTTTCTTTTTTTAGTTTGAATTGTCCTTTTTTATATTTATTATTATCTAGTAAATATCATTGGAACGAAGTTCCTTATCGCGCGTTGCGAAAGGGGGCTAGACGGAAACAATTAAGACGAAAAGTTGTAACGACACTTTTTGCTATAGTAAGCTATTGTACACCGTGCGGCGTGCGCACATTTCTCTGTCTGTCTCTCTCTCTCTCTAATAGAAAGCAAGCCAGATATTTTCGTTTCGTCTTTCTATTTTGCATTGAACAGTGTGGTGTCGCGACGATTATTTTTGTTGAGTGTATACAGGTTTTTAGTACATAATAAAAAATAACTTCGTACCATCCGGGTGTCCCTTGACTAGAGATGTAAAATGACTGAATCTGACTTGTCACAATTGTCATAAACCTTAAATGGCCGGTCATTTAGTGTCAAATTCAGTCAATTTGACTCAAATATTACTATCTATTCTCAAGTACCGCCCAATTTATTTACTTAGGTACCCAATTTATATGAAAGTTAAAATGAAGCAACGTTTTATTTTGTATTATATCATGAGATATTTTTTGTTAAAACAAACATACATTGTAAATTGTTTAATAATATAATAAATCATGAAAATCACTTTTTTGTTTCAATTGAAAAGTTGACAACTTTTATCAATCACAAAAACCAAGAAAATCCTAAAAAGGTCCTAAAATATTAATGTTATTAAAATGGCTGAAAATTACATTATTTTTGACAGTTACTGACCATTTTTGACCGATTTGATCGTAAATGACACTACTCTTGACACCACTCAAGTTTTTTTTTTATTTTAAGTCAAAGTCGACTCACAAAAATTACATAATTTATTTGTACAAGATCGCTGAGAGTACATAACGGCATGCCATTGCAATCCTACCTTCAATCTTAATATTGGAGTCGGGCACGTCGCCGATGCGCTCCTCCAGGTTGAGCGCGTTGTTCTTGTCGACGTTGGTGAGCGCCTTGACGCGGCGCGCCGGCGCCACGTCGTCGTCGAACGATATCTTCGCGGACTGCTTCACGCCCGCTGCGAATTCCGCGTTGTCTATAAAGTAGCCTATTATTAGAAATCACACTAATATTATAAAGGCGAAAGTTTGTGAGTGTGTATGTTTGTTACTTCTTCACGTCTAAACGGCTGGAGCGATTTTAATAAAATTTGGTATGGAGTTAGCTGACACCTGCACTTGTTCGACTGCACGTGTTTGCGCAGCGGCTAAGACAATTACCTCGCCGCTTCGTGTCGCGGGTTCGAGTCCCGCGCCGGACAGCTATTTGTGTGACCCATGAATAGTTGTTCTTAGTCTGGATGTAATTTGTCTCCGTCAATTATATGTTTGTAAAGTACCCCGCGACACAGGGATTACTTGCCCTAATGCCGGCGTTGTTAAAAAAACAAAACTTAAGAATTAAGTCAAATAGTGTTATAAATAGAGAATAATATAGGGTGCCTTGCTAAAAAAAATAAAAATATGTAATTTATTTATAAAGTTTGTCACGGATAAAACCGCGAGGTACAGCTAGTCAAGAATAAATAATGAAATTAATAATATCCTGGGACATTATTCACACACGGCGATCTGATACCACACTAAGCAGAGCTTGTACTACACTAATAATAATAAGATGCAGAAGGCGGCAATTATGGGAACGGCACGCATCGTGAGGAGGTTCCTCACTCTGTCGCCCTGACCACCGGCGGCCTAGGGCTTATAACCCCGCCGCTGGAGGAACTCTGTTTTTTACGTATATTATTGTTTTATGTATCAATTTTATTAGAATGAATATACAACACGTAACGTACGGGTGTGCGTTAATACGCACACCCTCAGACACCCCAATTATAATATTATGTTAAATCATAATACATACACTAAATTTTTAATTTAACATGTATATGCATTGTTATTTACTAAATTAGTTTCTTGGCATAAAGTTTATTTTTATTTATTTTGTGTTGAATGATGGAATTCGTATGAATACAAATAAAACTGCGATTTAAAAGTCTTATTACTTTGACTTACGGTCCATTTCAATTTGTTTCGACTGTACAGGGTCAAATAAACATAATTTCCGTAGTTTTAATTATTATTGAATAAAAAATTACCGATATTAAAAATGATATAAATCGATTCAGTAAACGATTCTGAACAAACTATTTTCAGGGTGTACGTTAATTAAGTTACATGTTGTATACAAAATAGGAAAATAAATAAATAAAGTGGAATAATAATATCCTGTGACATAATTTACACTCGGCCATCTGATACCAAACTAAACACAGCTTGTACTATGAAAACAAAATAGGTGATACTAGCTGTTCCCCGCGGTTTTACCCGCGTTAAATATTATAAATTATCGCAGCTCCTCCCACATATGTGATAGCGTGATAATATGTAGCCTCTATGTTGACCCGACCTCTTAGTAATATTCATGAAAAATTTTAAGTAAATCCATGTAGTCCTTTTTGAGTTTAGCCCGGACAAACATACAGACAAACAGACACACAGACAAAAATTCTAAAAGCTATATTTTTGGCTTCTATATTGATTACTAGCTGTGCCCCGCGGTTTTACCCGCGTTAAATTTTATAAATTATTACAGCTCCTTCCCCGTAGGTGATAGCGTGATAATCTGTAGCCTACATGTTGACCCAACCGCTTAGTAATATTCCTGCAAAATTTGAGGTAAATCCATACAGTACTTTTTGAGTTTAGCCCGGACATACATACAGACAAGCAGACAAACCGACAAAAAATTCTAAAAACTATATTTTTGGCTTCGATATCGATTGTAGATCACGTCCCAAGTATCCTTTTAAAAAAATATTCAATGTACAGTTTTGACTTCCCTACGATTTTATTATATGTATAGATATTACATATACTTCTTTTCATTTGTAAAAACATACTTATATAGATAATTACAACCAGACTCAGGACAAACAGACATGTTCATGACATAATTTTCACGAGTATCGAACTCTACATATCGGCCAGGTGACTATACATATAGACGGTCACCGTAGCCTAGTTGGTAGTGCTCCTGCCTACGAAGCTGGTGGTCCTGGGTTCGAATCCCGGTAAGTGCAAATATTTGTGTGATGAGCACGAATATATGTTTCTAAGTCATGGAGGTTTTCTATGTATATAAGTATTTATCTATCTATATAAGTATGTATATCGTCGCCTGGTACCCATAGTACAAGCTTTGCTTAGTTTGGGGCTAGGATGATCTGTGTGACATTGTCCCTTAATGTTATTAATATTAAAATAATAAGGCCATTGGACCCCAACTGTCATAAGACTTTGTAATGTACTTACTTTTCTCGGCGTCGATAACCGCCTGCACGGCTACCCGCAGGTAGCCTTTAACGTCTCCCTTCTCGTTCACAATAGCCACTTTGTGAATGAGAGGAACCGGGTACAGCAGGTTCGATAGGTAGACGAAACTCCTGTTTATGCAAAAACATATTAATAAATAAAATGCAATGAACTCAGATCTTATATTATTAACAAGATTTGAATAGTATTGCGTTAACGGAGTGCGATTTTATAGCACATGTCAATAGAAAAAATGATTTATTTCATCAACTTAATTTAATCTACATACAAAATTGTTGGAGGCATGGCCATGACCTTTAGGCATGGCCTGTATTAGGAGGCTCCGCTCTTTCAGAAACAAGTATCTACTGCTTAAAAACATCTTAAATGCTTGCCTAAATATGACATCTACGATCAGTAAACACTCATTTACGTCACAAATATCACAATAAACAAATAATAAGGGACGAAAGGCGAACCATTATTTCTAAACGTTTCTTTTAACTTACATCTGCTTTAATCTAGCCAATTTATTCGCATTTGCCATATGGGAATTTATAAAAGCAATATTTTTAAAAGTGAATAATGCAGAAATTGAAGCCTTGTAGAGTAACTCGGATTAAGTTAAGGACTCTAATGATAAACACATAGAAACTTGCACTGAGCAAATGCTCAAGGTTATGGTGCGATAAAGAAACAGACTCTTGTGTTTATACGAATCCTAATAACATAACACTGCTTGTTTTATCGAAGCTATATATGTAAAATAACGAGTTTACTTAGGACCACACGACTCAAGTAAAACTTGAAACGTAACTAACTGGCTTTGAAAGAAAGAGTTAAAGGAAATGTGCGCTCGCTCCTCTCTATTTTGCGTAGTGATATACGAAACGTAACTTTTTCTCTTTCTATCTTCACTAACTTATATCTCCCTCTCAACTTCCTTTTGCCACGCCCGACCGCCCCACTTTTTGCAACGCTCTCATAAAGAAGGTTTACTTCAACAATAGAGGTCCTTACCGTCCAACAAGACGGAACCAGGGGAATCTGTCGTAGAAAGGATCGCCTCCGGTAACCGACTCGATGTTGTGATCGGGCGACGTCGGAGACAGCTCTGCTTCATTGTGGTACATCTCACGCATCAGCTCCAGGCGTTGTCTGATGGATAAATGGAACAAATAAGACCTTAACTTCTAAGTCATCAGGAACAAAATATGTATGAGAAAACGTTTTCTGTAGAATTATTAAGCGATATTCGAACTTACTCAAGAGTATGCAAGGATTAAAATTGCGTACCTCTATTTGTAGGTATATCTACCCTATGTATGTATGAAAGGTTTATTCGTTAATATAGTGAAAATGATAGGATTAGATAAAATATCCAGTATCCATGCTTTCTATAATAGATTTTCATTATATATTTTTTATCAATCCACGTCTGATTGTGAGTGTGATTTTTGTAGAGTAATACAGAAAAACATATATTCGCTAGAATAGATAATTCATTGAAAAATAACTTGATCCTAATGACATGTGTCAGTTAACATTGCGATCACAATGCATAATGTATATATGATATAAATTATGTATTATTATAATTTATTGCATTTGCCATATGGGAATTAATAAAAGCAATATTTTTAAAAGTGAATAATGCAGAAATTGAAGTCGTGTAGAGTAACTCGGATTAATTTAAGGACTCTAATGATAAACACATAGAAACTTGCACTGAGCAAGGGCAAGTAATTATAATTTGGTAATTGCTTTGAATTACGCTTGTCTAATTCTTAGTAATGAAATTGGACAAATCTATTCATAAAAAGTTACCCACGCGTCAATTTAATAAGCATAAAAATAAAAGTGTACTCTGGATTATGATTATAAAATAATTTCAGCTATACGCGCAGTAACAACATTTGAAGTTGGTGTCTAAAAGTGCGTATTTTCGATTCCTATCTCCCAGTGGCATGTTCAGACGCCAGCACATCCAGCTACACCAATCTGCCTTTCTACCTTTCTTTTATAGAATTTCAACTTTATCCCATAAGTATAAGGCTCACTTTCAATTGGGGAAATTTGACAGATTGGGTAGCTTGATGTGCTGGCGTCTGTACTTAAAATGTCTACAACTGAAATTATTTCATACTGTTCAATTGTTGAAAACTGTTTTTATTATAATAAGTTAAGTTTAGTTATATGCTAAATTTGAGATAATTAATGGTTAAAATGTAATTTTAACACAACATATTATGTATGTTAATTACATTTAAACCATTAATCTCAATCTAACTGAACTACATTTATGTATGCTGAGTATGTACTGAATATATTTTTGTATTATATGTAATTTTTTCACTTATTATAGGAAACGTGGATATTGTTGTAAAGAGTAAGCTCTTAAGCATTACTTTTGCGTGAAATGCACAGATTAAAAAACGTGCAAACTGTGCATACATAAGCTACAGCACAGAACAAGCTAATACGTGTAGCGTCGGTATAATAAGCTAAATATAATATAAATATGATATACATAAATTAGGCATAAACATAGGCGATATAGTTATAGGGTATTTAAAAAAACATTTATTTTTAAAATTAATTGAATAAATTAGGTCAGGTTAGTTTTTACCAAATGTACAATCAACAAAACAATTAGCTATTTCTTATAAATATATGACCCTTGTTATCTATCATGGTGTAACATTGGAAAATGTTTTCCCTAGAAAACGGGCATACATTTTCCGATGTAACCAATTTATGTAATTTTATTTACTATCAGTTACATATTGAAATAACTTTAAATCCCGAAATAGAGTTCAAGTGGTGCTCCGGTGTACAACATAAAACATTATTTATTGAAGGTATAAAGAGCAATAAATATTGCATAAGATAAAATCCTTAAACATAACATTATATGACATTTTGTCTACATTCATAATAATAATAAAAATATGTATGAGTTTTCCATTTTAAACAATGTAGTTCTACATAGAATGAGTGCATTTGTCTCTGTACGAAATTCAAGAAATCAGTCAATAAGTTATGAATAAGTTTATTCTATAATTAGGGGTTTAATTAATCAATTTTAAGAATTTTCCATGAAAATAAACAGGATTACCAATAATCTTCTTGTGAAACTTGTTAGACATTCGTGTACAAAATAAGCGAAAATATCCCTTAACATGAAAATTTCAAATTGGTAGGTATGTGCTAATAACCACAGGACAGAAGTGCAAACTTTTAACTTCTTGTCGGACGGGAAACATTGCTGATGGCGATGGGATCAGAGTATACACTATTCACTGTACATTCGATTCGAGCGCGCTTGATATCGAGTCGAACCTATTAAACCTGTACCTATGCGCGTTACCGAGCGTCACGCTTCACTTAAGTTCACTCCTCAGCTAAACGTGCGTGCCACAAGAAGTTTTCATTTCATACAAAGTGCTTTTGAATTGAATAAATATTATTTGAATAGCCTACATTTAGGCCATTTCAATAATATTTGTTTTATAAAGTAGGTTAATAATTAATATTTTTGCATTAAAAAGGTGGAAAGCCAAGGCTCCGTCGCGGATATACATAAGTCTTATACACCTTGACAGATTTTAATAAACGAGATGTAGTTATTTTTGTTTTTAGGGACCAAATCAAACGAAACCTTATTTATTAACAATTTACCAAATCCATCAAAGAATATAGGCTACAGACCGTTCTATAGCACCAAGCGGTGATTCAGCGGATATGTCGCCGATAGTACTTAATGTAACACTGTGCTATACTTTCTATACGTAATACTTCAACTACACCTAAATGGGTAAACATACAATGCTTTATAAGCACCAGTGGCGAAGTGTTCATATAAAATAATTACTCTCGGCTTGCCTTTTATAAAACATGTTAAAATGATAAAGTTACTGGCTCCGATCAAACAGCTGATGTTAATCGTTACTTACACTCACTGGCTATCTCGTAAATGTGATTGTAAAGCAAATTGACAACAGCTTTTTGACTTATCAACTTCAATTGTGAAATGTGTTACTCGTCGCCACGGGTAAGTACAGGGGCCAGCACATCAAGCTACCTCAATCTGTCACATTCCCCCAATTCAAAGTGAACCTTATACAATTGTGATAAAGTTGAAAATCTATAAAAGAAATTTGACAGATTTGGGTAGCTGGATGTGCTGGCGTTTGTACATAACATACAAAGAAATCTAATGCTGATCATTCGGATTAATAACAATGAATGAAAGCTGGGATGATAAAGCATAATACTTTCTCTCACACTTTTTATATCATAGATTATCACTTTAAGCGACAACAGTAATCGCAAAAGCTATCAGCCCTGCCACAACATCGACGCCAACCAAAACAATCTGAAATGATTTATACACCCATAGTCTTAGGATTCATTTTCGTTTGCAAGCCACCAGTGCATATGAGTGAGTCTTGTGTCACTATGTACAACCGTCGTGCGCCTGGCTAGCCCCTATACTGTGTCCACACGGACACAGTACGTGTCCTTCGGTCGGTCATTCAGGTCCGATACTAACCCAAGTACTGGGCTACTCGATGTAGTATGGTTTCATCGAAACTCAATAACCTGCAAGTTCTGGCAATTCTAGACCGTCATATATCTCTGGGGACCTCTTTATTCTATTTTATTTTTAAATTTTAATTGGAACAACAAACAATTACACAACAATTGTGTAATAAACTATTTTATTCACAGAATACAATTAAAGAAATAATCAACATTTCTTTGGTTCTATTTTGTGTTTAAGTTTTACCGACAAAGGTAACCGTCAACTTTGTCAGTAAAACTTGTCAAACTTTCCCAAACAAACGTCAAACAAAACGTCAGCTGATGCAAATAAAATCCGCCATATTTAAGCAAGGTTTAAACCAGGTGCCGACGTGGTTTTAATTTTGACATGGCTTAACCGCGGGTCAAAGTTAAATCGTGTTTTTAAATGAAAAATTTGATAAACCATGGTTAAGCGGCCGGCTTAAATTTAAGTAGCGTTTTTAAATAAGACTGTATGTGATCGTTTTATTACGTCAACTACGTTTCTAATATACCAACTGCTGGAATTAGTGAATATTTTTAAATTTGGTTACAAATACTCCTTACAACGGTTTAAGTTAACCCACCGAGGGAGTATTTAAATCAGTGGAGCTGTTATAGATGCAATATAGTAGAAAGAAAAGAAGGTGCTATATCAATCGAAGAAATTTTCATCGACAACATAATCGAAATAGATTTCTATTGTGATATTTGTTAGTAATGAGATTTTGATTATTAGAGATTGCGGAGATTTCCGGAGCTTGTAGATTCATGTTCATAGCTATCTAGGTTTGATCAGAATCACGTCAGTAGATTAAAAAAATATATCTTGAAATAGATCCATCGAAGTAGGATTTTTTATTTGTGCTTGGGTTTAGAACTTCTACTCAACTGTCTTGTCGATTTTTGAGTTTAAGCTGATGGATTCGTAGTTTTCAATAAGACCATAGGATCGAGTAGCCGAGGCGGGAGCGGGTTAGCAGCGCTGGGCAAGCGTGGCACAAACCTGGAGGGCAGCAGATTGGCTAGCGACAGGCGCGTGTGCTGCGCGCACGCAGACAGACACTGCATGAGGTCGGGCGGCGCGCCGGGCGGCGGCGCCAGCACCGGCGGGGGCGCCTCGTCCTCGTCCGCGGACGACTCGTTCATGTTGTATATCTGACGCATCAGCTCCAGCCGATGGCTACGGACAACACACGCCATGTACCCCCGCCCGAGCCCGCCTGTCCGACGCCGCTGTCACGTCGCGCTGAGAGGATATGCCTCTTGTTCTATGCTCGAATGACCATATGATAGTTGCTTACGTCAAAATCAACCTGTGGTATTCGGAAGATGCTCCGACTCAACTACAACTTTACCACAGACCATGTTGATATATATGGTTAAATAAATAAAATTTCGTGATGCCCAAATCGTTACACTAAGTTTGATAGGCATGCCCTCTCATTTGTTTGAGCAAATGATCAGAAATATACGAGCCACATCTATGAATCGCTGTTACTATAATAAATATATTAAAAAAATGTGTAAAGTTCATACAATTCTAGGTAATAACCAGAAGATAAAAGTGTGAAAATTATTCCTTTCATTTGCTTTCTAATAATTTCATGAAGAATAAGAAAATCTATTGAAAGAATAAAATATATAAATAGCACATTAAAAATGTAAAACCAAATAAATAAAGCGGCAAATAAAACAAGCGCTATTAAAATGGTATAGAACATCGCAACTATACATTAAATCCTAATTTTATATTAAAATGTACTTACCTTCCATAATTTATATACAATTCCAATTAACATATACATATACCCAATGTACTCATATATTACGGAAACAAGTCATATCCGACACGGCACTAGCAAAATTAGATTCGTATTTTTTTTAATTTGGTAAGGAATTAAAAATAAAAGAGACACCAAAAGATCAACAGAAGGCAACAAAATTCAAAAAAGAATATACGAATGAGAAAACTTTTCCTCAATATTACAAAAAAAATAATTAAAAATAACTCAGAAATAAATTAAGAGATACTGATACAGGAAACACTTACAAAGACAAGACCTAAAAATATTCTAAGTTTGAACTGAAATTACATCACAAATATCAATAAAATAAATACCCATAACTACTCAAAAAAATTTATAATTTCAAACATATTCTATTTCAATCCCATAAATACGGCAAAAAATATATCCTGACCATATAGTGTGCCGTAATTATTTTCTACTACAAATTTGTCATGGTATAATTTAATTATAAACCTAGCTCTACAACTCTCGGTTATGTTTCCTCAACTTAATAAATTGTAATCACCATCTAATGTTATGTTTTTTCGGTGATCGTAACAATTAGTAAATTATCGTAACTTTTTGTAGCCTAACGTCATTTTTGGGCTACAAAAAGTTACGATCGATACATCCCTAGAGCCCGTGTTCAACTAAGTTGTAATAATATCCCTCATTATTTAGTATCAACACTAAATTGAAACCACCAAAGATGTCCTGTCTTTTTCATAAGATTTTTGTTAGCTAGAAATGCTATAATATTTAAATTAGTTTCGTTGGTAATGCAAAAATATGCAAGTCACCTAACTAAATTTTAGCTATTATAATTCTGAGGAGAAAATTTAAAAATGGTCCTAATAAATCCGACAATATTTACATACTTTATTTTAGTAATGTACTAGGTCTGATCTCACAGTAGTTTTTATGAACAAGGAGAGTGGAGCTCAGTCTCCTGGTAGGTATAATTACCAAATTGTCCCTAGCTAATCCTAATCGTTAACATAAAATTTCATTTCGTTATCACGATGTTTTCTCTGGATAGTAACTGTCTGTAGCTCGCATCGTAACTGCGCGTAACTTACCGTAGCTTCTCGAGCGTCCAGTAGTGCGTGGCGCCGTTCTTGGTGTCGGTGACCTCGACGGCGACGACGGTGGGCGCGGAGGGCCGGTACTCGTCGTCCGCGTCGTCGCGCGGCGCCAGCTCGGCCGGCAGCGGCGAGTACGGCGTGTCCGTCAGCAGCGTGAACTGGAACTGCACCTTCTTGCGAAGCTCCACGGAGATCGCGTTTGCTTCCTGTATGAAGTTGCTTGAAATTACTTTACAGTTAAGATAAGCCAAAACAAAATTATGTCCTTGATATAAAATAGAAGTTCACACAGCATAATATGATAATTTTTACCAATTTTAAAGGTTAATCTTGTATAGAAAAGCTAAATGAAAGAAACTGTACGATAACAAGATTCAAAAAGTTCATAAAAGCTATTTGATTCGAATAAAATCATCGTATTTACTGTAAATATCACTCAGTTAAATTTAGTATAAGCTACCAATCGTAAAAAATAGAGGTAATTTAAAATCTTTTTCTACCCACAATATTGTTCGCTTTTGGTCATAAGTTTCTACAATGCCACTAAAAATACCTACATTTTGATAATTTTAGAGCTTACAACGCTTTAAATTCAACTCGGTAAATAACAGGATAACAAAAAGCGAACTGAAATCGTAACAAATCTTGTAGGTAGTCGAGAACACATACATTCTAAATGCATTAAAGGTTATTTTTCTGTACCGGGTACACTTACTGATATTCTCACAGAAATGTAATGACAAAGCATTTATATTTTATCATGCATGAAATGGTAGCTCACCTTGAGGAATATAGCGTTCCCCCAGAGATCATCACGGAGCGAGGTGAACTGGTGGTACTTCCATTTGCGGAAAGCCCACGCGGCCAATCCCACTTCGCGGGCGGACCAGCACTCCGTCTCGAACAGCGGGTTCACTGCACAGTCAACAGAGTTATTACTAAAAAAGCTAAATAACGGTAGAAATTTGAATATTTAGAGTAACGTTCGAACATTCTCTGACCAAATCGTAGACGTTCTCAAGAAAAGCCAGATCATAAGTACCCCAAACCGGAAAGCATGCATGTAGAATACATACTATAATTACAGTAAACGAGGCACAAAATCGTGACAGCTGGAAATCCGTTGTTTCTGCCTACCCCTCTGGAAAGCAGGACGTCAACAGTTAAGCTGGAGTCGTGTGTATGTGTCTCGTTTAACGAAATATACAGCGATCGCCTTCAATCTGTTTTACTCGGCCATTTCGAATTTCGGTTGACAATTTTGTGTCATTAATGATATTTTACCATTATTCGTGATTTTTAGAAAACCATGCGGCATAGATGGGGTTTTGTCGCACCGGAATTTTCCTTGTTTAGTATATGCTGGCGAATAAATGCTTTAATATTCAATACAAGCACCGCAGATTTTTACCGAGTACGAATCGAATCCGCAACTTACATTTAACAGTAACTGATTGATAAATCTTCATGTCTAACTAGCAAAGGTAACCGTAAATAACCAAGTACCCTCACCTTTCAGTAATCACCGTAAATTGTGTTTATTTGACCGATTCGGATAAAAGAAATGTATGTATTTAAACTTAATTGTACATACCGAATATATCTTCATCATTATGGAAGTCTTCGGGAGTATATGAAGAGTACATCGACATGGTAACGCTTTGTTCCTCCACTTGACGTTGTAGTGCGTCTATACGAGCCTCGTAGTTCTGCAGAGAGAGTACACCATTAAATCCGAAAGGAGATTGCATGATTCTATAGCTAATTATAAGATAAAACCCGCATTAGAAAAGGCATACGGAAAACTTTATTCTAATAAAATCACATTAACATTTTTTAAAGGATTCTATCATCAATATATCTATAATTTTCAGCTAACTGCACAGGTCATTTTGTGCCAAAACGACCAAACAACTTTGGATGAAATATTTATGGAGACAGAATTAGCACCTAGGCTGCAATAAATTGCTAAATCGTCGGAAGCACGCACCGTGCAGCTCAGCTAGTACTAACCTTGCGCGACAAGTTGTGACCTGAGCGCGGTGACGTTGTAGAAGAAAAAACCTTTAGTTTCCGTCCATTTACCTGTGGTAAGTCAGTCGTTATGCATAATTTAAAAAAAAAACACATTTAACCCGGTCTCTGATGTTGACGTGTATCCCACACGTCAGCTTTCTCCTATAATTTCACCACGCTCAGGTCTCAACTTGCCACGCACGGGTTTTTTAGTTTCTTTGATATCTCTTTACCCCTCAACTACTAAACCGGTTTGTGCGAAATTTGGAATTAGGTTAGATCATAGTCCGAGTAACACAGGATAGCAATTATATCGGAAATTTGTTGGATTTTTCTTGAAGGAATTTCTGCGTGGGAAGACCTGAGAGAGAAGTTAGTTCTAAATATATTTATGGCAAGTTACATGAGTTTAGTACTTTTGAGCGAGGGCAGATACTATCCTGCTCTATGTATATGTAGTTCTCACCTTGCGTTGCTCCTCAAACTGCTGATCAGCATGTTCCTTCTCCCTACGGAACTGTTCCTCCAGGGTCATGAGCCTCTTCTGCATTTCAGCTTTGAGGTCGATGCCTTGCTTCTCCAGCAGCTCACACTGAGCGAAGTCCCAGTCCACGGTTTCACCTGCCGCCGGTTCGGTTGTTGCTGGGGAGAAATGTATATCATTAGAACTTGGAACACAATACCACCACCCCATCTCATCCCGTAGAATAGAAGCCTTAACGAGATACTATCTCATTGAGAACGGGTAGCAACGTCTCTCTGTGTCCTATGACCATCATACTGCAATCGCAAATCCATTTTTTTTCCTTAGCTTGTAAGTATGTTAATGTAAATTCGTCTGGTATCACGCTTCCAGTACCTACATACTGGCCCTATCGGAAGATCAGCACTACAGAAATGTAGTACTAGCTGAGATACGGCCATTTCTCATACCAGTACGGATAAAATTAAAAATATTTAAAATGTATTCCACAATTGAATCGATTTTCCGTATTTGTTATGAGAATAAAATTATTTCTTTCTTCCTATATGCCAAGCGTGGCGACTATGGCGTATCCCTCCATACTACTGATACAGTTTTGTCCAGTGGACGTCATCCGGCTGACGTTATGACGATTATGATGCGACTGTTGACACATCATTCAAGCACTGATAGATCCTATAGAGTCCTAAAGACTTCCATGTTACCAGACAACATTCTAGCAGTTTGGTACACGATTTTGCGCCGTAAATAAGTTGCAGGGTGGTGGCGGTTTAGTTTGACGGAGCCTTATAAAGGAATGTAATGCATATCACACATATAGATTTCGATTCGACGGTCACCGTAGCCTAGTTGGTAGTGCCCCTGCCTACGAAGCTAGTGGTCCTGGGTTCGAATCCCGGTAAGTGCAAATATTTGTGTGATGAGCACGAATATTTGTTTCTGAGTCATGGATGATTTCTATGTATTTAAGTATTTATCTATCTATATAAGTATGTATATCGTCGCCTGGTACCTATAGTACAAGCTTTGCTTAGTTTGGGGCTAGGATGATCTGTGTGCCATTGTCCCTAGATATTATTATACAAGGATTTAGATATATTCGCTTGCAATACAGTTTCAAATGAAATATTGCTCATTGAACCAATGGTGTTTTGGGTTCAAATTATTCACATCATCAGCCTGATATCGTACACTGCTGGACATAGACCTCCCCCAAAGTTTTCTATAACTTTGTCATTTGGAAGGGTGTACCGCACTCATCTCGCTTGGCATGCGAGCTGGTGACCGCAGTTAGGCGGCAGCTAGTACACGGTGGCTCTGCCCGACTACCTGGTGTATCTCTCAGTTGCCTTTAATTTACTGGCCCTGTTATTTCTTCTAGGCCGGAACCCACAATGAACCCCCCCTGGATAATCATCAACTAATAAAATCGAAAAAGTCTCAGTAGGAGCCCGGAGTTAGAAAGTGGGCGGGGATCCATCCGAATGGGTTGAAGGGCAGACGTACAGCAGTCGGTTTTGAACGTGACCTATCTTTGGAAGTATCGGTTAGCCCGTCCCGACAGATCATGAGGGTAAGGAAGGAGAAAGTATCGTACGTGTTAACGCATACAACCAAGCATGCGTAAACACGTACGTATCCACATATCTCGCGCAGATGTTTAGTTGCCATTGTTTGGAAAAAATTAAATTATATTATTTTCGGCCTCGTTTTGGCAAGGTTCTGCATATAATAGAAAATAAGAAGAGAATGTACTCACTGTCAGCTTCAGCCTCACTCTCGGACTTGTCGGTGAGCTGCTTGTTGTTCTTCTCTGGCTCTTCGCGCGGCTGTCCAGGGTGCGTGAAGCGGAACACATGGTTCTTGCCAAGGATTACGCGGGACCCAGTTTTCAGGATTACTGGTTCCGTCACCTATTGAAAACAAATAGTTATAAACTTAATAAGACCATATTAGAGCTTAAAATATATCTGTTGCTTGGTTTTAAATTCTGATTGCTTCAAAACCGCACCAAGTTTCACAAAAGTCCAGCGATAAAACACTTTCACTAGCGGTAACATGTGTGTTACCGCTTGCTTACAAAAACTGATCAACTAACTTTACTTTTTACGTCTAAAATTTTATATAATTATTTAATTTGTTCATACGGCAGCAATTTGCCTTTATTTTTTACCGCATATCCCATTTCATTTAAGTGTGATCTGAACCACGTTCTTAAAATTGTTACCTTTTTATTCTAGGACAATATATAATATAGAGTTTAATCCACCAATGAAGATTAAAATGCATCTTGTATGAAGCTTTTAATTGCATGCCATTCACTGTACGGACCCTTTCCTCTGATATCGAGTCCGTAGAAAAGAGGCTGCTATTAACCTTGTTTCCACTACACGGCTATCATTGAATGACTGGTCCAGTAGATTGAGCTCGCTACAACACATTATATACGTCCTTTTCGAAAATTAAGTGATACAAGAGGTGAACTTTTATTCGCACACCTTTTAGTAGTTATTTATGCCTCTTGTGTATCCTATTATTGTTTTCGTGTAATATAATATTAATTGAATATTTGAATATTTAATCATGGCTTACCTAAATACATAAAATAAATATTCAATGGTAAGGACTCGAGAGCGAACCACATGTTGGTGATCTCGAGGTAGGACGAGGCGAGACAAGTTCCAATGATCACTCACATTGCGGACCGACGATCTTATGAATGTCGCTGGAAACCGCTCGATGTGGGTAACACAACACCAGCCATTGTGGAGATCGTCTTACGGCAGATACGAAGATTTAAGTTATTACCTCTCGCCCATTCACATAGATGAGAGCATCGCTATGCGGGATAAGAAGGATGACTCCGTCTGTGTTCTCAAAGATGCAATGCTCGCTCAGGATATGAGACCCTGACAGTTGTATGTCTTGTAGCACGTTGGCTTCCGATGTACCGACGCGGGTTACTCCTGGGAAACATACAAAAAATCATAGATCGGGTGACCAGGGCCTTTTAGATGACAAATCACTTAAGAGAAACAACGATTGCTTGCTTATCGTATGGGCATACGATGGTTAAGACGCCAATTAGGCCTCTGACATGGCTTTACGACTGCTGCCGACAACGGAGACCGACGGCTTAAAGTGCCCTCCGAAGCTCGGTGACGCTCAAAAATAAACCCGCTTTGGCGGTCACCCAACTATGGATTGACCGCGAGCCTAGTTGCTTAACCTCGACAATCACTTACTTATCGATCAATGAGAGCGTCTGGCTATGAGCGTCTCTAACTATTGATGGTGATAAGACCAAGTTATAAATTCTAAGGCAGTCGTGTCGCTTTTAACGCGGCGTCCAGTAGTTTCGGGTTGGACTCCGCACAGCAAAACTATTTGAGTCCCTTACAAATGGTTGCTTTGAGTCTAGGTGGACACATAGATTAATAACAAAAAAGTAAGACTACAGTTTAGAATTTAAACTGGGACTAATTAGTGATAGTACTACTATTAAGTAGATACCACTATTAGTCTTAAGTAGATACTTAATCATATTCTATAGTTTTACACCATACACTACCCCTACTCCTAATTCCATACAATATAGTCCAACTTAAGGTTGTCTGGAAGAGATCGCTTTAAGCGATAAGACCGCCCATTGTACCTTTTTATAATTATTTGAGATCCTGTAACTTTTATGTATAATGGTGTACAATAAAGTGTATTTATCTTATCTTATCTTATCTGGGAAGATGTGGGTCATAAATATTGACCTCCGTTTCACCAAAATATGTTGTCTCCAATAGCTATATGCGGTGTTGTGGTTACGAAAAGGTTACTTGGTGCAAGTCAAACGGTCCTTTTCAGAAAGAGACTATTTGCGAAAGGGTTATCACAGACTAAGTGCTGCCCAATTATTAAGAACCGCGTAGTTATTAAAAGTAATAACGTTAGTTTGTATAATGTCACTTATTTCTTTCTTGTTATACATCACTTTAGTAGCTATTTACATAGGGACACTAAATACACAGAAAGGGAATAAATACAGCTTTAGCTGTCAATCTACTTTTTACTATTCTTCTTTTAGTTTCTTTTTCCGGGCCTATAAAAGACACAATAAAACAGATTGAAAAGATAAACTCACCATCCTTGATATAATAGATGAGACATTCAGAAAGATTAGGGTCTTCGTTCAAGTTGACAAGATGCGGTGTTTTCTTCGGTGAGTATATTCCAACGGTGATACCTTCCTTCACCGCAAGCCCCATCTCCGCAAAAACAGCTTCACGCTGCACGCGGATTTGTTCTGTCCGTTTCAACTTCTCTTCCCAAGTCTCGTTCAGTTCTGTTACGAAAATGTCAATCAATAATAATAAATTTATACTTATCGGGCCTGTGACCAACACAAATTAATATAATTATCGATGTATTTCTTTCTATCAAACTTCAATATCATTATATTTAAAGTTCTTCAATTATATATAATGATGAACTGATTGAACGAAGAAATTACAGCCTATCAATTAAGTATCAGTTCTAAACCCGGAATCTTAATAGGTTGACACTTCTAAAAATGTCCTGTCTGCAGCCGAGTTTATAAAGAAAGAGATGAGAGGATATTTTTTGGATGGATGGATGTTTAATACCGAGGGACCTTACCACCACTCACACCCGCAGCTCCAGAAACAAGAAGCTTAATGGGGGCTTAATGAACACCATAGTGAGCAGACTCATCTAAGGGCAATACCGTAATTACAATGGGAGGCAATACAGCCCCAACACCTACTCCTCAACCTCCAGGGTGTCAGTTAACGAGTCTAGATTGTTCAGTTTAGTAAATATAGTGTTACCAGCAATAAGCTTCTCCGAGGCCTGCAGCTGGTCGACGGCTTCCTCTGCGATGGTGGTGGCGGCGCGCGACAGCTTCGGCGACAACACTTCAGCCTCGCTCTTCTTGCGCTGAGGCGATGAGTTCTCTTCCCCTATAAAATCAATCAACGTTAATGCTGCAGGTGATTGACAATTACAACAATTGTAAATGGGTGACAGGAGGGGAAGAAAGTCGATCTCTAACGCTTTATCCATATGCAAGAAAAATAGATAGTAAAAAAGATCATAATTACAGCCCTTTTAAAAGAATAATGATCGCCATAGATGATCAGTTCAATTGTATCACCTGTTTATGTTAAAGACATTGATTGAGACGCACCTATTTTATATATTTTATAACCCAAGATGGTTTCCAGTTGGTTATGAAATATAAAACTTTTCAGTCGTTCATGACATCAGCGTACCCAGTATGTTCGTATGGCCAAAACGAAATGTTATTATAATACATTTGGTAACACAGATCAATACTTACGCTTACGTTATTTGTCACTTTTATATAAATAAAGATTTTATTTGAATTTATATTAGTACTACTTAATAAATTAATATTATTTGAAATTGGACAACGTTTTTCTGTATTTAAACTTCAAATTTTAATTCATAGAAGATATAAAAGTGCTTATTTTTAACAAAGGTTTTAAACTTTCGGGATTTTTATTCAAAATAAAGTCGAAACTTTACTTACTCTAAACATCATATAACTATAGCTCAACAAATTAATTTTGCGCAAGTTAAATCAGCGGAGACACGGAATTCGGGCAAAATTTAATTGTGATGCCAATTAGACACGTTATAGTTTTTTTTAATATTGCTTTTGTTAAATTGCACAGGGACTTTGTTTATGTTTTAGTCCTCCTTTTTTTCCAAAGTGAATGGAGTAGATATAGAAAGATATTTTTTCTATTTAGAAAAATCTTATTAATTATACATCAAAACCATCTTCCAACTATATGGTTCTATGACCAAATAGTTTCGTATTTATAGTCATATACCATTATGAAAAAATATTTTCTTTCTTCACAATTTCGCCTCAAATTATTTGGAGAAGATAATAGCTACCACTTTTTTCTTCTTGGTGCAGATCTGGTGCACTCAATAGTAACACTAAACTGTACGCTGTGATGGTCAAACTAATTTGTAAAACACATTTATGTGTGCACATTGAGATGTTCACTATGTGCAACCTATTGCACTAGCTATTATCTTAATTAACTATTTTAGTTCACAACAAAAACACATATTGCCACAAAATGTTTGTAATATTAAAAAGTCCAAATTCTTGCACAGAAAGGGCTTATAATCATAAAATCACTTTTGTATTTACGACCTTTTAGTCTAGAACTATTTGGGCTTTCGGGAATATACGTGGACATATTTGTAAATTGCACATAATGACACATATATAATGGGAAACATGCAAGGCCATTGAAGCTAAGAAGCTTTTTTAGTTAGCAACGCTATTCACATAACCGTTTGCGACCAAAAATAATTTTGAATAACCGTACTCAATTATGTACTTAGCGAGTACCACATAAGATTCAACTTCGAATATCACGCATCAAAGTTTTGACAGTTCGTGCCGACTAATGTCGTTCAAAGTTGAACCTTGCGTAAACTGCTTGAAATGATAATTGCTTTGGTATACTTTAGACAAAAACAATCACCTGTGTGTCTTATTGGAACAATATGGACGATTTTCTTATATTTTAAAGAACTGTTTGCCGATACCAATAGTTTTAATATGGCCGCCAACGGATGATCTTGTATTCTACCCGTTTTAATACAATCTATTTTGAAAATAAACCCCAGTCAACAAAATATACCATATTTCAATACGAAATGGACTGTCAATAACATGAAAATGTCTTTTAATGTAGAAATAAAATTGAGCCCTTAGATCGCTACTTTAAGATTCAAAATAGATTGTCCATAAAATGCAGGACTGAGCATTTAAGAAGAATATTATATTCATATATAATGTAGACATAAGAATAAAATGCTCAGTAACAAATACACATAACAGCACACCAATTATTATATTCTACATAAATACTAATTTTATACCATTTTCATATAATAATATAACCAGAACCAATAACAATAGAATATAGTGATATACAAGCGCATTATATAACTATAATAATCATATATATTCATGGTATGACCCACGCCATATTTTTATATAATATTTGTATGTTATTGTGAAGTGATATACTATATTTATTTATGCCTACAAACGCCACAAGCTCTGGACAAGGGTGCAAAATAAATTGCTCTTTTTTTACGAAGTGGTTGCCAGATTATTGCCAGATATATAAAATAATAATATTTTTTTGGTTTGTTTTTTGTGTCTGGCAACCCCGTTACAAAATGGAGGCCAAGCGTACAGGTGGGGTGTACAGATGCAATGCAAAGCCTCGTTTTATTATTATTACTTACTGGTAGGCTGTTCTTTCTTTTCATAAACGACTCTACCATCTGGTCCTAGTTCGTTGGTTATTGAAACAGAATGAAGTTTTAGTATCAGGAAATACGTGGCGTGTGACGTGTCAACGACTCTTACGGAACAATCACACAGGCTAACACGTGACGGCTAAACAACCTAATTCATGAGCCTAGAATAAGCTTACAAGAGCCTCTAGATACACTGACATCTTCATCAACCTACGAAAGTATATTTCATATTTCAATATAAACAAGTATGTATTTAAATATTATTACTAAAGCCGAAGTGATGATTAATATTAGTGAAAACTGTTATGTTTGACTAAGCGTTTCAAAAATCAAGGCGAATGCGATCCGGATCTCCCGAGAAGATTGAAATGGTTAAAGTTTTCACCATAAATATTTTTTTCGGCAAGATTTTGACAGGTATTTGTAGCCAATCTACATTAAATCAGCCTTTACAATAAGGCATTATACGTAACACATTTGTGCCGCGTTTTGAATACCTTTTATCCTCTCAAAACTCGCTTTGAGTTAAAGTCTGAACCCCAAGTTACCGGAAGGAACTATTTGGCGCGGCTTACTTAGCTTTAAGACTTTTTTTAGTTATTTTCCAAGGCGACTTGTGCCCTCACTTGCGTCCGTAATAAAACTCCCATTTTTCACATATGTTAACCCTATCGACCCCCACTAATACCTTTTTAAAAAATAATATTGAGTTTTATCGACAGGAAAACAAAATATAAGCAATTAGAGATGTTACACCTCCATGCCTCTGAGAGCACGTAAAGCTTTCCGTCTTCTTCTTGTTCTCTTACTGGTCGTGTAGGCTCGCCGTCCGATTGGATTAGAAGAGAAAGAGTAAATAGAGGGTGCACCTACGTTTGCACACCTACTCAAACTCGTTGATGTGTCCAGCATAACACTATTAAATTGGCCAACGTGGCGGAAAATTGGCCAGTAGCGCTATTTTTAACCGTGTCAAAATCCTTCTGAATACATTGGATGAAATTCTTGAGTTACGGGAAAAAGAGTACACCTGCGTATGCGCATACAAATCCGGCAAGGAGCACTATATTATTAACATTATTCTTGACTTCAGCTTGGGTTTGGTCATCTCTTAAAGGTTATCTCCTATTGGTTATCTCATAATTTTGGAGCATATGTGAGGTAGTATAATTAAGCAACAAAAAATTGTTAATGTTAATTAGCATTAATGGGACGTTAGTAATGTCAGTGTATCTATGGACTATGAACAAACGCTAGGCGTACCAGTGGCGAACATAGCTGTACAACGCTAGGATATGACGTCAGAAAACGAAGGTTATTCTCGTCTCACTCACTCAGTAGGTATTTTTTTTTTTTTGGAAATCTTACTGTGATATTTTCTACAAGTTAGTACGTATTTAGTCGTTGAGCTCTAATAGAACCCTGTCACAGTAAATCGATGTGTATTTTCGTCACATTTGCATGTGATTTGGTATTTATTGGATTGTGACAAGATCCAATCGCGGCTCGACAGTGATTGTACCGCAATGTTCGCCACTGAGGCGTAGAACCCAAACGTGTATGGTATTACCTTCCTCCACATCGATGCCTTCGGCCTTGAGGAGTTCGCGGAGCTTGAGGATCTCTTCCTTGAGCTCCCGGATGAGTTTAGCGTTCGCGTCTTCGTTGACAACGGCCTTGCAGACGATCTGCTTGGCTCGATCCGCGTATCTGTATGGAAAGTTGTATAAAAGAAGTCAATTTCATGGATTTATTTTAATTAGAGATCGCACTCATTCGAAATTCAACCATTAAGGTTCTAATGGCAAAGACAATAGACATTAAAGAAAAATAATATTAATCTGTTCTCAGTTTTTGACAATCAGTTTGACATCTCTTCTTAGTTGGTCTGTGTGTCAAAAGCATGGTTGTGTGTGTTATGGTATTTTGTTTATTACAATAATTTACTACTAATCCCTTTTCATGCTTTTGCAAATGTCAATTGATAATTTGGGCAGCATTTCAATAGCTATATTGCATCGAAACATATATGAAATATAGGCGCTCATAGCTAGATGCCGGGACCGGTCCGTAAGCTATCGGCGAGGTTAAGTAACTAGGCTCGCGGTCAGCCCATAGATGCGTGACCGCCAAACTGGTTTAATTTCTGGACCTCGCCTCCATGCTTCGGAGGACACGTTAAGCTGTCGGTCCCGGCTGTAGTCATTAGACAACAGGCGTTAAGCATGTCAGATGCCTACTGGGCGGCTTGAACAACTCTGACACTAGGGTAACCACTGCCCATACGATAAGGAAGGAAGAAAGGATATATAAAAAACATATGGACCTCAACACAACTATCCACCATTGTATGTCCTCCCATCAGGCACCAGAAGAAGTCCACGGCAGGTCAGGTTTAGTCGGTGCGGGTTTGACATACATTTTTTTTAAAGACAACGCCTGCACTAGTTAACCTAATCCCTCTTTTGCGGGGTACTTTACAAACATATAATAGTCGGACACAAAGTACATCTAGACTCTAACAACTATTTATGAGTCACACAAATAGTTGTCCGGCGACACGAAGTGGCGAGGCGACTGTCTTAGACGCTGCGCCACACGTGCACATTTTGCGGCTGGCATGCGTAGGCATTCCCTCTGCCTTATCCCACTAATATTATAAATGCCAAAGTTTGTGAGTGTGTATGTTTGTTACTTCTTCACGTCCAAACGGCTGGAGCAATTTTAATAAAATTTGGTATGGAGTTAGCTGACACCCTGGATTAACACATAGGTTATAATTTATAAAGTATAATGCGGGTCAAACCGTAGGGCATAGCTAGTCAAAAATAAAAGGTGAACGTAACCCAAAAAAATCTTAACATTTAATTACCTGAGAGTACTTAGGGTCTCATCGAAGTTAATATCGGCAGGCGATATGGCAGCTATCATGGCCGTCTTGGAGTTACCGCCGAGGTTCTCGCGCAGTAACCAAGTGAGCACCGAGTCACGGTACGGTATGAAGTCTGCCTTCTTGGACTTCTTGCTTTTCGACGCCTGTAATAAGAAGGAACATGTTGTAAACTATGTTTATTGATTGGTTATAAGAAAGCGGAAGCTCTATCAAATAGCCGTGGCGGTACTAGGCTCAATTTAGTTTGACATCTATTCATGACTGTGGCGTTGGCAAATGGTTAAATACATCTAACCTAAATTAACATTTCGAACCTATTTGCGCAAAGCTAGTTTATAGAGAGTAAAGTTAAGGAGGGCAATCTCCATGTGTCGAATGACTGAGATATTTTATAGTTCAGTGCCAATTTTAAAGGTAATAATTTAACTAATAGATCCAATATATCCCGAAGTTCACTTGGCATTTCATTGTGATATCAAGCAATGATACACTCTGTATGTATACTTGAGACACGTTCCAGAAAAATTGTGAACAAAATAATTTAACCAATTAGTGTTACATTATTTGGATTCTTGACGCTGTTCTCTTTACAAACAATCTAAACTTAACTTGCCTAAACTATACCCCCATGAAATATAGTGGTGATAATTCATATATTCAGACTATCTGCTTCTTAATTTTTTTTTTTATTAAATTTTATTTTTGTTATAAAATAACGAGAATCCAGTTAAGATTAACCTTCATACCAATAGTTTGATCCATCTAGACATGCCACTTATATCAGTTCCATCATCCATAACTTCCCAATAATGCCTCAGCATTATTCATAAAGGCGCTCAAAGCTTATGATAAAAAAAGCAAAGGACAATAAATTCTATTATGAGTTAAAAGTCTCTTTAAGAGATACCTGTCCTGAAATGTACCCTCTATATGGAATTCTTACGTTCTTGGCTTGTCAATTATCGTGTGAAGCAGTGGAAGCCTCCTAGACTAATGAATAGTAAAAGTCATGTCTTAAAAATGCGAAATAATAAATTTAATCTCTAACGCGCATAGGCTCTGTGTTAAGCCACGAACTATACATAGTTGATACTGGCAGATCAAATTTAGGAAACCCTAGCTAACACCCTTTCGGAGGATGTTAGTGTTATCGATCGACTTTGTTTTCTTGAAACATGGCCGACTGATATGTTCACAGTTGCATATGAAAATCATATCATTTTAAGAACACCGGCTAAACTGCAAATATCTAAAATTTAATACTAAAAGGCAGGTAAAAAGCAATGGTCTTGCAACCATTTTCAGTTTGCTATAATTTCGGTAACCAATAAACAAAAACAGGCAATTATGATATTCCGGTCTAAACACTACATTGTGTAAATAGAATAAATATCAGAATTTTACATTGTCAGTGTCTTACTGTTACAACTATATATTTACAAACGAGTACGGTGCAGTTCACAAATTCAAATTGAAGCTTAAGTTACACTTAATTAGGCAGCGTATCTTATTCAATTTCTATACGAATGGTACGTCTGTGCGTCTAAAATGCAATTCTAATTGGATATATTATAGTTTAACAAGCATTTAGGTATACATCACATGTTAAGAACATAGAAAACGTGGAACGCAGACTTACCGACTATACATGTTTCCCGAAGAGAAAAGGCGCAGAAAAGAAATGGTAGCCAATTGTTAGTATTTAGCATTTCTAGACGAAACGAGAAAATTGTATCTACAGAATATACAAATACTAGCAGTTATAGCGTAAAATTAGTATCCAAACACTCTTTCAAAAATTCGAATTCTTTAAATTAAATTACAATTAAATATTTTCGTAAACTCTGTAGAGCCTCTGGCTCTTTTTCAGGCCTTTTCTGTCCTTTTCAGAAGAAATAGTCTGTCAAAGGCAGGCGTTTGCCAGTTTTGACTAAAAGCTTGCCAGTGATAGTTTACTTTTCTGCTCTGTACATCAACAAGACGACTGTAAGATATAGTCCAATATAAAACTTTTAGCTTTGACAGTAATTTACATGGGAAGTGATGAATACACATAAGCATGGAGCCGGTGGACAGCTTTGTAAAGTAAACCCTCCTTTTGAAGAAACACTTCATTCAGTATTTTGAATACTGATTAAACTAGTTAACCAGTATGCCCACATTCAAACTGAAACTAAAATATAATTGAATATTTACTTTAATGTTAGACCAAGTTTGTGGTCAAAATAACCCTCAATAACATCAGAGTACAGTTCAGTCCGTTTGGACCAATTTCAGATTGGAACCATATATGCACAAATTAATCCAAAATAGACTAGTGATCAAAATACGGTACCAATCTATTTGAAGTAAATATTTTATTGAATGTATAACAAAAATATGGTGGTACAACCCTAACCAGTTACAGGTTCGATTCATCCATTAAAACCACTCTGCCCAATACCATAAATAGTTCCACACCATGAGAGAAAATCCATCTCTACTTAACTGTGAGGCAAGGGTCTCTGCAATGTCAAATATATGCTCGACCCAATATCAAAAAAATTGTTCATGTGGCAACACTGCTTTGACATCAAATAATGGCTATGATTAATATTCCCTCTGTTTTCTCTGATTATATCCCATAAATACAATTAACAATCAAATAACAATCTAGCACAAAATCACAACTAACATACCTAACACTCATTCTATATCACCTTCCACATTACTTACAATTTCAGCGAGCGCAGAGATCACTTTTCCGAGGGTAGTGAGTGATTTGTTGATGTTAGCGCCTTCTTTCAAGCGAGTGCCTTTAGCGCCCGTGGAGTCCGCGCGCTCAGACCCCGCTAAGTCTACCAGCGAAATCTTTGCACACTGAAAATAGTAAAACATTATATTATATTTATTATTATTCATAAACCACTGAATATATCATAATCATACTAATATTATAAGGGCGAATGTTTGTGAGTATGGAGGTATGTAAGGATGTTTGTTACTCTCTCACGGAAAAACTGCCGAACGATTTTTGATGAAAAATTTGTAGTAATGTAGCTTATGTATCCGAATAACACATAGGCTATAATTTATAAAGTTTAGCGCGGGTTAAACCGCGGGGCACGGCTAGTACAATATACAGGTAGGTACTGATACACGTTTACACTAACAAAAATGACAACGAGAAAAGAGCAAACCGTTTAAAATTTGCGACGTTTTTTAAAGTGAACTTTAAATATTACGTAATAAAGTTTAGTTTCCATTAAATCTAGCTTGTGTAATTTTTGGTGATTTGTTAGAGGAATCAGATACAATTCAACGTATTTTTGAGCCTTCATCAACCACAATAAATAGATTATTATTAATTACGACCAATTAAGAAATTCCTGTGAAAAGTAATGTAATAAGTTTAAGTTATGAATTTATAAAATCCATCGGGCTGTATACCTAAGTTTATCTATGAATTATTATTATTATTTTAAGATCTCTAAGATAGAAAGATACCTTAACTCTTTATTGTATACCAACAATAAAATCACACAGTACAGGAGCATATAATTAAAATGTTTACAATTGGCGGTCTTATCACTATCATGTGATCTCTTCCAGACACTGCACATTTAGTTTAGTTTTGCAATTAGATTCTACTAACAGCACCAAGCCTTAACATTCGCAGAATGAGTAAAGTTCTTCGCGATCCAGTAATATATTTATCTAGCACATTCATTGCTTTTTTAATTATTACTGTTTTAAGACGTTTTCGCTAAAATAAAACGTATGTAACCACCATAGGTACATACACAACAAATACATGAAAACTCCCGTAAAATAAATACAAAAAAAACAGCCGAATTCAGATGATCCTACTTTATTGAAATCTGTAAATAAAAATAATGAGTCTTACCTTCTCAGACATAAGGTTTGTGGTTTGGTCGTGCCTCTGCTGTGTGAAGAATATGGTGAAGACAGCGTGAGAACGAGAGGATGTTTCGTTCATGTTTGTTGCTGCCACGGTCCTAAACATACCACGATAATTAATTAATCTGTTGGAATGGTCCGATCTAAGAACAGCATAGCAAGTTTATTCCCCAAACCCACCTGGCCTTGTTACCCTCCTCGATGAGGTCATGGATATCCTGGTAAGATGTCACAGCCAATTTGCTGAGGTCTTCCACATAGGGTCCTAGTGCTGGATGCTCGCGGACCCTCAGATTGCCCTTATTCTTAGGATTCAGGAGGTCTCGCACCCGCTCGCAGTAGATCTCCATGTAGGATACTTCGACCTGTTACAAATAATAAGTTCTAAATTTAGCTATCACAAGCTATAGAAAAGCTGTCGGTCCAGGTTGTAGCCATTAGGCAACAGTCGTTAGGCCATGTCAGAGGCCTAATGGACTACATGAACTAGGGTAACCACTGCCTATACGATAAGTATAGAAAAATAAATATTAGGTCTTTACCTATGAAATTGCCGTTCTGCAGTACTGGCCATTTCAAATCAAAATAATTTTTGTTTGGCTAAGAATTCTAATTTCAAATTAATTTTATTTTAAAAACATGGATTCTTTTTTCCAAAAGTAGTCATTTCTTTATTGATTAGTGTTACATTTTCATCGCATTTCAATCTTTTTCGTCATCATGGATACGTTAAAAATTCGAGTAATTATGGAATATGAGTACCGTCGTGGCAGCAACGCGGCACAAGCGGCACGCAACATCAACGACGTTTACGGAGCTAACACTACAAACCAACGCACCACCTGTTATTGGTTTGCTCGCTTCCGTTCTGGAAATTTCGACCTGTAAAATGAACCTCGCGGTCGTCCGAAGACTTTGGTCGACAATGACGAATTAAAGGCGGTTGTGGAAGCTGATGATACACAATCTACGGCTGAATTAGCAGCAGCTTTCGACGTTAGCGTCAAAACAATATTGGTCCATTTGCGTCAAATTGGCAAGGTAAAAAAGCTTGACAAATGGGTGCCCCACGAACTCAATGATCGCCAGCGCGAAGTACGCGTCGAGACGTGCCTTGCACTGCTCAACAGACACACAAATGAAGGAATTTTGAACCGCATTGTTACCTGCGATGAAAAATGGATTCTGTTTGATAACCGCAAGCGCTCAGCAAGTTGGTTGGATCCTGGTTCAGCACCTAAACAATGCCCTAAACGAAAACTTACCCCTAGAAAAGTGATGGTCACTGTTTGGTGGTCTAGCGCCGGTGTGATTCATCACAGCTTCTTACCAAACGGGGTGAGCATTACTGCAGATGTGTACTGTGAAGAACTGAGCACAATGATGGAGAAGCTGGCGCATCTCCAACCAGCATTGGTCAATCGCTCGTCTCCGCTGCTCCTGCACGACAACGCGCGACCTCATACTGCACAGCAGACGGTCTCCAAGTTGCAAGAACTGGGGTTGGAAGCTCTCCGTCATCCGCCCTACTCACCAGACCTTGCGCCTACAGACTACTACTTTTTCCAGAATTTGGATAACTTCTTGGCGGGAAAAAAATTCAATACCCGAGAGGCAGTACAAAATGCCTTTGAAGAATTTGTTGCCTCCCGTCCAGCTGATTTCTTAAAGAAGGGCATCAATAAACTGCCACTGCGATGGCAAAGATGCATTGATTGCATGGGTGATTACTTCGATTAATACAAATAAAAAAATTCATGAAAAAAATTCGTTTAAATTTTTTCATACAAAACGGCAATTTCATAGGTAAAGACCTATTATTTCAATTCATGAAAAAGGAAACAAAAAGAAATGTTTCCCCTTCACTTGAAAAATAATTGGATATAATTAATAATTCCAAGTTAGATGTTGGGTTTTGGAAAGGTAATATGATATATCCAAATATAACAAAAAAAACATAGAAATATCCATATTTCAACTCTGCCACAGCGCATGCTTGCGTGACGTACCGCGTTTGACCAATAAAACAACAAATTTGTTGATTCCGTGATTTCATTGGTCAAAATCATTAGAAAAACTTCACTCCTAATAAACTGCTAATACATATGTAGAATACAGTTTGGCGGAGTCTTTTTATTTATAAATTTACTTATTAAAATTTACTATACTGAATACATTGTTTCCTTCCTTAGCTACGTTAAGCTGACGGTCCCGGTTGTAGTCAATAAGCCATGTCAGAGTCCTACAGGGCAGCTCTAACGACTCTGACACTAGGGTAACTACTGCCCATACGATAAAGTAATTTCCATTCCACTTACTGAATATTTAAGATCATCACTAGTGGTAGACTTGATGCGTCTGAATAGATCCTTGCAAATTTGTGGGATGATCCCTTCCTGTCCGTCTTCGCCGCGCCCCATCATTGTGTAAGACTTCCCCGCCCCCGTCTGGCCGTATGCAAATATGCATATATTGTAACCTGCAGAAGATATTAAATTAACATGATATATTATATAATATCCTGGGACATTATTCACACACGGCCATCTGATCCCAAACTAAGCAGAGCTTGTACTATGGAAACCAGATAACTGATATACTACATATACTACTTTTCGTTTTAAATACAGACTTATATAGATAATTACAACCAGACTCGGGACAATCAGACATGTTCATGCACACAAATATCTGTTCCTGGATGGGAATCGTACCCATGACCTCCAGCGCCTAAAGCAAGCATTTGCCAACCACGCCAACAGGCCTGTTATGAAAGAGGACAATTAAGGTAATCCTATTGGCTACCATTCCGAAGCCTCATGTGGAGCTCGTTTTTGTACGGAACCAGACTTACATTTTATCTATGTATAAATCGTCATACATAATTTCGTTACCTATTCGGTATCATTGGTATTGAGCAGTGATTGAGCAACCAGTTTTTAATTTGTTTTTCTTCTGTTATTTTACAGGATTCAATAGATTTTAAATTTGTTTTTATTGAAAGTACTATTAAAAAATAAAAAAGAACCAGTCCACTAAAGTACTGAAATTTGTTATTTCATAAAATATTTGTGTGTGTGCATAGAATTCTAGCTCGGCCTTCAGACTGGTCTAGTTAATGGTATTGACTGGCGAGGAGCGCGCCCTTTGTACGAAACGATACCTCTGCTCTGTCGTACAGTCGCGTTATATATATAACGTACTCGTACAATATATTCGGCCGTTTGGGCATTAAGAATATATTGTGAGTGATCTGTGATTCTATAGACAATTTTGTGTATATCGTTATTTTAAGAATAGATCATGCAGAGATGAATAGGCTGGTTATTTACTAATATACCCCTTATTATAAAAAAAAAACAAGCTTACTCTTTAGACACACATTTAAATGACAAAGATGAAACGCCTCTGGAGCTAATTAAGTGATACACTTTTATAATCATTATAAGGTAATTACTGACTCCCTCTTTGATCTAGCAGTAGCGTGTTCGACCATCCCATTCCAAATTGAGATTTGAGCCCAGGTCCTCATTTAATGTAGTGTCTATCCGTTAAATAAAAAATATTGGGGTTGACTAGTAAATCTCTGTAACACCAGAAAGTCTGGAAGTTGGGCGGTGATCTCGGAGGGGACGTAAAGTAAAGATGCCATGAATCTGATCGTTCCTCGGTCATGTCAAAGCGCCATCCCATCAGGTTATAAGACTGAGGCAATAAAGAGTGCTCTCACACTTCAGCGCTATAGCCACCGTAGCCAAAATTCGACCGGCAATATACATATATATGGCTATACGTTGGCTGCAGAGTACTTAAACATTTAAGAGGATATTCTAACGTCTACCTTCAAGAGTTAAACTATCTAAGAGGGTTCAACAACAACTTTACTTCTTGTCTAGACACAATATCACACATAAATCTTGCAGATATACAAAAAGAAAGTGCAATTACGGTAGAATACCGTAAGTGGGCAGTGAAAGGAATGGTCGTTACCGTCGAAAGCATGTTGCAGCATCTCCTCGCCGATGTCTTTGTACACCATGATTTGCGACGAGAACTCCGGGTCGGAAGGCTATCGACAAAAGAAATAAAAGCATTTTAGTACAATTTTACAAAAACTATTTTGCACAGATAACATAAATACAAACAAATATAACATGTAAAGAAAAGTACTTTAAGTAAGTAAGTTACTTTTTATTTAGACAAAACGCCCGTACTTGGTAGATTAATCCCTGTGTCGCGGGGTACTTCAAAAACCTATAATTGACGCACCACAGGGATTAAGTTTCCTAGTGTAAAAAATATTGTACCTACGCAGATTAATCTTAAGTGCTTTAACAACCAAAATCTTGTTATTAAGTGCAAATAATAAAAGCCTAAAATAAAATAAGATTATCTGCGCTACATCTACGAGCCTTACATACATTAGCATGTATAATTTGTTTAAGTATTCTCCTGCCTCCATCCCTCATTTACTGATTTGAATTGCAGATTAAAATGCTTTATGCATAAGAAATTTGATTTCATTTGCAAGCTGCTTTTTGTTTCAAGATAATCTATACATATAATAAAATCGTAGGAAAGTCAAAACTGTACATTGAATATTTTTTTAAAAGGATACCTGAGGCGTGATCTACAATCGATATCGAAGCCAAAAATTTGTCAGTATGTATGTCCGGGCTAAACTCAAAAAGTATTGCATGGATTTACTTGAAATTTTGCATGAATAGTACTAAGAGGTCGGGTTAAAATATAGGCTACATATTATCACGCTATCGCTTACAGGGGAGGAGCTATGATAATTTATAAAATTGAACGCGGGTAAAACCGCGGGGCACAGTGTAATATGTTTTATTTCGTTTGGATTCGTGTTCCGAGTCCGGGTGTAGGTACTTTGTGCCTGTCTATTATCTATACATATAATAAGATCGTAGGAAAGTCAAAACTGTACATTGAATATTTTTTAAAAAGGATACTTGGGGCGTGATCTACAATCGATATCGAAGCCAAAAATATAGTTTTTAGAATTTTTGTCTGTAATGTATGTCCCAGCTTAACTCAAAAAGTACTGCATGGATTTACTTCATATTTTGCATGAATATTACGAAAAGGTCGGGTCAACATATAGGCTATATATTATCACGCTATCACCTACGGGGGAGGAGCTGTGATAATTTATAAAGCTAGTATGTTTGTAAAGTACCACGCAGTAGTACGGGCGTACTTAAAAAGAAATGTGAACTCTTGAGTGTGAGGCAGAGCATGGCGAGGGGAACTTTGAGGGATACGATCAAGAAGACATCTCAAAATGAATAAATCGGAAATAATCCTCGTTTATAATATTTAAGTTCAGAACTATGTTATTTTATTTCCATTTTCCACTTTCAAATTGTCTAACTGGCATAATATAATAATAAATACGGTTTAAGGTTTGGATAGTACTCCAGTTAAGTTGCTCATATATCTAAAAACAAACAACGCTCTATCTCTCTTGAAATACACAGAAATAAGCTTTAAACTTACAACACCCCTAGCTTTGGTCGGGAGTTAGAGAGGCTGTGGAAACCCCTTATTATCAAGTAACTATAACTGAACCCTGCGCGCGTTGCTACGGCAATATATGAATTTCATTGGAGCGATAGTGGCGCCATCTCTCAAAGATTGGTCGTACCAACTCAGAAACCTTCGTGAGGCTATCCACAACACTTTGATGAAGATCATCACATGATCAAATGCATAGTTTCCGATTTTATAAAGGACATGCTGACAAACATTCATTTTTAGATTGACATGAAACTGTGTTTAAAATTTCAATAATTGAATAATTTTTTTATTCGTATTTTGAAAATTACATCAATTATTGAATTATGGTAGCAGATATTTTATTGACATAGTATTATTATTTGACATCGATTATATTTACTTTGAAATTCTTGACCTATAAATTATTACTATTACATTTGAATTTATTATATTATCAATTTGATTTTATAGTTTAACTTTGAAAAACATTGTGATGTTATAAAAAGTAAATTTAAATGAATATTTTAACTAAAAATGACATTTATCACTTGCAGGAAATGTAAAATTGTGTACACCTGTGTGGTTCATTTTTGTGAACTATTTATTTATATTTAAGATCCTCCTTGTACCAAATTTCACACAACAAATATTGATTGATTGATTGTTTTTTTTTAATAGATTGCGATCACCTTTCTTTGGCTGCATGAAACCGCAGCCTGGCAACAGATTGCGCCGAACGGTTGCTAATTGTTAATCAAATAGTAATGGGACGAGGAATCGTTGTGGTTGCGGTCTTGAATCGCTTGCGAACAATATTTATAGTTGTGTGTGTTCGTGGTAGAGGGAATTGTGGTCTGTATGGAGTAAATTTCTTACATGACTTGCATATTGAGGCTCAACCTGTAACGACCCCGTCTACCGACGGCCATTAAGTTTCTGGATATAATAAATGACTTAGGTACTGACTTAACTAATTTACTTTCAAATTCTGATGGATAGATCTGATAATTCATCATCAATAAATTTTAGTGCTTTTTCATGTGGTGTGTAGTTTTGCATTTATATATTTCTCTTACATATTGGTTGGTTGTTTTATGTTTTTTTTAGGTATAGACATTTATTCTCACTAAAGAATTACAATATATCTATCACTTGGTTTAAGAACATTAAAATTGAAGAAATCTATAATATGAGGTGCGTACTTGTATTGGGTGAATATAAAACAATAAAATATAAATAAATTCAGGTCAAAACAATACCCGCACAATTTAATTCCAAATTGTGTTCAAATAAATATTATACTGGGACATTATCACACACAGATATCAGATCCCAAACTAAGCACAGCTTGTAGGTACAGACGCCAGCACATCAAGCTACCGCAATCTGTCAAATTTCCCCAATTGACAGTGAACCTTATGCTTTTGTGATAAAGTTGAAAATCTATAAAAGACATTTGACAGATTGGGGTAGCTTGATGTGCTGGCGTCTGTACTATGGAAACCAGATAACTGATATACTACATATACTACCTTTCTTTTGTAAATACGTATCTACCAATCACGCCAACCGAACCGCCAAAATTCGCATCATAATCTTAGGATTCATATGGAAATTAATAGTTCTACATCGGCTTTACTTATAAAATACCTCACTCTTCGCCACTGATCAGCTCTAAATGCTAACAAAGCCTGATCTTTACCATTTCCCACGCATACATATATCCTATCAATGAAAATCCATAATCCGAGAGAGCACATCAAATATGGCGTCGTTCCAAAATCGTATGTGAGACAATCTCATTACCGACACATTGTGTTGGACCGGATCGATCATCCGAGGATTGAACGCGCTTAGCTGTATATACTTATACATATACAACCTAAAACTAAATATTAGATAGGAAATGACCATCTGACATTTAAGTTCGGGGAGATATACGTAGGTATGTCCTCCATGATATTTGCGTGGCGATTAAGACAGTGGCCTCGCCACTCCGTATCCCAGATTCGATTCCCAGGTAAAGATGTGGACTGATTCTTGGTCAATTATACATATGTTTGCCATCCCCGCGATACATGTAATCATTTCTCTAGTGCGGGTATTGTCTTTTAAAAACAAAAGCCACCGAATAAATAATTGGGCTTATCACACGTAGATTTATCGTGGGTGTGGCTGGCTATCAGGCTTAGCCGATAAAGGGTACAAGTAATTATACAATTGGACACAGAATACAAAAGTTTAACACTCATTTTTATTTTTTCCTAGAAATTCGAAATCAAAATAATTTTCAATACTTAGCCAACCTTATTAACGTAAGATTGGCTAAGTATTTTAAATTATTTTAAATAAAAAACATGTTGGTTGTTAAGGATGTATGAGTAAGATCTGCCTAGTAAAGTACTAGAAGTTAAGGGGCCTTTTACAGTCTACTAGCGCCGCCAATCGAAAAAATGTCATAACTCGTAAATAGAATCAAAAATACAAAATGTGGTCTATTATTACTGTAGAAAAGGCAATAACGTAATTTTATAACACATTGTCAACACTTGAAATATAGCTGTTTAGCTAAATCGTGCATTTGTAACAAAAACGGCCGTTTATGTTTTGAATGCACAATTTAGCTAAACAGCTATATTTCAAGTGTTGAGATAAGGTGTTATACAATTACGTTATTGCCTTTTCCACAGTAATAATAGAACATATTTTGTATTTTTGATTCTATTTACGAGTTATGACATTTTTTCGATTGGCGGCGCTAGTGGACTGTAATCGGCCTCTTAACCTAAAGTTGTAATAAGTCTGATAAGCGAACTATTCTTCGCATTTGCGTCGCTATTACCTCTACTACTAAGTATAGTTATTCTGAGTCAGGGTCAGTATTTCAAAACATAATATCTAAGTTAAATAAGTAGTGCTAAACAATAATAAAACCTCAACATTAAACTTCTTAAACAAAAAATCACCTTGAACAACGTCTTATCTCATTCGCGGACAGTTGAATGACACAAACAATGTCTCAAGTTGATCCATGTTTATAAGTTAGGGATCATAATACTGCCTTACAAACACTAGATTACCGTAACAGACCAATGAGATATTAAGGTAAATATCACTTTAAAACGCTCTAATAGAGTAGCATTTACCATGACAAATTTTCATTTATAACGTTTTTTTAGCATATGCACGGCAGAATATACCGCTTTGCTTCTAAATCATGGCTACGCCCATCTGCATTAAATTTATCAGCATTATATTATATCAAAGTTATGAAGGCCTTCCAAACAATGTTTACGTTGGGGAAAATCCACACCCTTAACGACTAAACTATCGATCAACTATACCACGAAGTAGGTACGGTGAACTAAACTACCCCTTCTAAGAAACTACTTTGATATACTTTACAACGTACAAACTCAGTTAGCTAGAAGTCGGTAGTATAACATATTGCTATATTTGACATTGAACTGAACAAATCTAACCGGATTTAGTTTTTATTTCATTTTTTAGTTACAAAGTAATGTCAATAAAATAAAATCAGAATGACCTAGTTCTCCGAAATAATCAAATATCTATAAATAAATCCCTATAATTTCGAATATTTCTGTTCTACCGGACAAAAATTAAATACAGAATATTTTACTAAACTTAATCACAAGATGGACACAAATATAATTCAGATAGCATACATTTCTGGGCGGGGATAAAGAGACGTTGCTGACCCTTTAATACATAACCACAATTAATTTCCTGGGACATTATTTACACACGGCAATCTGATCCCAAATCCCAAACTAAGCAGAGCTTGTACTATGGAAAGCAGATAACTGATGTACTCCATAAATACTACTTCTGTTTTCTAAATACAAACTTCTATAGATAATTACACCCAGACTCAGGACAAACAGACATGTTCATGCACACAAATATCTGTCCTGGGTGGGAATCGAACCCACGATTGTGTTCGCTGTCTCTATTACAAGTGACTTCATATGTTAGTGCTTTCGTTAGTTTCTAGGAAAAGAGAATGACCAAAAATGGTACCAAGAAGTCCCATGCATCAAGATCATAATTGTATAGTAATTCTTTTCATATTATTTTAGGACATTACGCTTCAAGGATTTGATGTTTGAACAGGGAATTTAATTTAAAAGTATGAAAATTGTTTTACTTCCTCGTCACACAAGCGGTCATAGAGATGTGAATGCAATAGAAATTATTTTTGATGAATCTACTAACCAGTTATTCAAATAGTTTCTTTTGTAATAAATAACTATAAGGTTTGCTTCAAAAACATTAAACGAATTATATGTATTAGCATTGCTTTCGTTTCGTTCAATAACGTAACAATTTAAATTAAACCAGTACAGCAAATCGATTTAGTATTACTAATTGACACAATATCGATTTTCTTACTAAAGATTATGATTTATCGATCGCATCCCTAAACCCCGTCAAACATATTTCTGACATTTATCTGTGTTTTTACAGTTGAGAATTGAATTGAATTGAGATTTTTATAGTATTGTGTTTTGAGAAAAATAACTTGTTGTTATTTTGTGAACTTATTTCTGTGTATCATTGTACAAATATGTCGGGTCGTAGAGTAAACAGACTGACGCCGACAGTTCGGCGAAACCGATGTATCAATTGTTCATTTTTGATAGCCAGAAATCTACATACATATTCAATAGAACAAACGTCTGATGCTGTGGCCAACACATTAGAAAGCATAGTAGGTTATTGCTGCAGCTGCCTCGTCGGTAAGCGAACAGTGGGCTGCTGTGCTCATGTGAAGACAGTAGTGTGGTATTTGAGCTGGGGACGGTATAATAGTGTGACTGCACCGGCACCAGTTTAAGATGTTTTTTTTCAGGAATATGATGAATGATTTGTTGTTGTTAATAATTATTGTTGACTTTGAATCGCTATTATAAACAATATGGAACCATTTGTTTATTTTTTTTATCCCTTATCTCACCACATCTCCTTACCTAGTCACTTCACTAAGACAACACGAGCATGAGCATGAGCAATAGTGTCTGTCATAAAGAGAATTTTAAGATTACCAAAGGGTTATTATAGTTTAAGATGCTCTCTAGATTCAATGAGCGCTTTATTTAGCCTCACTAATGGTAATGTTTTATTGGTATTGGTGGTATCATACGGTAGCGTCCAGTGATACTATGTCCTTATTACTGTTTATTACAATTAGATAAGTTACCCGCTCACATTGTAATATAATTGTCGAATCAATCCATGAGTTTCACTCTCGCACCCTGTATCGCGATTATTCGTCTCTGTAACTACTAATATAAGCGAAATACGCTGTAATGAATTTTTGGAGCAATAATGTTCATTTGGGTGTGTCTATATTATGTAATACTTACGTTATATACTCACACGTCATTGGTTTCATCGAAAAAATATACCTACTTACCTGCTTTTTAGGTTAGGTTAGGTTATTTACGTTTTTTTAAAATAACTCCAAAACCCCGGTTTTCTTTGCAAAAAAAAACTTCTGTATGTAGTATGATAACTATAGTCTCTTAAAAACAACGTTTGAATTTGATGCAAGATGGTACGGGATCCCATAAATCCATGAGCATAATCCTTTGTATTTTGTTTTTATTTTTATCTTTATTTGTGGTCAATCTTAAGACTGAGAAATAAACGTAAGACAATCTGCACTCCTATTATGAAAATAATAAAAATACAATTCAGTTGTTGCTTAGGCATGTACTTACGAACTCTCTTGCGAACCTTCTGAGTAATAATTATGTATTCAAATTAGCATAATAGTAAAGAGTTTGCATTATATTATATAAATAAGAGAAGTTGATGTTGTTGCGATGCTCTTGCATGTTTTAAAGGAGTATACTTAGATTTAAAAGGAATAATTAAATGATTACTCCGCTTGGTAACATAGTACTTTGTAAGGAACAGCATAGTCGCTAAATATGGGCTCATGCTGACCGTAATGTCAGCAAGCTCAGTAACAAGCTCAGTCTACTGAAAAACTGACACATCAGTTTGCGCATAATTTACTTCCCAAATATAAGTGACTAGCTGTGCCCCGCGGTTTTACCCGCGTTAAACATTATAAATTATCATAGCTCCTCCCCCGTAGGTGATAGCGTGATAATATGTAGCCTATATGTTGACCCGACTTCTTAGTAAAAGTCATGCAAAATTTGAAGTAAATCCGTGCAGTACTTTCTGAGTTTAGCCCGGACATACATACAGACAAACAGACAAAAATTCTTAAAACTATATTTTTGGTTTCGATGTCGATAGTAATTCACACACCAAGTACCTATCCTTTAAAAAAATATTCAATGTACAGTTTTGACTTTCCTACGATTTTATTATATTTATAGAAGATATTTAGTTCCAATCGACGCCGAGGCGATATTTAAGTAAAAATTTTGCTCATACATACATGGTTTTCAGTCCTAAACGACTGGTAAAAGTTTAGCTCAGCTTTACGTGGGTTTTAGTTCCAAGCGACGGGATCTAGGTAAAAAGTACTTACGTTGTGTGACCAGTATGAGAAATCAAAGTTGAAGCTTTTAGCGCCCTCCTTACTCCCGGGTGGTGCCTTCGGATTTGTTATCACTGAAACAAAAGAGTCGCGTTATTATATTATCATAATTGTAATAATAAATTTTGTATTTGTAATTAAATAATGTAATCATTTAATCATTACAACTCACAGTTCTCGAATGCGAGATTAAATATACGTCAACATAGATGATTAAATATGTAATGGTACTATTTTAAATTCTGCCAATTACATTACATTATATTACATTATCATACATGTTAAACTGTCCATAGAAATGTAACTAGCTCGTTAAATGTTCTTAGTATATGACGGACCTGTTGGCGTGGTTGGTAAATGCTTGCCTTTCACGTCACAGGTCGTGGGTCGATTCCCACCCGGGACAGATATTTGTGTGCATGACCATGTACGTTTGTCCTGAGTCTGGGTGTAATTATATACCGGTATATGAATCATTTTGAAGAAAAGTAGTATATGTTATCAGTTATCTGGTTTCCGTAGTACAAGCTCTGCTTAATTTGGGATCAGATGGCCGTGTGTGAATAATGTCCCAGGGATATTACAATTAAATAAATTATACATATATTGAGGCAACTTTCTAACGATTGCGCCACACATATGTATAGTCAAACTAAAATTTATTAAGTATTCATATACTTGAGTTTTTACACCTTTGCAACCAATGATGTTCTAAGTAAAATTTACTTATAACATCATTGTTTGCAACCATCATTTACTCAGCCTTAGATGCATTTGCTTGTAAACATCGCACCTCATCTCCATCCAGACAATAAAAGCCACCAAATACATATCGGTTGATACAAATCATAAAACCAGGAGCCAAATAATAATTAAAATCCTCTTTCATACAGACTTTCAAATCATCAGCACCACATCCATAGACAAGGCACTTCATAAACCACTAGCTGTGAGTTGTTACCGTCGCGGCGTCGTCTCGACGTATCGACCGAAGTCTACAAAACGTAGATGCAGTTTTTAGTGCTCTTTATCATGCTGAAAGCGCTTTACGTTTGATAGTAAACCTTATGTAATGTGGAAAGAAAGGCAAATTTGCATCTAAAATCATTTAAGTTAGGACAAACAATAATGTTATAATACATACAAAGTAAATTCAACCATATTGCTTTATTATAGGGTTTATAATTTCAAGAATGTTCTTGATTCAAGTGGTATATATACGATCATGTGTTTTTAGACAGTAAAAACGAGTGTGCTTCAAACCACACGACTGAAGTAAAACTTATTAGTAAAACAATTCCGCTAGATGGCAGCTAGGTGGCTAGAAATGGAATTTATACATTTGTTCTCTATGTAGAGGTATAAGTAGAAGCAGGTGTGTGGGTGCAGGTTCGAAAATTAAATTAGCAATTTCTATGTCTTGAGTTTAGATTTACAACTTGCATAGTCGAATTTTTTATATATTCAATCTATATCTGGCATCCTTTTCTCTATATTTATATTTATTATTAGACGGGCAGGTTGGCGTGGTTGGTAGAACATGACAGATATTTGTGAGCATGATCATGTCTGTTTGTCCTGAGTCTGTGTGTGATTATCTATATATAAGTATGTATTTACAAAAGAAAAGTAATATATGTAGTATATCAGTTATCTGGTTTTCATAGTACAAGCTCTGCTTAGTTTAGGATCAGATGACCGTGTGTGAATATGTCCTAGGATACTATATATAATATTTTATTTACTATGTAACACACATAAATGTAAACATAACCAAATAAATAGTTATTTAAAATTAATATTATATGTTCAATGATTGATATTTATTATATGATAATTCATTGTTGACAATTTCCTACTGGAATAAAATATGAATTGCTAATAGGAAAAATTGTTTGTGGTGTTATCTTAATTAGATAACACCACAAACAATTTTTCCTATTAGCAATTCATATTTTGTCATCATGTTATCCTCATTCCTTAGTTTATTATTCTATTTTAATAAATGGACTATTTATTAAAATAAAATAACTTTGACATTCCTGAAAAGGAAATGTTATACTCTATGTTCCTTCACTGCCATGATCGTGTGTACAAGGTAATCCGATTCAATTGTGGAGAAATCTAACACCAGACCAATGACTTGAAATTTTAGGGTTTATAATTGCCTCTTGATTAGGTACTCTGTACTGCTACACAATTTTTCACGCCAGACACATCTTAATAAAAAAATGTACTATGAACTCGGGACTTAAATTTCTGCCGTTGTTGAATAAACACTCGCCAACGGGCAACAGAAAGTAGTAGTACCAAATTGAGTTGTCATTTTTGTCGTGGTAGTTCGTCTAAAAAAGAATTTTAAAAAGTCACACTTGCAATGTTTCGACGGCGTGTCGCATCGTATCGATCGTTGCCACGTCATCTACGCCTTATTCGGCTGTGTTTACACTAGCGGAAGAAAAGCTCTTTAATCGCAAACTGTTCGTGACATTCTCTTGTTTGTCAGTAATTAAGCGGCGACTTCATTCAACTTCCGACAAAAATAAACTTATTTAATATTTATTATGTTTAGCAAATATATTCCAGATAATCCATAATTTAGCAAAATATATTAAAAAACCATAACACAGACTTTACAATAGCATATAGAACGATAATAGCTGCAGTAGTGTTTCCACTGTGTTGCAGCTGCGTTCATCCAAATAAGAGTACGAATTACATCCTACTATAACATTATAAAGACGAAAGTTTGAGAGTATGGATGTATGGTTATTTGTTACTCTTTCACGCAAAAACTACGTAACCGATTTTGATAAAACTTTGTAGTAATATAGCTTATATATTCGAATAACACATAGGCTATGATTTATTAAGTTTAACGCGGGTGAAACCGCAGGGCACAGCTAGTTACCTATGTACTAAATTTCCTTTTTAACGTTACAAATAAGACGAAGTTAAACTGGAAACATGGTGAAGAGTACAAATTACTTTCCAAGGAACTTTAAGCATGTATTTAAAAGATTAAGCGACTAAGTTATCAACGCCTAACTTGTTAATAATGGCTATAGGAATAGACTTGAACAACTAAAGCCTAAGCTTTAAAATTAGGGTAGGATTATCCGATCCTATCTATTAAACTCGATCCTGGATCACTTGACGAGTTAGCGAAGTTAACGTTAAAAGCTATTTAATCAAAAGGACGCGATAACTTTGCGAATAAATTTATCTTCGTCTTGATATCTGATGTGAATAGTAAAAAGCTTAAGTCTTTGATGATGAATAAATTCATAACTCCGCCCCAAATACAATACGACTCCTAAAATATTTCGATTATTCATTGGCAAGAACTGCAATACACGTAGTTATATTATTTATATATTTGTGTGCATGAACATGCCTGTTTGTCCTGTGTCTGGGTGTATATATAAGTATAAGTAAGTATGTATTTACAAAAATATCACCTATCTGTTTTCCATAGTTACAAGCTCTGCTTAGTTTGGAATCAGTTGGCCGTGTGTGAATAGTGTCCCAGGATATTATTTTTTGATTTTCTTTAATGACTCCCTCATTAGTATTATTATTATATGAACTCAGTTGTAATGGAGACATCGAAGCTAGATACTAACTGTCGTTATGTATTAAATGGTCAGCAACGACACTTCATCCCCGCCCAGAAATTAAAGTTTTCTAAATATATTTGTGTCCATCTTGTGATTAAGTTTAGTAAAATTAAGTTATATATGGTATTGCATTCAATATAACGACACGTGTATAATAAATAAACCTTGAGTTTTAGTATCCTACCCCCGTCTCCTTCAAAGTCATAAAAATTAAACATAAAACCTAACTCCACGTAGTTATAACGCCCCTTTATTGCACAGCCTTATGACTCACGGATGCAACGGTACAGACAGAAGCGTCTTTTATCTGTTATGCACTCGGCTTTACTTACACATATGTGTATACTGCAACGAGTATACGTTGGGCGTGCCTCATTTTAACTACCCTGCACTTGGCCTTATACATCAAGCCAACATCTACAACCTACTAATATTATAAACGCGAAAGTTTATAAGTACGGATGGATGGATGGATGTTTGTTACTCTTTCATGTAAAAAGTACTTGGATTGGTAATGGATTTTAATGAAACTACTTACAATAATATAGCTTAGCATCAGATAGGCACATAGGCTACAATTTATAAAGATATTGTGTGAATTGTTCAAAATATGACGATAAGTGTCAAGTAAGTATGAAAAATCTACCATCTGCGAGCTATTCCGGCGTGCACTGCCAAAACCGCTAGAGGTACACATCCTACTTATATTATAAATGCTTTAATGCTATAAATGCTTAAAAAAATTATAAAAGTTTGTAAGTATAGATGTATGTTTGTTACTCTTTTAGGCCAAAAATACTTTAACGCGGGTGCAAACCGCTGGGCATAGCTAGTACATAAACATATATAACTATATGTATGTATATAAGGCAATTCCTTGTCTGCACTTGCATTCGCCTGAAGTTATGAGTCAGTTGTAGTGTGGCAACTTGCTGCCATGTGCCAAGCTATTGCCGTTTTATTACAGTTGTGTCTGTGTGAGTAATCAAACTGAGGGATATTATTACATTCATTCTTAATTGCACAGAGAAATACATATTTATATAACAGATTAGATATCTCATGTACATAGGCGAGCTTAACTCAACCATGAGTTCTCTTCCAGCAAACCTTTATCAAAGTGAGAACTTATATGTAATAGGTTACAAATAGTGCACAACAATGAAACGAAGGAAATGAAAATGATACAAAAATAAAAACAAAACAGAATCTACCAGTGGTAAATAAATATATACATAAACTGTGATCATTACATGTGAGATTAATTCAGCAATTTTATACTTATCAATCTATCTATGACGTTGCACGCTATCCGCGCATGATTTAGCCAATGCCAAGTGAGAATTGATATTCGGAACGGTATCTTAAAAGATGGGATAATAAAAGTAGATAAAATACCGAAAAAAGGATCAGAACTGAGTACTTGGGATTCTAGCCTTTTACTGATAATGGATACAGCTGTGTGGTCACGGCACGCGAATATCATCACCCCACTTCATCCCGTGGGGGGCAGGGGGGTTAGAAGTCGACCCTAGGGAGTGTCTGCCAGAGGACGGGCAGCAGCGTCTCTCTGAGTACTATTACCATCATACTGCGATCGCCAACCCGTCTGTCAAGCGTGGCGATTATAGCATATCCCCCAAGATGATTCCTGGGGAGGCTTTTGTCCAGCAGTGGACTTTTTACCGCTGTTATGATGACTGATGATGGATAACTGTTCTCGTGTGTGGCACAACTTTCAATTATCACTGCTTTGATCAAAAATTTTATAATTTTATTTAATCAAAATACTTGTTTCATTTGGTTTTCAATTTATTTTCACTAGCGGTAATTCCTGTAGTCCCTGTAATCTATCAAATTTCTTTTAGAGATTTTCAACATTATCACAAAAGCATAAGGTTCACTTTCAATTAGGGAAATTTGACAGATTGGGGTAGCTTGATGTGGTGGCGTCTGTACTAATAATTAAAAGGGGCTTTTCTTCTTCATCTAATAAAAATGCAACATCATTGTCTAAAATAACAGTAAAGTTACATAGAAGCACAAAGTTACTATAATTATGTATGGAAATGTATGTATCCAGTGCGCTTTGTTTCGCACTCCCATACAAACTCTATATGACTCAGACTTACAAAGAGACTCGTGCCAAAATTTAATATGTATGAGATTGAACAGTCACTGCAGCAATCGAAATAAAAGCTTTCTCAATATTTTATAAACTTTTCGTTTACAATGGTTTTATTAAATTTACTGTATGAGCAAAGTGCGCTTACCCCCGCGGCGCCGTATTGTGCATTCACCCTAAAGTCATGATTCATAGATTCAAAGATACTGGGAGAGCGTGCCCGACTATCTAGGTAAGCAATTTAAGTAAAAGCTATTTTATTCTCTCCAGACTTACTTACTTGCAGTTCTTTGTTTAGAAATAGATTTGGATGTTGTACATTCTTTTGTTTTTAACTTCGACAAAAGAAGGGTGTTATAATGAAATACCTGTCTGTGTATTTGTCTGTGGCTTGCACCGATTTTAATGCCGTCTAATTCAGTCGGGAAGGTTTTGGGCTAAGTATCATTCTAAAGCTACAGCTCATTTTTTATTTGACTATAAATGTGGCACAGTGGTTAAGATAAACAACTCTCTATTAACTTAATTGGCCTTTAAGACTAAACAACGTTTAGTACATTAACAGCAGAGTATACAAAAAAAGATTAACTTCCCATGCAAGAATAAAGATCAGCAGATGCATGGGGATTATATGGGGTGCCGTACTTCTCAAACTGTATCATATATAAGCCGAAAGTCGTCTATTGCTGGACATAGGCGACCCCCAAAGATTTCCACAATTGCCGGTCTTTCGCTCCCCGCATGCGGCCATCAGTGTAGCTGCCGTATAATATTTAGTTGGTACGAAAATAAATTTAGTAAGTACCCTAATTACTAATTACATACCACTTATATAATCAACATAACCTAACCATATAATCAACATTTCCTCCTCCATCTAACACCGGAACCACTATCTATTAAATGTATATACAACTGTAAATAGGTACAACGCCGCGCCATCTTGTCAAAACACGGCTTCAGCAATCGACGTCTCTACAAGGTCACTTTACAACCTAGCTCTATTGTGAAAGGGAACGAGTGTTGAGAGACGTTTGTTTATGTTCCATGCTTGAATAGGCAGGGAAAGTGAAGAGTGGGGAGGATAACAAAGGAAAGATGAATGGATGGATACAAATGAGAAGTTTTCTTTGCAACGTAAGAGGAATCCCTAATGCCGAGTCTGTGTCGCTCTCCACGCATACGTGTGAAGAGGAGAACAATACTTATACAGGCTGGCCGAGAAGTTGACGTTCAAACGCAAAATTTAGATACTTTATGATGAGGAGTATCCGAATAATCTTAACAGTAACCCTTATGTTTTTTTGATACTTTGAAAATTTATGAGTCCTGAGCTCAAACCCTAATTTTGAACTTTCAAATAAATTCCAAGTCAGTTCTGCAATGATTAGAAAAACATACATGGGGGCGATCCGGATACTCCTCATCATAAAGTATCTAAATTTTGCGTTTGAACATCAACTCCTCAGCCACCCTGTAAAGACAAAATCGAGGTATCGTATTCTACTATTTCCACGCTTGAAAATAAAAGAAAATAATATATATTGAACCCAGATAAAAATAAATTTACAGGTGTACAAATATTTGCAGTTTTTGATAGGATAAATTACAAAAGGTACTGAAACTGAAATAATCTCATGTTAAACAAGAAATTAGACTGACTATTACATTTTTTATGTTTTCATAACTTCTATTCGTATATAAATAAAAAGTTATGCACGAAACCAAAACGGTCGAGAATAGACATATGAATTTGACACTAAACAAATTTTAATTAATTGGATCTAATATTTAATCTGGATTTTTGTTGTTTGTATTTTAATGTAATAATGTGATGGTGATTGTGTTTAATTAATTTATTGATATGAGCTTTCGTTGCTTGAGAATAAATGAAATATTTTACTATTAAAGCGAAATAATGGCACCTAGGAATGGCTTCAAAAGCCACCATTACTTTATATGAAACAGCATAAAACCAACTACATACATATGTTGCTGTCAGTTAGGGCCGCTCCCGTCTCGAGCCAGAAATATAAATATTTGCGGTAAGCGTTGCTGAGTAGAAACAGAATTGGTGGAAGACTACAGTAAATTCGATATCAGCGATGACCAATACGTGTTGTATGTCGTATCTGGTACCCCAACGTTATATCATGGCCCTGCTGAGGGTACACTATTCAATATATCTTCTATTGCTCTGCTTCGAGGCGTAATTGGTATGTAAAATAATAAGAGAACTAGTCAGAGGCCATTCCTGAAGAAACCAGTGTTGCCTGAACTCTGTTTTTCTACTAAACTTCTCCGTTTCAGTTCATATTTCAACTAAAACCTTCCATTATTATCTAGAATATATCGACAAACAAATTAACTCAAAAGACCTTGCCTGTTCGAAGTACCAACGACGTAATTTCAAAACCTTATCAGAACAAATTTTGGGTTAACAGTGAACGGTTAACTTAAGGGTCACTCAACCAAAGCTACCCTCATTTCTACCAAAATATAACTACCATCAACCCAAACTGCCAATAATTGGCTGTAGCATTTTATTTTATGAGTTTTGCCCCAAACAATCGCCACGTTTCACTGCGTCTATAGCAATGAGAAATGGTTGTTAAAGGGAATGAGGCATCAAACATGAAGGGTGAAGGAGCAACGTACTACGAAGTGATTTATCAATAAGCCCCGTAAATGTGGGGCAGTGGACCGGAAAAGTTAAAGACCGTTAATATTTGTTATGTTGCCATATAAATTTGTTTTTCAGATATGGGCTTCGAGTTGGGGTAAAATGTCGAACTATAGTTTTCAAACTACAATATAATATCACATATAATAACTACAATACTAGCAGCCGTTGGTAAAAATCTTCTTTTTGTATTATCAAAAGAATTCTTAGCAAAGATACTGAATACAGAGCAAAATAATTATCGCAAAATATTATAATCTTATTAGGAATTTAAGTTCATGACACACTGTGATTTTATATATTTGTATAAATTAATTTGTTTCTGGCACGTGACGGCCACTACCGCGGTATGCTCGCTTCGCATGTGCGTCTCAAGTTCAAACCTAACCTACTTTCTAGTAGGTAGCTAAATACATTTTCAGTTTCAGGTAAAATTGCTGTGCCATCAGTATGACAATTATTTTGCATGTTGTGTTAGCCTGTAAGTAATTGTCGCACTTATAATAATATTTTTTTAAATATTTTGTGTAAACATTTGTTGGGTAACCTAATAAATAAAAAAAATGATGACCATAAATTGATGGGTGTTTCTTTGTTGCTGTGAGTGCAAATTAGATAAATTGCTAGTAGGTAGGTCATCATTTATGGAAAGGATTAAATTCGTGCGAATTGCTATACCATTAGACTAATTCAAATGTGTCCTATAAAATTATGTGTGAAAATTTCAGGGCATTTTTTGAACTATCAATCTGGTTAAAATTGTCGCATGGCGAATAATTAGTATACAGAACGGGACGGTTACTTCAGATGAATTTCTGTAATTATAAAAGCGAAGCAAAACTTTTATTACGCGTGATTAAAATAAATCGACAGTAGTAGATCAGTAGAGCTTTTTATACAGCTAAGTTTACATACAATTTCCACAACTTAGTCGCAGAATGATTGTGAACGTGGGTAGAAGTTCGTGTACAGTGTCGTATTAAAGTATTTCTTGGAAGTTACATTGAAGCGATTCGCTGAAAGTACGCGTAGTTTGCGACAAAGCAGAGCTATTCAATTCTAGTTAATCATTATTCCAGTCCATTGGAGTTTCAAATTGAATGAATATGTGTGTAAATAGGTAAGGGTATCTGTGTGCATTGCTACTGCCACTATAATTACGTGAAACCAGACAGTATTACGATGAAATATTGAATCATCAAGCAAACATTATTTTCCCAATGAAATGAAACCTAATTACCGTTGTGTAATTGCTTAATCTCAAGAGTTTTATAAAACGGTCCTGATATTATAATGACTATCATTAACTTAAAAACTAGTGATTTAAGCCCAACATTCACCGGGTAGCTATCTCGCTCGCGTTTTGAAATGATTTATAGGTTATAAAATAATTGTCAGCACTTTCACTTAAAAATATATAGGTTTTCATTGACATTTACAAATTCCCATCCGATAATTTCATTTATTTGCGAAAAATATATAAATGACCTTAAAACAGTACTAGAAATAAAAACTTAAGAATCTAAATAAACTTATGGATATACCTAACTAACTACATTAGAAAGAAAAATTAAAACTAATAAGTTAATTACAGCAAAATATCCAAATTAAAACTTGTTTTGAATATTTTGCACGTTTTTAAACCAACAGCCTGTGCCAAATGTTCAGTAGTGAATAAACAAATATATAGCCCTAGAAGATTTATTTGGTCGCTTGAAATCGCTGGATACTGATAGCGCAAGACCGGCAATTGGGGAGATCTTTGAGGGAGGTCTGTGACCATCAGTGGACGTGACATCAGTCTTTCGGCTGATATGATGATGATGGTGAAGATTTATTTCATTTCTTATATATAAAAATGAAAACAAATATATGGCTTTTGCGTCTAATGCAGTCGACGAACAAACCGATGTGAGAGCGACATAGTCTGCCACAGGCCTGAGATTGAGAAGTTTGCGGCGGCTGGTGCCGAGCCGCATCCAAATCGCCTCTGTCTCTTACGGCATGTACTTCGAACCGGGCTGCATCACAAATTTTACGTCTCCCCACTATACGTTTGCGCTATTCTATTACAAAACAAACTTTTCCCAGAAACGGTGGTAAATTCTTTACGGGCCATATTCCGCTTGGCGAAGCAATGGAATATATATTTTTTTTACAAATTGTATAAAATAGAGCTCCTACGGCAGGGTGTCACGCCGTAGGCCGCCAGTGGTCAGATCCTTCGTGAGGCCTCCTCATATTGCGTGTTATTCCCATATTTTTATAATAGGCTGAGCCCTGTTCCAGCTATCATTATAATTTACTGAGGTGACACCCAACCGTTTTATGAAGAAATATTGGACCATTAAACTAACTTTATTTCGCAAATGATCGTTCTCGCTAATGAGATGAAACGTAATTAACGTTGACTAATTGCTTTATCCCAAGAGTTTTTAATAGTACAGACCTTATTTTATAATTATTCTCATTAAGCTAAAAATTGGCCCTTTCATAAATAACCTAGAGACTACGTCGTCGAATTCTTATTTATTCGGAAATTATCTATACATATAATAAAATCGTAGTAAACGCAAAACTGTACATTGAATATTTTTTAAAAAGGATACTTGGGGCGTGATCTACTATCAATATCGCAGCCAAAAATTTAGTTTTTAGAATTTTTGTCTGTTTGTCTTTATGTATGTCCGGCATAAACTCAAATTCTGGATTTACTTCAAATTTTGCATGAATATTACTGAGAGGTCGGGTCAACATATAGGCTACATAATATCACACTATCACTTACGGGGGAGGAGCTGTGATAATTTATAAAGTTTAACGCGGGTAAAACCGCGGGCCACAGCTAGTTTAAAATAAAGTCTTATATGTTGTAAAAATAATAAGTATTGCACAGAGTTCTATAAAGAAGTTTATCAATTTGACTGTATATTTTTTAAGTATACAAGGTATTAGATACATCGTGGACGGAACTTACGGAACTTAATTTGCCTACCAAGAACGTGAAACACGTCAACATGCAAAATACACAAAAAATATAAACATTAACTATCAATACAAAAATCAGTTAAACCCGTTTGTACGGGGCGCCAAGATTTTTGAAGTGAAAACTTCTTCCGTTGAGCGATTTATGTTTAAACAAAAATCATGAAACTCGCGTCATCGCCACATAACGCTTCCCATGAGCTATATGTATAACTGTTATTTTGTACCTCAGGATTATTTAGATTACAATGTAAAGTGTTTCATTTCTATCGGCAGTCTCCAAAGCCTGCCCCGCAAGTTTTTTCAAAAATATCTTTGACGGGCCTGTTGGCGTGGTTGGCAAATGCTTGCTTTTCACACCGGAGGTCGTGGGTTCCATTCCCACCCAGGACAGATATTTGAGTGCATGAACATGTCTGTTTGTCTGGGTGTAATTATCTATATAAGTATTTACAAAATAAAAGTAGTATATGTAGTATATCTGTTATCTGGTTTCCATAGTACAAGCTCTGCTTAGTTCGGGATCAGATGGCCGTGTGTAAATAATGTCCCAGGATAGTATTATTATGTTAATTAGTTCAGTTTCATGAAGATAGTCCTTAAGTTACGTCTACTATTTATATTACACCTTGTATATTTTAAATGAAAATTCCGTTATTTATGCACTTATAACCAAAAGGAAGCGGACCAACCAAGCCCTAAGAAAAGCCTCCGCTGTATATCCGTCTATAGATCGGTGGGGTGTATCTCATGATCCGTAATAGGCGAACAGTTGAAATTTTCACAGAATAATTTGTTGCTAAAACAACAAATAAAAAACCAATTTGAAACTTAATTATGCTAAACAGAAATATTATTGCCATATTTAAAAAGTTTGTAGAAATGATCGCCTTGTGGGAACTCTTCCAGTTTACTTTTTACTACCTCTAACAACATGTTTAACCAATATAATAATAACATGTTCCAAGATGTGTATAACATCATAATGTTCAACGATTTTCCACGTTACTGCAGACCTTGATCAATATTCAACCTAAATGTTCAGCTCCGCATAAATACTGAACCAAGAACAGGGTTGCGTGCTACATGCTCAGCATAACTCATTACGGACTTACATATAGCGAACATATTCATATGTATATCTGTAATTGACACTCCATAATACACACCCATTTCCAATTCAAATTAGAAGGCGTGAGTGCTTTTTGCTTTTATGACTTAATCTTATAAAAAACTAGCTTCCGCCTGTGTATTCGCCCGCGTTAGTTAATCGGCCGTCTATATTTTATTCTCCTAAGGCGGACAAATCCGCAAGCTAGTGGGTTACTTTAATATTACTCCATGTGAGTGAAACTATCGTCAAAATAGGTTCAGCCATTTCGGAGATTTTCCGGAACAAACAGACAAACTGGCAGAGAAATAGAGACGTGATTGTAAGTTTATTTATGGTCTTTCATGTCCAACGCTAATATGGGTTAATCCTTTCTCAAGGCATTCAATCCATATCACCATTTTTATCACAATGTCTTATAAGGTTCCCATAATGGGGTTCATTTTCGACCCCGCCTCAAAAAACAGGGAAGACCTCCATCCCACTTAAGCTTGGTAATCTTTTGGATTCCGTGTCGGCAACTTATGGCAGTCTTAGCGCACTCTTGTTTCTCTTATGCAATACAAAAGGCCATAGAAGCTACGGTCTAAGCTCGATTAAACGAAACTTTTTATAACATGTTGTTGTTAAAATATTTCAGCCATTTTATTTGTGTGTGAACACATTCAAACTTGCTGATCTACAAAACTTATGGAAATGAATCCTACTACTAATAGCGAACCTGTAAGTTCGCTACCAATAGTAGCTGTAAATACTACTATAATATTTCTAAAAGAGAAGATACTCGTAAAACAACATTTCAAATGGTAACTATTACTAAGTCGTTTCATTACAATTAACTATGTAAACCAACTTCCTAATACACTAACTTACCCCATTATTGAACTTAACTAATTAAAAATCAGAACCTCATTTTCCAACCTTACTAAATGAACGCGCCATGGAATATATTGTTAAGCAATTTAAATGAACAGAGCCAGGAATGCGGCTGCCACGTGCCGACCATAACTCGGGAAACGCTAACTCAATAAAACTTAATACGACTTTATGGTTTTACTCCGGAGAAGTAATCAAAATAGCAAACAAAGTCTGTATAAAATAATGAGTACGGAAAAATATTCACAATTAAATGAAAGTAAGAAATTAAAAGAAAAAGAAAACAATTAATTACAAATAACATTTAAAAAGAACAAAATTTCCAAACAATACAGAAGTTACAATTGAATTCACATATTTTCAGCGAAACAGCAATAAAGGGAAATCCCTCAAAAAGTTCTAAACAAAGTCAGTTAGTATTTCTCAGAAATGAGGACAAGCAAGAGCTAACTTTTTTAAAAACCATACAAAAGCTCCGCCCTGTTTCTATATCGCAATATCAACTAAACCAGACTGCGAAAATTTCAATCAGGCAAATACAAACAAATGATTAAACTAAACACGAATCCAATCCAAAATGCTGCATCAAATGAAACGAAAGCATGCAAATCATTTAGAAGCAGAAAGCGTAACTAAATTTACGAGAGCCATGGAAACTCATGGACAAGGTTTATAGGGTATTATGGGTTTATGGACCATTGGAACGCATTGTAGGGGAGTTCAGAACGGCGGAAAGATTTCCTGATTTTGCACACCTGACCACGGTTTCGTGAAGGGGCGTCGAATGAGTCAAGCTGGTTTTTGGAAGGGTAGGTTGTTGTACTGAATACAAGAGTGAGTCATTCATTGTTTTGAAGAAAAATATTTGTATGGTTTGGTTCTAGTTTATACCCTAATCTTGTTATTCGTGTCAACGCCTTAACCGATTTGGCCGGGGTTTAGTCAATTTCACTGCATTTGGGGATGTCGTCAAGACGTCATTTAAGGTGAAGATGTAGGTGGAGGAGCGTTGTTTTTGTAATGCGGTTTACAGTTAGCTAAGGTAGCGTTTAACTGTTTCTCTGATAGTTTTTATCAACATGTATTCAAGAGTAATAATAGATCCTGCATCGCTTGCAGGATGTCAAGTAAAAATTAGAAAATTTTAATAAATGGTACCACATTTAGCCAAGTAACATCTTGCCTACTTGTGTCCGGTTAAATGACAAACTCTCATCATAACGACTCATGAAGAAATTGCTGATAAAGGTGTACCGTAAATCATAACAGACCTTGATGAAATAGTGGTTAATGGTTGGTGGGTGTAAAACCTTTTACAATGTTTCAAACTAATGCATATTAATGGCGAGCCTAGTATTGTGACGCAATTGTTGACGTCAGGGCTTGCCCTTTATGAGGCAACGCTTGAACACTCCCATGTAGACGTGGCAATGAACTTGAATCTATTTTAACTGATAATGCTAAACGTAATAATAATATGGTCAGAATGGTCTCTGATATGCTTGTATCAAAAAGAAAACCTCTAGATAGTTTGAAGAATAAAGATTTAAAAAAGAATAACTTCAGAATAACATTTGACTATGATGTTCATAACAATAATAATGAAATTGGAGATAGAACATTACAAATACCTTTAACAAACATCTCATATAGTTGTGCTAAAAATGTACATACAGTACTAATAGATAATAAAACTGTCGGCATCACTCTTGAACGAGTACATAATCATAATAGTCTTGAAATTTAATGACTTGCAATGATATTACTATTTAACTTATTAATAGATGATATTATAAAAAAATGTATGGAAGCACTGAATCAATATTGATATTAGATGGAACATAACCTCTGGCGTCCAAAAAAATTACAGCAAGAAAACACTAAACAGCACAATAAAATGTTGTAACAATCCAAAACGCCGCGCCGTCTTAATTGTTTAGAAATAGGGCAACATTCTGTATAATAAACGTGTCGAAAGTACGTTATTAAACTAATTATAATTACTTATCATAGCTGTACAATGTAAGCACTCACTAAGAAGGAAACATTGTATTTTTACTCTATTAGGGTTAGAACATTAGCTTAGTTACTTGAAATTTATATTAAACTAGCTGTGGCGGCGAACTTCGTACCGCCATATTTTTTTTCCGTGCAAACTGTCTATCTGTCTGTGACAAAAAAAACAACGATCGTCTTCTGTCTCATTCGCACACTTACTTTTCGGATATTTTAAAATATTTGCTATTTTTTATCATTTGCAACATAGGTTTTATCTAGATTTTATCATACAAACTATTACAAACCTTCTTCTCAAAATAACATAAAAGAAAGATTTATCCAATTTGGTGCAGTCGTTTCGAAGTTATGAGCGTACACACATTTCAGTGATTCATATTTATTTATATAGAAAATTTATTTAAAAATCTGACGGACACCGTAGCCTAGTTGGTAGCTCCTGCTTACGAAGCTGGTGGCCCTGGGTTCAAATCCGGGTAAGTGTAAATATTTGTGTGATGAGCACGAATATTTGTTTCTGAGTCATGGATGTTTTCTATGTATATAAGTATTTATCTATCTATATAAGTATGTATATCGTCGCCTGGTACCCATAGTACAAGCTTTGCTTAGATTGGGGCTAGTGATCTGTGTGACATTGTCCCCAGATATTATTATTATTAACGTTTCTCAAATTAAATTTTAAATAAATTTTGTTTTACTACCAGATTTGATATTGGTCGGTAAAATTTCTATGGAGATATTAGACCTCAAAGTCCTTACCTTAAGATATAGAAATAAGCACATTTCAAATAGCAACATCATAAACTGAAAACAAAATAGTAGTCAGAAGTGTGTACCACATTTACTAACGAGGTTCCGTAACTCGTTAGTAACTGAATAGAAGGCACCTCAACAGCTCACCATGCGTTATGTGGCTGTTAAAAGCCTTAATTGGTCCGACGGAACGTTAGCTTTGACCGCTGATCCAAAAACTGCACTAGCATCTCATGACCGCAAAGACAGGGATTAATTAGGACCTAGATATTACGATTTACTTTATGACCGCCTCGTTGGTCTAGCGGTAGCGTGTTCAACCGCAGAAATCGAGGTCCTGGGTTCAAATCCCGGGTCGGACCAAAAAGTGATTTTGGCATTTTTCCGTAAAAATAAATTTCTCAGTATCAGCCCGAGTTCTGGAAGTTGGCGGTATTACACCCCCGTGCCTCGGAGAGGACGTAAAGCCATCGGTCCTGTACCTGACCTCTTTCCGGTCGTGTCGCTAGTCGTCCCATTGGATCATGAGAGTGATGGAATAGAAAGTGCCTCTGTGTGCACACACTTGTGCACTATAATATGCGCAATTGGCTAAACTCCATTGAAAATTGCCGCCGTGACCGAAATTCGGCCGGGAAGACATAATTACGATTTACATTTAGGAGTGGTGTGTGGTGATAGCGACGACTATCACCACAGCATCGTCTCATCCCGGCGGATAAGATTTTACTTTCTATCTGTATTCGTCTTCTATGATGCTATTTTACGTACAGACGCCAGCACACCCAGCTACCCCAATCTGTCAAAGTTCTTTTATAGATTTTCAAGTTTATCACAAAATCATAAGATTCAAACTTTCAATTGGGGAAATTTGACAGATTGGGTTAGCTTGATGTTCTGGCGTCTGTACAATCAGCACGACAAAACCATGCCATATCAAATTGATGATTCATATTGACGGATTTATATGCCATTAAATTATTTATTCAATTGCGCAAGGTCTACTAAGACCTCAACGATGCCTAAAAACTTTCATGAAGGGTTTTAGACCCGTACCAATATTTGCATACATTTTTATTATAGTCAAACTATTTATTATTGTCCAAGATCATAAAGACATTATGTTTTTAACATTTAATTCATTATTATCATCTATTAATTGTTCCATGGTAATTATTTGTACAATATTACCGACCTATGGGTTAAATGGTAATATATTCATTAAGCTGAAATAATTATGATAAAAAGGTAAACCCTTTATTTTTTGCCTATAGGAATAACACGTCCGAGAGAAATCTATTTTCATTAACGTTGGATTATCGAATAAAAATAAATTTTGTTAATCAGCTGTACATTCTTATGTATTCTAATGAATGGAACAACCGGAAGGGGAAGACCACGTCGAACAGGCAGGTCAGAAGTACCCAAAACCGGCGAGCATGTATAAAGAATATAATGACAGTAATCGAGGCAAAAGAAGTATGCAAAGATCGTGACAAATGGAAATCCGTTGTCTCTGCCTACACCTCTGGGAAACAGGCGTGAGTCTATGTATGTATGTATGATGTACATTCTAAACTCTACCACAAAAGTGATTTTGATCGAGCAAACTAAAGTAGAGACGGTAGAACGAAGTCTTTGAATGGATTATAAAATGCACAAAATAAAGGCTTAAGCTCTGTATTCGATCGGTGTTAGCTATTCGGCCGGGAGTTTAGGTCCGAGATGTTGTGGGTACTATTCCCGCAACATGAAAACATATGTGTAAAAACCAAATTATATTTTGGAGTTTAGTTGGTAGAGGAAGTACTCTCCGTGTCTCGAACAGCACATTCGTTGTCAATCCGGGTTGTCATGAGGACATCTATCTTCTTCTTAGCGTGCCTATAGCAATCTTAATTAAGTCAGCCCAGAATTCAGCTACGAGTTGAGCGTTAGTAGACTTAATTCTTAGCATTCCATGGATTCACCGTGCGGACACGAACACGCGACAGAGTCTGAGACCTCATGTAGGTTTACGGGGGTCCCCTGTTATGCATCAACGCTCACCTTCTCTGTCTCTCAGTGTCCCCCCCCTCTTCCTAGCCAAATCTGGTAAGATCCCAACAATGCCGCTTCGGATACTTCTTCTAATATAGAACTTACGACATTAGGACATCTATGACAATTATCGAAGTTAGACAGGAAGCTATAGAAACCGACACATCTCCTACTATTGGATTAATTTTCTGTGTGGTTTTCGAGGCCAGATGATAGCTGCTCTTTTAACTCCAGTAGCTTGCCGCAATTGATTAAACGACGGCCGAACACAATATAAAAATTTAAGGAAGATATAGAAGAATCTAAATTAAATCTATTTACATAAATATGTCTACTGAGTAAAATCTGCTTCAACTAAACCCCAGGGATACAGGTCGTTATCCTAGCCCAAGGAGCATTGCCCAAATGACATTGGCGAATTACAGAATTCTAGACTCCAATATTTCAAGAGCAATGGATTCTACTTCGTACGTTATTGCTCTTTGTCTACGATTGAAAAGGTTATAAAATACTTCTAGGCTTTAAATAGTTGACACATATTAAGTTTTACTTTAAAAGAACTGCTAATCCGTAGAACATTGTTTATATAGCCAGCATAAGTTATATAAACACACCTTTCAATTACCTCTATTGTATTTATTTTTAATTTTACTGATCATAACAATGTGAAGTTCATTAAAATCCCGTTCAAAATGTTCCTAAGATCTAACAAGCAATGTAGATATCTTATTTGTGGTAACTTTATGTAGAGGTAATTGTGTGTGTATTGTAAATATTAACTTTGTTGTTGTTGATGAACTTCGAATTTCAGTACCGCCAGATTGTAGCGTAAAATCAACAGAATTATATTGAACAAATGAGAACTAGCAGCGAAAGTTGTATAAGGTCAAAGGAAAACCACCTTTGTTGTTTGAAAGTCAAAGTGCAAATTAGTATCAGGCCACCGAATATTAAGTTGTGAAAGCATCAATTGAAAAGTTTCCACTCGTAAAGTGTCCGCTGAACGTATCTTGGCCTTGGCCATCTCCCAGGAGAGTTGTTCAACAAAAATAACAGAGGCTTAAGGTCTATCTTATGCGATTTCATGCCACTAGACGCCGGCTTCGATCGACTTTTCTTTCTTTACGCAAACCACCAATAGTTGAAAAATTTATTAAAAAAAAAAAAATTAGAACCAAATCTATACATATAATAAAATCGTAGGAAAGTCAGAACTGTACATTGAATATTTTTTAAAAAGGATACTTGGGGCGTGATCTACAATCGATATCGAAGTCAAAAATATAGTTTTTAGAATTTTTGACTGTTTGTCTGTATGTATGTCCGGGCTAAACTCAAAAAGTACTGCATCGATTTACTTCAAATTTTGCATGGATATTACTAAGAGGTCAGGCCAACATATAGGCTACATATTATTACGCTATCACCTACGGGGGAGGAGCTGTGATAATTTGTAAAGTTTAACGCGGGTAAAACCGCGGGGCACAGCTAGTATATAATAAATAGACGGTCATCGCATCCTAGTAGGTAGTGCTCCTGCCTACGAAGCTGGTGGTCCTGGGTTCAAATCCCGGTAAGTGCAAATATTTGTGCGATGAGCACGAATGTTTATTTCTGAGTCATGGATGTTTTCTACGTATTCAATATCTATCTATATAAGTATGTATATCGTCGCCTGGTACCCATAGTACAAGCTTTGCTTAGTTTGGGGCTACGATGATCTGTGTGACATTGTCCCTAGATATTATATATTATATAAATAAATATCATGGGGCAACTACCACACTGCCTTCTGATACCAGACTGGGCAGAGCATGTACTATGGCAACCAGACAAGTGATACACACTGCCTACACGAGGAAGTAAAGAAGAATATGCGTAGATAATATAAGATAAGCCTTTAAATATCCCATACTATCTTTGTTAAGCTTTGTGTTAGTATAAAAAGGATACTTAATATTACTTTACCTCTTATTAGAAAGTAGATAAAATTCTCAAACATAAATTCCAGTCAGCCGCAACAAAGAGAATGACATCCCCAAAATCTCATATTTAAAGAGGGTTTAAGTCTAACAAGAATTTATTTTATATAGAGAAAGTTTTCATAAATTTAGAACTGAAAGAATTCCATTAAAGCACGGAGATCTTGAGAGATTAGGTCAATCGATTAGGAACGAACTCGTTTAATATTGCAGGCCTAACCTGCGTCAGTATTTTTCAAGTTTTTTTTTTTCATAAATAGAAAGTCGTACGAAGCTGTTGTTACTCCGAAACAAAACCGAAATAAATCTAACACAAATTAGAAAAAAGTAAGGTGTCGCGTGGTTTCTTTTTCCCTTTACTGGCTTTGGCCAATGAAATCACGGAATGATCCCATCACGTAAACAAATAGTCCGCTATCTGGAATGTCATTGGTATAACTGAGTAGACAGATGTGTCAGAGATATTTACATTGATATGCTAATAGAAATAGGCCCTCAATAGGTTATTATAACATACTACTTGTCGTATTTCTTTATTATATGACGTTTACAGTTAGCCTAGGACGTTCACAATTCACTACCTCACAGGACAATAGAGGCAAGGTAGGACAAGTAGTATAGCAATATAAACTAAAAACTAAGTAGCGCCGGTGGTGACCCGTTTGGGGTTCGAACATTGACGCTGGGCTATTGCTAGGTTTATTTTTAGGTTGGTTTTGTGCAAATTATGCTCTACGTCAATACTCGAAGATACGGGCCTTTCGTCTGATTCAAGGTCGAAGAGATCACATTTCATTTATACAAATGCAAACAAGGGGTCATATAGGACGCTGTGTGCTGCGACGCATTCGCGGTCGTAGGTACTCTTGTCTGGCGAGAACTATATATCGGTTTGTGTTTAGTGTCACGAGAGTTTCTAATAATCTTGACTAGCTCTAAGTAAGTGGTGATCTTAATGTCCGGTTGGGCATAGAAGTCGTCCCGAGGTAATATCTATCAGCGAACGGGCAGCAGCATCTCTCTAAGTACTATGACCATCATACTGCGATCGCCAACCCGTCTGCCAAGCGTGCCGATTATGGCATATCACTCCAAATGATGGACACAACTCTATAGTAGAAATTTTTTGGGGAGGCCTTTGTCCAGCAGTGGACATCATTCGGTTGACTGCTGATTGTGTTAGTTCACTTTCCTCCTCAAATAACCATGAGCCTCCACAGCAGAGCTTGTACTAGGCAACCCAGATAATGATATATTAGAGGTACATATATGACTTTTCTTTTAAATACATACTAGTATAGGGAATTAATAATAATATCGTGAGACATTATTTACACACGGCTATCTGATCCCAAACTAAGTAGAGCTTGTACTATGGAAACCAGATATATAGGCTTTTTGTTGCAAATAATTCCCCTAAGCTAAGGTATTTAACAACCCCATTAGTAAACAAGGCAATTGATTTCTGCTGACATTGTCCACTTGTAAGGTTTCGTTCGCGACCTTCTAATGTACCGTATCATGCGTATTATTGCGCACTTGTACCGAATTCTACAGCTTATTACAATTATAGTTCGTCTAATTTAAGAATTAACAGCGCAGTCAATGTTTATACTCACACTTTCTTTTTACTCACACTATTTATACGCACACCACTCACTATTGTGCTACCAATGTAAGAACTCCTAAACCACATTTATTTGCAAATAAATCTTAGCCTTTGATTCACGCATTTTTACTTTACAAAATTACTGTTTTAAATAACACACAACTGACTTCAACCTTAATTTACAACACCAAATTTGAACAAAAAATGGCACAATTTGGAAAAATACCCTATAGTATAAAAAATAAATAAAAAAGGCGTTTTACAAACATCGGAGAAATCGCGAAACATACAAACAAAATAAATAAGAAAATGAATTCAGAGCCTCCTTTTATTTTAAGTCATTTAATCATAGTGCGTCTGTTGATTAAATACAATATACAAATGCATATACAACTAAAAACAAGGATTTTTAAAAGTGTAAGTAACAATTTCAAAAAAAAAATATTTAAATAAAATGAACATTTATTTAACCTCAATCTACTTGTTCGTATTTAAGTTTTTTCTATAATATAATTTGTTAATTGGCTGTGAAATAGCAAGTAGATTATGTATTTGTTGAGATGAATAGTTTAGGAGTTTGCCAGGTACAAAACTAACATGTAATTTTTACATATTGCACGGGGCCTTAATATCATTAAATATATATATATATATATATATATAAAAATAAAGATTTTTAATGATATTAAGATTCATTGTAATATCTATTAGATATAGGTATAATCCAACAACCTTTAAAACTGTTCTCGCTACGTGGTTCTTATAAAAAAAGATTATGTTAAAACGATGATGAGAAAGAAATAGCGCGTAGTGATGTTTTCTTTTCTTTTATATTATGAACTATAGCAATATATCTTTATTCAAAGTGATACTTCTTACCTTACACCCATTTATACATATTCAATATCAGAGATTTACCCTTCTGCTCACCATTCTTCTGTGGCCAAGTAATAGACATCCAACTAAACGTAATGTTTAAAAGAATCCAAGAGAATCCACAACTAAGGCTTAACTTATCATACCAACCGAGGGTAGTTATAAAAATATACCTACTTATTGACGCAAACAAATGAAACTCTGCTTGTCAGAATGACCAGATGTCTTCCATCATCGTTATGTGAATCACTGAAATCCTGATTGACTGTAAACGTCAAATAAAAATAATACTTTTTCCATCAGTCCACCACAAAATTTATCACTGAAACAACTGCCTTTAATTCATTTAATGAATTCAAATGACTATTGGAAGACGAACACCTACATATATACAAAGTATATAAATAAATTACTACTTATTCCTTCAGCATATAGCAAAAGTTGTTCAAACGGCCTTGACGTGGTTTAACTGTTAACTAACTTACTGAAAAGGTACTGACAGCTTAACTTGATAGAGTAGACGCGTAGATGCTTAAAAACAGTTTAGTTTAGGCGGTCACCCATCTAAAGGCTGATCGCGTGGCTAGGCTTAACCTCGCTCATCACTAATAGACTGGTGACAGCAACTGGCTATTTAACAAAAATGAATGACTAACAGAAACCTTTCAGTCAAATATCCTACTAATATATATAAATGCGAAAGTTTGTATGTTACTGTTTCACGCTAAATCTACCTAACGGATTTTGATGAATTTTCGTAGTTATATAGTTTTTATATCTGAATAACACATAGGCTATAATTTAAAAAGTGTAGCGCGGGTAAAACCGCGTAGTAATAAAATAACCAGGCAAAATAGGGTCCATTTAACAAAAACCTCTTGAAAACTTCTTAGCATCGAAGGTTTACCCTCTTCAACGCATATCAATTTTCATTAACCTCGCTTTTCTTGGCTTTTATATCAGTTTATAGGTGGAGAAGGGCAGAGGGCGAGGTTTATTGCAATGAAAAGTCAATCTTCGTTATCTAAGGTCGGGACGGTGGCTAATTTGAAAGGGCCATAAAAACCCAATAAAATTAATGACGTTGACGTCACTGCTCCGAAATACTTTGAAGTGGTCTTGGTTTGTGCAGAAGTAAAAACGAGTGATAAAAAAACTAGAGTGGAAGGCCATACAAAAATTATTGCAATCGATCACGTTAGACTACGATATACTATTTGTAAAGGTTTTTAGGATGTAATCCAGTGAAAGGCCATTAAAACCCTATACAATCAGTGACGTTGACGTCACTGCTCCGAAATAAGTTGACGAGATCTTGGTTTGTTCAGAAACACTCGTGATAAAAAAATAGAGTTGAAGGCCATACAAAATTTCTCGCAATCAATCCCGTTAGACTTAACAATGTTCTAACAATGGTAAAGGTATTTAAGCTATAATACATTGAAAACAAAATAAAGTGGTCTTGGTTTGTTCAGAAGTAAAATCGAGTGATAAAAAAGCTAGAGTATAAAGCCATTGAGAAATAATCACAATGGATTACGTTAGGACATACAATATACTATTCAATCCATTAGATAGATAAGCAATGTTTGGTCAGAACACACCGTTATGACCAAACATAGCTTATCTGTTTTAGTTCATAGTATTCATCTATGTTTGGTCATAGTAAACACGTATGTTTGCTATTGTATTCATCTGTGTTTGATCATAGTAAACATCTATTTTGACAATTGATCATAATATTCATCTAAGTTTGGACATATTATTTATTTATATTTGGTCATATTATTTATTTTTATTTAGTTATAGTAGTCATCTTAGTGTTTATTTGTGTTTATAGATATTAAGTCTAGTATAAGGGTAGACTCCGAGATATTAAGTAGTCAAAAGAACGACACAATTGAAAACGAATAACAATATTGGCTAACGGTATAACAATGAATTATGTACGGTAAGTAAAGTAAGTAAATAATACGTCTTCTGTGTTTTGAAATTTTAACATTGACTCGTTTTAATATACATTTAAAGTGGGTTTTGCCTTTCTAAAACTAATGCAGCGATTTAACCTGTTAAGATTATAGTAACTGAAATATTTTGTATTATTTCATGAGACGTAGATTCACATGCCTAACTCGAATGGTTTAAGTTGTCCTCTCCTTTTTCTTATAGCCACGTCTCTCTTTGTCTTCTTTTATTCAGTTCATCCAGTACAAATCATAACCTTCTTATGTCCAGACATGAAATGTAGTCCTCGATGGTCCATTCGTTCTCAGAAGCAACCTTAAGGTTAGCAAGTGGGCGGTCTTACACGCTTAAACCCCACAGTCTTGTAATTGACCTCACTCCAATAAAGTCAACTAGCCTGTGCCATCAGATCAAAGGTATTATTCAGAAATAAGTCTCCATTGAGAATAGCTGCCATACCATAAATATAACCCGGACATTACTGGACATTAGTTACGCAAACTATTAAGTAAACAATACCATGACCCGCCTGTAAATCAAACCGACGCGGCGACGGTATAAATTACTTCCAACCGAGAAATGATTACAGCTTTATTACGTATCAGACTGGAGACTCATTAAACAGGTTATCTAAGCTCTGTACATGGAGTTATTATATTTATTTATCAGTCAGGCGATTGCGCAGTTAACGGAACTTTAATAGCACTTGACTTCGTGTTAGATTACAAAAAATCATACTATCGTACTAATATTATAAACGCGAAACTTTGTGAGTATGGGTGTATAGATGTATGGATGTTTGTTACTCTTTCGATCAAAAACTACGCAAAGGATTTTGACGGAACTTTGTAGTAGTATAGCTTACTAGCTAGGCCCCGCGGTTTCACCCGCGTTAAAGTAGTTTTGGCGTAAAAGATTAACAAACATACATTTATACTCGCAAACTTTCGCCATTATAATATTAGTAGGATGTGTACCTCTAGCGGTTCCTACTTACTCGACACTTATCGTCATATTATGGACAACTCGCACAATATCTGAATAAAATGTAGTCTATGTGTTATTTAGATGTATAAGCTATATTATTGTTAAGTTTCATTAAAATCCATTCAGTAGTTTTTACGTGAAAGAGTAACAAATATCCATCCATCATCCATACTTACAAACTTTATAATATTAGTATTTATACTATAAGTAGGATGTATGGATACGTGTTTATAATATTAGTAGGAGGTATGGATGTTTGTTACTCTTTCATTCAAAAAATACGCAAAGGATTTTAACGGAACTTTGTAGTAGTATACCTTATATATCCGAGTAACACATAGGTTATAATTTATAATGTTTGACTTTATGTTTTTTCAGCAAAGTCTAATAACTCCAAAATTCTCGTGACCCAGCCAATATTAAACAATGCCAAGATAACTTGTTTCAGTTATGGCTCACTATAATTCTTCGGTTTATTACGTTGCACGTTTCCGTTCCAGAACTACCGATAATTTCAACTGCAGAACGATAAATAACAAGTCGAATTGTAAAACACGATTCTACATTAAAACTAGGAATTTTAATTTAACATCAGGTCGTGTATTTTGTAAAATTATGTTCGGGAATTCGATACGAACGAAACAAAAACGACCTATGACCTTTACATTACATTCACATCGAGAACATTCCCTGATCTAATCCTCAGTCAGAAGACTGGCCCGCGTCTTCGCGAATTAAATGAACTTAAAGATCCTCCCGTGAAAATCAACGTCAGTAACCGTGAGCCGAGATTTGAACCGCAAAGGGAGTGCCCTCCGGCGCAGTTATTTAGAGCGACTAACTCTTAACAACTATGAAAATTAGCAAAAACTGAGAGAACCTGAAGCAAAGCTCCAACACCTAATCACTGATACCACGTCAGTGTATACAATTAGGCCTTTAACGAACGATATTCTTTTATTCTTTATACATATTCAAATAATATTGGTTTTAAGGAACATACGCCATGCGAATCCTTCATATTTGGAGCAAGGGTATACGAGATACGTGGCGCTGATCGTACCAATCCATGTAATCTTATCTTATCCCGTTGGGCGAAGCGCTTTAACAACTCGTTCACAAAAGAACATGATAGACTCCTTAGACGTCGAGGAGTTAATATCTAAACTTTAAAGCTTTCTATAGTCATAAACTGAAATTTCATTAGCCTCGTGAATCGGTGCATATTTCATCGGGATTGTGGTTTTCGGCTTATCATTCATACATTTCTGCTTTAGATTTATACCAGTTTCCTACTAACAACCATCATTATTTTGCGTTTACTTACTTCCACCTCTAAATGTTTACCTCCTTTTGCATCTTCCATTCATTCTTTGATGTACAGACGCCAGCACATCAAGCTACTCCAATCTATCAAATTTCCCCAATTGAAAGGGAACCTTATGACTAAGTGATAAAGTTGAAATTCTATAAAAGAAATTTGACAGATTGGGATAGCTGGATGTGCTGGCGTCTGTACGTCTTAGTTAGATAAGCTTATCTTGATATGTCTTATGTTAATCTTACCTGTGGTATTGCCAGACATCTCGATGATACATTTGGACTCCCTGGCGATCTCCCGGGAGTTGAAGGGACGCACCCTCACTGCCACCTTCACAGACGACATGGCGGCTGTGGTTAGATTCCTGGCTCGCGACCACTAGAGCATCGGTACGGGTCCGGATTTACAACTGCAACAAAAATACATAATTATTATTCTGGCTTTTTGCGACTTCCTTTGGATTGGAGTCAGGACGACTGTTGCTACTGGAAACCAGAATTATTCGTACAATGGCCGTTTGTAATCAGCGGTTGTTATACGAGTACAAGGTGTAACGTATGTAGTGGACGTAACTTAAGGAACTTAATTTGTCTAAGGAACTGAACAACTTGGGGCAATAATGTAACTTCCCACACAATAGCAATAGAGGCAATAATATAAATAATCATTTTCCATAAACTGTTTTACTTTAATTTGCTCGGTTTCGTGGGTAGATTATAGCGCTCGCACTCTTTATTACGATTCGTTTACTATTTTTAGTACATTTTATAATTATTGTTTTAAATATATTATAAATACTACTACTACTATTATAAATGTTAAATTGTGTACAATACATGCTTAGATGTTTGGTTAGAAGTTAACAAGGCGAAAGAGGTGTACAAGAATCCGAGACACCAATCGTGACTAATGGAAATCCGTTGTCTCTGCTATAATATTATTGATCCCAAATTAAGTAAGTATGTATGATACGGTTCATCTAAAAAAAATCGCTGGATCACCTCCATTAAACGTTCAAAACAAAAAGGCGTCTTCCGGTCAAATTAAATAATAAATGTTTTGTTTAAGCTTTGTTGTCATAGATTTGTCAAAATGCTTATACCCGCTTCAAATATTGATATTCAATTTTCATTGTTTTCTATTCAATTTATGCAAGAACGAAAAATTAAAGATGGAGCAAACGTGTGCATACTGGTACCCAAGAGATGGGAAAAGATCTCAAGGTGGACAGAAGTAAAGATGAATCATGACGTAACCAAAGTTGCTGGCATTAACTGGCAAGAAAATGCTAGACAAATCTAGAAAAACATGGGGAGGCTCCCCGGAAAAGGGTAACCAAACAATTCAAATACAGGCAAGAATATGTTTAATAAATGCATGATTATTTATTTAAAATAATAAGAACTAGTATTATTTATTTATTACTATTAAAGTTGACATATGAAACATATTTAACATTATGAGAACTGTGTAGTATTCATTGCTTGTTTGTAAATATGTTAATATTTGCTGACTATTATCTGCAATCCTGACATGTTACTAGCCATGCTATATTATGTTAATTAAATAGAAATAATGAAATTGTTTTAATACAAATAACACTGAATGTTTGGAATAAAAAGTAAATGGCTTTATTATCATTATTATTCAATTTATTTTAAACCACCGGTTATCACCAGATGCCTAAAACCAGAAGTTAAACGAAATTGCTAAAGCTTCAAAGAAAAGAAATAATATTTATCCGGAAAAAGTATAAACGCTAATTGATAACGTCATTACCACTAACGATGTAGCGCAAACGGCGCCATTTACTAAAACCTACGCATCAGTCGTTAAAGTACAATAATTTGCAGCCATAACCCTAATATTCATAGGATTTGCGTGAGACATTTACGTACAGTCAACAGCATAAGTAGATGATCAAAATCGGACCTGAGTTTTGAGTTTATGATGCTATTGGGCGGCAGTTTTCACTAGTTAATATTTTTTACACTTAACACTCATGCACACCTTCAACTAGATACTCTTCACCACCACACTATTTTGTCGCAATTTATGATAATTAGTACTGAATATCCGACTTTGATCATCTACTTTTGCTGTTGACTGTACCAAGACCAGCATTATAATAATAGACTGCACGTGTGGCCCAGTGATTAAGTAGTTGCCTCTTGCCTTAGTGTTCCAGACTCGATCCCTACACATGACAACTACCCATCTGCGTAACCCTGGCTGACTAAATGGCTTTCCCGAGTCTGCATGTTTGTTAAGTCCTCAAAGATACAAGGATTTAATTCCCTAGTGCTGTCGGTACTTTATAAAAAAAAAACATTAAAATTTACGTACATAATTGTTATATAAACCATACATTGTTATTTTGAGTTTGGATGTTCTTAATGTTCGTGATTTGCATGTTTATAGTCACTGGTATATAGGGATTTAATTCCCTAGTGCGGACATTGTAATTTAAAATGAAAAAAAAACTGTTGTTAATAAGAGTTCTGTTTCGGTTAAACGGTGGCGTGTTTAAACGCAAAAAATGGAATCTCAGACTCGATTCCCGGGTAAGTCTGATAAGCTATTTATGATTTTTTAACAAGGGAGACATCTCACCCAAGTCACCCAAGTCAGAAAGTTAGCTGTATTAGAATTAATACATTTAATTTAATGATTTTTACTAGTTAGTTTTCATACGTTACAATTTCTAATTTAAATACTTCAGTATCACTTTGAGAAGTAGAGTACAATTCCTTTAAATAATTACACCTACTTAACTCTAAATACGTTGTTTATAACTATTTCCGAACCATATTTAGTATACACAGAAACATTAAGGTAGCCGCATCTTAAATCTATGGAACTTTAAGACTTTGGTCTCTGTACGTTATGCAATAATTAATTAAATTATAAAATTACTAGTAAGTAGACTAGGTCATGATAAGCACGCAAGCTTTTGTTTAAGAAACCAAGTTATTATTAAAATAAGAACGGCTGTGAAGCACTCAAGTTAAAAGCTGATTCATAACACTAAGTATACCGCACACTAAGTTATCCATTTCTTATCTCGTTTCAACATCTAGAGCGGGGCAATAAAGTAGAATATTCTGGCTCGTTTTAAATAATTACTTGGATAAACTTTCTAGACGTAATACAGCACCATTTTATTTCGCAAGAACATTATTTACTTTACTGTTCAACCCGGCAAGCGTATGGTTGGATCATTTTGACCCAAACCCCAGCAACTTGAGATTTATAAGACAAAACCATGGAACGAACGTTAAACTTTTTTTATTTTTTTAATAGATTATCTAAATTGTGTTCTTAATATTTCAGGCTTATATTACAGTTATAACGATATTTTTAAGTAATTTAATGTCACGTGGATGCCATTGCTAATCAATGTATTATTATTGCAACTGTTGAGCCAAATATGATTTAGTAAGCTTATCAGGTTGAATATGGATTTTCTAAGATAATTTATCTTCATATTAATATGTACAACATGTTATTATATCGATAAAACTAATAAAAACATTGTTAACTTTCATTATTCGTTTAATAGAACTAATTATTTATAACATTGATTAAATACTTTCTAGTAAGGAGGCTAGGAAATTCTCAATGTATTTTGCATCCACCTATCAGAGGAAGTTGTTAGTTGCCGGTGGGTAAAATACCCACTTCAACTTACTTCAGTACTTTAGCTTTATTATTTAAGAGGAAAATAATTAAATTCCGTTAAGATTTAAATAGTTAAATATGTATGAACATGTACTTAATATGGCATAATGATATAACAATATTATAATTCACATTGTATAGTACGTTAACTTTGTAGGTAAATTGGTATAATATTTAACTATTTTAGTAATTGTTTAATGATTTAACTATTTTAGTTGATTCTATAAATTTAACAATAAAATAATAACATTATAGGTGAATGGGTACAAAAATATGAATACACAATATGTGTATTCATATTTTTGTACCCATTCACCTATAATGTTATTATTTTATTGTTAAATTTATAGAATCAACTAAAATAGTTTATTTGTTGTTGGTAATTCGGATACTTGTGATTTTTTTGGTATTCATTTATTTAAGAGCTGTTTGTTGCTGCTTTCATATTCATATTTTCATTTACATATTCCTTATTTTCCTACTTAGGTTTTAAACCTATATAATTATTTTTATCAGTTGTCTGATGCCATAGCACAGAGCCTGCCTAGGTTTAGATCGGATAGTTATTTTAGTGCAATATTTATTTATATGTTATTGCTCTATCTTTATAAAAGTCTCAACTCTCAGAGTCAAACTCAACTCAAAAAGCCTTTACTGCCGAAAATAAATGCCTGGTTAATCAATCTGGCAATTTTTTACAAAGAAATAAAACGGCCAAGCATAGGAAAGTAAAAATTAACGATTCAGTTATGAAGGAGGACATAAGAATACGACATATGTGTAGAGAGCGAGACAGACAGACAGTAGAGTTACCTATTAAACGACGAGAATGTATACGTCTCCACAAGAAACTTTCCAGTGGATCAATATATTGTATATTTACATTATAATAATAATAAGTTATATTTATCATCTTTATGTTACTTTCAATTAACTGTATGGTAATTACATGTTTTTTTATATTCAAAATAATAATTAGTTACACTTATAAACTTCTTGTTATTTTCATTTCACTGTATATGAAATCGATTGCTTGAATAGTAGTAATTTTTAATCCTGATTAGACTTTTATTATTATGATTTGTATGAATTCAACAATATATTACGATGATTAAAGTAATCCAAAATCTTCAAATTACTTGCTTAGAACATGTCTAAATAAAATAAAAAATCGAAATCGGCAATGCCGTGCGTCTCAGGCTATAATATTATGACATATATTTTATTAAAAATACCCGTAATTTTAAATTTTTTACTGACCTTGTTTAGATCAATCCATCAATCAAATTGAAAGTCCTATATTATTTCAATAAAACCTTGTTTGACTTTTTTTAATGACATATCATTTTTCCATTGTTATAATTGATTAACAGTGACATGAAGAGTGATTATACTGAGAACTATAAGTAATACCTAAGTTGGCCAACTGTTTCAATCTTTTCAGAAGATCAGCTTCAGGGGTATTGCTACCTGCACTACGTTCTATCCTATTATCCAATAAAATTAATAACGTGAGTTTGCTGTTACAGTTATCGGAATTACAGTTACTCACGGCACACATTACAGACAGCATACTTTAACAATGGCGTCTGCCTTTCATTGGTATGAACGCAGTAGAAGGATTATGGTTTTCCTTTTATTATCCACGTTTTTATCTTCCCTGACTTTCTCATAATTAAATGTAGGATCATAATCATCTTAATTTTGCGCACTAAAAATTTTGTATAATTAGTGGTGGTCACGGTTGGCGCATGCGATCTAAGTTGTGTGCGTACGCGACTACAGCTGATACATTGTTGCCTTTTATGGCAATTAAGGGTAATGTGGTAGTATAATTATTGTAGGTTTCTTTGCATTTGGTGTTATTCATTACTGGTTCTAAATAAGAATGAAGATTTATTCTGCTTTTATGTAACAGTAATGCGTAACGCATGTTATAATTTTGCAATAAAATCTATAGCAGACCTGTATAATAACCCCTTTGTATATAAGCAGAACTGGAATATTTATTACTAAATTTAAATGAATGGCTACAAAAACTATTGTCCTTTTTGCTGACATTGAAATCTTATTGTAAGTAGATAGTAGATACTGCATTGCTACAAATTCGTATATTTTTTTCGAGAAATAAATAAACCGATACCTACTATTCAGTGTTTCCGATATTATGTAATAATGGAAATAAGCACAGTATTGGCCAATTGTAAATTCACTTGCACAATAGAACAGTTTCACACAAAAATCCCGGCAGTGTCTCGATACTGTGGAGCACAGAAACGTCGCGAGTCATGTCGTCGAGCGCGAGCACTCACAGTTGCTCCCGCGAGCTCCGCGAACAAAATGGTGAATGTTTTCCTCAGCACGGTCCTCGCGTGCAGTAATTGGCCGCGGTCGAGCGACCACCGAGCGTATCGAAAGCGATGGCCACCACGGCCGCTGCACTACGACGCACTTACGTAACATCCACTGCAACCGACATCTTCCGAAACCTCCGGCTACCCTGCGAGACACCTCGAGAACGAAGGGGGCGGCCATGAAAAAACGTGTCGCAGAGATGACTCACCGCGCGCACTAGCGCCACCTACAACTCTTCGAGATCGCAGATCGGTATCCGGGAAAAGCACATCAGAAGCCTTTAACCTTGGGCACTGCACTGTCGATGAGGCTTGAGCAAATCCGTTATGAACTTACCCGAATCCCCGTGCGGTTGCGACCGATGGCGATGATCCGAATCGCGTTTTCACAACGTTTGTTTTTCAAGAGCTGGTTGCTCGGTCAAGTAGTAGCGCCGGCCGACATGGCGCGTCGTGTGCGGGACCGCGGCGCGACTGCGGCCCGGCAGCCGCCGCGCCGGAGCGCCGCCGCCGGGCATGCGCGCCGCGAGTCCCCGCGCCTTCGATCTAACGAAGCGGTGCGCGACACCGCTGCCGCGCATCCACACCGCAAATAACACAATCCACACTAACCTGGCCCTATTTTTGCCCCGAGGCACCTACTGAATCCCACTAATTGGTAAATTAACCACATCTAACATTTCACATGACGTCACAATTTTTCCCTCATGACAAAGAGTTCTTCTAGTGTCCGCTTTTACAACGCAATCAAATTAGGTATTCATAATTCGATTGCGTTGCAAAAGCGGTCACTAGAAAACTCTAGAACAAGGAGAAGCCTCCCCTACATTTCCACGTACTTATGAGTATTTGGCCAATTTCTAAGAGTGTGATAAAATTATAACAAACTGTAAGGTAATTCCTCTGAGCAAACATTTAATATAGACAAAGTATTGACAGGTACCTAATTGAAACGTAAACAAGAAGTAAGGGATGATCGAATCTGGAATGCAAGGTCCTGATAATTCCGGACACGTGCGCTTTGATTCTGGCTCCCCTGATCAACTTGATCGGTAGCATGTTTTGAATTTTGATATAAGCAATTAAAATACAGGCGTCCTGTGGAGTTCCATTAATTTGACTGAATATCACGACGGACTTATATTATCATCTTTAAATTTGATCAAATGATTTGATTATGTTGGTTCGTAGTGTTATTAAGATAGTGTGTTTTGAGTTTCCAGAAAATAGATTTACGAGATAGAATCGAAAACAAGAATCCTTTTAATACCAAATAGTATGAAATTATGTCAAAACACTGGAATCATTACAACATCATCATTTCATTATAGCTCAAAAAAGTCCACTGTTGGGCAAGGCTCCCCAAATAATCATTTTGGGGGGATATGCCATAATCGCCACGCTTGGCAGCTGCTACACGTCCTCTGGTAGATATATTCCCTCAGGTTGACTTCTACGCCCCCACGGTATGAGATGGGGTGACCATATTCTAATATTCACCGCCGTCACCACATAGCATAGAAAAATGACATAACTTCATGTAATAATGATGGACAATATTATTAATAAACATTACTAGTGATATCATTCGTTACCGTCAGAACTACTAGTTTCGTTCAGGAAATTATTTTGTCCTTTATTACAAGACAAAAACGATTCAACCTCATTTTCAAATATAAATTTCCTTATATATACTACTAGTGGCCCGGTACGTGCTTCGCTACGTATAAGGCATAGTAATAAAAACATATTAATAAGTTAATTTATTCAAACAAAAAATATTTTAAATTGCTAGCTAGTAAAAACTAAAAAATACAAAATAATTGGGTACTCTTCCTATGGTGGATCTATATGGGTTATAGTCTAAAACATTTGGATAAACAATATTTTTTGCATTTTACCTTCATATATAAAAATATCATTAAATAATTCACTATTAAACAATTTAATTTGACTCTACTAATTCAAGATTCACCGATTGTTTGAATACACTCAACAATATTTTGAAAAATATAAACACAAAGCAATAATTATTGCTGCTAAAATGAAATGACATATGATGACATTGAATGTGTTTGACAGAACTATTGTCCCTTTTGCCTTCCCGAAATCTCTTCACTAATACCTACTTGAACTTTACAGTATGGTATTAAGATTCAAATTGGCTTTTAAGTATTAGTACAAATTGTTTGTATATGGGAGTATAGAAATTGATGTTGATTTTACACTTTTTCAAGACATTTTTTAAATTTTCTCTACGTACAAACCTTCCCTGGACTTCCACGAATAAATCAAGACCAAAATTAGCCAAATTGGTAAAGGCGTTGTTGAGTTATAACATTACAACGAAAAGTGGCATTGATTTTTATATATATAGATTCGATTTGAATATGTTTCAGTAATCGAATAGTATTTTTATTATTATTCGATTTGAATAAGTTTATTCAAATCGAATAGTATTTTCCTTAACGATTATAAGAATTGACTAAATTGGTGCAAAAACAAATTGGTTCTAAACACACGGAGAATAACGCAAGAATCATCATATCAGCCGAAAGACTGCTGGACAAAGGCCACCCTCTAAGATCTCCACAATTGCCGGTCTTGCGCTATCGACATCCAGCGTCTTCCAGCGACCTTCACAAGATCATCGGTCCATCTTGAAGGGGGCCTCATCTTGAACGCAAGGATAATCGACGGGCCTGTTGGTGTGGTTGGCAAACGCTTGCTTTTCACGCCGGAGGTCGTGGGTTCGACTCCCACCCAGGTCAGATATTTGTGTGCATGAAAAGTCCACGTTTGAACAGTGCTCCTAATTAAAAATAGTTTTCTAGTGTAAAAATCACCTGTCCCGTCAATTAAATTATATAATAGTCATTACAAAGTTATAATAAAAGTTTTTATATAGTGTCAATATCTATCTTTAGTGTATTACAGTGATAATTACGAAAACAAATTTAACAAATGTTTTTATTAACGTCCATAATTCAAAGTGTACAGTGATCAATCCAAACGCGTAAGTGACGCTAAATGCACGGCGCTTAAGACCCTTTGGGCACGGCCTCAGTCACCGACATCAAGGTATGTTCGACAACAAAGCGGCTGCATTTTAGTACAGCGCACAGTGGAACGAATGTATGGGAGCGGTTGGACGTAGACATGTCCGAAAAAAAAGAGTAAAATTATGCCAAACTAATGATGCCATCTTATTCGATTACTTAATGCCTTCATAACTTGTGGTGATGAATTTCTTCATAACTCCCATATTTCGGGAGTAATTTGAGAAAATGTGAAATTTTACTATGAAAATGAGTGTATCGAGCTCTCTCCCTCCTGATTCCGGGCTTGTTTCAAGTAGCGGTCTCTAATATCATAATGCTAATACTAAGAGCTATATTTAATACTAAGACACATAGTGCGCCAAATGTGCACTTTCTGGGATAAAGAGTGATGTTTATTTTATAACACAATTTTTTTATTTTTTGTTTATTTTGTTGATTAAAACCGTTTTTCTTAAGGTTTACCTTATTACAATAACATTTCTGAGCAGCCAATTAGAGAAGATATAAGCTAATTAGGATATATAATTAGGGACTTAAGGTTTACATATAAAACTGATGCACTAATGATTACTGATAAGAACATTGCTATTATTTAATTACTAAATGGCTCTTAATACACTAATTTAGCATGCATCATTTACTAATTATCACAATAACTAATTACCTTGCAATATTTAACAAAGGATACCTGGGATACCTGGATTTTATATAAATAGGTCACTATTAGTAACTTTAAAATCAGTGTTGATTTACACCTCGTTGTATCCAAGCTAATCTCGCAATGTATTTTCCAAATTTTAATACAAATCTTGATATTCACGTTGCTTTATGCGCACGCGCACATAAAGATTTAAGCGACTTTAACTATTTGTTCAGTGTTTTAAAAGATAACAGTTGTGTTCAGTTATGTGAAAGTGCTGAAACAAGTTTAAAAGACTGGTGTCGTCGATTTTGCTACCGCATTTATGCAAAATGGACAAAGTCTGGAAGAAGCACAGATAAGTTTCGGAAGAAACATGAGATTTGGCTACAGGCTGCAATTCAATGGCCGGAATTACAGAATGAAAATATGGAACCTTCTACAGAAAATATAAGTGACGTCATCGAGCCCATAATTTCTCCTGCTAAATCTGATGCTTCAACTTGTACACATCCTAGTCCTCGTAAATCTTCAACTTACTTAAAAGTCATACTCTCATCAGTTCTTGTGAATATTTTTGTTAATATATATTTCTGTATATATATAATATATTTATAGACCTCTTAATAAGTCTGTCTGCGGTTTAAAGTAAATACAAATGGGGAAAAAACGTTTTTTTTTTTTAATTTTCATTTCCTTTTATCCCAGAAAGTGCACATTTGGCGCACTATGTGTCTTAGTATTAAATATAGCTCTTAGTAATAGCATTACGATATTAGAGACCGCTACTTGAAACAAGCCCGGAATCAGGAGGGAGAGAGCTCGATACACTCATTTTCATAGTAAAATTTCACATTTTCTCAAATTACTCCCGAAATATGGGAGTTATGAAGAAATTCATCACCACAATTTATGAAGGCATTAAGTAATCGAATAAGATGGCATCATTAGTTTGTCATAATTTTACTCTTATTTTTCGGACATGTCTACGTCCAACCGCTCCCATACATTCGTTCCACTGTGCAGCGGTTTGATTGCTACTTCGAAATTAGACTACAGATTAGAAAACATCGCTGCAGCGTATATTTTTCTTAGTTCACGGCGTGTTGTTAATCCAGACGAGAATGTCTCCAAACTCAAAACAATGTGCTGGTTGTCTAAAGAAAATTACAAATAAAGAATATTTAGTGTGTTTCCTCTGCAAGGATGCCTATGATATTGTTTGCGCTAATATATCTAAGCAGGATTTGAATTTACTAGATAAGGGAAAGAAAGAAAGTTGGTCATGTCCCGGCTGTATAAATAAAGTAAGGAAAAGCGATAATACCAATACGCCTGTAGTTTCTAAAGTTACTCAGCATCACGGTCGTGGTACAATAGTGAACTCAGAAACGACTGACAATGTAACACAACGCAAAAAGGCAAGCTTTTCACAGCAAAATACGTCTTCAATTGATCCATCTCTCTTATCAGCAATTAGGATTGAAATACAAACTTCTATTGATAATTCTTTGAAAAGCATAATAGAATCGACCTTAAAACAAGATATAACAACTATAAAAAATGAGCTTAGTTCACTAAAAGAACTGAAAAGTAGTGTTGAATACTTAAGTGGGGAATATGATCGCATGAAAGTCTCCCAGGAGGCTTTGGAAGAAAAGATAAAATTTTTGGCCAATGATAATAACAAACTCAACTCTAAAGTAGAGGACCTTTCTAACAGACTGAACCTACTCGAACAGCATTCACGTGAGAACAACATAGAAATCAATGGAATTCCAGAAAACAAATCTGAAAACTTGGTTTCAACCGTAAAGCAGTTGTGTTCTTCGGTTTCTGCAACCCTTAATGATTCAGAGGCCATATCGTGCACACGGGTCCGTAAAATGGATGACTCAAGCAACAGGCCGCGCGCAGTTATTGTAAAGCTTTCTACTACCAGAAAGAGAGACGAAATTTTAGCAGCGGTTAGTAAATTTAATAAAGCTAATCCTCTAAATAAGCTCCATTCAGGTCATCTTGGCTACGGAGGAACGAAATCACCAGTTTTTGTCTCTGAACACTTAGCGCCATATTACAAAGCCCTGCACGCACGCACAAGGCTAGTCGCTCGAGAGAAAGAGTATAAATACATCTGGATCCGTAGTGGTCGCATTTTTGTACGAAAGAATGACCAATCTCCTGCTAAACAAATTAAATGTTATGAGTCATTAAATAATTTGTAAATAAGTGGAAAAGTGTAAAATCTCAGCCCGTGTATAAATCTATAACATTCAATATCTACTATCAAAACTTTAGAGGTCTGAAAACCAAAACTAACGAACTAAAGTTGGCGGTATTATCAACTAACTACGATGTTATTGTTGGCTCAGAGACATGGTTAGATGATGGAGTAATGAATGATGAACTTTTTGGTGCTAATTACAACGTGTATAGGAGAGATCGATGTACTAGTGCTATGTCTGGAAAAATTGGTGGTGGTACGGTTATTGCTGTTACAAAATCTTTTCCATCTAAAAGAGTAGAGCACTTCGAAAGTCAAAATGAAGATTTGTGGGTCTCGGTTAAATACCAAATAAGTAAAACAAAAACAAAAGAAATTCTAGTTTGCGCTCTTTACTTGCCTCCTCCAGTTACATCTATAAATGTTAATTCTGTAATTGAGAATCTGAATGAAGTCATGCAATCGCATTCTGGCAATGTTATTATCTTGGGGGATTTTAACTTGGGATTTATTGATTGGCATCAGGATGTCGAGAATCCTTTTATGTTGTCACCTCTGAATTATGAATCTAATATTGGGTACATGTTTGTCGACTTTATGTCGCTTAATAACCTGATACAATATAATTTTGTAAAAAATGGAAATGATCGGATCCTAGATTTAATATTGTGTAATTTTGAGGGAATTCAGGTTCATAAATGTGATAATCCGCTTATCAAACTTGATTCACATCATCCAGCTCTTGAAGTTAATGTTTCGATAAAAGCCTACGATAGTTACATGGGAAACAAACCCTTTGCAACTCATAATTTTAAGAAAGCTGACTATAGCGTTATAAATTCAAAATTAAAAAAGGTTGATTGGGTATCCGAATTAACACCCTATGAAAATGTTAATTCTGCGGTCTCTAGATTTTATGACCTGCTTTATTCAATCATTGAGTCTATGGTCCCAAAAACTAAACCACGTAAGTTAAAGCACCCATCCTGGTTTTCTTATAACCTTGTTGCTCTAATGTCTGAAAGAGACAAAATTCGCATTATATTAAAAAATATAAAAATCCAAGAGATCATTTTGAATTGGGGTTGTGTAACAAGCGAGTCAAAGATTTAATGAATACTTGTTATTTAGAGTATATCTGCGAGACAGAAAAAGCTATAAATAGTAACCCAAAGAAATTCTGGTCATATATAAAACAGCAACGAGGGGGGACTTCCGACATGCCAGCAGAAATGTTTCTAGATCACCAAACCGCATCAAAAGCTCAAAATGTATGCAACCTCTTTGCAACTCAATTTTCTTCGGTATTTTCTTCTACTGATGAGAAATCAGGGTCCAACGAACGTGATTTATACCCTTAGCTCTCATTAAGTAACGTTGAAATAACCGAACGTTCTGTAATAAAATTGTTGAGATCCATCGATCAAAGTAAAGGTGCTGGACCAGATGGCATAGCACCATATTTTATAAAAATGACCTCTAAATATCTATCGCTGCCTTTGACATTGCTTTTCCGAAAATCAGTTGAGACTGGTACATTTCCTACTCAGTGGAAAATTGCGAATGTTGTTCCAATTTATAAAAAAGGTAATAAAACCAATATAAAAAACTACCGTCCGGTGACCATTTTAAGTACTTTTCCTAAACTCCTAGAAAAAATTATATGCCCTATTATCACTAGTCACTTTGAAATTGTCATCTCCAATGTTCAACATGGTTTCCGTAAACGAAAGTCCACTCTTACTAATTTAATCAACTATGTTACAGACCTTATCAATTTTGTGGACAGCAAAGTTCAAGTAGACTCTATCTACACCGACTTCAGTAGTGCTTTTGATAAGGTAAATCATGATATATTATTAAGTAAACTAAGAAAATATGGTATTCATGGTAAACTATTAGAGTGGTTTCAATCATATTTAGAAAAGCGAATTCAACGGGTTACAATTATTGGTTTTTGCTCATCTCCTTATGAACCTACGTCTGGTGTGCCACAGGGATCTCATCTTGGCCCAATTTTGTTCCTAGCTTTTATTAATGACATACCAGATAATATCCAGTCTAGTAATTGTTCTATTTTTGCAGATGACTTAAAGCTTTACAGATCTATAAGAACACAAACTGATGTTAGTCTCCTTCAAAGTGATCTGGACTCAATAAGACAGTGGTGTTTTATAAATAAAATGGACCTAAATGCTAAATGACATACCAGATAATATCCAGTCTAGTAATTGTTCTATTTTTGCAGATGACTTAAAGCTTTACAGATCTATAAGAACACAAACTGATGTTAGTCTCCTTCAAAGTGATCTGGACTCAATAAGACAGTGGTGTTTTATAAATAAAATGGACCTAAATGCTACAAAGTGTCTCCACATAAAGTTTACACGTAATAAAAATATTATTCCATCTAATTATAGTATATCAGGAGAGAATCTACAAGAGACAACATCAGTACGGGATCTTGGAATTTTGGTTGATAGGGAACTAATTTTTGTGAAACATATAGACAATATAATAATTAAATCTTGGAAAATGCTCGGTTTTGTGAAACGTTCATGTAAAGAATTCAAAAACCCAAATTCAATGATCACCTTATACAATGCCCTGATTCGGTCTAATTTAGAATACTCATCTCCAATTTGGAATCCACAGTACAAAGTTCATTGCGACCGAATAGAAAGGATCCAACGTAATTTTACTAAATACCTTGCTTACAAGGATCCCAGTTGTCCGTATCGGTCAAGTTATAATATGAGGCTCAGTCACTTTAATATGGAATCGCTTAAAACTAGGCGCACAATATGCGATCTTTCCACTCTACATAGACTAATTCATGGAGGTATTGTATTACCGGAAGCATTAGCTGCAATAAACATAACAGTACCCCGTAAAATACCTAGACACCTCGTTGTAAACACTTTCACCATATCGAGAAGCAGAACTAAATTAGGCGAGAATGCTCCCATTAAAAGGCTTTTATCGACATATAATAAAGTAAACTGTGTTGAAAACATTGATATTTTCAATTGCAAAAACATTCGCCAGTTTGCTAAGAATTGTATTGATTCAATTAAGCAATAATTCAACTTATATTTAATAAATAATATAATTTATAGATATCTCAATTTATTTGTTAATTATCAAAATTATTTAGTCTTTAGTTAAAAATGTTATGTTTCTACGTTTCTCTGTTTTTACTTTTATCCAAATTTAAATGTCTATTTTTAGGTTAAGTTTAATTTGCATTAGTAGTATAGAATTATATATTGTTTCTTTTTTGTATTTAGTATATTTTAAGACAATTTTTTTTTACGAATGTTGTATACATCTGTAGTGATTTAACACCTAGTCTTAAACTGAAAAACTTGTCATCTTCAAATGTTTAGTGTTAAGTTGATGATGTATCTATTATAATAAATAAATAAAAATAAATAAATGAATATGTCTGTTTGTCCCTGAGTCTGGGTGTAATTATCTATATAAGTATGTATTTACAAAATAAAAGTAGTGTATGTAATATATCAGTTATCTGGTTTCCATAGTACAAGCTCTGCATAGTTTGGGATCAAATGGCAAATGTGTAAATAATGTCCCAGGATATTATTATATTATATCGTAAAATATTTTATACCTAAAAACTTACAGAAGATTTTCAAAAGTTAAAAATATTAAAACATACAAGTGTCTTCATTTGGAAGTCAATTAAAAATTGTTGTTATTAGTAAAAATATACCAAAATAGCAGTCGCCAGTAGACGCCATCGATCATGGCGTTGGCGAATCTTGGGTCAAAGGACTAGACAAACTACGCACTTACAGCAAGAGAACGGGCGATGACGCAATCGGTACGTATTGATTGGAGCATACGCCGATATCTGGCCCTATACTCAATCGAGATTGCTATTATAGCAGTGATTACAAGATTAAAACTAAAGTAATCTTTATAATTTACAACATATTTAATTACTGTCTCCATTCTTTCTTTATCGTAGAATTTATTCTTCTTTGAAAGCGCTACCTCCGGAAATCAGAATGGGTAAGACTCGGTAAGTACATAAAACAAACACGTGAGGAATCTCTACAATAATCTAGATATAAATAATATACGTATATCATCAATTATTACATTTTTATAGATATAATATAAGTATGGTATGTATACGGATTTCTATTATGTTATATGCAATTTATTTCAGTAACATTTGTGTGGGTGTCTTCTTAACTTGGTCTGGTAACGCAAATTATAGGGTATAAAGGTTATATTATATAAAGGTTGACTAGGGCTACTGCCTCGTTGGTCTAGCGGTAGCGTGTTCACCTGCAGAGAACGAGGTCCTGGGTTCAAATCTCGGGTCGGGCCAAAAAGTGAAGTGGGACTTTTCTGTAAAAAGAAAAAATTCTCAGCATCAGCCCGAAGTCTGGGAGTTGGAGGTATTATACCCCCGTGCCTCGGAGAGCACGTAAAGCCGTCGGTCCTGTACCTGACCTCTTTCCGGTCGTGTCGCCTAGGCGTCCCATCGGATCATGAGAGTGATGGAATAGAAAGTACTCCTGTGTTTGCGCACATACTTGAGCACTATAATATGTCCCGCGCAGATGGCTAATCTCTGTTGAGACTGGCCGCCGTGGCCGAAATTCGGTTAGGAGGACATTGTTATTAGGGCATTAAGTCCAACATACCACGGTAATTAATTTAAACCAGAAGTTTTAATATATAACGGTTGAAAGCAAAGGGCAGCTATTGCAGCACAGACATATTTTGTAGTGATACATGGCAGGAAGTTAGGGAAATACCTGAATGATTACACCTTATGAAGATAAACGCATAGAAGCTATATCACAAAGGATATGCGATCAAAACGTGACACAGTTGCAGGTTCCATTACAGTTGAAGCGATTTACCAAGACGTGCTCCGTATTCATCGCTCACACTGTTCATTATCTGCTTTTGAACACGCTACCGCAAGATAAAATTCTCCACGTAAAGGGGCCTTAAATACAATATATAAAACCTTACATCATCCGTCGTTGTAGGTACTAAGTCGCGGGTATAGCTATAATAATAATATCCTGGGACATTATTCATTCATCAGACGGCCATCTGACCCCAAAATAAACAGAGCTTGTACTATGGAAACCACATAACTGATATACTACACATAATACGTTTCTTTTGTAAATACATACTTATGTAGATAATTGCATCCAGACTCAGGACAAACAGACATGGTTATGCTCACAAATATCTGTCCTGGGTGGGATTTGATCCCACGACCTGTGTCATGAAAGGCAAGGCAACCAACCACGCCAACAGGCCTGTCATGTATGTCCGTATGCCTGTCATATGCATAGTTTTACCGGCAAGATGAAACGAAGATGCAAACCCTGTAAATCAATACAATTCTTCTAATAGCAGATGAAAGTTTTAACGAGGCTGCAAATTCTCAAGATACTTTCCAGTTTTATATCGCTTCAAGAAATTTTATTATTTCTTTCGTATTGATTACATCAGCTAGTATTTATTTTATAGGCAAGAATTGTGTTCTGTTTTACAATGCCAAGTTGGCAAAGAAGTACATATACGACCTTCCCGATGATAAGCTGTAACATTAATAGAGCTGAGTCAGAACTCCCAGTTTCTTTCAGGTTTCGGTTTAAAGGTCACACAAGTAGTCTTCATATGCGGGAGTCGAACTCAGAACAGGGTACCGCGTTAATATTGAGACGACTATCTCAAACACTGCGTCAGACGTGCCGTCATGTAACAAAAACCAAACTTAACTATAATTAACTATATATTACATAACATACAACGAATGTAACAAAATATCATAACATACTTAATGATATTCCGTTGCATTATATATCGTGGAGGTACAGACGCCAGCACGTCAAGTTACCCCAATCTGTCAAATTTCCTCAATTGAAAGTAAACCTTATCCTTATGTAATAAAGTTGAAAATCTGTAAAATAAATTTGGCAGATTGGGGTAGCTGGATGTGCTGGCGTCTGTACTTCCCCAACCAAACGAAATCGAAACCAAATCCTGGTTTCGATAGACCTTGGCGGGCCTTTTTAATACGAATCGGGAACCTTAGTTTGCCCACTTGTTATATGTAAGTTCTTTCATATTTTTATATTGTAACTGAGGATTTTTCTTTACTTTCTCAAGAATGTATTTTATTATATGAACTCGACTGGGGAAGTACAGACGCCAGCACATCCAGACAATATTTGCGTCGTTGTATATTTTCGAACTGACTTTCATTCATGACGTTGCGGAAGAACTGCCTTCGAAGTGATCCCCATTGGCATTTTATACGTTTTCTGGCCTCTGATGAATAATTTTGTCCAGGTGAAATAAAAACATATCGATTGGCACAACAACCTTCTCGTTAGGTATAATGCCATTTGGGCACACATTAAATGAAATGAAATGAATGAAATGAAATGAAAAATATTTAATTCAGCACAACACACAAGAAAATGAGGAGTACAAGTATACATTACAACATGACGCAGCAATAAAACAATTTTATGATGGGACTCAGTACCAAGAGTCACAAATAACATATTATAAACCGACTCCAACAAAATTCAGTCAGTTCTAGTGGGCTCAGCTCCCAGTTACTTCAACTCTTCAGAACTCATAAGTCATGTAATGTAACCAAGATAGTTTCACCAAGTTTCAGATTATATTTTACTTCTGACTACCTGGGGCTCTACCGGCTAAGTCGCAAAACATCGATTTTTTAAATGGTGTTCAAATAAATGAAGGTTAAAAATGACTTAATCAATCGTTAAATCGGCTTCCATGAGCACATGTGACGTCATAAATGGTTCGGAATCGATTATCAACGTTGAAGCCGATTTAACAATTGATTAAGTCATTTTTAACCTTTATTTATTTGAACGCCATTTAAGAAATCGATGTTCGGCGGCTTAGCCAGTAGAGCCCCTGTACCATTACCATAAATGTTCTCATCAACAGCGGGGCCGATGAGAGGTTAGCTGTATCTGCAAGATGCAGTATTCATCATCATATCAGCCGAAAGAGGTCCACTGCTAGACAAAAGCATTCCCCAAAAATCTACTCAATTGCCGCTCTTGCGCTACAGGCATCCAGCGTCTTCCAGCGAGCCTTACAACATCATCGGTCCATTTTTGCGGCCTGCCCACATCATCTTACGATCCATGCCTGCCTCTCGAAAATCTTTCCCTTTGAAGATGCAATAGAATAATAAATGAATATGAAAATGGAGTTATAGTGAAAATTTCAACCTGAATGAATGGCTGTCTACCACCATGCGTTTCACAAGAAACTTTTTTATGCGCACGACCACTCTGTGGAATAAACTAACTGCCGAGATACTTGCGAGCCGGTATATCCAAGCCTATTCCGTTCTTACAAGGCCGGCAAGGCACTTGTGGCTGGTCTGGTGTTGGGAGCGACTGCGGTTGCTTGCTTATCGTATGGGCAGTGGTTACCCTGGTGTCAGAGTTGTTCAAGCCGCCCAGTAGGCCTCCGACATGGCTTAACGAGAGCCGGGACCGACAGCTTAACGTGCCATCTGAAGCACGGAGACACTTAGAAATTAAACCACTTTGGTGGTCACCCATCTATGGACTGTCCGCGAGCTTAGTTACTTAACCTCGCCGTTCACTTACGGACCGGTAAGAGCATCCAGCTATGAGCGACTGCGGTGACCAGGTTAAACTTATGATAAAAGAAGTAAAAATCTGTTCAAAATATTACGAAAGATATAACGAGTACTTCTCCTGCAATTTAAGTGTGTGAATGCGAAAAGGTACAATAAATTTACGAGTATATATAAACAGTCCTTCTATCCCCAACACACTGCAGCTTTCAATGTCACCGCACATCGGGGAAAGAATGCCTTTTTATGTCGCCTTAATGGAGTAAAGGCTCACTTAGGCGGTATTCAACGAACATCAAGGTTCTTTTCATTATCGTTATGACATACAAATGAATTTCCAATTTTCTGGCCCCTTACGTCTCGGAGATTATTAAGTACTAACTGCGCCCCGTGGTTTAACCCGCGTTAACATTATAACATATGTGTAATTCGGATATATAAGTTACAAGTTTCATCAAATCCGTTTGGTAGTTTTACGTCAAAGAGTAACAAACATCCATACATATATACATCCATACCAACTCACAAACTTTCGCATTTATAATATTAGTAAGTTTCTATTAAATAATTTGTAAAAAAATGTCCTCCTGGTCAAATTTCGACCATGACAGCGAGTCTCAATGGAGATTAGCCATCTGGACGGTCATGGAGGGCGATGGATAAACAATATATTAGAAAGAGCCCACGACGTATAGGCCGCGAATGGGGTTAACGGGGGCTTTCATTCTTAATCAGCCTTAGCCAAAGCTTTAGTATCACGCGAGGTTCCAATGCAAGAAATTAGGGAAAACATTAAAATATCTGCGTTCATTTTTACTACAACATACAATTATTACCGCAGTAGCCTGAAGTCAGGAGATAATATCTAATATATCTATATATCTTCTTAGGACATTATTTACACACGGCTTTCTGATCCCAAACTAAGCAAAGCTTGTGCTATGGAAACCAGAGAGTGATATGATTGGCAAAATGCTTGCTTTTCGCACCAGAGGTCGAGGGTTCGATTCGCACCTAGGACAGATATTTGTGTGCACGAACATATGTGTTTGTCCTGAGTCTGGGTGTAATTATCTATTTATATGTATGTATAGATAGTAGCAATCTCTTCCAGACAACCGTTGGGTGGACAAGGAAAAAGTAAGACAGAAAAGGCGATAATTGTAGTGTACTGTCAAATATTCAAAGTTATGTACTTATATACAATTTACATAAACATATTTCTATATACTAATAATAATAATATACAAAAAATATACAAAAAAATATACAAAATATTATGCATCTATTCAATTAAGAACTTTCGAGAAAGGAGGTTACGAAAAGCAGTTAAGAGATAAAAAGACAAATTATGAAGATAATTTAAAGCGATAAAAAGTGTTTTTTTTTAAGAAATTTTGAAAGAAGTCAGAGTTTGTGCACGCCTTATTTCTACAGAAAGTAAATTCCATAGCCGAGCTACTTGGACCGAAAAAGATTATTCAAAAAAACTGTAGAGTGAACTGGAATATGTAGTTTTAAGTTCTCTGATGATCTCAAAGGCCTAGAATGTGTATCACAAACGAATTCAAACCGTTGCTTGCTGCTTGATTACTTACGATTAGGTGAACCGCTTAGCCGTTTGCCTCGCTATCATATAAATATATATATTTAATTATATTATATTTAATTTTCTAGTTGACCCCACAAGTGTGCTACCAATATTATAAAATTATTAATTTACGTTACACGTATTTAGGTGGCCGAATTACATGTGTACTAAGTATCAAGTCAATCAGTGTAGTAGTTTCAGAGCAAATAGTTTGAGGCAAATGGACAGATAGACCAATAAGAGTTCAGAGTTTTCCTTTTGCACTACGGAATCCTGAAAAAAAACTATATTTTGAATTTGGTTAAAAAGAAGCATAACGGTTTTCGCAACATTCTACTAGACAAACTAACCTAACATTTATTGACGGAGAAGTTCAATATGTAACTTCCAGGACTCCTTAAGTCAGAAGTTTCCTTTCTGCGTAAGCATTAAATTCAAAAATCATAACGGTTCTATCAACTTTACCCATTAGAACACTTTTCGAAATCCTCTATATCCCTTTTGCCAGAAAAACACTCACATACTTACGTAACATTTCCGTCGCTTACCAAAGTCAGAGTTTCCGTACCTTTTTTTATTTTTAGCTGTTGCGTAGTTAGCGGGTTCAGTGATGGTACTCTACTTTTCCAATGTTATTTCAGGTTTTACTTGAAGTTTAATCCGTTCACGTTACAAAAATAATTTATATATAGGATTTACGCTTAGTATGTCGGAATTTTTGCTGTGTGGCTGACGCTATCACAACTCGTCTTGTGGGGGGCGTAGAAGTCTTCCCGAGAGAATATTTATCAGAGGATGGGCAGCAGCATCACTCCGTGTACTATGACTATCATACTGCGATCGCCAACCCGTCTGCCAAGCATGGCGATTATATATAATAATAATAATAAGTCATTTATTCTCTCTCACGAAGTACACACAGGTTTACAATTATAATAGCATCATAGCATATGACAAAACTTTGTGACAGACTGGTGCTTGATGTAGGTTTGATACCTGTATTACAAGTCACCAGTGCCCTCCCGCGGCTATTACATAACTATGTAACTTACATAACAGTGATTATGGCATATCCCTCCAAATGATGGACCCGACTCCATTGTGGAAATATTTGGGGGAGGCCTTTGTCTAGCATTAAACGTCATTCGGCTAAATAAAAATCAATACCATCATAGTATAGCTTTCGAACATTAAGCTTTCAACATTGAAACTTTCTAAATAATATTCACACAAAACCTACACGCAAGAACCAATTCATAAGGTCCAATTTATTATATTATTCGTTGTGGTGAACCACAAGAAACAGTTTTAGGTTTCTTTTTTCTCAAATTGTATAAAATTGTATATGTGACTGTTTTAATTATATTTTCTCCGGACAATATATTGCTAAAGCCTCTATTTATATCTATACAATCCCGCCTAATAAATTGCTTAATAAGCAATTTATTAGGCGGGATTGTATGAAGATTCAAATTTAGTCATTTACATGTCATTGATGTATTCATTTGGATTATTAAAAATTTGATCATTTGCCCGCTAAACGATACGATATCAAGGTATGTATAAGTAGAAAGATTTTAAAAACTACACGAGGTATATAATCTAAAACAATTCAATGTCAAAATAAAATACACCGCAGGTTCATTATATATTATTTTCTACAACAGACAAGATAAATATAACTGTCTGGAAATTTCGCTTGTACTACATCAATACAAAGATCAGATTTCCAACGGCTGATTGCGTTGTGCACCCCACGGGTTTGCACGAGCACGACAAATATTGGTATGAAATTGAAGTACAGCCAGACGTAACACCCTCCCCTCCTCTTCAATTCTCCAAGGGAATAACCCATGAAAGTGGAATACCTGTACGCTCCTGGTAAAAGGAACGTTTCAGTGGCATCCGGCGTTTTTAATATTAAAAGACAGTCCATAAATGAAAGGCTAGATACGAGGTATACTTGTGAACTTATGTAAAGAAAGGTTGAAATACAAATTACAGGTATATCTGATACAAATTTGATTTATACTTAAAACATAATTAAGAGAAGTAGGGCACAGCATTCATTCGCTCGAAGAGCAGCCCGACTGGGGAAGTACCTCCACCTTACAGAAGACTTTCCATTCAATAATTTAATGTTGTAGGGAAGGACGGGTCAACAACACTTGTTTGCTGACTATTAGAAAAAGAAGAAAAAAATATTTATTGAGCACACATAATAAAGATACAATAAATTCACAATTAGAGTAACAATGGCGTCATAAAATTAAAGGCCGGCAACGCACCCGCGACTCCTCTGGTGTTGAGAGTGTCCATGGGCGGCGGTGATCACTTATCATCAAGTGACCCACTTGCTCGTTTGTCGAGCTCTGACATAAAAAAAAACATAAATGCGCTAAACATATAAAATAACGTACAATTTATTGCATTAACAAATCTATACTAGATATCTTCGCTACTCAAATAATAAAATCAATTAACACCTAAAATTGCACTCCATTTACCCTCATACTAAAGTTCTGGATAATATGTGATGACGTAATAAAATAACATACTAAGTATATCGTACCGCCCACGTTTAGAAGAGAGCGGGAAACGGGGACGATGTTAACTCATCAGTTATTATTTGAGTCGTGTAGGTAGCGACAATCCAATAAGATTTGTAGGTATGTACGTGTACATCGTGTACAAAGTTCAATAGGTTGAATAAATGACAAGAATATTCATGATGTATCTATCCACTAGGCCATTTGTGCCACTTTTGTGTGGAAAAGTCTCGTTGGCTCATTAGCGCGTAACTGTATGTTATAGTAAGAGAAACGAGTAAGTGGGGTAACCTGATGGTAAGTTATCACCGCCGCCGCCCGTGGACACTCGCACCAACCGGCATTTTTATAATCTAAAAGATACCCTCTAATCAGCTTTAAGTTTCTGGTGATAATGGAATAAAAAATGCCACATTTATGAAAGTTTCAAAGGTGAGTAAATCTTCCGCTTAGCCGGCTTGTCTTGCACATCGAAACTTATAGATTTTTTTAATCGATGGAAGACAAAATTCCTTAGTGGTAGGGCGCTAGCACAGGCTACTAACTGATAAATGTACTCGACGCAGAACTAATAATAGTTCTCATCACACAAAGATTTGTCCTGAGTGTGGATCGAACCCACTACCTCTGGCTTAGCAGTTAGGATAACTAATTACTAGACCAACATGTCAGTCAATATGCTAAGGTTACGCTTTTATTGCATGTTTTTGTTAAGCTGATTATGAAACTGTACCTATAAACTTCAGCACCTCTAAGTAAAGTTCAAGTACGTTAACTGGTAACTCTAAACCCAATCAGACAGCATCCGTTGGTTCCAAACTTTGCTCTAAAGGGGATAGATACCGGTGTTTTCTAGCAATCCTGTCGTGAAACTTCACCTTGCTTGCGTGGTCGGCAAGTTCCAAGTTTGCTTCCGGAGACGAACCCCTTAAGACTCACCTTACAGTTAGATCGAAGTTTTGTTTTGTTTACTTGTAGTTTCAGCATTGTACCGTGTTCATACATAGTTACCTGTTACAACATATTTCATCATATCAACCAAAAGTCATACACTGCTGTCTTCGAGCATTTCTAAGTGCTCGACTGCTGTAAAAAAACCTCACACAAAGATCTGCACAATGGCCTGTATAGCCCTACCCACATCAAGCGACTTCCCGCGACCGTTTTAAGATCATCGATCCACTTTTAGGGGTCTACCCACGCTGTCTTCCGGCGTTATCTTCAATATGTTTGTTGTTTATTAAGTGGTCTAAATTTATTATTAAAGCTCCTGAACGAATTTGGATCACAATCTCAATGGAGACTTGTTTACTACGCATGAGTGCAAACATAAGTCCAATCTCTATTTCTTCGGTCCCATGATCAAATGGGACGTTTATCCGATACGTCCGAGGACAGATCAAAGCGCAGGATCTACAACTTTAACATTTACTCAGAACACCTTTTTTAATTTGTTATACTAATTTATCAATTCAATTCAATTCTTTATTCACATGAAACATGGTAAATGGTTACAGATGGTCATGAAATATAAGGTAGGTACATACATGTTTCGCCAGTTTGGCATGCAAAAAAAATTACAAATTCATTTATGTCATACTCAAATACCTAATGTTAAATTTACATAATCATATTAATAACAAAATAAACAATAATAAATGTCAAAAAAATACAAACAGAATTCTAATAATAATAATGTCAATACATGTCATTGAACTTACAGTCTAAATACTCTTTGACGCTATAAAACCTATATTGTAACAGGAGCTTAAATAATCTGCATTTAAATATGTTTAGAGACGTTGACTCTCTTACACAATTTGGAATATTATTATATAATTTAATGGCCATACCCACACAACTTTTTTGATACAGTGCAGTATTCGGAATATGCGACAATACCAGTCTCTGCGGGTTTCTCACTGACCGTGGGAATAATTCTTTTGCAGTCGAGAAGAGATGCAAGTTTTGTCTAGCAAACATACAAATTTCAAAAATGTACATTGATGGAAGTGTTAGCAACTTCAGCTTATGAAAGTATGGCTTACAAGATTCATATGGACGTATTCCCACAATTGCTCGTATACATTTTTTTTGAGCAATAAAGGCTCGATTAACGTCTGTTGAATTACCCCATAATAGCAAACCATACCTCAGAGTCGAAGCCACATATGCATGATAAGCCATTATGGTAGTTTTTTCTGAAGTAACACGCCGCAATCGGTTGAGAACATATGTAAAGCTATTAAGCTTGTTACATATTTTCTCAACATGTTTTTTCCAATTTAGGTACTTATCAATTATTATTCCCAGAAAGACTGCATTTTCCGTGTCATCTATGGGTTCTTCTTTATATTTAATAATTAATTTATTTGTTAGGTTTCTATATTGTTTTTGGAAACGCATGTATTTTGTTTTTTTGGTGTTTATTTGCAGGTTATTTTGTTTAAGCCAGCTTGCTACCGTTTTAATTGTATCATTAATTTGAATTTGAAGGTCACTTGTGTTTTTTTCTTTGTCAGTTTTAACTACTATGGATATATCATCAGCGAATAATACAGTTTTGTGGATAGTTATTTGTGGTAAATCGTTAATGTAAAAAAGAAACAAAAGAGGACCCAACACGCTTCCTTGTGGAACCCCGTATTTGTTTGGTAGATATGTAGACTCGTATGTCTTTAAATTATTATTTTTATCGATGTTTGTGATTTGTACGCATTGTGTTCTATTGTCGAGATACGAACGTATCCAGTCCAACGCAGGGCCTCGTACACCATATGACTCTAACTTTGACAATAATATACGATGTGCTACGAAATCAAAAGCTTTTGTCATATCAAATAGTAGTACACTGGTGTCCTTATTGAGATCTAGATTCGTTGTGATGGCTTTAATTAGATCAAACATTGCCAAGGTGGTCGATTTACATTTCTGAAATCCGTTTTGTTCACTAACAATTATATTAAATTTATTGCTGTATTCTGTTAACCTTCTATGCATACATTTTTCGTAGATTTTAGAAAATATGGAAATGAGCGTGACTGGTCTATAATTCCCAAGTTCTCTTTTGTTTCCTTTCTTGTACAATGGCTTTACTATTGACTTTTTTAAAGCATCTGGAAAAGATCCCTTTTCAAAGGATAAGTTAATTAGGTGAGCTAACAGGGGTGACAATTCATCTGAACATGCTTTTAAAACTTGTGTTGATATATCATCGTAACCTACTGATTTCGTATCCCTTAGCGAAAGAATTACTTTTTTTATTTCGTCTTCTGAAGTTGGCTTTAAGAAAAACGAGTGGCCATTATAATTAAAATTAAAATTTGATTTTGTATTACCATCTTTATCACTAGTACTAATTAACACATTTGTAGATTCTATAAAAAAAGTATTGAATGTCAAGGCTATTTGTAAAGGATCATTAATAATTTTTTCGTCAGTATTTATTTCGTCAATGTACTTCATATAGTCAAGGTTATTATTATACTCATTTTTTACTACTTTCCATGCCGCCCTGCAGATATTTTTACTTTTTGATAAAAATTTGTCATTCGAGAGCTTGTGGGACGTAACAAGGCAGTGTTTTAATATTTTTGAGTACCGTTTGAATTCAATTTTATTTTCTGATGATTTGAATTTATAGTACTTGAATCTCAATTTTCTTTTATTCAAACCGCTTATCTTTATACCCTTTGAAATCCAGTTCCTTTTCTTTACTTTTGGGTTAAATTTAATTTTTCTTTTTGGAAAATTGAGGCCATAAAATAATCTGAAACGGTCGTGAAATTTTGAGAATGCTATATTCGGATCATCCTCAATGTAAATGTCATTGTATGAAATTTTTTGTAGGTACTCTTTAAATTTTTTAATATTGTACTCATTGTAGTCCCTTTTAAATGCTGTTATTATCCTAGGAGTTTGTTGCTTTTGTGAACTGATATAGCTTAGCATTTGGGCTGTTTCGTGGTCCGAGAGTCCAAGTGGTAAAACAGTACCAATAGCGCTATCAATATTGCTAAAAATATGATCGATGCACTTAGTTTGTCTGGTTGGTTCTTTAATATGCACAATTAGGTTATAACACTTTAAGAGGTCAAATAAGTCAATGGTAGTTTTATTTTCTTTCAGTGAATTTATATTTAAGTCACCAGCAATTACTATTTTATGTTTTGTTCTTTTGCTTAATTCATACAATATTAAATCATTTTTTTTTATAAATTGTGTTACATCGGAATTAGGTGTTCTGTAGACACATATTAGGTCTTTACCTATGAAATTGCCGTTCTGCAGTACTGGCCATTTCAAATCAAAATAATTTTTGTTTGGCTAAGAATTCTAATTTCAAATTAATTTTATTTTAAAAACATGGATTCTTTTTTCCAAAAGTAGTCATTTCTTTATTGATTAGTGTTACATTTTCATCGCATTTCAATCTTTTTCGTCATCATGGATACGTTAAAAATTCGAGTAATTATGGAATATGAGTACCGTCGTGGCAGCAACGCGGCACAAGCGGCACGCAACATCAACGACGTTTACGGAGCTAACACTACAAACCAACGCACCACCTGTTATTGGTTTGCTCGCTTCCGTTCTGGAAATTTCGACCTGAAAAATGAACCTCGCGGTCGTCCGAAGACTTTGGTCGACAATGACGAATTAAAGGCGGTTGTGGAAGCTGATGATACACAATCTACGGCTGAATTAGCAGCAGCTTTCGACGTTAGCGTCAAAACAATATTGGTCCATTTGCGTCAAATTGGCAAGGTAAAAAAGCTTGACAAATGGGTGCCCCACGAACTCAATGATCGCCAGCGCGAAGTACGCGTCGAGACGTGCCTTGCACTGCTCAACAGACACACAAATGAAGGAATTTTGAACCGCATTGTTACCTGCGATGAAAAATGGATTCTGTTTGATAACCGCAAGCGCTCAGCAAGTTGGTTGGATCCTGGTTCAAGACCTAAACAATGCCCTAAACGAAAACTTACCCCTAGAAAAGTGATGGTCACTGTGTGGTGGTCTAGCGCCGGTGTGATTCATCACAGCTTCTTACCAAACGGGGTGAGCATTACTGCAGATGTGTACTGTGAAGAACTGAGCACAATGATGGAGAAGCTGGCGCATCTCCAACCAGCATTGGTCAATCGCTCGTCTCCGCTGCTCCTGCACGACAACGCGCGACCTCATACTGCACAGCAGACGGTCTCCAAGTTGCAAGAACTGGGGTTGGAAGCTCTCCGTCATCCGCCCTACTCACCAGACCTTGCGCCTACAGACTACTACTTTTTCCAGAATTTGGATAACTTCTTGGCGGGAAAAAAATTCAATACCCGAGAGGCAGTACAAAATGCCTTTGAAGAATTTGTTGCCTCCCGTCCAGCTGATTTCTTTAAGAAGGGCATCAATAAACTGCCACTGCGATGGCAAAGATGCATTGATTGCATGGGTGATTACTTCGATTAATACAAATAAAAAAATTCATGAAAAAAATTCGTTTAAATTTTTTCATACAAAACGGCAATTTCATAGGTAAAGACCTATTATTATTAATAACTTTTCTGTAGGAATCTCGATACCACAACATTCAAACGATTTATGTGATGCATATTGTTTTAGCCACAGGAGTTCATTGAAAATTGTGTTTTTTTGTACAAGAATGCATACACCACCTCTTTGTTGATTTCTGGAAAAGGAGGCACCCCGTTCATAACCGTACAGTTTTACGTTAGCCTCGTTGCCTGTTTTTATAAATGTTTCAGTGAGACAGATAACATTTGGTTTACAGTTTTCTTCTGCTAGCTCTGTTATTGCTACGTCTAATAAATCTTTTTTGGCTAGTATGCTTGCAATGTTCTGATGTAAAACTCTAAAGTATGCATGATTTGATTTTACGAAAGGAACAATTACTAGACTGTTCCTGACATTTTATGGATTTTCGTACAAAGTAAAAAGGTATTGTGCCTTTTTTAGGCTCCGATATTTGTTTAGAAATTCTATTAGTTTGTTTAATTTTATGAAAAAGATATGGTATTGTACCTTTTTTAAATATGGTCTCTGATGATGTCTGCCTCACCGATTGACTTGGGGCAAGAGTATTATTACTTAGATGACGTTTATTATTTGATAATTTGATAGTTTTCCGGTTTGGATTGGTAATAATTTCTATTTTTTGGGTGTTTTTGACATGTAATTTCTCATAATTAAAAATAATATTCCCAATGTGTGTAAAACTATCGATGTAGTGACAATTCTCGAAATTCTGACTAATCATTTTAAATTGATAATTAAGTAGATTTACATTAAAATATTTATTTGTGCAAGCCTTCAGAAGACATATTTGACATTTAGGATACCTTTTTATTAGGCTATGTAACTCCATAATAACCCAATAGGGGTTACTATCATGCTCACCTATACCTATTATTAGCTTATCGTGGTCGTTAATGGGGCTCGTATAGGAACTTTTCAAGATATCATCCGTATGTGCACCTGGTTTTGTATGTGCCATAACGCGACCCATTGACCTTACATGTTTATCTTTCATCAATTTTGCAGCAAGTCCCACACATGAGTATCCACCAAAGATCCATGTTTGTCGTTTTTTTTCTACTTTCTTAGGTTCTGTTTTCGATGTTGTAGCTCCTTTTTTTGGTGTCTTGGCTTTTTGTAATAGGTCTTTACCTATGAAATTGCCGTTTTGTATGAAAAAATTTAAACGAATTTTTTTCATGAATTTTTTTATTTGTATTAATCGAAGTAATCACCCATGCAATCAATGCATCTTTGCCATCGCAGTGGCAGTTTATTGATGCCCTTCTTAAAGAAATCAGCTGGACGGGAGGCAACAAATTCTTCAAAGGCATTTTGTACTGCCTCTCGGGTATTGAATTTTTTTCCCGCCAAGAAGTTATCCAAATTCTGGAAAAAGTAGTAGTCTGTAGGCGCAAGGTCTGGTGAGTAGGGCGGATGACTGAGAGCTTCCAACCCCAGTTCTTGCAACTTGGAGACCGTCTGCTGTGCAGTATGAGGTCGCGCGTTGTCGTGCAGGAGCAGCGGAGACGAGCGATTGACCAATGCTGGTTGGAGATGCGCCAGCTTCTCCATCATTGTGCTCAGTTCTTCACAGTACACATCTGCAGTAATGCTCACCCCGTTTGGTAAGAAGCTGTGATGAATCACACCGGCGCTAGACCACCAAACAGTGACCATCACTTTTCTAGGGGTAAGTTTTCGTTTAGGGCATTGTTTAGGTGCTGAACCAGGATCCAACCAACTTGCTGAGCGCTTGCGGTTATCAAACAGAATCCATTTTTCATCGCAGGTAACAATGCGGTTCAAAATTCCTTCATTTGTGTGTCTGTTGAGCAGTGCAAGGCACGTCTCGACGCGTACTTCGCGCTGGCGATCATTGAGTTCGTGGGGCACCCATTTGTCAAGCTTTTTTACCTTGCCAATTTGACGCAAATGGACCAATATTGTTTTGACGCTAACGTCGAAAGCTGCTGCTAATTCAGCCGTAGATTGTGTATCATCAGCTTCCACAACCGCCTTTAATTCGTCATTGTCGACCAAAGTCTTCGGACGACCGCGAGGTTCATTTTTCAGGTCGAAATTTCCAGAACGGAAGCGAGCAAACCAATAACAGGTGGTGCGTTGGTTTGTAGTGTTAGCTCCGTAAACGTCGTTGATGTTGCGTGCCGCTTGTGCCGCGTTGCTGCCACGACGGTACTCATATTCCATAATTACTCGAATTTTTAACGTATCCATGATGACGAAAAAGATTGAAATGCGATGAAAATGTAACACTAATCAATAAAGAAATGACTACTTTTGGAAAAAAGAATCCATGTTTTTAAAATAAAATTAATTTGAAATTAGAATTCTTAGCCAAACAAAAATTATTTTGATTTGAAATGGCCAGTACTGCAGAACGGCAATTTCATAGGTAAAGACCTAATATGTTAGTTTGCGTTGTAGCTTCTTTTTTTGTTACTTCTCTATTGCCCTCGTTGGGGTTAATGTCCGTCGTGTTATTCTTTGGAGTAGATAATATATTATGTAATTTATTTTTGTTTTCATTTTTCTGAGATCTCGGAGTTTTTCTTTTTAGGGTAACCATGGGGCTCCTACATACTAATTTTAGCGTCGTCATCTGATGGTTTAGTAGTTCAATTTGTTTCTTCAGGCTGGCGTTCTCTAATATTATATTATCAAGTTCATTTTCTGTACTTTTTAATTTTGATTTCAAAATATGTATTTCGTCCCTTAAATTGTCTACTAAACAATGGTTCTGGTTCGTGGACAAATCTAAACTTTTCGTTTCATACTCAGAATCTGAAGTAATGACCGAAGTATTATTTAAAGACTCTGTTGAATTTGATAGAAATAATTTTCGGGGCTTTACGTTTACATTGCGATCTGCCTCATCCATTTTTTTAAATCTCAATTGACACTTGTCGTAGACTTGAACTGTTATTTACGTCGCCTTATAAAAGCGCTCGTGTGGGTGCACCCCTAACTCCGAACGCACTATTTCTGAACGCAATATAATTATCTAGTATGATGCTAAATTATGTTCATTGAACGCACCCGTTCTTGACAGTAGTGACGTATTGCGTAGTTGTCAGAAGCAGATGGTGATTTGTTTATGATCGTATGAGTGCGTGTATTTATATATCCAAAACAGCTGTGGAACAGCTGTTTTTCGCTGTGTGAGTGATGTTTGAATTTGAGAGTAACGTTTTTGTTTACTGTTCTATAAGTTTCAACTCACGAAATCCTTTGGAATGATGTTAAATGACCGGCACTTCACAGAATGAGGTTATGTATTCACTTTCACTACGATTTTACCACAAAAGGTTGGTTAATTTCAATAATTTCTATTTTATTTAGCGTAGAAACACGTAATAGCAGTTTACTTGGCTAGTGTTGCCAGCCGAGTCGTTTCTCGCTCTCCGAAACACGGGCGTATAAAACCTTCAACTTCCTGACTCCGGACTGTTACGGGATTTCTTACACAAAAGAGACCTTTGAAGGACTTCATTTTCTGCAGTTAAACATGTAACCGCTAGCCAACGAGCTAGATGATGAGCTGATGGTGTTACCTATGGGTTATTTTTTGATAAGGCAGCGGAAATGCCTACGCTTGCCAACCGCAAAAAGTGTCTGCGGGTGGCTATGTCGGACTAGCACCGGCTAAATCTAACCTGCCGTGGACTTCTCTTTGCGCCTGATGGGAGGAGCCCCGGGAACCATATGGGTTTAAAGAATATAAGCCGCTGCATAATTTAAGTCAGAGCTGTAACTAGATAGGCTTGGCCTTCGTGTATCTATAACTACGTTAGTATTATATTATCTTTGTGCAAACTTAAAGCGTTGTTGGTTAACTCTACACCACTACCACCATATCACCGTATAAGTTACAATCCAAGTGATAAGCATTATAATTTCAAGGTAGTCCTGAGTTCCTCCGATGGAGTGGAAAGGTTGGCAACGCGTAAGTGATACAATGTGTATCGCAAGCGTCATAGGCGACAAAAACTACTTCCCATCATGTGAGTCGTAGGCTTCATTGCCAACTTGATAGCACAAAAAACGTGAGATATTTGATACTTAATGATATAAAATAAGTATGCATAGCCAGGCGCCAGCGACTTTGCGGTAATTCCAGAAAACTTGCGAGAAAAAGAAGGGGATTTAACCTTAAAACTTAGTCGGAGATCATTCACTGAACAGTGAAGGTAAACTAAAACATTAATTCTTCTAATTAAGACTGAATAGACAAACGAATATACTTACATAAAACAGTATATTAGTATATATAAATAAATCTGCTGTCTAATATCCAATGTACAAACTTTGCTTAGTTTGGGCTATAGGCGCTTTGTGATATTTCCCGGACATTTATTTAGAATAAGAACTTAAGCAAACATTTATGACACAAGATTTTGCCAAAGCGAAAATTACGCGGAAAAACTTACGAATTCAGCAAGAAAAGGTCTTAGATCAACCTCTTGATATATTTTTCAGCCGTCGATACATCTTCGAAGCATTTTTGCAAGATTGGCAAAAACAAATAGCAGTGGGTCCTTACTAAGCCTACAGGGAACATGATTCTCAAGTAATACATATAGAGTGGCAGTCACGTCAGCTCAATTTGCAAATACAGCCCTAATTAGATACAAACGACTCTCTCGCCTCAATTAAGGCGTAAGTAATTTCGTAGTTCCTTTCGAACATTACGTATGTAATGAAGTTATTTAGTATTCGTTGGACAAAATCTTGTTCCGTTGTTAAATTTGGTTATGTACTGAAGCATCTTAATGTTCGTTGGAGAAAATATTTAAATACTAGAATGGCTTTTACGAAGCTTTCAAATAAGCAAACGTTTAAAGATCTAAATTGCTTTGTTCTTTCTGTAAGTCTTCTAAAAGTGTGTCGTGGGTTAACTGCCTCAATGGTCTATTGGTAGCGTGTTCATCATCATCATTACAGCTGAAAGAAGTCCACTGCTGGACAAGCCTCTCCCAATAATCATCTTGGGGTAATCGCCACACTTGGCAGACGGTTCGATCGCAGTAAGATAGTCATATTACTCAGCAGGAGGCTGCTGCCCGTCCTCTGATAGATAATCCCTTGGGTCAAATTTCGGCATCTTACCGTATAAACCCCGATAACACATTGGTAGCAGACCAATGAGTCGAAGCTGGTGGTGGCGCCCATAGAGTGAGGGAATAAAGAGTGAACCAGTATTTGTGCGTACACACAGCTGCACAAACACACACACACACGCATACATGCAACATACACAAACATACACACATACAAAAAGGCTAACGTAGCCAAAATTTAGCCAGGAGCCCAATTTAAATATCGTGGGTTATTAAAGTAATAACTTCATCTTGTTAAGTGCTGACATGTTGGGTTGGTACACCAAGGAAATTATGCATAAAATTAAATTGTGTTCTACGGCAGGCTCCGTTGAAGACTTAATTACACTTGAATTCTCGACCAGCTTGGTTAAAACATATCTTGCAGAAGCCTAGCGATACTTAACTAAATTCGCGCAATAATATTTCTTCCATCAAAAAGTTGTATTATGAATCGATCATGCGTCGTACAAATTATTAATATTTCAGTCCATAAGATGTTAGTTACAAAAAAAATCTTAACCTAATGTTAGTAATTTTACAATATATAAATATAATATCGCGGTACTAGGGCACCATCTACGCCGTGTGCAGTCGTATCCAGTGCTCCAGCATCGGACTATCCCATTTATCACATAATACGTTCAAGATGCTGTGTGAGCTACCACGCACCCTGCGTCGGAGGCATGCACACCGTTTGCGGATGAATAGTCGAATCGAATTTGCTGTCACACACAAACCCCCGTGGTTTAAGTGGTAGTAAGAACTGTAGTCAAACTTTGTAAATATTTGGTAATAAATAAAAAAAAAAGTTAACTCCATAATGGGTTATATTTATATTATACTAGCTGTGCCCCGCGGTTTTACTCGCGTTAAGCTTTATAAATTATAGCCTATGTGTTATTCGGATATATCACCTACAAAAAAATTATAAATTGAGAACCGCTCGACCGATTTTGTGCAAACTTCACATAAACCATCTACTAAATTGTTCAAACGAAGCCTAAACATTTGGTTTGGATAGGTGAGCCCGTTCTTGAGTTATAAAATTACAACGAAAAGTGGCATTGATTTTTATATATAGATTTATCATATTTATACAACATTGAAACACTATCTATATTTATTATGACATTATAACATTTCTATGATCGAGTACAACTATGGACCCTTTATTTTTTTAACATCAACAACAACGCGTAGCGTGCTCCAGAACAAAGTCCCGACCCATTCGGTTCGTCTATTTGTCAAACGTCACCGTTGGTGTAGCCACATAAAAAATCGATATAAGTATTTAGTAGCTTTTATATTATGCAACTAAACTATTCTTATATAGATAACTAGCTGGTGCCCGCGACTTCATCCGCGACAATTTGGAATGATGTCCAATATAACTACTTACTTCTAGCTTAATCTAAAAAATATAACTTTTAAAAGAAATAAGCAACATAAATTTAAGAAAACCTAACCTATAAATAACCTAGCTGCTCTATGAAATAAACTTAAGACTACTTTGCTACTTTTATTTAAAAAAAATTACCCTATGTCATCAATTGTCCTTAAGTAAAGTCAGTAAGTCAAATAAAGTAAAATAATAATCAACGATGCATTAATCACAAAGGTATCCAACTCCCGTTAGATTAGGTTGACCCGACCTCTTAGTCATATCAATGTAAAATTTGAAGTTAATCCATGCAGTACGTTTTGAGTTTAGCCCGGATATACATACAGACAAACAGACAAACATTCTAAAAACTATATTTTTGGTTTCTAAATCGATTGTAGATCACGCCCCAACTTTGCTTTTAAAACAATATTATATGTACAGTTTTGACTTTCCTACGATTTTATTATATGTATAGATAACAATAAACTCAGGACAAACAGACATGTTCATGCACACAAATATCTGTCTTGGGTGGGAAACGAACCTAGGGTTCGTTTCCCACTGCGGCGTTAAAGGCAAGCATTTACCAACCACGCCAACCGGACGGTCAAATAAGGACTTCCAGACATAGGTCGTCATGTCTTAGTATCTTATACAAAGAGAAATATAAAAAGCCCAAAATGTTCCCAATAATGCTAAAATACGTTACTTTATAGTAATACCTTCGTTCCTATGGGCATCGTTATCTCTAACGAGTAGACAGATACTTATAGCAGTATTTACAACATCGCATGATCCAAACACACTGAATTCTTAACGCAACCTTGCCAATACTTGTACTCATATAATAAGTGGACGTACATATGTTTAGCATTTTAGTAGTTACGCCGTCTCGGGACGTGGGGTTCATAAATATTGGCTTGGAAAAGCTTTATAACGGCCGACTGCTACACCAGAGATCATGGGTTCGATCCAAACCGAGGACATCTGTGTGATGAGCACGATTAATTGTTCTGTGTCTGGATGTAATTTATCTCATGTATATTTATTTCCGGTTCATGTATATGTATTTTATATTTAGACGCAGCGTGGGCAGGCCTCCTACAAGATGAACCGATGATCTTGTGAGGGTCGCTGGAAATCGCTGGATGCGGATAGCGCAAGTTCGGCAATAGTGGAGATCTTTGGGGGAGGCCTTTGTCCAGCAGTGGACGTCTTTCGGCTGATATGATGATATATATTTGGAAATATATAAGTATGTTTATCAGTAGTTTAGTTGTCATAGTGTTTTGTCTAGTTTGGGATCAGATGGCAGTGTGTTAGTTGTCCGAAGATAAGTTTTTAGTATTTATTTATTACGCTTCAATAGAGCACTTGCACAAAACTTGATACCAAAGTCTGTGTGACTTGAATTAATAAAATATTTTTTCACTTTCAATGGAACCTCTGCAAGGAATTATATCTGTAGCCAGTGTTAATATGTGCTGCCAAATGTATGTGGAGCAGTGTTAGTAATATAAAGGGTTTACATGTGAGAGAGTGTTGTGAGTGTCCATCGGAAAAGAAAGAGTAATAACTGTCAATTTTATTAACAGTGACACATGCGAGTTCATACAGTTCAAGTACAGACGCCAGCACATCAAGCTCCTCCAATCTGTCAAATTTTCGCAATTCAAATTGAATCTTATGCTTAAGTGATAAAGTTGAAAATCTATAAAAGAAATTTGACAGTCTGTACATTTAGCCTATTCAGAGTGCTACAACAATGCAAGTTGGAAATAATAATTCTAGCCTTTTTTTTTTGATAAGGCGGGGTCAATGCTTATATAATTATGATTAAAATGAGCTTGTATAAACTTGTTGTTGGTGAACCTAATAAACTAAAATAAAATAAAATAAAAATGCCTTCGCATGTCACCCACAAAAAATGTCTGCGGGTGGGTATGTCCGACTTGCACCAACTAAAGCTACCCGCCGTGGACTACCCTTGGCGCCTGATGGGGGGGTCCCGGGAACGCGGGTATTCTGCTCCGGTACCCCCCTAATACTTCTAGCCTAAACCTAAAAAGTAGGTCTAACTAGTACTGCTATAAGTGACAAGTTGAAGTTAAGTCGATTATAATTTTAAAAACAAATTCTGGATACTAAGAAAATATGCGTTATAAAATTTAAGAATAAGGTCGTTCGTAAAACGTATTAACCTTCATCAACCAACAAAGACGTTCTGAATTACATTACTATTAATCATATTACTATAACTATTAAACATCCATACATTCTCATTAACTTTCGCATTTAGAATATTAGAAGGATTTCTATAGACGTCTTAAATAGCAGCACCTAGGATAATAGGTATTTTTTTTTTAAATGTTCCTTTAATGTAAACATATGGCAACTCCTTCATTTTACTGCAATTAGCATTCTCTTTCTTTCTAAGATTATAACTTCAAGACAATAAAAAACAAGTTGTTTTGAACATCTCTACTACAGTGTTCGCTAGACGTCGTTCATGAATATTTTAATATTTAGCAGCATCTCAAAGGGTGTCGGGACTTGTTTGTCGCTACGCATCAAAAGTGATTCCTGATGACGTCACTGTATACTGATTGATCTTGACTTGACTTGGTCTGAACGAGATAACGGAATATTTTGATGGAATCTACTGAGATATTTTTGGCCTTTCGCATAATTATGTTTGCCTTACTTATGCTTTATCAATAAACATTGTTGACATAATTCACATGGTTGCTAACGTATGGAAGAATAATAATATTATAATATGCAGGGACATTATTAAGACACGGCCATCTGATTCCAAACTAAGCAGATTTTGTACTATGGAAACAAGATAACTGATCTACCCTGCATATGCTAAAGAGCCGTTATAAATTAAAATGTGTCATGGTAAATTATACTCTATGTAACCGTATTAAAATGAAATTTACCTAAATAGCTCACTGTTTGTAACGACAATCTAGTGACTGCACGGCAGTGATATATTACATATACCTACTACTTTTCTTTTGTAAATACATACTTATATAGAAAATTACACCCAGACTCAGGACAAACAGACATGTTGATGCACACAAATATCTGTCCTAGATGGAAATCGACCCCACGACCTGCAGCGTGAAAGGCAAGCATTTACTAACCATTACAGTTAAAATTTAAGATGAACTTTAGTCATTTGAGTATGAATATTTAACAGGAAAGATTCACATGGTCGCTAACGTACGGAGAAACGCCTCAATCTCTCCGTATTCTGGCACCAAGCAGAACATACTGCTCTCAAATAGGTACATCCGGCAAATATTAGCGGTAACCAGGACCTCTAGGGTACACTATAAGTTACGTGTTCTTTTTTAAACTAAGAATTCTGACCAGTCGAACCCGCAATAAAACCGATATTCTATATTTTCTATCAGCGTGCTTCATAGCAATGGTCACCAAATCATGACACAAACCACATTACAGTTATTAATAGAACAAAACTTTCCTCTCATAAATGGAACACGAACAAATTGCTATAAACTAAAAAGTATAATGGCACCCACCACCTTAATATCGCACAACATTGTAGCTCCGAGTATTATGCATAGCTGTATGCACTTTACTGCATTCGTCAGTAATAGTTCAAGTGTTACTTGAACATTTTTTAATACAATTTGCTGACAACTTTAAAATATCATCATGATTATAGCTGATAGAAGTTCACTACTGGACAAGCCTCCCCCAAGAATCATCTTGATTATGATTGATATAACATAAACGCCACTCTTGGTAGACGGGTTGGCGATCGCAATATGATTGTCATAGTACTCAGAAGGAAGCTGCTGCCCGTCCTCTGGTAGATATTCCCTGGGGTCGTCTTCTACGCTCCCCACAGGATGAGATGGCGTGATGATATTCTGATATTCACCGCCGTCGCTCTCATCTCATCTCATCGCAGTCACCACTTTAAAATCGCCAACTTCCAAACTCCGAGACGTCACTGGATGTTTTTCCTGCGAGAAAATTCCCAGTAGAATATAGCCCTGGATTTGAAACCAGGACCGCATTATTTGCGATTGAATACGCTAACGCTAGACCATCGAGACAGCTATTAGGTCTAAATATGTATATGTAGGTAATGCAGGAGGCCCTCTAGCCAAACTCTTGTGGTCTCCTGGAGATCTTGGTGCAACTGAAATGTTTCGAGTAGCCAAATAAGTTCAGACAATGTTCCAAGTAGGGGGCTAACTGCGGAAATCAATTGCCCACCCAAATAACTATCTTTAGACCGATTCTCACCCAGGTCAGATATTTGTTTGTTGTTTGATAGTTGGGTCTGGGCGTAATTATTTATGTAAGTAAGTATTTACAAAAGAAAATTTGTATATGTTATATCAAATGGGGGCGTCTGAATAACGTCCCAGGATATTAAAGTGTTATACAAAACTTTCTAACTATGAACGGCACATTATACTTACTATCGATGTGCTGCTGTTCTGTATAAGTGCTTTATTTAAATATCGGTCGATCTAAACGAGCAACGTTAGTTCCACGTTAAGGAATTTGCTACATCATGTTTAGACTATTCGACCGACAAATAAACTAAAACCGTTTCGACGTGACCGATAAGAATATGCCTCATGAACTTTTTTGTGAGTACAGGAAATTTTGTGGGCACAAAAACGAATGTAAGTATTTTTTGACATAATTGGTTTTGACAGCTATGTCTAATAGAGAATTTATATCAACTTTTACCGTAACATTTCATACGTGGAAAGAAAATAAAGGTTTATTTCCGAGAATAAATATAATATAAAGTTGTTTTACTAGCAAGGTTATTATGTAGATTGGTAAGTCAATCTATTGAGGATAACTCTGGCAGTTGTCTTATTTTATTTGTGATCTTTCGTTTGAATTTATTTCGATTGCTGTAGGCACAGTACAACAGAGAGAATTAACCAAATTCGGATTAACTCATTGACTGCTTTCGTCTCCATTATTAGTTCCCTACTTAACTCTTGTAAAATATTCTACAAGGAATGTAACAATTGAGACTAAAACTTGAATATTCCCTAATCTCATGGCCAGTTGCACTCACTGGTTCGTAAGTGTTTGGCGAGGTAAAACACCTAAGCAGGTGGTCAGTCCATAGATGGATGACGGTTAAAGTGGTTTTTTCTGAGCGTTTCCGTGCTTCGGAGGGCACGTTAATCTGTCGGTTGTCATTAGACATCAGTTGATAAGCCATGTCAGAGGCCTACTAGGCGGCTTGAACAACCAGGGTAACCACTGCCCATACGATAAAAATATTCTAATGAACAATCAATCAATCAATCAAATTATTTATTTGCCAGAATATGGTACAAAAGATTTTACATAATAAGATTCCGCATATCCTGCCACTAATGGCGTGCAAATACATTATTCAGATTTTTTTAATAAAATAAATTGTTTACAATGTCAAATAGATAACATAAATATGTCAATGATGTACAATAGAATAATAATAATGATAAAAAAATAATAATAATAAAAATACGTCCATTTGTAATAAAAAAATGTCAAGTTTCTATTCTATCGTCAAAGAAGTTTCTGATATTATAATAACATTTATTTAATAGTAGCCGATATATATATTTTTTGAATAATGACATTGGTAAATTAATTAGATTATCAGGTAGTTTATTATATATTCTTATGCACATACAATTGACATTTCGTTTAAATAGCTCTAGTTTAATTTGAGGTAGGCGTAGTCTATTTTTGTGTCTGGAGCGGCTGTTTGCATGGTCGCAGAACTTTTCAAACAAATGGGGGTGTTTTTTTACAAATATACAAATTTCATAAATATATAAACAAGGTAAAGGAAGTACATTGAGTTTTTTAAAAAGAGGTTTGCAGCTGTCTAGTGGAGAAACACCGCATATAGCTCGTATACATGCTTTTTGGGTTTTAAATACTCTTTCAAAATCTACGGAGTTGCCCCATATTATAATACCGTATCGTAGTATTGACGACACGTAAGCATGATAAGTAGTCATTGCCGCGTCCAGACTGACAGTCAATCGTATTCGTTTTAAAGCATATACAAAGCGGTCTAATTTACTGACAATTTTTTGTATATGTGATTTCCAACTACAGTACTTATCCACCGTTATACCCAAAAATACACATTCATGAAAGAAGATAGACATACAAAATATATTTAGTAATAATATTTATCAAATGATGATGCATGCCATTACTATCCCACTCAGGGCACAGGCTTTCTCTCCCAATAAGAGGACATTATGAAATAGAATAAAAATTGCCAAAGAGGCAATCAAAATTAACCTATTTAACTCATGTTGTCCGGTCAGTGATGTAATGATATATACCTCATATACAACCTCTTTTTACAAGTTAAGGCTAGAATCTCCTTTCATTCTAATAAATAACTGGACAAACTATTTCAAATTAGAACATATTTTACTTCCAATTTAAAAAGTATATTGCTAGATAGAGTCGCTGATGGGTTTGAACTGCAGTGTAGAAGTAAAACTGTTATAGTAATTATTATTTAAATGTAATAGTGAAAATCTAATGGAATATATCTTGATTGCAGTATAACTAACTTATGTACTTTAATTTATCAATCTCCCCTTTAAATCTGAAATCTTGAATCTCCTCTTGAATGAGTGTTTCAGTACGTACTAGCGCAATAAGCTACTACGCGATAAGGCACTTTTAATGTAATCATTTCTCTCCTAAAGAATACGATTTGTAATTAACGACCCTCTGTAGACATTCAATTAAATCCGGTTCAGGAACTATCATCCTACAATGTTCACTGTTCACGAGTTCAGTGACCTCAGACGAAAGTGGTATGTAATAAGAAGTTAATGTTGCCATTTACGAGGAGATAATCTATACAGATTATCTCCCGAGCATCGAGTAGCTACACAGTTCCTTAAACTCAACAAATACGTAGAAATAAGCCTGGTAGCTCCTACGTAAATACGTCATTAATCTTCTCCTATTGATAAATGGGGGAGAACGAACGTGGTTATATAATCAAGTTATTTGTGTACATTTCTTTTTTTTAAACGCAAAGGTACTGCGTTACTTTTTTTAACTTATTAGTTGCATTGGAGCAAGGAGTTCACAATCACTTACGAATGGACAGAACTTAAGCCACATAGATTGAAAAAAATATGTTTTACAAATAAACGTGTGATTTCAGGCCCAGAAAGAATGACAAGGCCACCCCCATACCAACCCGTAGGTGTCGTAAAATGGGCCTAAGGGATACACCAGGTAGTTAGGTAGCAGCGCCACCTGTGTACTGTTAGTACGTTTTATTCTGTTTGTATATGAGCTACCACATAACTCCGGTCGACAACTTGCATGCCAAACGCGGTGCCTACGTCATATCCGTCCAAATGCAACGTTATAGAAACCTTTGGGGGAGGTCTATGTGCAGCAGTGGACGATATCAGGCAGATGATTGATGATGATGAGTAGGTGTAAACTTTTAGTATATCTATACAAATAAATAAAATTGGAGTGTCTGTTTGTAATATTCAAAGAACCGGTTTTTACTACATTAATATGAATATATATACGGTACATACACCAAAATGACATTTTTTACAATTTTTGTCTGTCTGTCTGTCTGTTTGTTCCGGCTAATCTCTGAAATGGCTAGACCGATTTTGACGGGACTTTTATTGGCAGGTAGCTGATGTAATAAGGAGTAACTTAGGGTACTTTTATTTTAGAAAAAGTCTTTTATTTTACAAGAAAATGGAAATAAACTAATTAACACGCGGACGAAGTCGCGGGCACAGCTAGTCAAAAATAAAATTGATAAATGCTGTTTTATATCACACAGTATAATTATTCTCTTAATAATTGTAATCGCTGCGCTACTACCTCGGCGCCATTGTGTTTCACGATCAGACTCTCACACAACAACTATCTGTATGACCCCTTGAATTACTCGTAGCTAGATGCTCTCACCGGTCCGTAAGCGATCGGCGAGGCTAAGCAACTAGGCTCGCGGTCTGTCACTAGATGGGTGACCGCCAAGGTGGTTTAATTTCTAAGCGTCTCCGTGCTTCAGAGGGCACGTTAAGCTGTCGGTCCCGGCTCTCGTTAAGCCATGTCGGAGGCCTACTGGGCGGCTTGAACAACTCTGACACTAGGGTAACCCACTGCCCATACGATAAGTAAGTAAGTTCCCCTTAAATTGTTATTTTAATCATGCTTTATGTTTATACATCAACCAAACTTTAATTTAAAAAAAAAAAAAAAAAAAAAAAAAAACAAAAACAAAAAAATTTAAACAAAGCATGCAAGAAACTAGTTAAAAAAGTTGTTAGTTTCAACGTTTATCTATTTTTTTTTAATCATTAACTCATGCTCGAAAATATTGTCTATTTTGCGTTGCTTTATGTTAGTTAGTTCTTAAGAAAGAAGAACTTTGCTAAATAAATACATTTCCTTTCATTCTAAAACTCCTGGTCATTATTTTAACAGTGAAGACAGGAAGAACTTAACACATACTTCCAGCTTCAAGCCATAAATCTCCCGCACTGTAAACTAAAACAAAACAATAAATTCACAGAAGCACAAAGGAATACAAAGGTTACAATTGCCGACGATTGTACTCGTCGAGATAAAAAAGATACATCAAAAATGTATTCTGTTTCCTTACATGTAGGGATTGCTCTAACCTTTGATATACTTGAAACTTGAATATATTTTCCTGAGGGAAAATTACAGGAATCCTGGACGATGCAGTAAGTACGTTCTGACCTTTCGTTTCCTTATCTTAAATTTAAAGATATAATATCTAAGAACTTAGTTCGTTTAGGAAAGAAAGGAGAAAATATAAAAAGGAAAAGCGAAAAGTGATGATGATTATTTTATTAATAGTAAATAATATTTCATCCTTTTGATTGCCCTTTGGACTATTTTAATACGGAATCCCAAAAATAAACTTTAGCTGAATAACATAGTACTAGGACCGAAGAAATAACGTCATCGCATCTCAATAGTAAATAAGGGTTTTACTATTGATTTGACGGTCACCGTAGCCTAGTTGGTAGTGCTCCTGCCTACGAAGCTGGTGGTCCTGGGTTCAAATCCCGGTAAGTGCAAATATTTGTGTGATGAGCACGAATATTTGTTTCTGAGTCATGGATGTTTTCTATGTATTTAAGTATTTATCTATCTATATAAGTATGTATATCTTCGCCTGGTACCCATAGTACAAGCTTTGCTTAGTTTGGGGCTAGGATGATCTGTGTGACACTGGCTGGTAAAAATACTTATTAACTAAATGTTTTTGTGTTCACTAAATTGTTTATTTTATCTACAATAACGAGACTAGCACAATGTAAATTTAATTCAGGAAAATATCTCACCTGTCCGAGGTGGAGGCCTGGATACTTGTAACACAGGGTTAACCTAGTACCGGCTCCAGTCTCCACAACATATCTGTACAACCTATTTCTAACCTGCATCCTTGTAACTTTTATTCTAAAATATTTGTGGAGAAAATAAACGATATTTATTATTATTATTATTGTCCCTAGATATTATTATAAAAAAACTAGATATTCTATATCCAGCAGACGGAAAGATTGCACGACACTTTTCTATTGCGCACATGGCAACGAAAGACAGACGCCATTTTTTAACTAATGTGTCTATAAAGTGTGCCACTTAACTACCTACCGACTTAATATACATACATACATATGGCAACACCAACAGTTTTCCTCCTATTTTACAAGTTCACTAACAAAACGATGTGGATAAGAATTCTGTTAAAAGGGCCTTATTCATAAATAGCTCTACGTTAGTCGCTCGCATCTAGTAACTTTTAATGTAGGTATCACTCCCCTTTGTTCAGAAGATCGTTGTACCACAGAGCATTGGCCACATTCGCCGCAAACGTTTTGTAGTTCCGACGTAGGGGTACTATGATTACTTTACATTAGAAACGGAAATGGCTCCTAATACAGTTTGTTATATGTGTAAAACTAGCTAAAGTGATTCGTAACTGTTATATGACTAAACTGTGGCGTGAAAATAAGACTTGCATAATGACGCTGTACAACTATTCTGAATTTAAATGTACCGTTAAGTCGAGGAGAGAATTAGCTTCTTATGTGTTTTATAACACTTGTACACACGAACAATGGTCCACATCGGGACTAAGTGCGGAAACCATACCCACTAGCATATTAGTGTACAGACGCCAGCACATCAAGATACCCCAATCTGTCAAATTTCTTTTATAAATTTTCAACTTTATCACATAAGCATAAGCTTCACTTTAATTAGGGAAATTTGACAGATTGGGGTAGCTTGATGTGCTGGCGTCTGTACAATCAATTTGAAGTATGTTTGGAAGAACTGTTTAATTTGTGGCCCACGGCTCTTTTCGAGCATTGCATCTCCCGTACGGACCACTTAAAAAAACAAGTATCAAGGGAAGGGTCATCAAGCGTGAGTGATGCAATCGTCCGCAGGTTACGGTGACCGCTTACTACCAGGTAAGCCGTATGATTGTATGCTGTCTATTATTATTATTTTTATTTGGGGCTTGATGCCTTGTTGGCATCTTGCTACCTCGACCATTTCTGATCTATTGTAGCACAGCTCCTTGATTTGTTAGTGTTCACTGCTTAATCCCATAGCTTTATTATATGCTGTCTAACTTGTACCCGTAATATATATAGGAATGTAACTTAAGCTTAGAGATTTTAAATTTTAGTATAGCTTGGGATTTTACATAGCGTTCAGATAAAAAGTGAGGAAATAATTGTAGTTTCTTTAAGTAACAGACAAATTATATAATTAGATTAGATTATTAAAATTTAGAAAAGCATTATTGGGCAGGTCAGAAGTACCCTAAGCCGGCGAGCATGTAAGAAGAATATAATGACAGTAATCGAGGCAAAAGACGTGTGCAAAGATCGTGACAAATGGAAATCCGTTGTCTCTGCCTACCCCTCTGGGAAACAGGCGTGAGTCTATGTATGTATGTATTAAAATTTAAGTGCGGGTCGGACACGAAACAACGAACTAAATGATATCTGGCCTTCTGAGCGAGATAATATGTTGTCTATAAGTCGTCATGTATGGGTTTAATATAAAATAATAAATAAATAAATAAAATAAAAATAGTTTATTTTCAGTTTCTTACAATGTAGTTCATAGTAATGGTTGGGCATTCCTTTTAAGTAATAAAATACCTGCGTTAGGATGCCCCGCTCTTCACATTATACTCATTAAACAAAAAGAGAAAATTTTAATATACTAGGACATAATAAATAATATTCTAATTACGATGTTATAGAAAAAAACTAATGAAGTGGGTTAATTTTGAGTGTATATTTGGGTGTAACGAACTAAATGATATCTGGCCTTCTGAGCGAGATAATATGTTGTCTATAAGTCGTCATGTATGGGTTTAATATAAAATAATAAATAAATAAATAAAATATAAATAGTTTATTTTCAGTTTCTTACAATGTAGTTCATAGTAATGGTTGGGGCATTCCTTTTAAGTAATAAAATACCTGTGTTAGGATGCCCCGCTCTTCACATTATACTCGTTAAACAAAAAGAGGAAATTTTAATATACTAGGACATAATAAATAATATTCTAATTAAGATATTATAGAAAAAAACTAATGAAGTGGGTTAATTTTGGGAGTATAAAATGTGGAAATGGAACGTGTGTGTGGTGTATCGTGCGTGCGTGCATGCGTGTTTGTTTGTGTGTGTGGATGTGAATTGTCTATTTTATACAGTGCGCAGAGATAAATAGTTGTATTTATTGAACATATTTAATTTCATTGCATAATTTATATAATAACATATTTTTATAGTAGATATTAAGGTATAGACATGATGATTTATAGGTTTTTTTACTTAATTAATGTGTTAAGATTGAATGTGCAATAGTTGTTCAGTAACACAGTTCCTTTAGCCAGGTCATAATTGTCTTTTTACAGTAATAGTATACCATATTATAAATTTTGAATTTTTTATTTATTGTGTTATATAAAATGTAAAAAGAATAATGTTCAATCATTCTGTCCAATATTTTCTTTACTAAAGAGCAGAAGAAGGTGATCATAAGTACATAGGTAGGTCATTTCAAATATGAACTAACTCAAGATTTTTTCTTTCATATTTAATGCTTCCACCCCCCGTCACATTTACCTAAACACCCACACCATGTTGCCGGAAAAATTATAAAGGATTTTTTTTGTAATATCATAAGAAAACAATTTAATACTAAATACACGTGTGGCACAGCGTCTACGACAGTCGCCTCGCCGCTTCGTGTCTCGGGATCGATTCCCACACAGGACAACTATTTATGTGACCCTTAAATAGTTGTTCAGAGTCTGGATGTACTTTGTGTCCATCAATTATCTGTTTGTAAAGTACCCCGAGATACAGGGATAAATTTCTCTAGTGTGTCTTTTTAAAACAAAAAAAAATAAGAAATAATAATTATTTATAAACTCAAAAGAGGTACAGAAACTTCAAAACTACGAGTTTGACTCAAACTCTTAAGTAACATAATAATAATAACAAGTCACAAAATTAAATCATTTACTTATTACTTAGTAGAACTAGTTTTCTTATTCACCTCGCACCAGAATACTAACGACTTTCGAAAATACGCAGACTTAACTAACTCGCAGCATCAGGGGACTGGGTTGTTAATATTCAACTAATAGAACTCATTCCAGTTAAATGTATTTATCAATAACCAATTATTAAACTAAAATAGTCAAATAATAACACACGTTATATTCTGTATTTTAAATAAGCTTCACTTGAACGATGTTACCTTTTAGTGGATAGCACTATCCAGCGATCCATCATCTCATTTTAATATGAAGTTTTTAACTTCCATAGTAAATATAAAAATAAATAAATAATAAAAAAAATATTTATATTACCACAAAGGTAGTTACAATACCAACTAAATTGATAATCTAGTATACATATATATTCCTTTGTGAGAGCTGGTGTCTGAAGTAGGTTTCTTATAGAACCTGTATTACAGATCACCAGGCCCTCAGCCGCTTCGGAGTGGACAAACATACTATGACTAACTGTGTAAATATGTATTATACTCACACATGTACTTGTAAAGAGCTGTAGCTTTTACAAACATACTCTCCAGTTTTATTTATAAGAAACTCGTCGTTGTTATATAGAGTAATTAATATAATAATAATATATAATAATAAAACGTTTATTTCAAGTTTATAAAAACTCATAATTGTTAGTAAAACTTAGCCTAGGTGTTAGTAATAAAATATAATATTATTTACATTTCGCCGCTACGACAACTTTAACAATTCCCAAAATGTATGTACATGAACTTAATTTAAATAACAGAAGCATTGTTAGTTACCATTAAAATCTACACACAACATACAAAACCCAATTTAAACTACATTTTAACTCCATTATGGACCGAAATGTTACCAAACAAGGTTTTTTCTTTCGTAAGTAGGTTAACTGAGTGAGACAAAGGTCAAACCATCTAGCAATCGATACGACCCATTGCGAGACCCTGAAATGACATGGAATGGGATGGGATGGGTTGAACATTCAAGAGCTTTTGAATGGAACTCAGATTTGGTAAAACAAGATCTTACAAATCGGTGCATTACTGAAAAGGTTCGCCGAATAACCTTTAAACACAATTTTCTTTCAATTTATTTTGAGAATAAAATATAAACATACACATTTAATTTTCACCAATTATACATACTACAGAGAATACGAAGGAAAATTTACCGATACTTCTATAGTGAAGATTTTACAAAACGATTGCAAAAGACGATTCGTGTAATCAAAATTTAATAAATATTCTACGCCACGCTGCTACGCCGCTACGCATTTTCTTAGCAGCTACGAAAAACGCCGCGCCGCCGTGAGCGATCGTGCGTCATACTAAGTTATCATCACATTAGCCAGCATTGAAATAAAGTCAATAGGGTTGGTGGGCGTTTGAATAAAGCTTTTATAGAAGGAGAGTGCTATTCTCTTCTATAGGCCTACGCCTTCTCACATTAATATTGGGTAACCGGTGATATTTTAAATAAACACTTATATATGATGATGTACGAGTATCTATTGTTTCTTTAAATGTTGGAATAAATAGGCATATTATGCACTATATCTAGGAGTCTTAAAATCCTTAAATCCAAGATATAAGAAGATTAATGTTGTAAAAACATACATACATACCTCTTTATTTATGTCACTTTATCAGTGATACATTGCAATATGAAAATGTTTATAAAAAAAATTATAAACATGTATATCTTAATCGTTTCCAAATAGTTAATCCCGTCGGAATTATATGACTCATTATCATAATCATATCAGCCGAGAGACGTCCACTGCTGGACAAATGGCTCCCCCAAAGATCTCCACAATTGCCGGTCTTGCGCTATTCGCATCCAGCGGTTTCTAGCGACCCGCACAAGATCATCGGTCCATCTTGTAGGGTGCCTGCCCGCGCTGAGTCTTTCTAAACGTATTTATGTGTAGTCCGTGATATCTGGGTAAAGCTATAAAGCGTAGTTCTATATACATGAACAGCACTATACTCTTTATAAAACCGTACAGATGTTTCGCAAAGCCTAGCACATTTATCCCCGGCAATTTTCAACAACGTTAAAACTTTATTTTACCTTAATGGCTTTATATATTACAGAAGATATTTTATTTTCACAAAGAGGCGTATTAATGTTCTTAATGATATATAGTTCAATTACGGTGTCAGTTATGATAGTAGGGTAGCGAAAATTGCGTAATGAGATAAATAACAATTTTATGTCTTGACTAGCATCTTGATACAGCTTCCCACGAGTTTGTACGGTACTAGCTTGTGCCCGCAGATCCGCCAGTGTAGGAACTTACGATATCTCTTAGGCTGATTTCACAGTCGCGCCGGCGAGCGGCGCCGTTCAAACGCGCGCGCTTACAATTACACTAGATAGTAGTTGCGTTTCATAGTCACGCAGTTCAAACGCACCGCCGGTGACACGCGCGCCGTCGGCCAGCGCTGCCCGAGCTCCTCTACTAGCAGCTAGCGTTTCAGAGTGACGCGTCTCGCACGCGCCGCTGTTGAGACGCGCTGGCCTCCGGCGCGTGCCGCGCGCGTCCCTCTGAAATCAGCCTTAGACTTGACCATGAAATATTTCATGTTTAGTTAATGGAGATATCAGAAACGGCTTGTATAATTTGGAGTAGATAACTCAACTTGTGAAAATTTACAAATTATTCATTTGAAAAATCCATTTTAATCAAAAATTAAAGCAGATCCAAAGCTGATCGGTAAGGAGCAAGCTTGATATCAGGTTTGAAAAAGCAATGAACTGTATAACTAGAATAAAAAAATAAAAACATAAATATCAGGGACATATCACACAACGCCATCTAGCGCACATATTCATGAACACAAATTGTCTTGTACGAGGATCGAACCTTTGGATCAGAAGGCAGGCTCATTACCAACTCAGTCACAGCGGTCGTCTGGTTGATTTAAATGTATTTCTATAGAATGGTTGTTTTAAATGTATTTTTATCTCTATCTATCTACATCTATGGAGTCCGGTACATGTGTACCGGACTCAACATTTTCCGTAATCCGATTGCACAACTTTTGCTGACATACCGGATACGGGATGTTGTAGGTGCTCCGAAGCAGACTTCCTGACTCAGGCTGTTACTATTAATATTTCTCATTAGAAAATTCTATTAATACATTTCGTATTACTTACTTATCGTATGGGCAGTGGTTACACTAATGCCAGTGTTGTTCAATCCGCGCCCAGCAGGTCTCTGGCATGGCTTAACGACTGTTGTCTAATGACTACAACCGCGACCGACAGCTTAACGTGCCTACCGAAGCACGGAGACGCTCAGAAATTAAACCTCATTGGCGGTCACCCATCTATGGACTGACCGCGTGCTTATTTGCTCAATTTCGCGCGATCACTAACGGACCGGTGAGAGCATCTAGCTTTGTATTGATACTCTATCTATGTATTATACACGAACCCATGTTACTTACAGTTCACAAGCTATCCCTAACCCGAGGAACTTAAAGTTAATAAAATACAATTCAATATTGTTTACCTACTGCTCCGCTCTCGACTAGGTTCTAAATTGTTATATACCGTGGAAATTAATTAACCTTTGGCATTCAGCGGCGCCACCCAGCTTCCGATATAAATGAGAATTAATGCAATATATTAATATAGAATAGCTGTCAAGAAATGACGTAGATAACACGTCATTTCTTCTTGAGAGCTATTCTTAATATTGGAAAGGGCTCGATTAAGCCGGGATAAAATATTCAAGAGAATAATCTTTGACTTAGGAAACTTTTTTATAGAATCATTGGATGAATCTAACAAAGAATATACAACGTATAAAAGCAATAGTGCGAGATTCTCGACATGAAATAATTTTTTTATTGATTTAAAAAGTGAGAAAGGTTTTCAATTCGATCCCTATTTTTATATGATCGCAAGAAAACCTTGGTTAGTCACCTGATGGTAAGTGGTCACCGCCACCCATGAACATTTGCAACACAAGAGAAGCCGCAAGTGCGTTTTCGGCTTTTAACAAAGGAATAAGCTCGCTTATTTTACATGTCAGTTGGTTTTAAAGTCAGTATTTCGTTTTACAATAATTGGTCCAACGACATCTAATTATCGAATCCCGCTAGAATTAGTTCAGCTTAAGGACGTTCCATATAATAAATCGCTGGATGCGGATAGCGCAAGACCGGTCATTGTGGAGATCTTTGGGGCAGGCCTTTGTCCAGCAGTGGACGTCTTTCGGCTGATATGATGATGATGATGATGGAGGAGGTTCAATCACCTTACTTCCTTAATATTTATGTTACACGGTCTTTGCTTCTAACTATTGTGATCTATTATGTAACATGTTGTTTAAAATTATTTCTATCAAAATATCTGTAATGTTATCGAAGCTTAAGTTTAAGCAATTTTGATTTTCAGCGGAATAATATGACTTCATAAATTTTTCCCGACAGGCTTATAGGAATGTTGAAATATTTTCCAATTTCTTTGTTCTAGAACCTAATATACATTATAACAAGATTCTTTCGTTTTTCTAAGAAATGTTTTCTATTCACAGACAAACTGTCTGTGAAAAGGAAACATTTTCTTGATACAATTCATAAAATGAGAGACTTACATTGTAAAGTACATATTAAATTTGTATTATGTTCTCTGACTTATTGCTGCCAGACTGAGGAGCAAAATAGGTATATTTATGACCTTAACATGACGATGTATAGTATTTGCCACTATAACCAGTTTGTGCCCTCTTTTGACACGAATTCTTCTATTAATAAATGTAATTTTAAGTTGACAGATGGTACTAAGTGCCTACCACATTACTACGAAAAGCAACTTGGTAAACTGCACTGTTGAGTTATCCTGTGTTGAGCTAGAACACCAAATAGTTTTGTGTGTTCACCGTCCTCCACATAGCAACTCCTCCATATAATTTATACATATAATAAAATCGTAGGAAAGTCAAAACTGTACATTGAATATTTTTTTTAAAGGATAATTGGGGCGTGATCTAAAATCGATATCGAAGCCAAAAATATAGGTTTTATAATTTTTGTCTGTGTGTCTGTTTGTCTGTATGTATGTCCGGGCTAAACTCAAAAAGTACTTCATCGATTTACTTCAAATTTTGCATGAATATTTACTAAGAGGTCGGGTCAACATATAGGCTACATATTATCACGCTATTACCTACGGGAAAGGAGCTATGATAATTTACAAGATTTAACGCGGGTAAAACCGCGGGGCACAGCTAGTATAATATAATATAATAAATCGGTTATAGAAGATAGGGTAGCCCTTACAAAAATGTCATCACACGCATCCACTTGTCTTGACATCTTTTTTTCTAACTGTGAAGCGAGGAATGCTATATATATAATATAAGTCATGTTATATCAGATCACTGTGGTAGCTTAGTAGTATTGAAAACTATAAAAACAAAACTATAAATATTATAAAAAGACACAAATAATTTATCTAACCTACCAACCAATCAGTAGATATCGGTTACATCGCTTTAAAGGAAAATTAATCTAAGATCTAATCCCTTCTTGCTAGAAAATAATAATCCAGATAGTAATTATAGATCTGTTTTTAGTGTCATTAAAATTGAATTTCTAAGTGTTTTAGTTTACTCTACAATTAAACTGGTTTTAATTGTCATACAGGATCTCCAATAGTAAATTTAATGAATGGGCCATACCTACCAGGTATTTATAAAAGTCCAGCTGGGTTGTATGAGTTATACCGTATAAAAAAATACAGATTTACAAGATTTTTACAAGGCGGTCGAGGAAAGACAACGCGGCAGTGGTGCCATGCGTGATGCAAGCCTCTTAATCTAATGTTATAACCGTTACTTACTTACTTATCGTATGGGCAGTGGTTACCCCGGTGTCAGAGATGTTCAAGCCGACCAGCAGGCCTCTGACATGGCTTAACGACTGTTGCCTAATGGTTACAACCAAGACAGACAGCTTAACATGCCCTCCAAAGCACGGAGACGCTCAGAAATTAAACCACTGTGGCGGTCACCCATCTATGGACTGTCAGCGAGCCTAGTTGCTTAACCTCGTCGATCAGTTACGAACGGAGAGCATCTGGCTATGATATATTTTCCTTCACGCGGGTAGTTGCATTAAAATTAAATAATCTGTGGTTTTGTCTTTTTGGATTGTCACTATTTGTTCATTGAATAAACAAAGTGAACTCTAACATTTCTGTTAGGACAAATATCCTTGGGGAATAGGAAGCTGGTGGCACGGTCCAAGTTCGTGTTACTCGATAATCTTCGGAAGCAGGTCAACACGTTATATATATATCTATAATATTTATACAGATGGTTGGTGAAATAAAATAATCTTTTTTGCTATATATAATAATAATATCTAGGGACAATGTCACACAGATCATCCTAGCCCCAAACTAAGCAAAGTTTGTACTATGGGTACCAGGCGACGATATACATACTTATATAGATAGATAAATACTAATATACATAGAAAATATCCATGACCCAGAAACAAATATTCGTGCTCATCACACAAATATTTGCACTTACCGGGATTCGAACCCAGAACTACCAGCTTCGTAGGCAGGAGCACTACCAACTAGGCTACGGTGATTAAGTGATTAAATATGTGATTAAAACCAATATGTAACTAAACCCTTTCCCTTGAGATACAGGTCTGACCTAGTTTTGTAATAGGCAATAGAGTCTACGGAATTGTGCATAAAACTGTATAAATTACACATGAACATTCTTTTTTATAGAATAAATATACTAATGATTTTTGGAACGAAGTTCCTTATCGCGCGTTGTGAAAGGGGGCTAGTCGGAAAAAAATCTTACGAAAAGTTGTCACGACACTTTTTGCAGCTGTGCGGCGTGCGGATGTTTCTCTGTCTGTCTCTCTCTCTCCCTCTTATAGAAAGCAAGCCAGATATTTTCATTTCTTTTTCGCATTGAATAGTGTGGTGGCGCGACGATTATTTTTGTTGAGTGTATACAGGTTTTTTGTACATAATAAATAATAAGAAATAACTTCGTTCCATCCGGGTGTCCCTTGACACCTCTCAAGTTTTTTTTTGTTATGGTTCACAAATCGTACAATACAATATAACAATCAAAAGAATCTTACATCAAATAATATTATACAACTTGTATGCCCTAAAGTAGTGAACACAGCATGCAATTTTATATTAAAACTAGGTACATACACTTAACATTACTTTTAAATATAAAATAACATTACTTTAAATTATGCAGCCCATTACTGCAGGAGACGAGCCTCCTCGCACAAAGGCAGGGCATATGCCATAGTCTACCACGCTGGACTTGTGCGGATCGGCAGAATTCATATGCCATGTAAAATATTTTTGGAGCGGTAGGGCACAGCGTTCATTCGCTCAAAGAGCAGCCAGACTGATAGACCAGATTTATAGAAGACATTCCTTAATAATAACATTAATAACTTTCGCGTGTGACTAAGATCGCCAGGTTATCGGTTATTGGGGTGGGGAGAAGCGACAGCAACATTTGTTTGGTAACTCTTAAAGGCAACGCACCCGTGACTCCTCTGGTGTTGCGAGTGTACATGGGCGGCGGTGATCACTTACTCGATTGAGTATACTCTGATATAAAAAAAATCCTTCAGGCGTTTCCTTCATAATCTTTCTTTCTTAATTTATTTTCTTTGTATATTATTGGTATAATAAGAATAACGAGAAGTTCCTATTTTCCAAATTGTTGAATCATCTTTACAAACATGCTTAGTTGTGTCGCCCGTTCTTAGTGGCGAATGGCCTACTACACAACTATACCAGATGTGCGAGTTTCATTTCCCAATATACGTGTATCTAGAAATCTAGAGTACTTTTTCTGGTTTGCTACAAGCGCCCTCGTTTCTAAATGGTTGAGTACTGTTCACTCCACTCCAGTAATATCGGGAATTGACAGACTCGACCGCGCTGTGGAAAAAGCAAATATACATTGCCATCCCAGTGTAATTATTTTTAGAAAAACTTGTACGTATCGTAAGATCGTCAAAACTGTACATTGAATATTTTTTTTAAACGATACTTGGGGCGTGATCAACAATCGATATCGAAGCCAAAAATATAGTTTTTAGAATTTTTGTCTGTTTATCTGTATGTATGTCCGGCCTAAACTCAAAAAGTACTGCATGGATTTACTTCAAATTTTCCATGAATATTACTTAGAGGTCGGGTCAACATATAGGGTACATATTATCACGCTACGGGGTGGAGCTGTGATAATTTATAAAGTTTAACGCGGGTAAAACCGCGGGGCACAGCTAGTTGGAAATAAGAAAGCATGACACATGATTAAATAACTTAGACAATTTACATCAGAAATGTTACACTACATAAAAGGTGTAGGACTTTTTATGTAGTGTACTATTTCTGTTGTGTTGATTTGATTGACGGGCTGGTCGGCGTGGTTGTTTGGTAGATTTTAAGACTAGGTCGTAGGTTCGATTCCCTCCCAGGACAGATATTCGTGTGCATGAACACTTCTGTTTGTCATGAGTCTGGTTGTAACTATCCATAAGTATGTATTTAAAGGAAGTATAGGTAGTATATCAGTTCTCTGATTTCCATAGTACCTACCTACAAGCTCTGCTCAATTTTAGATCTATGTGGCCGTGTGTGCATAATGTCTCAGGATATTATTATTATTAATTTAGGTACGAACCTAAGAAATTGTAGAACCTTCGGCACCAGACATAAGTGAATGGTCTACTCTCGGTGTTTTTAACTGTTCGCGATAAGTTTTCAGGTTGTAATTTCCTTGAAATATTGTTTATATTAACATTTAATATCATCAGTATTCAATTATACATCACTTCGTTATATTAAACAATTATACATTAGTTAGAATTATCCGAATGATAATTCGGGTATTTAACTGGGTACAATTTACTAGCATAATTACCATCATATGTTAAGATGTATCTTCGTCCCGAATTACGTGCCGATGGATTAAGAAGTATGACAAACAAACCAACAGACCGTTACACAATTTTATAATTGTGAAACTGAACTAGTGAAATTAAACAGCTAAGCTATATAATATTATTAATTTTACTGGATTTGCTTTCTAAAGTAGGTATATCAACAATCTAAGTAGGATCTTTGCCTCCGACACATCCTACTTCTATATATATAAAAATCAATGCCACTTTTCGTTGTAATGTTGTAACTCAACAACGCCTTTACCGATTTGGCTAATTTTGGTCTTGAATTATTCGTGGAAGTCCAGGGAAGGTTTGTACGAAGAGAAAATTTAAAACAAGTCTTGAAAAAGTGTAAAATCAACATCTTTTTGTTTGAATAAATGAACTTATTAATATTTTTTTTTATTACTATACCTTATACGTAGTGAAGCACCTACTGGGCCGCTAGTATATTATAAATGCGAAACTTTGTGAATATAGATGTTGGACGTATGTTACTCTTTCACACAAAAACAACCGAACGGATTTTGGTGAAACTTTGTAGTAATATATGTACATACATAGCTTATATATCCGAATAGCAGATAGCCTACAATTTATAAAGTTTGACGCGGGTTAAACCGCGGGGCACAGCTAGTTTTATAATAAGCATCAATAAATAATAACAAACATGTATTGACCTTCAAAGCTCCGCTGTTGGCCACCCACATACTGTACAAATGACGTCATTAAATCCCAGCTGCAGGAAGGTCCATACGCTCAACCCTTTAACAGACACGCATTCTACACGCACATGTTTGTAACGAAACCTTTTCACCATTTCGGAATTAAAACGTAGGGTTTCAAGGGTAAACCTCAACGTTAGTGGTCTGAATCCATTTTAAGCCCTACCCTTGCCTTAAATAAACCGCGCCAAGTAAACGCCGTTTTAAATCACAGCTTCAACAAAAATGTTTTTACAAACTCTTTGGTATCTCCTTTACAATTTATGAAGGCAAAGAATTGCCGTTTTGTACGGAATTCAAGAGCACTTGCATTATAATTTAAAAGGCTGGTATTAAGGGAAGTACTGGAGGCCGGAAACCTTTTAATGCTTATACATTTAATTGTTAGTTTCAAAACGATCAAACTTTTATGTAAACAAATAAGGCCTTCCTCATCGATTATCATAGCATAGCAATACCCGGGGCATTCTTAACTTGGGACTCATTTGACGGGCCGGTTGGAATCGAATAAACCCATGTTATATGAGTCTGGAAACACGTCGTTTGGGAGGGTGTTACTCAGCTTAGCCGTGCGTATGATGAAAGAGGAAGCAAGGCGCTTCATACGGCATGATGGGATGTCAACAACAAAGCGGTGGAGAGCTTCTCGACGCCTTGTAGTCCGATGAAAAAAGGGGGAAGGAGGGATAAGTTCATGGGGGTCTTGAGTGCAATTTCCATGCAATGAAACAGTTTGTGGAAAACCGATAAGCTTGCAAACCTTCAGACCAAAAGCCTTAAACATACTTTGATAATAACATGTTTTTTGGTATCCTGCCAGCTTTAACAACCTATGAATTAATTACTAGCGGGGTGCGGATAACGTTATAATGACGGCACGTTATTACGTAATCTGAGGTCAGGTATGTACACAGTATACAGTACCTAGGGCCTTGTTGTAGGCGAGTGACGTATTACGCAGTTACGCGGCTCTCGTGTCACATTGACGGTAGATTAACTTTATAAACGGATTAAGTACACACAGAAATGGAGAAATTAAAATATTTCTGTCTTTATGAACATGGTTTTGTTTTACCAAACTTTTTCGATATATTCGTTGGCCTCGTCACTATCATCAATCACAATACCATATATTGTGGACACGAGGCTCGACCACGGTAATATTATAAAGAGAATCATAACCTTTTGGTTTACCCGACTTTCGACCCGTGACCATGGATTGTGCACCCCATACCGAAACGTCGTATGAACCAAAAGGAAATGATTTGCCTTAAAATATTACCGCGATCGGGACCCCTGTTCACAATATATGATAATGTCGTGTAATATCGCGAACGTCTAAAAATATTAATCGCAATACCGTTTGGTCAAACCATAATGCATTAAGACATTACTAAACCGTCAAACATCATCGTCATATCAGCCGAAAGATGTCTACTCCTGTACAAATGCCTTCGCCCATGATTATTTTACTAAATTCTTCTGCCTTTCCTTCTTCTTTCTTTTCTTCAAGGGGCTCAAGTTCAACTTTGGCTCGGAAGAGATACTTAAACCGCCATTTGTACAATCTTGTGAAACATGATAATATCTAATTTTTATAATTTCGGTGAATATTATAGAGTTTCCGTAAATTCTATATTAGAATTCAAGATCCAAAGCGGCATTGTTACTATAGAGTTATACGAAATTTGGCTAGGAAAAGGAGAAAACGCTGAGAGACAGACAACGTAAGCTTTGATGCATTACAGGGGCATGCATAAATTGGACAATGGTATAATAGTTCATCATTACAGCTAAATGAGTCCACTGCTGGACAAGCCTCCCTCAAGAATCGTCTTGGGGGGATATGCCATAATCGCCACGCTTGGCAGGCGGGTTGGCGATCGCAGTAAGATGGTCATAGTACTCAGAAGGAAGCTGCTGCCCATCCTCTGGTAGATATTCCCTCGGGTCGACTTCTACGCCCCCCACGGGATGAGATGGGGTGATGATATTCTGATTCTGATATTTGTCGCCGTCACCACACAGCAGAAATAATAGTAACCACATAATTTTTAACTCTATTTGAACAAAGGCTATGCCCAATTAAGGGTTAAACCTACATCTGAGTCGCAAGTCTCAGACTCAGTCCAGTGTTCCCTCCTCTACTACGTGATGGATCCGGATTCCGCACGGTGAATTCATGGAATGCTCAGAATGAGGTCTTCTCTATAATAACACATCAAATCAAATCTAGTGTGAGCGGCGAATCTTCAGAGCGTACATCGAGTATTGCATCCGTAGTAGAATCAATACCAAATATTGGCAAACTATCCATCGCACTGTTAGTTTAAACTGCTAATATTGATTCGAGCTCTGAACTCTAGGTGAACAAATAGTGCATTGCCCTAATTACACAGCAAGGTGGTATCAGAAAACAATGGAATTTTCTTTTCAGTAAGGAGGCGAGACAGGTGTCACTAAGGCAACATGGGCGTCATTACGTGTCGCGTCCACTCGTGCACAGCGACGAAGCTAGCAAGCTGTATCGTCTTCAGGCGTTCAGTAAACGGCTTGTTAATTTGGGAATGTTAATTAATTTATTTATTTAGGTTCACCAACAATTACTTACACTAAAAAATAACACCACTTTCATGCACTCATACAAGTAATAGCGTAGTAATTACTTAAAGGTAAACACCGCATTTAAAATAACAAGACAAATGTGTTGATGTTAGTAAGCTAAAATAATATGTTTAGATAATAAAATTAAGTACATAAAAGAAAATGTAATCATTGCAACATGAGTCCAATTTAAGTGCTACACTCCAGCGTATTTAATTGTTAAAGCTTATTATTGTCACAGTTTCCAGTGAGTTAGAGTTAGATATTTAGGCATTCGATTTGAGTAGTAGGAGTTACTACTCCAATCGAATGACTAAATATCTAGCTCTAACTCATTGGACAAAATGTGACCATAATAAGCTTTAACAATTATACATACCTATACGCTGGAGTGTATTCTGTAAGGTGGTAATGGTAATTGTTTAAATAATGTTATGGACTTGGTTCGCCAACGTGTAGGTGATTAGGTGATTCCATATGTATTGCAGTCTTTATAGATTAGTTTTCCTACTTTTTTGTTAGACTAAACAAACATAATATGTTTAAAACTTCAAAGTAAAGGTGAATAAGGTCTGTTCCTTCATAAGATGATTGGGCGTTGTTCAGAGCGGGTTCCGAGAAGATTCATTGCTTACCAGTAGTAGTATCTAGTAATATCTTGGATTAACGCACTACCATCTGATCCCAAACTAGACAGAGCCTGTACTATGGCAACCAGAAAACCGATTAACATACTTATATATTTCAAAATACATACATATTATAGATAAATTATACCCACACGCAGTTACAGTGCTCATCGCCCAAAGATTTGTACTGGGTGGGAATCTAACCCCCAACCTTAAGGGTCACTTAACACTAGAATGATCCGTATTATGCATTCTTTTTTGCGATGTACAGACGCCAGCACATCAAGCTACCCCAATCTGTCCAATTGTAAGTGAACCTTATTCTGTTGTGATAAAGTTGAAAATCTATAAAAGCAATTTGACAGATTGGTGTGGCTGATGTCTCTGTACCAGCTCAAACGCCCACCGGCATTCCACTGTGGTACAGTAACGAATGCCTTAAGCGTAAATAAATGTTTTGTACTACTAATCCTCTGAAATAGAAATCTAAATATTAACCTAGTCTCCCTTATTCACAGGGAAACTCTATTGTTGTATAACACTGTTTCTAAAGAACATTGAAACCTAAATAAATCCTGAACCCGTGACACTGTCGCACGTGTATATTCGTATTATTGTTACGTAAATCTAACTGGTTGACATATTATTCTCACAATAATTATTTATATAACGTGTTAAAGAAACATTGTGGATAACACTTAGGCTCTCTGCCCATAAATAGATTAGAAAAAATACAGTACATTATCTCAATACAAACAAAGACAGGTACAGACGCCAGCACATCAAGCTACCCTAATCTGTCAAAATTCCCCAATTGAAAGTGAACCTTATGCTTTTGTGATAAAGTTGAAAATCTATAAAGAATTATGACAAATTGGGGTAGCTGGATGTGCTGGCGTCTGTACAATCGGCGACCGTATCGCTTTATAGCGATCTCTTCCAGACAACCGTTAGGTGGACAAGGAATAATTAAGATAGAAAAGGCGGTAGGAGGCCTAGTAGTAATTAGCCTAAAATGCTTTCACTGCTTCACGGGTCAATGACGGTAATGGCTAGTGCACTGTGGTGCGTATGAAAACGTACTAAATTCATTGGAGATTGGATAAAAAATTATATACATACCTATATGATGCATCCATTTATTGTAAATAACGGATAATAAAAAAAACTTCGTTTAAAAAAACCGACTTCAAAAACTAAAATGTATAAAAAAAATATCTTAATAAAGATTTAATTTAATACATCACTTATAATATGATATTAATGAAATAATATAATTTGTATGTGCTACCTATTGAAAGGTTTGAAGTCGGTGCCAAGCCAAATGTAATAGTAGGTACCACACTCGCCGCGCTTTACTTTCAGCGGGATAGCTTCGTATTTCTACACAAACAACCCAAGCGTGCTGACGTCATTGACGGTCGTCATATATTTTTATGATACAGTTTTATCTGTTTCATATCAATTCATATTGTTCTTTAAGTTTATTTACTTAGGTTAATCTCTAGTGTAGGAGTTTCATCACAAAGTATGAAAGCTGTATGTAATATTAACTTTTATTTTGCTTAGGGCTTGGCACCGACTTCAAACCTATCAATAGGTAGCACATACAAATTATATTATTTCATTAATATCATATTATAAGTGATGTATTAAATTAAATCTTTATTAAGATATTTTTTTTATACATTTTAGTTTTTGAAGTCGGTTTTTTTAAACGAAGTTTTTTTTATTTGTTACTTTTTAGTGTCTAGCTATGGTTAGGACTTCGAAAGGTGCCGCGCGCCTCAAAACTATAGATCCCAACAAACGAGAAAGGAAAAAAGAAACATCTTCCGAAAAAATGTTGTTCGAAACTCTTTTTCACGTTCTTGTGGGACAGTGAATGATCTAAAAGACCGTTTGTAAAGTAAGAAAAACTACATAAAAATTACGTTCACTCTAAGAAAACTTGCACAGTACGAGTCTAGACTAGCTAAGATTTATGAAAGTCTGAACAGCAAGCGCATAGGTTAGGCCGTATTTATGACCATCTAGCTAACGAGTCTGTGTGCTGAGGGCTTATACACTAGATCTTATTATGAATTGAATGATCTAATGATCGAATAGCCATCTAGTCTGCTGAACAGAGGGTAAGAGTCTATGAAGACTAGGTCTTATTAATGATCGATTAGCCAACGAGTCTACTGAGCAGAGGTCATAGGTCTTATTTATCATTGATTAGATAATGAGTCGGACTCGCCCGTGAAAGGCGGAATGTTTCTTTCCGTAGCAGCAAGTATTTGAGTTGATAGAATGGAAGGTAAATTGCTGTTTACGATTATGACGCATTAAAAAAACTACTTACTAGATCTCTTTCAAACCAATTTTCGGTGGAAGTTTGCATGGTAATGTACATCATCTATTTGTTTTAGTTTTATGGTTCTCTTAATTTAGAAGTTACAGGGGGGGGGGGGGGGCATTTTACCCCTTTGGAAGTGTCTCTCGCGCAAACTATACAGTTAAGAAAAAATTATATAATAAACCTCAATATCATTTTCGAAGTCCTATCCATAGATACCCCACATGTATAGTTTAATGATTTTTTTTTAAATTCAGTCCTAAGTAAGTATAGGGAACCCCCAAATTTTATTGTTTGTTTTTCTATTTTTGTGTGAAAATCTTAATGCGGTTCACGGAATACTTATGCTGACCAAGATTCGACAGTATAGTTTTTATAGTTTCGGGAAAAAATGGCTGTGACATACGGACGGGAAGACATACAGACATGACAAATCAAGAAGAGCCTTTGTGAAAGACATTTGGCTACAGAACCCTAAAAATGGCAGCTATTCCACTTCAAACTAAAGAAGAATCACGTAAATCGGTTCATAAATCTCAGCGTAATCGGTGTACGTACATAAAAAATACGCTGGTGCTAAAAGGTGCGCCTACATGCGCTTCCAAAAAAAAAGCTTATACGTGCGTATGAAACGCTAGTCGTCTGAAATTGTTGTTTATGTTCATGCCAAGACACACTTGAACAGGATGAGTCTAGCTTGACTAGCTAAGATTTACAAAAGTCTGTGCATCATCGACATCGTCCACTTAAACAAAAAATTTCATACAAAAATGTCCATAAAATGAAAACTACTGCCCGCTCCACGCACGCAAGGCGAGTGGATACAGCCTTAAACGAATCGTGCCGGATAATCACTGGGTGTTTGAAGCCGACCCCGGTAAATTTGCTGTATCCACTGGCTGGCATAGCGCCACCAGACGTTCGCAGGACTGTAGCAAGCTCCCTAGAAAGGGCCAAAATGGATGGTGATCCCCGGCACCCCCTCTATGGGCATAGGCTACCGCCGCAAAGGCTTAAAAGCCGAAATAGTTTTGCCAAATGCACCACGCCACTAACGACCGATCCCTCAACAGCGAGATGCAGCATCTGGCGTGCACAAAAAGGATTCATGGATCAGTTTGTCACGCTTTCCGAAAGCCTCCCACCTGGACATCAATTACCGTGGCCGATCTGGAAGTCCCTAAACAGACTCCGGACTCAGGTGGGCCGAAGCAAAGAAAACATGTCTAGGTGGGGACTGTCGAACAACCCCAAAATGGACTGTATTTGCGGAGCATCGGTCCAATCCATGGCCCATCTAACAGCTTGCCCAGCCTGCCCTGCCACATGTTCATGGCACGATCTTAAAAGTGCCACAAGCAGGGCAATCAGTGTGGCCACGTTCTGGGCCACAAAAATTTGACGAGTTTGCCATCGAAACGCTAAGAAGAAGAAGACTGGGCCAATCTATATAAAATTTTTATGGGACCAAATGGCAACTATTCCGCATCAAACTAAAAAAGAATCACGTAAATCGGATCATAAATCTCCGAGTAATCGGTGTACATACATAAAAAAAAAAAAAATACCGGTGAACTTGAGAACCTCCTCCTTTGGAAGTCGGTTAAAAAGCGGTAAAATTTTCCATCTTGTCGTTTGAAATGTCTATGTTTTTATAATCCCTAATAATACCAGGGTAATTTAACTAAGTGCGAGCAGTATTATTGAAATAACTGGAACTATACTAAAGAAAAGAAACTTAACTAGTTACGTGGATATATTTTTTCTATTTTTGCAGGCGCAAGAAGGCTAAGGGCGGTTGATTTCAACACGACTGCTTTCTCTTATAGCAGTGAAGCCTTGGCAGTGCCGCGTTTAACATTTCTCTCAAATTTCAAACGAGAGCCAACTCGACCTTTCACAATAATTCTCTTTTGTAAGTATTAAGTACCATATATATTGCGAGTTGAGAAACTGAGCAACCTGTTTATAGGTACGAAAACATAAATTAAAATTTCATAAGCCACGTTAACTGGGAAAATTGTTCGCAATTTAAATTACAGAAGCCTACATAGCAATACGCTACGTCTGACGCAATGGTAGCTCATTTCTCCCACTCTCATTGAACGCGTGGGATGTTAAAACTTTTTAATCAATAAACGATTGAGGTTCTAGTAAAATGGCAAAGGCACGTTTTATAAAGAATATATATTTACTGATGGTAGATTGGATATAAATTGTAACAAGGCGAAGGATAATACCGATATTAAAAAATAAGAGAGACCGACATGATTATGGAAAGCGGCCGAAATATATTTGTGAAAGTAATTGACTGCAAGTCTGCCACAATGACAACGGGTGTCTCCTAGCTAGTATCAATACAGGGTAACTATTTGTGTGACCCATACATGTTTATTCTAAGCCTGGGTGTGTTCGGTTCGTGCTCGCCACTCGAGAACTTTACTGCCCCAGCGGCCGTCGGTTCTACGAGCTATGTGCCCTGCCGATCTGAACATTTCTGATTCGGTCACACATGGCAACTCCAAACATAGCCCTCTCCATTGTTCTTAAGATAAAAAATAACAATAAATAAAAACATCGGTTTCGCACCTGCCAACCTAAGACAGGCAAGGAGTAAGAATGGTAATAATTATTTCAGGGCAGTACTTAATTGAATGGTACACTTCCAATTAGAAACACAGCATTTGTATATACTTTTATTTTATAAATATTTAGGGCTGAAGAACCCGGCAATCCTTTAATATTCACACCACTCCTTTCCTCCACACATCCTTTCACGAAAATTAGAGCAGAACTCTTTAACGTACGAGAAAAAATGCGGTGTACAGACAGAAACATAAAAAAGTAACAGGGCTGAGAAATATATTATCGACGATAACAAACTCTTGACGTTAATTATACAGTGCTCAACCAACCAAACCGAAAAAACCGGCCAAGTACGAGTCGGACTCGCCCATGAAGGGTTCCGTAGCAGCAAAAATTTCAGTTGATTAATTGAAAGCTTAATTGCGGTTTACGATTTATGAAGTATTAAAAAAAACTACTTACTATACTATTTGCGTTATAGCATGGTGCGGGTGACAGTTTCAGTAACATTTCTTTTCACTCTTGAAAGGCGCAGCGATTTACAAATTATGTCTTAGTATCTCAGTTGTACCACATTTGTTACATATTAAATCATTGATAACTGTAGTAAATTGAATTAAATGCAACCAGAATGTTCATCTCTACAAATTAAATTAAATTGAATGAAAAAATAAGCAAAGCGTTACGCGTATAACGTAACGTCATATACGTATTTAGTGATGGGATGGACTGCTACGATGGGTAGTATCGTATTTTGTGCATAGGTAAATTTTTATTGTTAAAATGCAATATTGCCTATAATTATACAACAGAACATTAGGGTAAGGTAAAAAATGCATTTAATTAGTCTGAACTCGTATCAGATCCTGACTCGGAATTGTCACTTAATTCATCATCAGAATCTGTGACGGATATTATTAATGATGACTCTATTATATTGTTTATCATTCTCTTATTTTAGAAGTTACAGGGGAGGGGGCACTCATTTTACCACTTTAGAAGTGTGTCTCGAGCAAACTATTCATTGGGATTGGTCAAACGCTGTTAACAGACATTCAGTCAGTGTCAGCCATGACAGGTACGCAAGACGGGTGCGGGTAAAATAGCCAAAGTACATCTGGTATGGTAAATGGGCAGAATTTGAGTAATACAATGCTACGGTACCACATTCTTCTTTACCGAAATGGTGGTGCAACAAAAATCCTCTCTCTACTCAATTTGATATTTTTATAAGCCTTTTTAGTTAGAAGGTATTATGTTAAAACCTTATCCCAAAGAATTTGTGACTTCAAACTTGCAAATAACTCGTAATTGGACATTAAAAATAATGATGGCGAAAACTTATCACTAACTGTGATCCTTTCTATACAACTTACTATTATATTCACATATTTTTGGTTGTTCTTATACACACGCTGTGTGTGTGTTTGTCTGTGTGTGTGTGACTGTGCCACCGTAGCTCTCAAACGGATGGACCAATTTCTATGCAGATTTTTTGATTTGACAGCCAGTTTATTTACGGTTCTTAGCTATGTTTGGTTAATATTGTTTCAGCAGTGTAAGTATATCAGCTCTTTGATATAATTATAGTTGGAGTCGTGGGTTTTCTGTTAGGTTATTATGAACCTAACACTCTTATGAACAATGGATCAAGCAATCTCATTGGATAGATTTCGACTAAAAAACCAAAGATCAACTGCAGTTTAACTTTGGACTTCATTTTTAAATAAGGGTGGTAGAGCCTAGTATAGCTGCTGTTAACTGTACGTACCAGAAAGAGGGCAAGAGTATAAAGATTAAGAGTAATGCATTCGGCACATTACGCACGAATCCGGGCCGCTATAAACCTCATCTCAGCACTCTGTCATGCGGATATTGGTATAACAAGTATAACGCCATACACTATACACTTACATTGGTATAACACCTTCAAACCCGCTTTGAATATTGTTATCGAACAGAATTTTGCGCCGATATATTCATATTACTCGAAACGGGAGAAGGGTAATGTTAAAACCCGGATAGCGGAATTTCGAGCTTACAATTATTTATTATATTTATACTAGCGGCCCGGCACGTACTTCGCTACGTATAAGGCATAGTAATAAAAAAAAATTATTAAGTTCATTTATTCAAACAAAAAAATATTTAAAATTGCTAAAAGATGGTGATTTTCCGCTTTTTCAAGACTTTTTTAAAATTTTCTCTACGTACAAACCATCCCTGGACTTCCACGAATAATTCAAGACCAAAATTAGCCAAATCGGTAAAGGCGTTGTTGAGTTATAACATTACAACGAAAAGTGGCATTGATTTTTATATATATAAGAAGATATGACGGACCGGTACCTTTCAGGCCGCATGTCTGTTTGTCCTGAATCTGAGTGTAATTATCTATATAAGTATGTATTTACAAAACAAAAGTAGTATATGTAGTATATAAGTTATCAGGTTTCCATACTACAAGCTCTGTGTAAATAATGTCCCCGGATATTATTATTTTTGTTTTTATATACCACGGCTAATTTCCGGACAATATGGTGTGACGACCCTAAGACAAGTCGACACCTGTTTCAGGACTTCGTTTAGAACTTTGGAGAAACTTACGTACTAACGTGTTGACGTGGTTCGCAAATGCTTGCTTTTCACGCCGGAGGTCGTAGGTTCGATTCCCACCCAGGGCAGATATCTGTGTGCATGAGCATGTCTGTTTGTTCTGAGTTTGGGTGTAATTATCTATATAAGTATGTATTTACAAAATAAAAGTAGTATATGTAGTATATCAGTTATCTAGTTTCCACAGTACAAGCTTTGCTTAGTTTGGGATCAGATGGCCGTGTAAATAATGCCCCAGGATATTATTATTATTTTTGTTTTTATATACCACCGCTAATTGCCAAGTCGACACCTGTTTCAGAATTTCGTTCAGAACTTTGGAGAAACTTATGTACGTACTAATCTGCAGGTGTTCAATATTATTATTATCAATCAATTGGTAGCAAATACCTAATTGTACCCGAGTTATTCAATAGTTATCGATTTAATAACTGACGGCACAGACGTGGAATGCGAATAATGAGAATTTCTCCTTACTAGCTTTTAGATTCTTTCGATCATCTACGAATGGAATTTATTGGATCATGGGTGACCTTTATGCATCGGTTTTTTGAATAGGTTATATAGATACATCCTTTGTTTATATAGCTTTACAATCATACTAATATTATAAAGGCGAAAGTTTGTGAGTGTGTATGTTTGTTACTTCTTCACGTCTAAACGGCTGGAGCGATTTTAATAAAATTTAGTAAGGAGTTAGCTTACACCCTGGATTAACACATAGGCTATAATTAAAAAAATTAACGCAGGCAAAACCGCGGGGCACAGCTAGTTTTTGATAAATATGTAACCCTCGATCGTATGTTGGCCATGGTGGCTTGTCTCAATGGAGTGTGCGCTTCCCTCGTTCTCATTATGATGGAACAGCTGGCTGACAAGTTTGGAAAGAGTTCAGGTACAGACTGACGGCTTTACGTCCTCTCCGAGGCACGGGGTTGTAATACCGCCAACTCTCAGACTTCAGGCAGATACTGAGAAATTTCTGTTTACGGAAAAATCCCAAAATCACTTTTTGGTCCTAATTTAGTTTACTAGCTTACTTTACCTAGAGTATCAATAACCTTCGGCCATTTGGAAAGCTTCTAGATCAACCTTGTCCTTTATTTTGTAAGCAACACCAGTTTCAATGAAGGACGCCTAAACATTATAATTACACCAACATATAAAAGATAGTATAGCTTACATAACAACGCTTCTAACATCGCAACCCTCACTAGAAAATAAACCAAACTTCCTAATCAACTAGACAACAATACAAACTCAAGGAAAGGTCCAAACGCGTGCAAACTAATCGGGCGTAAGCTGTACCGATCGATCTCTTTGGCGTGCGACGGATAATGTACAAACGCCAGCACATCAAGCTACCCCATCTATCAAATTTCCCCAATGGAAAGTGAACCTTATGCTTTTGTGATAAAGTTGAAAATCTATGAAAGAAATTTGACAGATTGGGGTAGCTGAATGTGCCGGCGTCTGTACACGATCCATCAGCCGGACCGTCCGACACATCATTCGATACCCTTACAACGAATTACTGTCAATTAAAGCTATTTACTAACGTTTTTGGTAACATTTTGTAAACATTGAAGGAAAAAAACGTATAGCCAAACACCGGGTCGTTCTAACAATGGTTTTTGTCGCCGACCGAAAGTGCCATTCTAATGGACTGAACGGACTCGATACTTTTAGTATTGGCGAAAGGCATTTTGGTTGCTTTTTAGTAGCTAATAGTCCGATACTAACCAAAACTAACCGAACAAATAAAGCTGACGATTTTGTATACAAGTTTAAACAAATACATGTTTGTATTCCAATCCATGTCATATTTAGATCTGAAAACCATAGTTTTGACGTGTAATACTAGAGGGGAAAGTGTCACTTTAGAACCGGTTGATTTTGCATCTCGGACAAGCAGTTTTGGTAATTTGTGAGTTCTGAGTCTTCTTTTGGTAACGTCTAACTACATATGTATATTTACTAGAAAGACACTTTCGCACTGGAGACACTTTTCATATGATGAATATAGATGACTTATCGTAGTATAGGCAATAAAATTGCCTTCTGACCCAAAAGATGCGGGTTCTTTCCTCGCATGCACGGCATGTGTGTTCATGAACATGTCTAATTGTCTGGGTATTTTCAGCGTATTGTAATTCTATCCATTGTCTAGTATCCATAATACAAGCTTTTCTTAGTTTGGGCAAGAAGGCGTTGAGTGATGTGTACCGTATATTAACTCATTTATTATTAGTTAAATTTCTTTAAATGTGTCCTATAGAGGATTGATGTTATTGGCACAGACTGGACCCTACACTACACACATTCAGATGCCAGTCGTCTTGATTTAGTAAAGCTTGAACAGAAAGCTAATACGTTCAATATAACATAACATGCGTAAGTAAATCGCCAAAACCTGACATACCATCCAAGCAAATAATAAAACGCGCTACATTTATACACGAATCGGATGCAATACAGTCGTAAAAACGCGATATAAACACAATATCGCTGACCAGTGATTATATAGACAATCGTCTGTCAAAGTTCTTAAGGTGTGATGCTTCAATGTATTATGTGTGACAGTAGAATAGTGTAACTAAATTAGATGTCGAGTTTCTAATCCGACAATTACCTTCGCAAACCTACGCAAGGTTAGCAGTCTTATCTTCATCACCATCAATCTAAATAAACAGCTGTCCACTCCAGAACCGGCTATGTAATGTTGTAATGTTGCCCACAAGGCCATTCACAGCCCTTAGGCCTGGTATCCACTGGAGCTGAGTGGAAAGGACACATATATAAGTAAACAACCAATAATATTAATTTATATTTCATATAAGCCATGAAATATATATTCGATGCTTAAAATAATGATATTAAAAACTACCTTTGTTTTATTATTTAATTTAATGAATTTTTTTGAAATTTTAATATTTAATTTAATGACCATTTTTTATTCGATAGGATTCTAATTAGATTAGAGCTATAAGAATTATAATCAAGAGTTTAAGTCACATTTTCAAACAGTAATTAATAACTCCTATGCCTATGATGTTTTTTTTTAAATCGAGTGTGCCTTGGACCACACGACTAAAGTTAAACTTCTTTAGCTGCACCTACGAAACGTAACTGGCTATGAGAGAAAGAAAATGTATGCTAACACCTCTCTCTCTTGTCTCTACAGTAATATACGAAACGTAAGTGTTACTCTTTCTATCCTAACTACCTTCTTTCTCCCGCTCAACTTCACACTTCACACACGCCCGATCACACTTCTCGTGACGCTCTCGTCACGCATATATCAGTCTACTCTCCAAGTTCAGCGTGGATAAAGAAGTTTTACTTAAAAAAACTTTACTTATAACACCATCTTTTTGTACAGACGCCAGCACATCAAGCTACCCCAATCTGTTCTATAAAAGAAATTTGACAGATTGGGGTAATCTGTCAAATTTCTTTTATAGATTTTCAACTTTATCACATAAGCATAAGATTGACAGATTGGGGTAGCTTGATGTGCTGGTGTCTGTACTTAAGACATCTGAGATATATCTGAGATATTTGTGTAGTTTTAAGTACCTAAACATGCCATAGCTGGAGGCTCAAACATGAACCGGCTGTATCTACTATCTCCAAACCGCTTCACAGGGATCAGGGCCTAAAAATGTCATCGAGCAACGGAACAATAGCGTTGAACTACTATAGGCTCCAGAGGCTAATACCTCTCGACAGGTTGGGAGCCCTGACAGCTGAAGAGCATTAAATTATCAAGATGACAGTAGCGGCCGGCTAAGCCATGGGTTTAACTGTCAGAAAGTGTCATAGTAATTTATTATCATTTATAATTGAACACGTACACAATAATGTAAGGGCTATATAGCCTTCTTGAGCTGTAAACATAACAAGTATATAATTTTAAAATTTGTTGATTCTAGAGGTACTTCTACAGGGGTTTATTTGATATTTATACCATCAAAAGTATCATAAACTCGATTCCTAAAAGCTTTAATACTATAAAATTTTATAAAATTTAATTTTTATAAATTTTAAAATAAAATATAACTGTCTGCCTATTACCGAGCCCTGAAAATACCCAATATGGAATCAGGCGTCAAGAATACATATAACGAAAATAAGCATAGCAAGTGTATTCTTAACGCCCAGTTGCATTGTATATGGAGACAACGATACATTTAATATGGAGTTCGTCCAACGTAAGGGACACACTCCAGGGAGTCCCACATAACCCACCGCTGCCCCAAGCGGTGGGTACGCGTAGCCATGTAATAAAACGAACAGACTTACTCCGTGTATCAACGTAAATACGGGAAGCAAGTGTATTCCTAACGCATTCCCTATATTAGTCAAATAGTCATTTATTGGTAAGATTCCAAAAGGAATGTCTTACATGTCATGAAAAATTATTATAAAATATATTAAATGTCTAAACAATGTCAATAAATCAAAAATATACTAAAACGAAACTTAAGTCAAATAAAATAATTAATACAAAAACAAAATAACAAATAGGTCTCTACGATAATCATCACAATCACATTAGCCAGTAAGTCAAAATTATAAATTGAATATTATTATGTCAAATTAATAGATTTGAAATGCATGAATTCATCAAAGGAATAGAACGATTGCTCGATAAGCCACCGTTTTAACCGAGTTTTAAAACTCATTAAGGTTGGGGTACTTGATATGCTCATTGGTAGTTTATTATACACTGTGCAGCCCATAACATGAGTATTACCTACTTATAGATCAAAATTTTGATGTGTTTAAATTAATTACTAATTTTGGTATAATAAAAATCATGTCACCCAAATTACGTCCACAGTTGGAAATAAGCCTCCCCAACAAATGGGGGATACGCAATAAGCGCCACGCTTGGCGATTATTATATTTGTTGGGGTTGGTCACAGAAAAAAGCTACTGCCCGTTCTGTGGTATGTATTCCCTCGGGACGATTTCTACAATACCATAAACAAATAACGATCACCGTCTGATATCTGTAAAACAATTTTATATCTTGGAAAACTCACCTCTCAGTTAAGAATTTGCATGACATATTTTGTACTATTTGCCGTGAAATCTCCGTAAAATTGTGTTTCAACTTTCAAGAACGTATCTGTATTATTTTCTAAACGACAACAAAACCACGCTTAATATATGGATAGAAAATAAAACCATCCAGTCATATGCATACACGATACCATCAAAATGCATTTTTGAGTGCTTTTGGCAAGCAACTGGCACTAATTCTATGTATAGTACATTTTGTATGCAAGCCACATCACAGGAATCTAGTTCAAGGCGAAACGAAATACTGATATTAATCTGATTGTTCCAAAAGGAATGAAAAATTACATCTATAGGGGAGACCTTATCACATCATCGCTCATTGTCAAACTTTGACAAATGCACAGCGAATTGCAATTTTAATGACCTTCATTAATGAATCGATTAATGATCGAAAACATATTACACTCAGCTAATTTTATTTATTTATTAAGGCATCGTCAACGTTACGAACACTCATGCATTTATAAGGGCACGTACATCCTTAAAAATAATAGTGCTGCAACACTTCAAAGACAACCACAGCATTCAAATTTTACGTCATGAAAGTTAAGTACAATAATAATAATATCCTGGAACATTATTTACACGCGGCCATCTGATCTCAAACTAAGCAGATCTTGTACTATGGAAACCAGATAACTGTTATACGACATATACTACTTTTTTTGTAAATACATACTTATATAGATAATTACATCCAGACTCAGGACAAACAGACATGTTCATGCACACAAATATCTGCCCTGGGTGGGAATAGAACGCACGACCTCCGACGTGAAAAGCAAGCATTAACAACCATTCCACCAAAATTAAACAGTAGTGACGTAATCCACGTATATGTAATCTATATTTAATATCTCAAATATCTATAAAAGTACCGTCCATGATATCAACTCTCACTTGAGATTGGCAACACCATATGTGCATGCATTACATTATGTGGTAGATTGCCATTAAAAAAATTGATTTAAAACTATTTTGAGATCTCGACGGGTACCAAGAGTCGTGATAGGTCATACACGTCATTACAACAATAACCGATCATTGCGTAAATTTGCCGGTTATATATATAGGAAATAAATAGACGGCATCGCGGGCAAAAGCTAACCCTAAAATACATTAGATATAAGAACTATTTACTTATACTGTTGATATTCTTTTTCTTTAGCAAAGCGGCTCAGAATGTATCATTCAATCTAACTCGACAAGGTTGACATTTTTTTATAAATTGGTTGCCGTATTCGCAACCCGCTACAATTTATTTACCCCTTCGCTAGACATGTTTATGTAATTCAAATGCCATTCAGTCACGTTTTCCTGTAACAATTTGGTCTTAGTAAGTTAGAGTTTTTAGGACTAACGTCCTGAATTTCATCGATCCCGCACACCCCACTTTAATAGAATCGTTATCTTCATTACAATCCTTAATCTATATTACGTTCCATAGAGAATTAAAAGAATGTTAACAAAAATCGATAAATATCCGGGACATATCAAACAGCGCCATATATCCCATGTTAAGCAAAGCTTACTACTATGGATACTGATAGATAATATGGATACTTTAAAAAAGAAAAAAAATATCCCGTGGGTGTCGTAAAAGGCCAGGTAGTCGACTAGACCAGGTAGTCGGTAGACTAGCACCAGGTAGTCGGGCAGCAGTGCCGCCTGTGTACTAGATACCACCTAACTACGGTCGCCAACTCGCATGCCAAGCGCGTTGGCTACGGCAAACCGCTCCAAATAACGTTACAGAAACCTTTGGGGGAGGCATGTGTTCAGCTGTGGACGATATAAGGCTGATGATGATGATGATGAAATATAAATATACAATACTCAGAAAACCACCCAGACCATGAGAATTACACATGTTCATGAAAACAAATATTTGTCTATTGCGACGATTGAACCCGCAACCTTTGTATCAGAATACAGGCTGAGTCACTACTGAGTCACTGCTGAGTCATAATCGAACATTTATGCGTTAATGCGTTTCTTTGACGTAAATTTCATTTAAAAAATTATGTTTTCGTACTGTAAGGTAAATGTCTACTTCGCCTATGACGCTTGAAACACATATGGTATACCACGCGCCTTTCTTCTTACCTGATGAGCTCTAGCCACCTTACTCGCACCTAGGTCCACAACAATACATACATACACTTGTAATATAAATATATAATTTTTGTACATATTTTAACTTCAATAAAAAAAATATTTAAGCGTAAAATTAATTTCTATTTAATACACTATTCGGGATATATCCGGAAGGCTGGTAACCCCAAACTTGTATTATATTGTAATTAAAGTGTAGAGTAGGCACTACCTACCTACTTCCACCGCTTGAACTTTTCGCTAAGCATAAATGTTTCGACGGGGTGGAAAATGAGGAACGAAGCTTTTAAATACACGTAGAAATACTATGCTAAAACTTTTCCGCTCTATGAGTACGTAAGTCTGTGAAAATAGCTCCACCTTACAGAATACACTGCAGTAATAGTATGAAGGTAAGGTTGCTAGAACTCATCGGGGTAAGGGCAAAGGTCAGCAATGGGTGTATATGTGTGTGTGCAATGCAATACAATAGTGTTCAGCAAGCATGGAAAATAATATCTAGGGACAAGGTCACACAGATCATCCTAGCCCCAAACTAAGCAAAGCTTGTACTATGGGTACCAGGCGACGATATACATACTTATATAGATAGATAAATACTTAAATACATAGAAAACATCCATGACTCAGAAACAAATATTCGTGCTCATCAAACAAATATTTGCACTTACCGGGATTCGAACCCAGGACCACCACCTTCGTAGGCAGGACCACTACCAACTTGGCTACGGTGACCGTCAAACATAGTAGAGTAAGTTTGATGACTTGATAGTTACTTACTTATCGTATGGGCAGTAGTTAACCTAGTATCAGAGTTGTTCGCGGGCGGCGCCGCTCATTGGGCCTCTGAGATGGCTTAACGACTGTTTTGTAATGGCTACAACCGGGACCGACAGACGCTCAGACATTAAACCACTTTGGCGGTCACCCATCTATGGATTGGCCGCGAGCCCAGTTGCTTAACCTCCCTGATCGCTAGCGGACCGGTGAGAGCATGTTACTTAACTTACCTACTTGAACATATGAGCTTAGCTGAATCATCTAAAAGGTTTGAAATGTCAAGTAAGGAATTTATTTTGCGAACAACAAGGGAGGACAATGAAAAATGTTTTCACACAAACTCAAAACCTTAAACTGTTGCGGTAGGTCGTTTCAACAACGAAGGGGGGCGAGTAGGGACGTATAAATTACATCTACTTGACTTTAATTCAACAAATTCTACGCTTTTAAATAAAAGCAAGAATTTATTAAAATGGTATATGAGTGCAGTACAACAAAACTAATATTATTGATTTGGGAGGAGCTTTCTACCATTCATACTCGTATGTAATTAATGTCAATTTGTTTTTTTTATCCCCCATTAGGAAAAGTTAAAGGAGACAGAACAATTGTACTAAGTATAATTAAAATAAAGTATTTTCTCTTCCCTAAATAACTGCCTCGTTGGTCTACTAATAGCGTGTACAACCGTAGGTCCTGGGATCAAATCCTGATTCGGCGCAAAAAATGATTGAAATTTCTCAGCGTCAGCCCGAAGTCTGTAAGCTTCCGGTAGTTCACCCCCGTGCTCGGAGAGCACGTAAAGCCCTCGGTCCTTCAGACAGTCGGACCTGAGCACATTCCGATAGTGTAAGTTGCTTGTCGTCCCATCGAATCATAAGATTGATGGAATGGAAAGTGCCCCATGTTTGAGCACATCCCTGTACGCTATAATATGTCCCATGTCGATTGAGACTGGTCGCCATAACTGAAATTCGACCAGGACGATATTATTATCCTAAACAACTGTAATTTCCCAAGACCGTAAAATCGACTATACCCTGGCATCATCGATTAAAAGATAAAAAGTTAGATTTAACTCAATAAATAGCTTTATAAATAATCTCGGAAGCGAAAAAGAGTGAAAATCTTTAAGATAAATCTTTGAATTTATCAAGACTCAACATGCTTTAGTAGCCGCAAACTATCTTGAAGTATAAAAGGTTTTGTAAATGGAAATTCCTCACACACTACCCCTCCATGGAAAGACCAATGAGATAGCCTCCGGAGGCCATTACCCTTGTTATCCTAACCATTTTTACCCAAAACCTACAACCTTATCTGTCTATACAGTGATTTTATTTAATGTTTCCTTCAGTAAAAGGGTTTTTCAGGACAATATTACACTCAAACCCTCAAACTCAAAATACCCTCCAGTCGTTATTGCACTACATAGGTCAAAACGTATATCTACATTTGTAATTTAGCATTTCATAATATGCACGAGTACCTTTTGAATATGTTATAGTTGAAAACTCAATTTAAAACGTGTTTGGATATCTTGTTTGCATTTAATACATAAAAGCAACTCTTACTTACAAATAAAACAGAAGCAAATGTGTGCAGATACACTTTAATTCGCATCAAACCATCTATTTTAAATGTGTAGTATAATTGGAATATTTTGTATAAAGTGGTTATAAAAACATTCTACATACAATTTAGGGTTAAATTTTAAATGCGTAATATAATTGGAATATTTTGTACAGTGTTTATAAAAATCATTCTACAATTTAAGGTTAAATGTATACTTCAATTTGAAATGCGTAAAATAATTGGGATATTTTTATAAAGTATTTATAAAAACATTCTATAATTTAGGGTTAAACGTAGACTTCAATTTTAAATAGGTAGTGTAATTGGAATATGTTTTATAAAGTGTTTTATAAGAACATTCTATAATTTAGGGTTAAATGTATACTTCAACTTAAATGCGTTGTATATTTGGAAAATTTTGAATAAAGTGTTCATAACAACGTTCTACAATTTAGGGTTAAATGTTTACTTCAAATAACGCCCAAAATTAAGATGTTATTCATAAATTGAGTGAGGAGTATGTAATTAAATTAAAATTTTACTTCTTACTCAATTTTAGCACTAATAATGGTTTGCCCGGGGGGAATGAATTATGCCCCCAAATACCCTTTATAGTCGCATTCTTGTAATTGCCAAGCCACATTAATTCCCCCGTTAGAAACATAGAAGATACTTATAAATCGTCCGGCTATAAAGGGTATTTGAGGGCATAAATAAACAAATCCCAATGGCCGTGAAAATACACAACAAAGAGGTATTTGAATACAAACAATAGCGTAGTAGGAACATAAAGGAAGAAAGGAAATATCTGAATCGTTCACATCGATTGATGGACGACGACTCGACGACTCGGCGCCATTGGTCAGCGTTTGTGACGTCACGAATCGTATCGACCCGACGCCCACGGACGCGCATGCGTCAAATGTAAAACTCGAATGCTATTGGTCGGAAGATGTGCAGACGGATTGACGAATGTAATACATTAGAGGAATTCAATTTAAAATTTTAACCTTACAGACAGCGGACCTACTTCTGGCTTACGTTGGATTTTGAGTCACGCGTAATGTCCAGTTGGTCAAATTTCAGCCACGGCGGCCAGTTTCAAAGGACATCAGCCGCCTTTGCGGGAAATATTATAGTAAACAAGTGTATGCGTAATCACAGGGGAAGTTTCTATTCCATCACTCTCAAAATCCCATGGGACGACTAACGACACGACCGGGAAGAGGTCAGGTACATGACCGATGGCTTTACGTGCTCTACAAGGCACGGGGCCGCTAACTCCCTTACTCAGGTTGATACTGAGAAATTTTCTTAACAGAATAATCCTAAAACTCACTTTTTGGCTTGACCCGGGCAGCAGCTTCTTTATATTTTATTTTTTTTGGACAATATCACACAGATCATCCTAGCCCCAAACCAATCAAAGCTTGTACTATGGGTACTAGGCAACGACATACATACTTATATAGATAGATAAATACTTATATACATAGAAAACGCTCAGAAAGAAATATTCGTGCTCATCACACAAATATTTGCACTTACCGGGATGCGAACCCAGGACCACCAGCTTCGTAGGCAGGAGCACTACCAACTAGGCTACGGTTTCTGAGTACTATGACTATCTTACTGCGATCGCCAACCGGTCTGCCAAGGGTGGCGATGATGACATAGTTAGTTAGTTGGGCGATAGGTTTCCGCACTTAGCCTCCCAATTGGGCCATTGTGCGTGATACTTGTTTGGCTACTCGAACCATTTAAGTTCCATCCAGAAGTCCAGGAGACCACGAAAGCCTGGCTTGAGGGCCTCCTGCAGTGTCTTCGGATCATTCAGGAACTTTGCCCGTTGGTAAGCGACGCTCTTGCAGTGTAGCAGTACGTGTGCTGGTGTTTCTTCATTTTCAATGCACTCTCTGCACAGGGGGCTGTCCGTGACGCCAATCTTGAAGAGGTGTTTGTTTAGCGTGCAGTGTCCGGTAATTGTGCCTATCACCATGCGTAGATCCTTCCTGTTCAGGTGTAATAGATTACGCGACAGGCGTTTGTTCAGGGATGGTAGAAATTCTTTTGTCTGTCTGCATGATTCCAGATCTATCCACTCTTTTTCATGTTCTTGTGTGGTTTTCTCACACAGCCATGTTTTCAGTTGGTTAAAGGGTATGGGTACAATGGGTTCAGGTCCCATTGTTGTCGTTTCCGATCCCTTTCTTGCCAGCTGGTCCGCAGTGTCATTTCCTAGAGATCCACTGTGCCCTCTTATCCACTGTATTGTGACCTTGTTGGTTGTTGCGATCTTTTCAAGCGCACCGTGGCACTCCAGAATGAGTCCGCTGTTGAATTGGTTGCTCTTTAAGGCTTGAAGCACAGAGGCACTGTCTGAGATTATGCGTATGGATTTACCATGTACATCTCGAGACTTGACTGCTGTTGCTGCTAGTGTTATTCCTACGCATTCCGCTTGGAAAATAGAATTTAGACTGCTAAGTGTTGTTGATATGTTGATGTTGAGGTCGTTGGAGAAGACGCCGGCTCCTGTGCCTCTGTTTGTTTTCGAACCATCAGTATATATCCGAACTTCATTTGTGCCAGAGCTGTCCTTGGCTTCCTCTTGAAGTTGGATGTCGTAGTTTTTATCAAATATGAAGTTTTTAGGGATTATGTCACATATAGCGTCCATCATTGGGAGCGTCTTCTTAATTTCATCCATGATGCGCGTGTGATTTTCCCTATAGTTTTGCTTCCACAGGCCAGTTTTGCTGAGCCTTATTGCTTGCCTTGAGCGATGATGACATATGCTGGGGCATATGTCACAATCGATCATAGATGATTCTGGAGACAGAATCTCTAGCATTACCAGCATTTTTTTTTTTTTGACCGAACTTGACCCTACTAAACTAAACATTAGAGTTTTAAAAGGAAAATCACAAACAATCCCCACATTTTTCCAACCGAAATGTAAAACTTCATAGATTACGATCAGCCATCACTCGAAAATAATTCTGTAATTAAAATTCCGCAAGATCAGGCGTAGGTAGGTAATCGTATTTCGATCGGTGCGGGCCCCATTTACATTATGCCATTGAGTTGATCTACCCTTGAATACATTTTGAACATTTCATTGTCAACCCTAATACCTGGCTAAATTTTGTCTTTGTTCGATACGGGCTTCGGTTTTAGCCGTTTCATTATGCCCGGATAACCGGAATGAATGCTTGGGATTATGATGACTGTGCCTTTAAAAGCTGCGCTATAACATTAATAGGTTATTTCTTCTAAACTGAATGTCGCGATTATCATCCGTAATTTTGCTGTTATTTAAGGTTAAGGGTTTACACAGGTGGACGATGCTAGTTTAGTTAGTACTTCGAAGATAATAGTAATAAGTGTATTTCTGAAATTCATTTATACATTGTAGTATAGTAGTATGGTTTTTGTGGTCTTCGAGGACTGCCGATAGCAGTGAAAACTATTTTTGACACTTCTTATCTAATAATCTACAACACACACGTCACCTTGAGATATACATACAGTGGCGAGCGGTGGGTCAGGGGAGTGGAAGTGAAACAAATTTTTGCTCAGGAACTTTTATTGGCGTCGACAGTGTCTGTTGGTTCACCTCTAAGATAACAGAAAACACCGTACTCAGAGTCATTATCTAGAACATTCTAGCGCTGTTCCAAAAGCCACCAAAACAACAAAAGCCCGAACGTGACAATCCTCTTTGTATATATATATATTTAAAGATAACGCCCGCACTAAGGAATCTAATCCCTGTGTCGCGGGGTAGATATTTTAAAAACATGTAAACATAAATTACATCCAGCGCGGGACTCGAACCCGGGACACGAAGAGGAGAGGCGACTGTCTTAGCCACAGCGCCACACGTGCAGTATATATATAATGAATACTAATAACACAGGGAAGTATATCTATGGACATATAATACACAGCACACATTTAGCTCATGGGCAGCGTTCGGGGATGATGACGCGAGTTTCATGACTTTTGTTCACAAAATTCACTTCCATTAAATTAAATTGCTATCAAGTATTTACTATCTGCAGTCCAGTCTAGAAGGCTGACACTCTGTCTACCGCGGCCCTTGCCCTTGGGCCAGACGAATCGATCAGTGTCATTGTCATTTACATTGGATTTCATTCCTGTTTATGATCCACCTTTAAGATAAATGTTTTAGTAGTCTGCCTGTATTTACTAAAAGAACTTTATACTTTAAAATTCACACAATGTCAACACAGAGGGGGTTTAAGCCCTAGCATTTGAGACCTGCATTTGAGCTTCTGTTCGGAATAAATTCTATTAATTAACATAACGGCGGCGTTCCCTGATTTCCCTTGATAATTTCTAAGAATGACAAGCATAATAACAAACTACAAATACAGCTTGTTTATTAAGTCATATTAAAGTGTAAAAGCTAGTTTTCTACCAGTGATATCTATAAAAGAAATCCGTCATAGGAAAAGTTTATTCTGCAAAATCAAATTTTGACTATTACACACTTTGTAGGCCGATATTAATGTTGAATGCAAGTCCTTATTTTCTTTTTCAAACTGAAATTATATACACAGTAATAAAAGAATGTGGTTAATGGCTTTAACTCGACTAAATAATAATATCCTGGGACATTATTCACACACGGCCTCGTGATCCGATACTAAGCAGGTAACTAATATACTACTTTTCTTTTGTAAATTCATAATTACACCCAGAGTTAAGCCAAACAGATATGTTCAGTGACATGACACTTCATGCACTCAAATATCTGTCCTGGGTGGGAATCAAACCCGCGACCTGCTGCGTGAAATTCAAGCATCTACCAACTACGTCAACCACCCCGTCATTTATTTATTTATTTGATTAACCAACAATTGTTTACATTATTACTATTATTCGTTTGTGATGACAATATGCTTGGTCAAATGTAACAATCTCTTACTGGTTAACACCACATGCAATCGTTAACAGCGAAAAAAAATATATTATAATTATAACATGATAAAACTACTCTAACTACCGTCATCAATATCATATATAGTGAACCATTGTTTTTGGCCACGGTAATTTTATTTCAATTCATACGAATATATAAAGCTTAAGGGCAAGTTTCAGGATGCAGAATATATTAGAAGTTTCTTGGCACCGCATGTATCAGGATGATAGATGAGGCCTTATTCGGTACAACTCAGCTACTGGAATACTAAAGTACAGTCACCAAGAGAAATAGCTACGCGTCGTTATAAAAACAAGGCCCGCCAGAATAATAGTATTGAATTGTTACTTTAATATAGACAAACCATTCTGACTAGTAAAATATAATTAAATGAAATAATGAAATTTATTCAGCACTTGGGTATTTACATACACTTGTACTTGTCAAGCTCACAATGTATTACATAAACACAGTAATTAAAGCAACAAAATATTTTCAATTAGTCCGTCCGTGCGGTCTGTTTCGTCACATATATTTTTTTAATATCCTTAAATAAATAATAAATAGCAAGTTACTAAGCTATTATTGTTACATTTAGCAATTGTATATTAAAATTAAAGAATTGAAAACATATATCTGAAACTAAAGATTTCGATAATTAAACCTATATTAATCGTGACATTAACTTAATATAAGCTAGCTAAATAACTAAATTAAACATTATTTCGAAGTAGTTTCATACAATCCGTGTACCTACCTAAATATCTATAGGTACCTAGAAATAATTATGTACTTACTTAACTACATTACTACAAACATGTTCTGACTGTTTATAAGCGCTTTTTTTTTAATCTAAGTAAATAAAAATCTTTTTTTTTCTCTCTGACCTCTGTTTATTCTGGAGATTTAGAACATGATCTGTGTTTAAAATGGCTCTTTTATTGGGCATTCTGCTGAATTGAAATGGCCCCATTACGTTCTAAATACATTTAATGAATAATAATAAAAAATGCTTTAATTACTTTTACAGTTACATTGGCAATCTGTGCCTTTCAATTTAGTTTTTTGATAAGGTTGACAAGTGATTTCAAATAATAAAGCGAATATAAATGATCTCTGTGACGAATTCTGTGGTGGCGTATAAACCATCCTAAGTATCTTGCACAAGTCTAGCGATAGCTAAATATGTGCGATAGTCACGTTTCAATTACAAAGTCATATGTTTAAGTGATATATAATTTGCAATTCATTTCGTGCAGGTTAAAAATAAAAATTCAGAACTTACAATTGTTATAAGAATTTACTTAAATTTTCTTAGCAATAATTCACCAAAAGTGCCTTATAAGGTTAAATAATGCTCTTCACACAGAAAAATACCGTCTGAAATTGAAGTAATTCAAGGTGCGTGTCGGGAATACGAACAAGATGGGCGCTCCTCGCGATTTATAGACGTTCATCCCGAATTTGTGCCTCCCAGGACCCGTTGGCCGTCCTAAGGTTGTTTATACTGCGGCCAACTAATATACTAACATGTCGGCAGATCAACAAACAGTTGGAAATAGGTTAATATCTATTATTTGCTTTAGTTTGGGTACATACATTTGGATTGTTAGGGGCATATTAAGTTTGGGGTCTAATGGAAATAGTAATAGTGGTCAATGGCTTACAGCCAATGGCTCTAACCTGTCCATCAATAAGATCTGTCAGTCGGAAGCACTGTTGTTTATTTACTCGGCATGTTTCGATACAATTATGCAGACCATTTTTCAACTGTTAATATAAAAAACGGGAACTTCAACGTTTCGGACTAACTTCATTAAACCTAACTTTTTGGTGTAATCTATACTTCTTCTAGAGGATATTAAGATAAGCCCGACCCGCGATTTGAACCCAGGACCTTGATAATAAAATAGGATAATAATAAAATAGGATAGTAATGTAAAACCTCGATTTTGACGATTTTTTACCCTTTAGCACACTTATACATGAAAGACCGAAAAGTCTCGGACTAGACTATAAAAAATAAATAAATATCGCGCGACAGTTAACACGACAATTGATCCCAAACTAGGCAGAGCCTGTACTATGCAGCTATGGCCACAGAAAAAGAAGTACTCTATGGCGCTGAGTTGTGGGGCCGCACTGCCGATTGGGAGCGCGCATTTTGCATGCAAAAACGTGCCGTACGGGCTATTGCGCGAATACCGCAGGATGAATCTGCTAGACCGTATTTTACAAAGATTGGGATTCTTACCAGCAATAGTGATATATCAGGTAGCGCTGTATGTATAAGGGTCAACCTGGACCTATACACGAAACAAAGCGATGTTCACTCGTACTATACTCGCCGGAAGGATAAATTGTCACTAGTAAATAGAACACTAACAAAGTCAGTAGTCGACTCATGTTATAGGCCCGGCAGTTTATAATCAGCACCCAGAGAGCATAGTAACCGCCCTAACTCTCGCAGGTTTAAAGGGTCGGTTAAGACGCTGGTTAGTCGAGCGGGCGTTCTACACTTACGACGAATTTTTTAAATTTAAATAATATTGACAATATGTTGACTTATTTATTTGTATTATAATTTTATTTCTATATTAGGACAAATTGACAATTTATTAATTATATTTACGTTTGACATGACTACCTATTATTGACATTGTTTGTGATATTATAAATAATCGATGTGAAAATTTTTGACATGTAATAAACATTACCAATAAATTACTATTGACTATCACTGACACACTGACAGTCACTGTAGCCTAGTTGGTAGTGCTCCTGCCTACGAAGCTGGTGGTCCTGGGTTCGAATCCCGGTAAGTGCAAATATTTGTGTGATGAGCACGAATATTTGTTTCTGAGTCATGGATGTTTTCTATGTATTTAAGTATTTATCTATCTATATAAGTATGTATATCGTCGCCTGGTACCCATATTAGAAGCTTTGCTTAGTTTGGGGCTAGGATGATCTGTGTGACACTGTCCCTAGATATTATTATTATTATTACTACTACTATAAGCTGGGCCGTGATTGCCGATTTGATAGTATAAAAAGCTTTTAGCGACATAAAGGCAAGATTACCAATGTAAAATATTTAACGTGGGCAATTTCTAAACTTAGGCACCGATGAAGTTTTTTAAAAATAGAAACCTTACCTAGGTCACGTAATACGCCGAATTAATTTTCCCACCTACGCGCTGCGAAAGTTTTTGTCTTACATTCTCTAGGTGAGACGTAGGACAAAGAATATACATAATATTATACTTAGGAGGTCCAAAGTATATAATTATTATGAAAATGCAATACTTATATAGTAATACTGTCTTCCTAGCCGAATTGATGAAAATAGCCATCTGCGCGTCACATATTATAGTGCCCAAGTGTGTGCGCAAACACAGGAGCACTTTCTATAACGATCGGAAAGAGGTCAAGTACAGGACCGAAGGCTTTTCGTGCTCTCCGAGGCACGGGGTTATAATACCGCCGACTCCCAGACTTCGGGCTGATGTTGAGAATTTTTTTTTTACAGACTATACCAAAATCGCTTTCGGCCCGACCTGGGATTTGAACCCAGGACCTCGTTCTCTGCGGCTGAACACGCTACCGTTAGACCAACGAGGCAGGCAATAGACTAGTCCATTGTTCTAGTAGTCAGTGACCCTGACTGCTAAGCCAGAGGGCTTCGATTCCCACCCAGGGACTCTACCAGCTAAGTCGCCGAATATCGTTTTCGCGAATGATTCTTAGATGGCGTTCACATAAATAAAGGTTAAAAATGACTTAATCAAACGTTAAATCGGCTTTTATGACCGCATGTGACGTCATAAATGGTCCGGATCGATTGTCACCGTTTTAACGATTCGATTAAAACATTCTTAACCTTTATTTAAAACGATGTTCGGCGACTTAGCCGTTAGAACCCCAGGACATTTTTTTTATTGCTTTAGGAAGCAGACGACCTAGCGGCCCACCTGATGGTAAGTGGTAACCGCCGCTCATGGACATTCGCAGTGCCAGGGGGCACAGCAAACCGCTGCCTACCGTGATATTAATACTCTTTTTAAACCTCGTTTGAAGAAGGACGGACATATCTTTGTTTGATGACTGTGATGGGCACGAATATTTGTCCTGTCAGGGTGTAATCTATCTATAACTAGCAGTGCCCCGCGGTTTCGCTCACGTTAACTTTATAAATTATACCCTATGTGTTATTCCGATATATAAGCATATTACTACAAAGTTCTATCAAAATCCGTTAAGTAGTTTTCGCGTGAAAGAGTAACAAACATACCCACTCACAAACTATCGCCTTTATAATATTAGTGTGATACCAATTTATATTTATTGTTTGGGTAAGTAGAAGATTGGATTAACACCGTATGACTATAATTTTAATTAATTAATTTTGAAGTAAATTACCAATTAGCAACATTGACCATTAAAAAAAAACATTTGCACAATGCCAAGATATCTATGTCACAAATTAAAATAATTGGAAATAATGTTATAACATTAAACAACTAATGTTTTTAAACTTTCGCGATTTGTACACTTTTTTATATACTGTGGACACGGGTCTCATCGCGATAAAGATTTAGGTAAATCATTACCTTGGTTACCCGACGTTTTGGCATGGATTGCACCAGCCGTGGTCACGGGTCGACTTTAAACTACTGCTTTAATTTAGTTAAAAATCTGAAAATTGGAGAAAAATATAGCCAGCGTAGATCTTACTCAATCCATTTCATTGTTTCCAAAGGACCTGAATCACAACATATATCTACAAGGTGTAACACAAATAGAATACATAACTTAAGGAGGCACTCCTTAAGTTATGTATTCTATTTGTGTATGTACAAACCCAACAGAAGATATTAAACAAAACCCGTTTGGGAAATGTGAATATTTTTGGCGACCCGTAAATAATGCACGAGCTGGTATGAGAAAATAATATTTTATTATGTGTATTTTGCTTGTTTAGTTTCATAGGCATTAATCTCCTTAACTTACTTATCGTATGGGCAGTGGTCACCTAGTGTCCGAGTTATCCAAACCGCCAAGTAGTTAACGACTGTTGTCTAATGACTACAACCGAGACCGACAGCTTAATGTCCCTCGGAAGCACGGAGACGCTCAGAAATTATACAATTTTGGTGGTCACCCATCTATGGACTGACCGCGCGCCTAGTTGCTTAACCTCGCCGATCACTTACGGACCGGTGGGAGCATCTAGCTATGAGCGCCACGTCTAACTGACGTCTACAATTTGTATTGTATATATAGCTATAGGACAGCGTTGCAAGTACGTCATGAAATATACGCGAGGCTGTGAGGTGGTTCCCTCTGCTATAAATAACACAGTAAGATCTCGAGGCAATCAACTCCCCTCCGTTGCATTTCATATTCTTTATAACATTTCGCGAAGCTAATTCATCAGAAATAAAAGATATATACGTTTGTAAGATGAACTTTGTGCTATGCTACCTTAGTTTCGAGCGCCATCATCAGCCGAAAGACGTCCAATGCTGGAGAAAGGTCTCCCCAGAGATCTACACACAATTGTCGATCATGCGGTACCCGCATCCAGCAGCTTCCAACGACCCTCACAAGATCATCGGTCCATCTTTTAAGGGCCTGCCCACGCTACGGCTTCCCGTTTGCCATTCAGCTCGTTTATTTAATATCTACAGAGGTTGATATTTTTCACTGTACCCTAGCCAAATTCACAATAATTTTGCAAAGATGTATTAGTGTAAACGCTATTATATAATGTGCGTGTATTAACATTAGTATTCGATGTCGTACTGGGAGATACTGTAATGATATTGGAAATGAATTCATTCATAGTCACTTTATTAGAGAAGAATTACAAACACAATTTACGCGATGATTTAATTGTGCAATTGAAAAGTTTCGGATCTAAAAAAGTATTAATTTTTGCAAGATGCATTTATGTTATTACATCCCCTCATTTAGACAATAAAGAAATAACGATAATTAATGTTCTCTAATAAATTGCAATCTGTAAAAATACTACTTTATATGTTCACTTTTTTCCGGTTATACTTCAAACCATTTTTCGTACATAGTCAGATTCTAATTTTACGACTCGCTTTCCTTAATAAAATTGCATCGGTAACATCCTTATATCTGTGTTAAAAATAATCAGTTAATGAACACTTCACCAAAGTGTTATCACAATCCAAACAAACCGTAAATCGCTATGAATAACGCGACAATTATTTAATATTATAACGAGTTCTCACGCCATAAAAGAAGGAAAACACTCCTGCAATTTAGTCTCTCGTTGCTTAACGGTGTACTTTTGCTATGTTAATTTCTTTGTCTGTTTGAAATGCATATTTTGTCTTCAGCATTTTTACTTACGGTAAAAGTAAAAAAGCACCTAAAGGTAACTGCAATAACTTAAGTACACATGCTATTCGATGTTTAAATACAGAGTATAGGTACAATGAGTTCAGCGGTTAGAATCTAATTATTACTGATATCCCATCAACTGTTTAGGCATAATAATACTGTATCACTCACATGTTGCCGACACTTCCCGTCTCTGAAGATCAGATGAGCTCGGATGAGCTGTGGCGATTTTACTCACACTCACACACATGATTAATATTATCATGCTATTACTTAGAGTGTATTTTGTAAGGTACAGCTTCTTCTCCAATCGAACTGCTCATAGAACGAAAACCTAATGCACTTCCTCTCTTAGTAGTTGATTCAATTAATTTTCAATTGTAAGTATAAATAATTTACTGATTCCTTATAGTTTTCGTAGTATTATGGATTTCGTAGACTACTACGAGATCCATACTACTACGAAATGGCTACGGACATAAGTTAGAGTAGGAGCCAAAACCAATAAATAATACGAGAGAAAAGGATAGAAGTATTACCTTTCGCAACATAAAGCTACAAACTAGAACTTCAGTAAAATACTAAGACTGTAATGCTAAGGTTGCTGTTAACTTTTGTATGTTCTGCGGTCTCCGGGCTCCAATTGCCTGAGGTCTCGAAAATAGGTCGAATGGCTGCAGCATACTGATGTCTTTTCAACGTTGAACATTGCAATATTTTACTTAATGGCATAAACATGGAGTTTTAGGTAAAACAAATTAAACTAATTTAAATTCTAGCTTTGTGTTACGTTTGTTCGTAAAATTGTTGATCATTTTGCTAAATAAATAATCAATATCGGATAATATATAAATAAATATCTTGGGACAACTAATACACTGTCATGTGATGACAAATTAGGCAGATCATGTATTATGGCAACCAGACAACTGATAAACATACTTTTTTATTTCTAAATACAAACATTTTAAAGTATCAGAACAAATAATCGTGCTCATTACAAACATATTTATCCTCGGTAGGGATCGAACACACTACCTCTGGCTTAGCAGTAAGGGTCTCTAACCACTAAAACAACAGGCCAGATATGGTTTGTCAATCTTTTTTTTTTACATTTTTTAAATATTAATCAAGATTCTGACATTAAATTAAATGTATTTTATAAATTAATTATCATTCGTCATAGTTACTTTGAAATGTCTAATTTTAATACTGATTGATACTAAAACAACACATTTTTTTTAAGATTATAACATTGTAATTAGAAAATTACAAAAACAGTCCTTACAGTGGAAACATAATAAAAAAAATGTTAATCAATTTAATACATTCATTTATTTTACAAAGGACCCACCCTACTGAAATTAACGTCTAATAAATAATTGTTGCGGGATCAATCAGAATAGACAAGTGTCGTGCCATCGTTAAAGTGCATAATCTCGGTCCATACTCATTGGCCAACTAGCTAAGTTGTTGAACTATCATTTCATACATTATATTAGTCTGTATTGGGTCACCCGCTCTCAATAAACCAATAGACGGAACGTGCACCACGCGTTACAGTCCAGATGACCCCCTGAACCATTTTCCTCTAGTTTTATACGGTTTAAAATATTTCTGCTCGTATATTTCAAAAGTGGAGAACAGTTGAAACATGTATGAATAAATAATACCTATGTAGTTCTTCAACCTTTATCTTTTCACTGGTCTTTAGAGTTGAATATTATTTTTAAACTAACTGTGCCCCGCGGTTTAACCCGCGTTTAAGTTTATAAATTATCATAGCTTCTCCCCCGTAGGCGATAGCGTGATAATATGTAGCCTATATATTGACCCGACCTCTTAGTAATATTCATGCAAAATTTGAAGGAAATCCATGCACTATTTTTTTAATTTAGCCCGGACATACATACAGACAAACAGATAAACAGACAAAATTTCTAAAAACTATATTTTTGGCTTCGATATCGTTTATAGATCACGCCCCAAGTATCCTTTAAAAAAATATTCAATGTACAGTTTTAACTTTCCTACGATTGTACTGTATGATGGTTGTATATATTTATAGGTGTCTTTAAAATTTACGTAACTCGTATATCTTCTCACCAACAATCTTTCAATCAGATAAATTATGCACCTATCATGTTTTCTCTGCATCACCCCAAGGTTCACAGGTAGAAAATTGGCTTTGAATTATGTGTAGCTTTGTGCAAGAAGTTTTTATATATAATGCTCTAAGATAATCCTGAACGACGGTGCATGAAGTTCAGACAATAGTTTCAAAGGCGCCACTAAGCCGGTAACGATCGCTTATCGACACGAACAATTGGCTCCTATACAGTTATCAACACGCAACGGCATTACAAGGAAAACTTTAAATAGTATGCATACATACATAAACTCATGCCTGTTTCATGAGGGTAGGCAGAAGTAGAAGGTTCCATATCAAATGCATGGTATCATAATTCGCCTGTAACAAAACCGCCCCGAGGACGAATTTTAACTTCCACACAGAGGGTTTCGAATTTTCCTAGGACATACCGTGTTTCGAATTTTCCTAGGACATACCGTGTAACGCTTAAGTAATATTTTTATTACGTCATGAAATCGACAAACGAACTTCCTTGGTGCCAGCTACCGTAACCAATAACGCTTGCAACAGATTATATAGTGAGAAGTGTGGCATGTACGGCGGGAGTTTAGGTTCGGCAGTGCGTGTAAATATAGAATAACCTTCCCCCGAATATTATGAAAAAAAAACATTAAGTAGAAAAATCTCGACGAAAAATTGTTTCTCTGAGAGGGTATTAGAGAAATGTTAGTACTAAGGAATAGCTAGGTTTCAAGTTAAAATACCAAATATTAGGAAAAAAAACAGATTTTAATTTGAGTTCCTATTTGAATTGAAACCTCCTTTGTACCCTCCTTAATATTTGACTATACTCAAACAGAAGTAAAGTAGAAGTTAAGTAAACCTTTAATTAATATCAAGTTTGAGGTAATAAATATTTGGAGTGACTACTGCCTCAGTCGAGCTACCGTTTAGCAATCCTACTTGTGTGCCTGTGGTAGCGCACAGGCACACAAGTAGGATTGCTAAAGCTACCTACCAAGTGGCTACAAGCGGTTATATTTATAATTATAACCGCTCCCTTGTGGATGGGTTTATAAAGTAACCGAAAAGGAATACCCACGAGTAGGACTTCTAAAGCGACCTACCAAGCGGCTACAAGCGGTTATAATAGGTCTTTACCTATGAAATTGCCGTTTTGTATGAAAAAATTTAAACGAATTTTTTTCATGAATTTTTTTATTTGTATTAATCGAAGTAATCACCCATGCAATCAATGCATCTTTGCCATCGCAGTGGCAGTTTATTGATGCCCTTCTTAAAGAAATCAGCTGGACGGGAGGCAACAAATTCTTCAAAGGCATTTTGTACTGCCTCTCGGGTATTGAATTTTTTTCCCGCCAAGAAGTTATCCAAATTCTGGAAAAAGTAGTAGTCTGTAGGCGCAAGGTCTGGTGAGTAGGGCGGATGACGGAGAGCTTCCAACCCCAGTTCTTGCAACTTGGAGACCGTCTGCTGTGCAGTATGAGGTCGCGCGTTGTCGTGCAGGAGCAGCGGAGACGAGCGATTGACCAATGCTGGTTGGAGATGCGCCAGCTTCTCCATCATTGTGCTCAGTTCTTCACAGTACACATCTGCAGTAATGCTCACCCCGTTTGGTAAGAAGCTGTGATGAATCACACCGGCGCTAGACCACCAAACAGTGACCATCACTTTTCTAGGGGTAAGTTTTCGTTTAGGGCATTGTTTAGGTGCTGAACCAGGATCCAACCAACTTGCTGAGCGCTTGTGGTTATCAAACAGAATCCATTTTTCATCGCAGGTTACAATGCGGTTCAAAATTCCTTCATTTGTGTGTCTGTTGAGCAGTGCAAGGCACGTCTCGACGCGTACTTCGCGCTGGCGATCATTGAGTTCGTGGGGCACCCATTTGTCAAGCTTTTTTACCTTGCCAATTTGACGCAAATGGACCAATATTGTTTTGACGCTAACGTCGAAAGCTGCTGCTAATTCAGCCGTAGATTGTGTATCATCAGCTTCCACAACCGCCTTTAATTCGTCATTGTCGACCAAAGTCTTCGGACGACCGCGAGGTTCATTTTTCAGGTCGAAATTTCCAGAACGGAAGCGAGCAAACCAATAACAGGTGGTGCGTTGGTTTGTAGTGTTAGCTCCGTAAACGTCGTTGATGTTGCGTGCCGCTTGTGCCGCGTTGCTGCCACGACGGTACTCATATTCCATAATTACTCGAATTTTTAACGTATCCATGATGACGAAAAAGATTGAAATGCGATGAAAATGTAACACTAATCAATAAAGAAATGACTACTTTTGGAAAAAAGAATCCATGTTTTTAAAATAAAATTAATTTGAAATTAGAATTCTTAGCCAAACAAAAATTATTTTGATTTGAAATGGCCAGTACTGCAGAACGGCAATTTCATAGGTAAAGACCTAATATTTATTTTTATAACCGCTTGCGTGTGGATGGGTGTATAAAGTAACCGAAAAAGAATACCCACGAGTAGGATTGCTAAAGCTACCTACCAAGCGGCTACAAGCGGTTATATTTATTGTTATAACCGCTTGCGTGTGGATGGGTGTATAAAGTAACCGATAAAGAATACCCACGAGTAGGATTGCTAAAGCTACCTACCAAGCGGCTACAAGCGGTTATATTTATTGTTATAACCGCTTGCGTGTGGATGGGTGTATAAAGTAACCGATAAAGAATACCCACGAGTAGGATTGCTGAAGCTACCTACCAAGCGGCTACAAGCGGTACAATTTTTATAAAACCAGTTTAAATAATAGTGAAAACATAACAAAATAGGTAATGATTTTTATTTGCACTGGTCAGTACATAAATGGTCGAAATAAAGATATTATTTATGATTCAATTATCCGGTGAAGCAGTGAAAGCGACAAAGACTAACTGTAACGTAGTTACTGAAATATACTGCTGCAACAGGCAAGTGGACGGATTGGCGAAGTGACATTTTGTTGCCTTTCTGGTACTGCACTCTAATCGGATATTATTTTCCAAAAGTAGCAAAGTTATACAGACTCATTTCTTTACAATAAAATTAGCCAAATTATTCATGCTTCATGTATTCCCTAGGTGCTTAAAGCTTCAATAAAATAAAGTAAGTGGACCTTTAATAAAATTACTCATATCGTGAACCTTGACTATGCGTGTTTTTATAAAAGTATATTGTTTGTCATAGTTACCCGAGATAAGTACCTATACTACAGCTACGTTGTCTCTTATTTCATAACATGATTATAACATTATCATAATTCGGTTTACAATTTGTACACACGACTACATTTCAAGCTATACATTTCCAGTATAATCTGATCCCGGGTTGTATAGGATTTATTTGAATTAAGATTTTTTTGTTTTTAAAAAGAGTGATGTTAGCCGTCCTGACGTCACATTCTTCATCGATGGTTACTTCCACTGAAGTTTATTGGTATATCGCGATAGTAAAACTCGAAAATAGGTTCACTTCACGAACAAACAGTAACAAAGCGATGTGCTCGGCAAGACGGCTAGAACAAGAATTAATCATTGCTCCGACTGTCCGACCTCTTCATAGGTAATGTAGTAGGGTGAACTTCGTGAGTCACTTGTTTACGTCGTTGGAAAGACGCACGTGCTAGCAGTTGATGTTGCTAGTTGTCGCATATTATTTTGCACCAATTTATATATACAAGGTTCCTTGTTAAACACCAACAACCTCGGAGGACTAGATATATAACACCATAAGCCATTCAAGGCACAATGTGTCGGAACCCTACCGCCAATATGCAACAAGGCAAATAAACGATATGATTTGAAGGTATTTAGATTTACCTACAATAATTGTTCTAGTTAATTTCACGGCTTGTGAAATAAACTAATAAATATAATTGTAATTTAATTGGACTGTCCGGTCAGTCCAATTAAATTACATGTGTATATTGAACCCTCGTTTAAAAATTGCACATGTCAATCCAGTCACTTTTCATCGATTTATTTGTAACTAGCTGTGCCCCGCGGTTTTACCCGCGTTAAACTTTATAAATTATAGCCTACGTGTTAATCCAGGGTATCAGCTAACTCCTTACCAAATTTGATTAAAATCGATCCAACCGTTTAGACGTGTAGCAGTAACAAACACACACACTCACACAGTCACAAACTTACGCCTTTATAATATTAGTGTGATAAAATTCAAACAAGACTTTGTAAAGTCTATGTTAAAGTCAATTTGTTCGTTACTTCATGTGCGATTTTTAAACACTTATTATTTAATACTCAGCATTTTTAGCCAATTATCAGTTTAAGAAATACGAAAACATGTTATTTGGCTCTCCATATTAAATTAGCCACGAGATTATTATTTTTTTTTATTTTTTTCTTATTTATTTATTCTCCACATTTACAACTATTTTTACAGGTACAACCCAATACAATAGTGTAGTAAAAAAACTTATACAACCTAATTTCTATAACTAATTATATATAATGTTATCCTTCTGAATTGACTCAGTGTACAGGCAAAAATGTCTATATCCTCTGCTACCCTGTTTAGAGTGCGAAGTGCTTGGGTCAGGGGCGCCTAATTAAGGAGATTTGTGCGGCCACTAGGTACGGCCAGCAGCTGAGGCCGACGTCGCCGCCAGACATATCTGTTCGGAACATTCAGACATACTAAATTTAATATTTATTTTTATTTATTTTATATTTATTTTTTAATATTTATTTGAAGATAACATACGTTGTATATATTAAGCTCCATAAGCGCAGACCTCTGTATGAGGAATAGTAGTAAAAAAATATACACCTAATATATTCAGCCATAAGGCTCAAAATATGAAGCAGCAGGTTATATAAAGCACAAATAAAATTACAGTAAAACAGTAACCCAAAGACCAACCATAATGAATTCTATTACAGTTTAAATTACTTTCCAATACCGCAGAAAGTTCCATTTGAACAAAACATTAAATGTCCCTCATCAATCTCAGCGGGAGAACGAAGTAAATGTAAACACTGATCGGGTATATTTATATATACGAGAGATCGCAATTGTTCAAAATTCGACCGTTAAGGTTCTATTAAATTTTAATTTTAAAGCATTTTTTCGCAATGCAAGGCGTTAATCTAATCTCAAAAATGGGAAATCATAAATTTAATCGTCCGGCGGGTCTCGAACCTGCGCCATCTACCAATCCGGGGTAGGCGCTCTGCGTTAAGCTACGAATGATACACACTGGCAGATCAAATTTTGGATTCCTTCCGGGGATGTAGCTATTATCCATCGGCTTTGTTTTTCTAGAAACATAGCCGACTGATATGTTCACAGTTGCATGAGAGAGATCATATCATATTCGTAATACCTTCCAAATTATTAAATTTGAATTTTATAGCATTTTTTCGCAATGCAAAGCGTTAATCTAATCTCAAAAATGGGAAGTGGGAGGTTCTATTATCAAAGACTATAGATCTGTATAATATTGATCTGTTCTCAGTTTTGACAGTGTTGTCAAAAGCATGGTAGGGTGTGTAACGTTTTTATTTATTAAAAAAATTTACTTCTAATACCTATTACAACAAAATATTTGCTTACTGCACTCTTCTCCATATGAACTTTAACTGTTCCAAATTTCATACTCCTCCGTCCGTCCAATATTCGTAAAAAGGTGTACAAAGATTTTGCTTAACGTATTAATATTAGGTCTTTACCTATGAAATTGCCGTTCTGCAGTACTGGCCATTTCAAATCAAAATAATTTTTGTTTGGCTAAGAATTCTAATTTCAAATTAATTTTATTTTAAAAACATGGATTCTTTTTTCCAAAAGTAGTCATTTCTTTATTGATTAGTGTTACATTTTCATCGCATTTCAATCTTTTTCGTCATCATGGATACGTAAAAAATTCGAGTAATTATGGAATATGAGTACCGTCGTGGCAGCAACGCGGCACAAGCGGCACGCAACATCAACGACGTTTACGGAGCTAACACTACAAACCAACGCACCACCTGTTATTGGTTTGCTCGCTTCCGTTCTGGAAATTTCGACCTGAAAAATGAACCTCGCGGTCGTCCGAAGACTTTGGTCGACAATGACGAATTAAAGGCGGTTGTGGAAGCTGATGATACACAATCTACGGCTGAATTAGCAGCAGCTTTCGACGTTAGCGTCAAAACAATATTGGTCCATTTGCGTCAAATTGGCAAGGTAAAAAAGCTTGACAAATGGGTGCCCCACGAACTCAATGATCGCCAGCGCGAAGTACGCGTCGAGACGTGCCTTGCACTGCTCAACAGACACACAAATGAAGGAATTTTGAACCGCATTGTTACCTGCGATGAAAAATGGATTCTGTTTGATAACCGCAAGCGCTCAGCAAGTTGGTTGGATCCTGGTTCAGCACCTAAACAATGCCCTAAACGAAAACTTACCCCTAGAAAAGTGATGGTCACTGTTTGGTGGTCTAGCGCCGGTGTGATTCATCACAGCTTCTTACCAAACGGGGTGAGCATTACTGCAGATGTGTACTGTGAAGAACTGAGCACAATGATGGAGAAGCTGGCGCATCTCCAACCAGCATTGGTCAATCGCTCGTCTCCGCTGCTCCTGCACGACAACGCGCGACCTCATACTGCACAGCAGACGGTCTCCAAGTTGCAAGAACTGGGGTTGGAAGCTCTCCGTCATCCGCCCTACTCACCAGACCTTGCGCCTACAGACTACTACTTTTTCCAGAATTTGGATAACTTCTTGGCGGGAAAAAAATTCAATACCCGAGAGGCAGTACAAAATGCCTTTGAAGAATTTGTTGCCTCCCGTCCAGCTGATTTCTTTAAGAAGGGCATCAATAAACTGCCACTGCGATGGCAAAGATGCATTGATTGCATGGGTGATTACTTCGATTAATACAAATAAAAAAATTCATGAAAAAAATTCGTTTAAATTTTTTCATACAAAACGGCAATTTCATAGGTAAAGACCTATTATTAAGACGATAAATTCAATGAAAATCTCACTTGACCCAACCTTGGCCTATCTAAGATATATTAAAGGCTATACTAGAATTGCTATTGTAAATTAATCAAAGACGAGGTTAGTGACGTCAGTCGATATGACAGCTCAGGATCGACTTAACAAGCATATCGCTACGCTGAAACAATAATATCAGATAAATCTCTGTATCTCTGGACATTTTAGTCTAGTGATTGCTAAGCGATAACGAAGCACAATGTTCCCCATAAAAATTGTTAGAATGATAATAATACATTTTGACAAACTCACAGGATTTACCGGAGCTTAATAATAATTGTTTTTCCAATAATGTAGGATAAAAAGGTCAGGTCGGAAAAGAAAAGTCTATCCATTACAGCCTGAACTCATTCAGATTCATTATAAAAATATCTAAAATATTTATTTCACAAATTGATTATGCTTCACTTATCAAACAGTTTTAGAAATCTTTTTACGTCTTTATTCGATTTGGAAGAGGAAAATCGCTAAAGTTTGTTTGTTGTAGAAAAGCTTTATCTCACCAGCACATCGATTAACCAGTTCCGAAGATCCGCTATTAAAGGCTAGGCACTAATTACCATGAAAACAACTGCTCGTTAAATACTTGAGGACATTTTTTATTTTACTTTATACCACAAATTTTCCGCCAGTGACTTATAAGCCAAGGTCAAGTAAGTTTAATTATTATAAGTAAAGCGGAGCGCATGCAACCCACTCACAACAGGCGGCGCCAGTGCGACGCGCCTCTGACGCAGCCCCAGATTAAAAGGATAAGCCATCGTCTCGAACAAATGTTTATTTACAAAGGTGACTTTCACGACTATCCTTGTCTTCAGTAACGTCTGATATTTTACATCACTATAGAGTTTGACGAACCCAATTTTATCGCCACGCGCCAATTCCGTATAAACTTACAAGTAAATGCGAAGGAAAATGTATATGTTAGGATGTTTCTTACTTAATTACGGTTAAACGAATTTGGAATCAATCGCGGATAGCACCATAGGGCTATGCTATAGCTAGCAGAATAAAATATTTTTTTGTTCTAAATCATTCATTACAAGTCACAGAATCAAATATCTACCTGTAAAAAATGTTCTGATTGTTAACAAGCGCTTTTTATTTTTACTGGTCTGTTGGTCTAGTGCTAAGCTAGCTGCTAAGCCAGAGGGCGTGGGTTCAAACAAAAATGTTGATAAAAAAATCAGCTCCTTAAAGTTTACATATTAAACAGAGTTTAGCGCCAACTGATTCGGTTGATTTTAACCGATAAAATAGGCTCATAGTTTCAAATTAAAACTCTTCCAACTCAAATTATAAGAGTAACCGCAGAATACGAAGTTTAATTGGACAACGGTTTCGAGTTCGCAAAATATAAGTCAGAAGTATTTCAAAAATGTATTACCGAGAATACCAACTGAGGAAGCTCTAATAAGCCCATATTTATATATACAAAACTTTTGACGAAACAAAGCTCTTAACGGGATAAAGATAAGGCCTCAATTTTTCAGATACTTTTCCTAAATTCCTGAACACAACTTTTCTTTTCTACATCAAAGTCCAATTATATAGATGATATTATTCAAGCTTTGCTCTGAAAGGATAATAATCATTGTATAAGAAACAGAAAAATATGATAAGTCATTTTTACACATTAGTTTAGTGATAGAATCGACATCAGTAAGGCTTCAATGAAATAAGCACCATAGCCTCAATATATATCCAGAACAATCTGGATGCTGGCTAAAAGCCTCTCCCAAGAATCATCTTAGAAAATGCATAATCGCCACGCTTGACAGACGGTTTGGCGATCACAGTAAAATGGTCATAGTATTCTGAAAGAAGCTGCTGCCCGTCCTTTGATAAATATTTCCTCGGGTCGACTTTTACGCCACCGTCACCACACAGCAAATTCGCCGTCACCACATAGCATACATACATAGACTCACGCCTGTTTCCCAGAGGGGTAGGTAGAGACAACGAATTTCTATTTGTCACGATCTATGCACACCTTTTTTGCCTCGTTTACTGTCATTATATTCTTCATACATGCTGGCCGGTTTAGGGTACTTCTGACCTGGCCACATAGCAATCCAGAACAATAACAGAAGAGATTACATAAAGAGAGAAATTGTGGACATAACTTAAGAAGCTTTATTTTCATATGATACTGAAAACATGACGCAAATCAACACCCAAAATACATTTTTAAAATATCAACCTCCCATATCCATCTTAATTCTTGAATAATATCAGGTCATGTTATTTGTATGGGGAGTCAAACACAAACTGACTGTCTTTAAATAGTACATTTTCACGGGTTGATTTTGGCACAGAATATTAAGTGGAAACAGTATTAGATGAGGGTTCAATCGACCCCCAACTGCGGATCGTTTAGTTCCGAGCAATCACAAAAGATATTCGGAACAATCACTCGATAATATATTCTGATACGGAAGATAAATCGTCGACAATCTTTTCTTAAAAAGAAAAGCTAAGGCTTTGGGGAAGGCATGAATAAGATTATCATGAAAATTAAGCTTTATTTGTTGGATATAGGAAAACTTAGGTATGTTCTCCAATAATTACTGTAAAAATACAATGACCGATTTGTTTTTTATTTATATGGGTAATGCTTTCTTATTAACTATCACAGATTTCAAATATTGGGTATTATCAATAAAATACTAATAATTCGCAAAGAAGTAACTGCATACTTAAGGAAAGCTGTTATACGGCGTACACAAATATAAGTTCTTGGCTTTGTAACAATAATACTCGCAAAATAATATTATAACAAAAATTTCTGTCTATTTGAATTTCATTTTTAATATTTTTTTTTATAATATAATATCCTGGGACATTATTAACACACAGCCATCTGATCCCAAAATAAGCAGAGTTTGTACTATGGAAACCAGATAACTGATATATTACATATACTACTCTTCTTTTGTAAATACATACTTATATAGATAACTAGCTGTGCCCCGCGGTTTTACCCGCGTTAAACTTTATGAATTATCACAGCTCCTCCCCCGTAGGTGATAGCGTGATAATATGTACCCTATATGTTGACCCGACCTCATAGTAATATTCATGCAAAATTTGAAGTAAATCCATGCAGTACTTTTTGAGTTTAGCCCGGACATACATACAGACAAACAGATAAACAGACAAAAATTCTAAAAACTATATTTTTGGCTTCGATTTCGATTGTAGATCACGCCCCAAGTATCCGTTTAAAAAAATATTCAATGTACAGTTTCGACTTTCCTACGATTTTATTATATGTATAGATTACACCCAGACTCAGGGCAAACAGACATGTTCATGCAGACAAATACCTGTCTTGGGTTGGAAACGAACCCACGACCTCCGGCTTGTAAAACGAGCATTTGCCAACCACGCTAGCAGGCCTGGCATTTAAATTACCATATTTGATTACTTATTTTCCTATATCCTATTCCTGAGGAAGATATATCCAAAAATCATTTAAATTGCTCCACCCTTTCTTGAGTTATAAATGGTGTAACTAATACCACTTTCTTTTAAATATATATATACAAAGTTTAATCAAAATCCGTTCAGCAGTTTTTGCGTGAAAGAGTAACAAATATCCATCTATATATCCAATCTCACAAACTTTCGCATAGGATTTTATAGTTTATTAGTTAAGATATCTACACTCTTCTATCGTACCTTTAACAAAGCTAAATAAGATCTTGTTTTCTATCGATTTTTACAGACTGGAGGAAACAGTTCCCTCAAGTAACCAGTTTCAGACTCAACGAGGCGACTTCCGCTCATCAATTGAATTGTCTGTTGAGGAAATTCAGTTCCAAAAGCTAATTGCTAATTCGTTTCGACTGTGTTCAAACTTTTTATATGCTATGTTAAAATGTTTATTTATGTAGTCAATTTTAAAGGGTATTTAAATGTAAAAAAATCTTATTTTTATATTTAAAAACGTTCAGTTTCAGTATACTAAGCAAAATAATGATCGCGCAATAAAACAGTTCTCTCAAACTATTAAAAAAGCAATTAGTAGCAATTTAAATGTATTACCCATTGCTATATTTTGAAAAGTGATTTTATTGTGTAAACAAATTTGTCAGGACATATCACACAACGCCATCTAGTCCAAGCTAAGCAAAGCTTGTACTATGTTTACTAGAAAACGAATATAAATTACATGTGTACTTTTTGTAAATATATACACATGCAATACACATAAAACAACCAGACTAAGACAAATAGACATGTTCATAAACACAAATATTTGTCATGTACGAGGGTCAAACCCGCGACTTTTGGATCAGAAGGCAGGCATCACTACCAACCGAGTCACAGCAGTCGTCAGAAGACGAATGATGAAAGCATAATACTTCATCCAGATGAAATTATATATTATATCTCAACTTAAGCGACAACGACTTAAACTTTTATATATCTCTAAGGTTAAGAACACGTAATTACTACCATAACTAAAGCATTTCTCATCGAATAAATAATATGTTTACCAGAATTGGTACAGACGCCAGCAGATCCAGTTACCCCAATCTGTCAAATTTCTTTTATAGATTTATAACTTTATCACAAAAGCATTAGGTTAACTTTCAATTGGGGAAATTTAACAGATTGGGGTAGCTTGATGCGCTGGCATCTGTACGTTAACAACGCAGAAATCGTGAAATTGATAACTCATTAATAAATTTGTTCTGTGGCCTGAATGTCACCTGTCAGTTAAATAACCGAACAACGGTATAGTTCAAAGCACAAACAATTTTGTATTGAAATATGATTCGAAATTTGAATTTAGCATATGAACGATACAATGTTCAGCACACTTTGAATATCTAAACAGGTGGCTGTAAGGAGGAGGATATTCACACCCTGGGGACATGTTTAAGAAAAAAAAACTTGCGGGGCAGTCTTTGGGGACCGCCGATAGACATGAAAACTATTTTTTTCATTTCTCATACTCGGAAAGTGTGGTGTTTATTTGCTCCGAGTAGCGAGTGAAAGATGCTACTTCTCACCTTTGGGTGGGAACAAATTTAGAAAATAGAACAACATTTGGTTAGGATGTAAAAAATCTAACATAATGTAAAAAAAATGCTGCGGTCATGTGAGTGTATAAACGGCCAGTGTGAATTTAAAATAAAATACCCTCCGCCTTACGAATATTCGATCAGGTCACGTATCCTGACGCGTGTTTATCATTTTTTACCCATCCCAAAAAAGTGCACAGCGTCGTTAAAAAAGTTTTACTTCAAACATGCTGCGGTCATGTGAGTGTATAAACGGCCAGTGTGAATTTAAAATAAAATACCCTCCGCCTTACGAATATTCGATCAGGTCACGTATCCTGACGCGTGTTTATCAGTTTTACCCATCCCAATAAAGTGCACAGCGTCGTTAAAAAAGTTTTACTTCAAACATGCTGCGGTCATGTGAGTGTACAAACGGCCAGTGTGAATTTAAAATAAAATACCCTCCGTCTTACGAATATTCGATCAGGTCACGTATCCTGACGCGTGTTTTTACATTTATTACCCATCCCAAAAAAGTGAACAGCGTCGCTAAAAAAGTTTTACTTCAAAATTGCTGCGGTCATGTGAGTGTATAAACGGCCAGTGTGAATTTAAAATAAAATACCCTCCGTCTTACGAATATTCGATCAGGTCACGTATCCTGACGCGTGTTCATAATTTTTAACCCATCCCAAAAAGTGCACAGCGTCGCTAAAAAAGTTTTACTTCAAAAATGCTGCGGTCATGTGAGTGTATAAACGGCCAGTGTGAATTTAAAATAAACTACCCTCCGTCTTACGAATATTCGATCAGGTCACGTATCCTGACGCGTGTTTTTACATTTTTTACCCATCCCAAAAAAAGTGCACAGCGACGCTAAAGAAATTTTCACTTCAAAAATACATGTAGGCAGTCTGAAGCGGGTGACGAACGCAAGGCATCATTCTCAACTGTCGTGCAGACAACACTTACACTTAACTTAACACTTAACTTTAACCTTGTGCAAAAGTTCCAAAGTTAGATGTACGGGGTACTGAGACTTTGTAGTTTAAGAATTTACAGAAGGTTCTGGTCGAATATAAGTAATGTGTTATGCTAACCGATTCTTGTAAACAGTTATTAGTAAGCCCAATAGGCCTCCGAGATGGCTTAACGTCAGTAATTTAAATCAAATAATATTTATTTCACAACATTTTAAGTACATGTTACTTCGAGCAATGATTTCTGCACTAAACACGTAGGATTGTCTTGCAGGAACCAAATATTTTACATTAATAAAGAATTACACACAACACTTAAATGAAACAAAAAAACAGAATATATAAACTTCTTGAGAATTCTTTGATATTACATAGATTATTGGGTTACATTTCCACATCACAAAATTATAAATTTTCGTGATGTGGAAATGTAACCCCTATTAGACAACTGCAACCGAGGCGACAGCTTTGGGCACTCACCGAAACACGGAGAAACTCAGAAATTAAAGCACTTAAGCGGTCACTCATCTATCACAGACTGCATTCCTAGATGCTTAACCTTGTAAGTCCATGTTTTGTTTTACATTTTTTTTCTTAATATCTCTATTAAAGCAAACAACGTTCACTTGCACTTATACGAAGTACATACTATCTCCACGCCACGCTATTTGAATTAATGGAACTTACATCATCTAATGCTTCTAGTATCCAATTTGTCTACTAGGTAGTAACAACGACGGCTATATAACACTAATTGTGGCCACGAACTTATATTTGGGGAACTATAGTTACTTCCAGGACATAATATGCCATGGCCAACCAGACTATGGAGCAAAACATATACATATATGGCCTTTTGCGTCTGTTACAGACGATTTACGGCGCATTGTCTGAGAGACATTTCTTATGGTGGCTAAACAAACCGATGCGAGAGCGACATAGCCCGCCGCAGTCCTGACAAGAAAAGTTTGCGGTGGCTGGTGCCGAGCCGCTTTCATGTCGCTTCTGTCTCTTATCAGTAAGTATTCCGAACCAGGCTTCATCAGATCTTACGACCCTCCACGCACCTAAATATACTAAATGGGGTTACATTACCACATCACAAAACATCTACGTATGTGGCGAGTCCCTGTAAAGTACACCCCATATTAATAACTCAGTGTGGTAGTACTGTGAGCAACCGCAAATAATTAGGTCATAAGTTCAACTCCCAGGTCGGTCCATTGAAGTGATTTTGGAATTTTCTGTTAAGAAAATTTCACAGTATCAGCCCGACGTATGGGAGTTAGCGGTATTACATCCCTTTGCCTCGGAGAACACATAAAGTCGTCCACCACTTTCCAGTTGTGTTTCTAGTCGTCTCATCGGATCATGAGAATGGTGGAATATAATGTGCCCCTATTTCCACACACTTGTGCACTATAATATGCCCGCGCAGATGGCTTATCTCCATTGAGAGTGGCCGCCATAACCAAAATTTGACCAAGTGGATATTATTATTAGTTATCACTTCTGTTCAATCTCCTGCTACTCTATGGCTACAACTAATGTTTACCATCGACACGATAATAAGAATAAGTAGTATTTCTTCTCCTAAGTAGTAAATTTTGTCCTAATATTAATATGTGAAGCAAAAGCTTTGTATTGAGTATGAAATTTGGAACAATTAACGTTCATGTGGAGAAGAAGTTGAGATAGCTGCTAATATTTTTATGTAATAAACATTATAACGAATTATATTAATAAAAACAATACACATACTAAAATGCTTTTGACCCAATGACAAGAGATGACGAACTGGATATCAAATCTGAGAACAGTATAAATATTATTTGTCTTTATATTATTTTATTTGGAACAACAAACAATTTCACAATACATGTTACAAACATTATTATCACTGATAAACAATTCTGTAATCAACAACATTATCCACAGATTATAAGTCGTTAATGTCTATAGTTTTTGACAATAGAAACTTAATGGTCGAATTTCGAACAAGTGCGATCTCTAGTAACTCTTATTACGGCCACGAACTCAAAAGTAGGACACTATTTGGCAGCAGACTTCGGTTAATATAATTTGGGCTACTCTGGAGAAGTATAATTGAACTCCGAAGCCCGTTTGTTTCAATAAATGCAACATTTTGGAGAACAATCATAAGCTATAACTAATTTGACTTTACTAAGTGTAACCTAAAAAGTGGACTTAAATTAAGGAGCTTAATTTGCCTTAAACTGAACAATGTGTAGCACATCATCATGTGAAATACGCAATAAATATAGGAACTGCAAAATGCATCAGCTAATTGTTATTCTTGAATGAGATCAAGAATAACAATTAGCTGATGCATTTTGCATGGGGCGTCAATTTTTAAAGTGAAAACTTCTTTAGGCGCGTTGAGCGCTTTTTGGGAAAATCGCGTCCGTCCCAAATTCCCATAAGCGATACATATGTTTATATGTACTTAGATATACCTCCGAGCGTTATTAGTATACATATATATCTATGTTACTTGAAATAATAATGTATACAACTATATTACTACAAACATGTTCTGACTATTTACAAGCGCTTTTTTAAAGTCTACGTGAATAAAAACCTTTTTTATCTCAATGTGAAGTATCAATTATTGTATTGCAGATTATTTAGATTAGAAGTGAAAACAACTTTTCACTTCTAACGGCATGTAGTCCTCTAAGACTGTCCCGCATGGCTTGACTCCGGGCTGAGAGTTTATCTTTCAATATAAATATATAAGCATAGCAGCACCAACTAAAATACCATTCAGTCAGTTAAAAGCGTCTCAAGTAAGCCACGAAAAAATTATGAAAAGAATTGTATAAATTCGAGTCTGAGAACCACGGTGCGGTGGCGGAGAGGTTAACGCACATGGGGCCTGATACCCGTGGTTCGCGGATACGATTCCCACGCGCAATTAAATTTATACGATTAATTTTAAAAGATTTCTGAAAAATCATTCAGTTAGGCAAGAAATATAAATAGTTTTATTCAAACGTGTACAAGAGCGCCGGACGAACTTAACTGATCAAGTATCGGTCCGGTAAGTTACGTCCCGAGAGGCTGCCGGACCGGTCGTAAACCCAGCACGAGCGGTAAATACAATTAATAAGGTGGAACTCGATACGGGTCGATGCAATGCGATAAAACTTTATCTACACGCAATATGTAGGCTCTGCACGGTTTTGGACGCCGACACTCGCTATTTTATAATGCAGCCAAAAGGTTTACTTTCTGGTATAAAAGAAAATCTTAGGTAAGTTATTGTTAAAAAAAATATATAGTTTTGACTTCGACTTTTCTATGCTACAATAGTTATGAACAAAATTTAAATGGGACCATACAATAATAATTCATAGAAAAAAGAAGATCGATCAAAATCGGTTCAAAATAACGGCGATAACGTGTAACATCTAAAAAATTGTGCGGTCAGGACGTTCTGTTATGAACTAAGCTCATGATTTATAACAAAAACAAATAATAAATAAGATTTAACGAAATTCCTACGCTTTTAGTATTGAGGGTTTTACTACGCACAATGCAGTATGTCAGTAACCGCCCAGAGTCGAGGTTCAAGCCTCAAAGGGAGTGCTCTACGGCGTAGGTACGGTTTTAAAATTATATTTGATGAAACCACTCAGAACTGGAGTATAAGCTCGTCTCTATTGTCCGGGGAAGCCTACTAAGTTAAATTCAAGCGTTTTGTTAAAAAATGTTATGCCCGCCGCTCCAATCTTACGGCACTCTCATATATAATAGAGAAAGAGAAGCAAGAAAGTAAGAAAGTCGCACGTGTGGCGTAACAGCTAAGACAGTCGTCTCGCCGCTTCGTGTCGTGGGTTCGAGTCCCGCGCCGGACAACTATTTGTGTGACCCATAAATAGTTGTTCTGAGTCTGGATGTAATTAGTGTCCGTCTATTATATGTTTGTAAAGTACCCCGCGACACAGGGATTATATTGCCAAATGCGGGGGTTGACTTAAAAAAAATATCGGCTATTTCTTACCTGACGATTTCTACCACTAAACTCCTACCGATAGCTAGGTAGCTAACTAGCTAGCTACCTTAAGGAACTTCGTTCTAACGAAAATCAAGAATGCTAACCATTCATGCTTTTATAATAATAAGCTGACCTCATATGAACAACTTGATTGCACAATGGTCATGCCATGTATATTGCAAGCAAGCTCCATAGACTACGGTAATATCAGATAGTCCATATTTTAGTTTGCTGACTTGATGCCTTTATCTTCGTACAAAAGACCTAAGCGCAGCAACAGCATTTGAGTTTAATACACAATAATCTGGCTTTACTACAGGCGCCACGGCGGCGCAAAATTTACACATTTCAGAAAATTCCAATACACTATATTCCCAAAATGTCTCCAGATACGGTAATAATTAAGTACCCAGGTGTATTAAACGCGACATCTTGGCGTAATACGAACCCAATTAGACGGCAGACAGGCTAATTAATATGTCACATCGTTCATTTGTCTTACGAGATTAGGGTCAAGTCTTTGTTTGTGGTTACAAGATAAATATAGTATTTTGTTGTGTAAATCTTTATATATTCTTGTACGTGTTAATATACTACAAAAAGATGGATAAGATAAGTCTTTATTTGCATTAAACATGGTACACAAGTGTTACAAAATTTATAGAAGATGTGCACATGTTTAGCTACACACTAAGTATCATTTCCATGCAACATAATTGTCAAAATAAAAAGATGAATTACAATAAAATAATGTATACAACTATATTACTACAAACATGTTCTGACTATTTACAAGCGCTTTTTTAAAGTCTACGTGAATAAAAACCTTTTTTATTTATTTATTTATTTTAAACATTAATTTAAACACGTATTAAGAGACATAACATAATTGACAACGTAAAAAAGTATTACAATAAACATTAAACTATACTCGTAAGAGAATACAGAATACAGAACGATCAGCATACATTAAAATCTTTGAATAGCCCTACGAGGAGAACCCCGACAGAACCCTTACGACATAAAATTAGAGTTATGAGTAATGACGAAGGGGATGGACATTCGTGTTAATGGGTCATAATGTGATATTTAACTCGCTCAGACCGCTGGTGCCTCCATGCTTTTCTTAGGCGTAGGAGTGACATCGGGCTTCATTTCCCGTTTCAGTGCGACCACGACATGACAGTGAGTGGCACCGAACTACTACAAAAAACAATCTTATTTATTGATTAATCCGGGTTTATTCTGCGGTGGCCTTAAAGAGTTCCTAGGCCACCAATAATTTCACCCCTTTTATCTTTTAAACTTACCAATCCTTTTTACACATGGTCAGAAACGCGAAGGTTTTACTCATGGTGTTGGACGGTACGGTTGCCTGGAAGAAATCGCAGATGATGATAAGACCGCCTATCGTACCTACATATGTCAATAATTAGCTGTATTTTGTTGACTATCGTCATAAGTAATATACTAGTAGTATGCATATCTTTTAATTTGTATGGTGACTTAATTACTGAAAGATTTACTAGCAGATTCATATTAAGAGATTCAAAAAAAATTCAAAATTCAAAATTCAAAAGTCGTTTATATCGTTAAAATATTACATTTGTGTGGAATCGTCAATTTTTTTTACCCTACCGTGCAGTGCATGACGTGGCAGCTACTGAGAAACACTGCCAGAAAACTCAGTAGGAATCCTTTTTTAAAATATATATTTCTTAAATAAATTTACATTGTATTTAAATGTGTTAATTTAGAGCGACTCAATCCCAAGCTGTTTTGTCACTTAAATAATCAGAAGTTTTGTAATAAGCCCTGCTACACAATTTGGCTTTTATAATTCTTTTAAACTTATTCATAGACATTTCTCGGATATCACTGGGAAGTTTGTTATAGAATCTTATACATTGCCCCATAAAAGAGTTACTTACTTTGTGGAGACGGGTGGTATGTAACACAAAGTTATGCTTATATCGAGTATTTATATTATGAGTATCACTCCTTTTACAGAAGGAGTCTTTATATTTATGCATATAAATTAGATTCTCATATATATACTGACATGCTACAGTCAGAATGTTAATCTCTTTAAACTTCTCTCTCAAAGATTCTCGCGGACCAAGTTTATATATTGCTATAGTTTGCTATTGCTATTGCTATTGCTATTGTTTATAGATAAATTTAGTACTTACGAATCAGCACCTTAAGTGTAAACTCAAGATAATATCCGCATCAGTGTTCAACACAAAACACGCCCCATAGCCGATTAAAACTAATGACATTTTATGACTATAATCTAGACTAATAAATGATTATGTACTTCTCGCGTGTCAGTTTCCAACTAATATATATAATATAGTATAAATGAAAATGTGAGTTTGTTAATTTCTTACGCTTTCACGGCTAGACCACTCTATCGATCATCATGATACTTTACACACTCATTGCCGGGTGTCCAAAAAAAGACATAAGATACCATCCATCCAGAAAAATATAGTACTCTTCCCAATTGACAACGCGAGCTATGTCGTGGGTAAAATCTAGTTTCCTTAAAAGTCTGTATTACCCAACTCTAAAATTAAAAATAACTGTTTCAAAGTCTTGTTTGATAATATTGAAGTCTCTTTAGGTTCAACATCCCCATTATCATCTTGCCGAGACGTCCACTGCTGGACACAGGCCTCCCCCAGAGATCTCCACAAACAGGCTTCCACTAAAGGTTAATTAAATTTTAGTAAGTATCTATACATATAATAAAATCGTAGGAAAGTCAAAACTGTACATAGAATATTTTTTTAAAAGGATACTTAGGGCGTGATCTTCATTCGATATCGAAGCCAAAAATATAGTTTTTAGAATTTTTGTCTGTTTATCTGTTTGTCTGTATGTATGTCCGGGCTAAACTCAAAAAGTACTGCATGGATTTACTTCAAATTTTGCATGAATATTACTAAGAGGTATTGGGTCAACATATAGGCTACATATTATCACGCTATCGCCTCTACAGGGGAGGAGCTGTGATGTTTTATTAAGTTTAGAGCGGGTAAAACCGCGGGGCACAGCTAGTATTAACTAAAATTACTGCGGCCGTAACTGAGAGAATCTGATACCTAGAACTTTAGTGGCTACGTTTGAAATTACTACGTTAGACTAAAGACGCAATCTGAACAACTCTATACATAATATAGGATCTGTTTCTCCTAGTTTACATACATATGAGTTGAGTACCGCAGGAGGACATCGGATATCAGGATTCCTTGACCTACTTGTTCTAAGTCGCTAGCAACGACGAGCGCCACAGGAATATGTGCAGAACCAATACTGCATTGAAATACTGCTATTGGTAATGTATTAAACATCGTTACATAAGGACGTTCTGTAAGCTTACTACGAGTTGTGTTCTCTATGGTAATGAAACGTTGCATGTTGAACGATTTGGCGGGTCATTATATACTATCAAGAAAACATCCAGCTGACTGAGACATCATCAATAAAAAGTTCGACAAATTCAAAAAGAAAATTCTCCGAGTTTTTAATTTTTTTTTTTGTTTTTATTCATTGACCATCACAGTCATGATCCGATGGGACGAAAGCGACACGACCGGAAAGAGGTAAGGTACATGACCGACACGGGGGTATAATACTTCTTCAACTGCCAACTTCCTTCAAGCTGATATTGAGAAATTTTCTTTACAAGACCGATTTTTTCGTGTGACCCGGAATTTAAACCCAGGACATTACTAGCTACTAGCCGCTAGCGCTAGGCCAATGAGACAGTCACCCGAATAGTTCTGGTAGCAGCCACAACAGGTTACACTGGAAGCCAACTCCAATAGAACTAAAGAAAGGTAAAACAGAAGAAGATATTTACTGTACCGATCTTCAATCTGATGGTCCTATCGGTACAGAGAGTACACCTGTGTTTGCGAAAATACTGCACTATAATAAGTCTTGTTTAGCTAACCAGTATTCTTTAAAACAAGAGAAAGAATCACTATTATTATTATAAATAGTTTAGCACAATTATTAGTATAAACCGTATTATTATAGACACATTTTACATGCGTGAAATTTCAATTTACAATTCAAAGTAAACAACTTAAATACGAATATCAATAATTTAAGTTATACACAAGATTAATTGGATACAAATATAGAGTGTATTTATTGCCAAAACAGAGTGGTCGCCCTCTAAAGTCAATTAAGTTCAATAATAAATCCCTTTATTCCCAAATTGACTAAATTAAAAAGTTAACTGAGCCGTCGACCTTTACCGAATTAACCCTGAAAAGGGGAATGAACTTTCTAGAATATTTATCTATTAAGATAACAAATTTGATTCATCAACAAAAAATCTTCAGATATTACAATATTAAGCAAATAAGAGCAATATTTCATTTCATGAACTTTCAATGAAGTCCAGAATGTTTTTGGCTGAATAAATATGACTGCACGTGTGGCGCAGCGGCTAAGACAGTCGCCTCGCCACGTCTTCTCCCGGGTTCGATTCCCGCGCCGGACAACTACTTGTGTGACCCATAAATAGGTGTTCTGAGTATCGATGTATTTTGTATCCGTCTACTATATATTTGTAAAGTACCCCGGGACTCAGGGATCGGATTTTCCAATGCGGGCGTTGTCTAAAAGCGTGCGGATACACATTACAGAAGTCATTAATTTAACTACTATTATTTTAGGGCAGGCGTCCATAGGCTTTACCTCTAGTAACCCTCCATGGAATACCTGGTTAGAGTTACACGGTAGCTGCATTGAAGTAAACTAGAGCTACGCTTTCTTTCACTCTATAATCAGCACGACTGAGAAAGAATCCTAACAATAACACATTAACATAATGATGATAATACTTGGTAAGTACTCCGTAATGTGGTACTGGGTATAAGTACGGTCAGTCCTCGTCAGCGAGAAGGGATGGGTCGGCAATGCGTGAGCGCTGTTAGCGTATGCAATCTTTGTAATAATTATAAAGGATACTACTACCGCTAGATCAGACTAATATTAGTGTAGAATCAATCAGTACAGAATCCGATAATATTTAGGACTTAAAGCTCGCATGAGCATTAAGATGCTAGCCAAAAGCATTCTACTGACAACATTGATAATATTTCACTTAATTATATAGTTATTAAGGAGCGGAGTAAGATGAACCTATTTGAAATTAACTTTTTGAGAGGTATATGTGACACATAAGAACTCAAAAGGTAACTGTAAAGAAACACAAATTACTGAGTATAGTTTACGTATTTACCTATTGTACCTATAGTTATATTAAACTTTTTAACTATATAAACGGTCTGATATACCTCTTCATGACAACTCCTTAATTGAACTAGAGATAACAGGTGATTAGGAAACTCAAATTTACACACAATACACATACAAATATATTTAATTTTAGATTAATTTAAAAACTACCACTATCTCAATACATATATTACTTGGGCTTTTGTAAATATATTTATGCTTATATATTTCATTCATTATGTATTTGAAATATATATACAGCAGACTTTTTCGCAATATCAATTCTTGGCGATCTATTTACCTTCCAGAGTGAAACATGGACATGTCTTTGATCAAATATAGTTTCACAAGTAGTTCATTAGGCTTCTTCCATACTATTTTATCGGCACCCATATCACGTGAAGCTAAAATGTTGTATGAGTTGTGTGATTTGCATACTTGGTTAGTATTAGTGTATCATGATAATAAATAGTCTTAATGTGTCAGTTGTAAGTTGGTATGTGGTATGATGGAACTGTGGTGACCATTATCAAAAGTTCCGAATTAAAATAAATAGTACATATGCGTCACCATATGAACTCTAAATGAAGTATATCTTATATTAAAAGTCAACACAACGTCAACGTAAAATCATACAAAGCCACAGACTGTTAACAATCGAACCTACCCCATTCATTGCGGAAGAACAATTGCTATTAATCAAATAACGCTTCAGTAATCAGTATAACGAGGCTCCCAATGAGTACAATGACGCCCCTCAGAGTGTTGGATTTGATTAAGTGTTTACTTAAGTACTGTAGATGTGACTAGCAATTATTGCTTTATTACCAGTTGAAAATACAGATACTAGAATACATAGACTAGAATACATAGATACATATATGCCAGTTTAAATCGGACGAAGCTAAAAATAAGTCAGCGTTTTACGATATTGAAGAATTTTAATAACGTTAAGTTCAATAAAAAATAAGTAGAAATTGGCACGATCAATTCATGAGTAATTATTGGTGGTCTAAAATTAATCCCTGTATGGTGGAGCAATGAGATGAAATGAAATTTATTCAGCACATGGGTATTAACATACACTTGTACTTGTCAAGTTCAAAATGCAGTACACAAACATAGTCGAACACAGTATAAAAATTACAAAAATATAATTACTCTAAAAAAATTAATCTATTATTTTGAAATTTAGTTGTACAATATTAAAATTAAAGAATTGAAGGCAATGAGCATTTGGCTAGCGCAGAAGGCTCTTAACCAGTAGCTTATATTAAACGATTAATACCCGAGGCCACCCTTTTAGGGTTCGGGCCACAGCTCAGGGGGCCGCTGAAGGAAAAGGACAGAATTCTAAGAGCGGGTGTGATCAGTTGCACGGGATCACCAATGACGTGTTAAGGGGCCAAAGCGATCCTCGCCGCTGAGGAGCCTACCCTAGCTAACCTGCGGCTTTCTCTAGCTACCTAGGTGGACGACCCGGAGAAGAAAGCCACAAAGAAACTCCGGGCTTGCTTTTTTCGTCTTCTTTTGGTTTTTGTTTTCGTTCTTTTTTTTTTATCATGTATTTTCTTACATTGGGATGGGCGTTATGTAGGCTAATGCACGCACAGAACCGTGGTCATCTAATGATTCGAAAAATTGTGAGATAATAAACAATAACATTAAATTTCACTCAAACAATTAGAATAACCTCATGCTAGATGAAAAAACGGTGGGTACATCCGCGTACATTTACAAAATTAACAAGTCACACGAAGTCAACCAGAGGCAACGACTGTATGAAAAAATAAAATATTATGAGTACCCCAACAGCAGTTCGACCAGTTACCGCAAGCAGCACCCGTTCACGAGTATGACGTATACTTAACAAACATGCATTTCACAGCAGACTTTGGTGAGCCTTCATTTCAAGCTCGTTCTGTGTTACATAATCCAGTCATTATAGTCAGCGTGGACTCTGTAGAGGGTTGTGTTAAGTATACTATATATACTAAGCGACAACTGATCCCCATAATGACCTTGGTCTATATTAGTAGGAGGATCTAGAGGTATATTAAGGATCTCCTGATCTCAATCAAATCGTAAATTTATTTATCTATTTTTATGTTTTGAAGTTATTTTCATTGTTATAATTTCCACCTTCGAGGTCGAGGTAAATAAAGTAAAAACTTACACTACGTTAATGGCAACAGATTTTCGGGATTGCGACTTTCGAATTTCAATAAACTGTTTTCTTTTATTCGTGTAATAATAAATAGATGTTAGACATGCGTCACACGAATATATTTTACTAGCTGTCCCGGCAAACGTCGTCCTGCCACACAAATAGAAATATAATCTGTCACTTAGCAGGTTTATTGTAAATCTACTATACAATAGTAATTGCCCACTTCGCAAACGTTCTTCTTCAGTGGATTGATTCGTGATTTTACTGTGATATACAAATAGATAACATAATAATTGTTAGTAGGTATAGCAAATAAAATGTTTTGATTTATATGAAATTGGCGAAATGTTTGGAGAAATACAACCATCATCGCCAATTTTATATAATTTTATTTGCTATACTAACAATTATTATGTAATATCGAATCCATTTATTTATGAACTAATCGTCGAATGTCTAACATGCCACATATGCGAAGCTTAATTGCATGACGGCTTCGTTAGGAAGTGTTAGTTCGCGGCTTTTTTAACAATAGTACTTGCAAAATAATATTTTTTAACAACACCAAAACAAATAAGGAGGATTCAATCACAAATATTGTTTTATACCTAAACTTGAATTTTTTTTTGTTTACCTACTCAAATTCTACTTCGCTTCTAAATCTCTAATTACATTACGCGGCACCCATTCCAAACAAAATAGTAAAACAAGTCCAACAATTAAACAATATTCAGGCGTCTCAAAAACCTCGCTTTGCTTAATCACACTAATATTGTAAAGGCGAAAGTTTGTGTGTGAGTGTGTATGTTTGTTACTTCTTCACGTCTAAACGTCTGGAGCCACCCTGGATTAACACATAGGCTATAATTTATTAAGTTTAACGCGGGTAATACCGCGGGGCACAACTAGCCAATAATAAAAAATAGGAAATGGTTTAAACAAGGTAAACCAGTTTAAAATTACACTCCATGGAGTTTTAAGTTATAAAAGACAGGATTATCCACCTATCTCCGGTGCTAACAAGAAAAATTGGATACGTTCACCGAACTGCCACGTAGTTGTAAAATCACAGCATGGATTCAGCTTTGCAGCGTTGCATTCACTATCAAATAATAGAACGATAAAACTAGCTTAGTTCCTCTGTTAGAGCTTTGACGCTCAACGTTCTAACTATAATCATATCACAGATATTACAATAGCACTGAGCAGAGATAAGTTTTACCGTAGTTTTTAGAAACTTTTAAACACATATTATAGTGTGCTCAGTTTTGAGATTGTTGAGGAGCGTTATAAAAACACAGTTACTAACAGCAAAGACCAAGTTTTTGTAGCTGCTAACGTACACACAATATTGTATATTATCTGTTACGATTATATACAATATTGTGTGTACGTGCGGATTGGTAGATGGTGCAGGTTCGAGACCCGCCGGACGATGGAATTTATGATTTCCCATTTTTGAGATTATCTGTTACAGCTTAACGAGCCCTCCCAAGCACTGAGACGCTCAGAAAAACCACTTAGATCTCCACTGGTCACCCATTCATGGACTGACCGCGTGCCTAGGTGCTTTACCTCGCCGATCACTTACGGACGGCCTCAGAAAAAAAATATATATGACTCTTATATATAGCAATAAACGATAACATAATGTTTTAAGGTTAGTGTACATAAGGTTTTAAGAAAATTGGTACGGCAAGGGAAAATTGGTAATGAGTGAAATAAAGTAAATGTTCACAAAGAACAGATTGCACTTGTTCGCGATTAGACCATTAAAATTCTTTTGTCAAAGACTATAGACATTAAAGGGAGAAATAATATTGATCTGCTCTCTGTTTTGAAAGCATGGTAGTGTGTGTAATGTGTTTTTTTTATTAAAATAATTTATTGTAATGCCTTTAAATAAAAATATTATCCTTTTGCACTCCTTATCCATATCAACTTTAACTGTTCCAAATTTCATACTCCTTCCGTGCGCGCAATTTGCATAAGGGATACTAAGTTTTTGCTTCACATTTATAGTATCATGTCAGCCAAAGTACGTCCACTGCTGTACAAAAGCCTCCCCAGAGAATGGGGATATGCCATAATCGCCACGCTTGGCAGGCGGGTTGGCGATCGCAGTTTGATGGTCAAAACCAAAAAATCGCTGCTGCCCGTTCTCTGGTAGGCATTTCCTCGGACGACTACTACGCCCCTCACGGGATGAGATGGGGTGATGATATTCGGTGCCGTCACCACACAGCAACTTTTTAATATTATGATATTATTATAAGCCTCAGTAACAAGTCATAATAGTGCCGTAACACGTTAATAACATCAGCTTATCGAGTAATCCACCCCCTGTTCCTATGAACACGTCTAATTGTCACAGCCAGAGTTTCAGATTTGCATGAATTAGCATAATGTTGTTACAATAGACAGGGACTTACTTACGTAAGCACGATAACTATTTCACAGGTAGATACTGAAGATAATTTATATCTTCAATAACTTGATAGGTCCGCCATAATAATAATATTGAATTCGTACCATAATATAGACAAAACTATTCGGACGATAAGTAGTAAAATATAGCTAAAACTATAAATTTCGATAATTAAACTTAAACATAATCTCTTTGACAGTAAGTTACTACAAGCTAGCTAAATATCATAACTATTACAAAATAAATTTTAAAAATGTTTTCATATAATCCTAACTAGAAATAATTATGTATACTTAACTATATTACTACAAACATGTTCTGTCTATTTACAGCGTTTTTGTAAAGTCTACGTGAATAAAAACCTTTTTGATTTTATTTTACACAAATACGTCCACAAATAAGCAAGCGGCGCTATATGGTACGTGGTTATCATAGTCTATGGATGTGTCAACACTAAAGACGCTCCCACTAAAGACAGTTTCGCACACATGAGCATGTCATTACGCTAGTTGTAAGTGAAATTAAAGACTCCACTTGAAAGAAAAAAAGAAAAAATATCTGCGGGTACGTATATAATTTGTCGTGGACTTTTCTAGGGCAAGGACGAAGGTAGGTGGGATTGGGGTATTCTGCTCCGTTGCCCCTTTTGCGCCATGTACTATTGGTCACTAGGATACGTACCCTGGGTGACGCCTGCAGCGACTGTGCCACAAGCAGATCTTGTGGCACGTGGGGGCTGTAGACTAGGATTTTCTTACCGACGCAGCCTCAAATTTACATGTGTGTGATGTGGGTGTACGTGTTATCAAGTACTCAATAGTCGCGCAACGGTTATGACGTAGCTGCTATATTATTATTATTGTATATTTACATTGTGATTATTCATTTAATTAGTGATTATCATTTTATTAATTACTATAATGATTCTATAATAATTTTACATCTTAAAACTATTGTTAATCGATATTAGACTTTCAAATGTTTATCACTGATAAAAATATAAATAGGGTAGGAGATTATTAAAGAGGCATTCTTTGTACGACGGTAGATGAGAACGTTACTCTGTTCGATTAAATATTGTGTGTGGAAAATATCTCGGAGTTCTAATGTGCAGAACCTACGAGTGCGTAATAGTAGATAGAAAAGTAAATGATTTGCAAGATAATTTCTTTTTTTTAGTATGCGATGAGTAAATCTTTTAGAGTCTGATTGAACTTAAGTCACAACAAATTAAATATCTCTTAAACTTGCTTTTATGAATAACCATCAACTATATTTTCAGCATTTAATCATCAATCATAAGTTATAAGAAGAAATGATATTTTAATACGTTATAAAATATTTTAAGTTGTTATAAATAAATTTCAGGCTTGACCATTGAAGTTGGCACCCATTGACATCTCAACAACTAAGGCACATACATACATATATATTGAACTTGGCTCTCATTTCACATTAATGTTTTTGATGGGATAACACATTACAATTAACGTTTCTCCGGGAATTGGATAGTAGTGACGCAATATCAAAACGCAGCCATTTTAATTAAAAGTATTATGTTCCTCCATCAAAAACAGCACATTACCAATAAAATTCTTCATAAAAATTGCTATATACGGTTGGTGTACTCAAAATAATGAATCATTAATCACATTAATACGTTGAAAGCCTATAAAGACCCAGTGGTATGCTAAGAGGATTTGAAACACGTTCAATTAAAGTCAAATGTGATTAATTCTTGTCTGAAAACGATTTGAAAAACAATGTGCTTCTCACTTACCCACAGATTAGGCTTCTCTCATCTGTAACAATACGATATAATGTAATAATGTTATTTACGAACACACACGTCTAAATAGGAGTCACAAAAAAACCATTTTCTTAATAGTTCAGCCCGCTAGATGCTCTCACCGGTCCGTAAGTGATCGACCAGGTTAAGCAACTAGTTTCGCGGTCAGTCCATAGATGGGTGACCACCAAAGTTGTTTCATTTCCGAGCGTCTCCGTGTTTTGGAGGCGAGGTTAAGCCGCTGCTGCTGCTGCATTAGACAACAGTCGTTAAGCCATGTCAGAGGTATTTCTTTTCTTTTTTTACAAGACAGCGCCCGCACTTGGGAAATCCTGGTATCACGGGGTACTTTACAAACATATAATTGACGGACACAAAGACATCCAGACTCAGAACAACTATTTATGGGCCACCCAAATAGTTGTCCAGCGCGGGACTCGAACCCGGGACACGAAGCGGCGAGGCGACTATCTAAACCGCGCCACACGGCGGCTTGAACAATTCTGACACCAGGGTAACCACTGCGCATACGATAAATAACTGAATCCTCGCAAAAAAATATAGAGACTTAATCAGTAACAAAATTGATATCATCTCATAAATAATAATACAAGCATTGTGATTTTAAGCTAGAACTCTCAATATAAACATATATGACGGTATAGAAAATTCATACCAACAGTTATTTCAGTAGTAAGGCACAGAACACACTCACATAACTGAATCCTCGCAAAAACTTAATACGCTACTTTCGATCTTTTTTTATCAAAGTTATGTTATTATTCATAACTTTCAGGAAAAGCATAATTATGTCAGCTGTATGTTTTTTTAGCCGGTTAGCGTGGTTGGTAGATACTTGCCTTTCACGCCGCAGGTCGTGGGTTCGATTTCCTCCCAGGACAGATATTTGTGTGCATGAACATGTCTGTTTGTGCTGAGTCTGGGTGTAATTAGATAAGTTTGAAGCACAAGCTCTGCTTAGTTTGGAATCAGATGGCCGTTTGTGAATAATGCCCCAGGATATTATTATTATTATATTATGAACTATACTTGTTACTACTGATCGAAGAAATATTGTAAATATTAACATTAATTAAAGTTTGTACAAATTCATTTACAGTGTCTTCTCATTTCTGACCGACATCCTAAAAGTAGAAGGTTATAAATTCGATACATTTTTCTTTATGAATGAATGGTTTATTTCCATATTTATAAGATGCTATTACATAATACAATCAATAGTTACAGAATTTGGTTGGAATTTAAATTGCTGGGCAACCTTTTCTTATATGTACAGACGGACGCCAGCATATCCAGCTACCCCAATCTGTCAAATTTCCCCAATTGAACCTCATGGTTTTGTGATAAAGTTGAAAATCTACAAAAGAAATTTGACATATTGGGGTAGCTGGATATGCTGGCGTCCGTACATTGGTTATTCCAGCGTTTATGAACCAAATTTGATTATTAGTTTTAATTTTAATATGCAAGCTTGCGAGGTGGTCACTTGTGTTTCGTTAACATCAGTTAATAATATTAGGATTTATATGGAAATTAACAGTTTCAAGAGGTTGAACGCCATGGAAATATTACTCTTTAAATAAACATTTTTAACTACAAAGTAGATGTAGAAGGCATAAGTGTATATAAGTATACTCGTATGCATAGTGAACAAATGTACAGACGCCAGCACATCCAGCTACTCCAATCTGTCAAATTTCTTTTATAGATTTTCAACTTTATAACATAAGCATAAAGTTCAGTTTCAACTAGGAAAATTTGATAGATTGGGGTATCTTGATGTGCTGGCGTCTGTACGTAACTATTGACAACTTCTAATGTTATAATTTAATTTAAAGCTCTAAATATTTTAAACTTTTTAGTTGATTTTAAAGTCGGTGATTTGTTTTATTTAATTAAGCAGTAATTCATCATCATCATATCAGCCGAAAGACGTCCACAGCTGGACAAAGGATCTCCACAATAGCCGGTACTGCGCTGCCCGCATCCCGCGACCCAAGATTTCAAATCCCACACTTCCTAGTCATTATCGTCCTATCTCCATTCTTCCTTTCCTGTCCAAAGTGCTCGAGTCCTGTGTCTACAAACAGCTGTCCCATTTTGTGCTATCCAATGAGCTGATAAGCCCCTTACAATCCGGATTCCGACCAGGGCACAGTACCACCACGGCGCTCCTTAAAGTGACTGGCTATATTAGAACCGGCATGGAGGCGACCAGCCTCACTGTGCTGGTGTTGATCGACTTTTCAAATGCTTTTAATACCGTCAGTCACGATATCCTTTTAACCATCCTCTCCCATCTTATGATCTCAGATGAAGCGCTGGAATGGTTTTCATCTTATCTTCGAGGGCGCCAGCAGTCAGTTTTCCATGGCAAAGCGTCGTCAAATTGGTGCAACTTAGAAACTGGTGTCCCTCAAGGCGGTATTCTCTCACCTCTTTTGTTTTCAGTATTTATAAACCTCTTAACTCAGGATCTTCAGAGTGCGTATCATCTATATGCTGACGACCTGCAACTGTACACCCAGGCGAGTGTTGATAGTTTATCAGAGGCAATTGATAAAATAAATCGAGACTTACAATTTTTAAAAATCTCGTCAGATAAGTTTGGATTAACCGTCAATCCGTCAAAGTGCCAAGCAATCATAGTGGGTAGCTCAAGAATGATGTGCAAGGTAGATGTTGGCACTTTGCCCCCTATTATATTTGACAACTATCACATACCCATTAGCCAAAAAGTCAAGGATCTGGGATTGGTAATTGACAGCAATCCAAACTGGCAAAGCCATATTTCTGGCATCAGTCAGAGAATCACTGGAATGTTAAGGGCATTTTATAGGCTTAAAAATTTCCTTCCATCCAGAACAAAAGAAATGCTTGTGCAGACTCTAATTTTTCCCATTGTCGACTATGGTGATGTGTGCTACTTTGACCTGAATGCAGATCTTCTTAACAAACTTGACCGACTTCTAAATAACTGCATTCGATTCGTTTTCAATCTACGTAAGTATGATCATGTGTCTGCTTACCGCACCCAGTTAAACTGCTTGCCTATTCGCCAGCGAAGAAATTTAAGAGCGCTCACCACACTTTTCTCCATACTGGACTCTCCTACTGTTCCTTCTTACTTAACGCCTCACTTTCAATATCTTTTTGCTACTCATAGTAAAACTCTCCGCTGTAGTCATAATCGTCTTTTACGATGTCCACCACATAGCTCTGACTTTATTCATTCCTCTTTCTTTGTCCAATCTATCCTTCTTTGGAATGAGCTTCCGGTTGGAATCAGGATGGCTAAGACTCGCTATGCGTTTAAAAAGAAAGTACGTGAGCATATTTGCAAGAAGCTTCACGCAGAAACGTCTCATCAATAATTTTAATAATTTTATTTATTATAGTATATTATGTTATAGTATAGTATTCATAAGATTAAAGCATATGGTATTTATTGTATAGTATGTATTGTATATATTTATAGAATATGTATAGTGTTCGTCATTATTATTATTTATAATTATAGTAAGTAAATACATTTTTTTTATACCTAAGTGCACCTGCCATGATCTCTCTGCACTACCCTAAGGTTGACTGTTAGAAAATGCCTTTGGCATTAAGTCCGCCTATGTACATTTCAATAGTACTGAAGTATAAATAAATAAATAAATAACAGTAATTATCTTGACCTTATTTATTACCGTATATGTCAATAAAATTCAATTCTAATTTTATTCTGATAATATTCATAAAGACCATTGAGAATTTATATATTTAGGCGCATATTGTTTGGACAATATGCGCCAGTCGTAAGAGACGGCTAAATCGGTACGATTAGGAATTGTTTGGTACGAAAATACCCTCAGTGCCACCTACGTGCAACGCCTACCCGCTTTCGAGGTTGTGGGCGTCAATGCGGTAACTCAAGACGTTCATCAAGCAGCCTTGCGGATGTTAAAGTACGTCGTTGTTCAAGGTTAAGGGTGAACAGTTTGTTATCCGTAATTCAGCGTTGCCCAGTGAAGGACTCTAATCCACCCTGGATACCCATAACGACTTTCTTTTTAAAAATATATTAAAAACATTTTTTTTTTAATTTCTATTAACCACTTGATTAAATATACAGGGTTACAGGTTAAGTCGACCTAGATCCTTTAAGAGGTGATAGTTTCCATAATTCCCGACTGATTTGTCTATGAAACACCGTACCCCAAACTTAACCGTTTTCAAGATATTGGACTTTGAACCTTTTTTGAAAAAAAATACGGTTTTACATCTATTGGCCTATATTTTTTTGGGTTTTTTGCCTCTAATTTATTTGTGTTTCCGATTTTGTGTAGTAGATAAGTTGCTTTATTATTCTCAACACTAAAATAGCAGTTCACTGAACTGACTGGGTCGTAGTAGACGATTGATAGTTATAAATTGAAATAAATTCGTAAAAAATAATTTTTCTTTCTGTAATAATAAAAAAAAAGTCTATGACAGTTATGCTGCAGATGTGCTTAAAAATATCTACATTTCATCAGCTATCCAACAAGGTATAACAAGCTAGGGTATTATTATAATTCTTAGAAAAAAACTTCGATGAAAGGCTCTCGGGTAGTAGTAGTAGTAAAAATAACGTGTTTCCTTGCGTTACTTGTTGCGCCTATTGTTCTTCATGGGACTGCGGTGCGTGCAAGCGAGATATCATACAATGTAATTAGGTGTGAGCGAGAAAAAAAAACCACAGCCATTTTGTTGTTATTGTTTGGTTAGTCTGCTTACGCGATTCGTCTGTAGTAGATGCGATTCTTAGTGCTCTTGGTTTTTCATTCGACTTGGCTTGGATTTCTGGACTGTTTCTTTCAAATCGTGACTGTGCTTGCAAACTGGACTATTGATTTGTGCTTCTGATTTGGAACTGTTGAAGATGACGACCTACACGAACGAGGAATATGCTGATATTTTGATTTGTTATGGGTACTGCAATTGTGTATCCGCACGAGCTCGTGATGAATACATATCACGTTACCCAGGCCGCCGAGTACCGGATGTTAGTGTCTTTGACGGAGTTTACCGACAACTTCGAGAGACTGGCTCTGTTTCGAGGCGACGAACAGACTTGGGTAGACCACGTGTCAATGATGATGATGAAGAGCAAGACAATGAAATAGTTCGACGGTTTAGATTGGATCCAACTACTTCGACCAATATTGTTGCCCGAGAACTTGGACTCTCGCAGTGGAAAGTATGGTTTACGGTGAATACTGCCGGCCTCTATCCTTATCATTACACGCCGGTACACACCATCGAAGAAGGAGATCCTGTGAGGAGGTTGGATTTCTGCAGATTCATGCTCAATGCAGATTTAGAAGATCCATCATTTTTTAAAAAGATCTTGTGGACAGACGAGTCCAAATTTGATAAAGACGGCATAACCAATTACCACAATGTTCATTATTGGGCCCCAAAAGTTCAAAGAAATCCCAATAAGAAGTGGCCAAAGGCATCACAAAGACGATTCAGTTTGAATGTATGGATGGGAATCATATCAAACCATTTGATTGGGCCTTACTTTCTTCCCGACAATTTAAATGGAGAACATTATGAAAACTTTTTAAGAGAAGATTTATCCGACTTACTAGACGACGTACCACTCTATCTCATTCGTGATATGTGGTTTCAACATGACGGTTGTCCTGCACACTACAGGAGAAGTGTCAGAGAATGGCTAGACACTAATTATCCTAATAAGTGGATCGGAAGAGGTGGACCCATACCGTGGCCAGCTAGAAGTCCAGACCTGACCCCCATGGATTTTTATGTGTGGGGACACATGAAGAGTTTGGTGTACAACGAACCTAATCCGATCACATCTGTTGATGTTTTGAGACAGAGAATAATCGATGCGGCAAATGAAATAAGAAGGGGTTTAACAACTGGTGTAGTAAAGAGTGGATTAAGACACAGAATGAGAATATGTGTGCGAAACAGAGGCGGCCATGTGGAACATGAATCATGACTTTCTGTAAAAATAGCAGTAATAGATGTCATTTTGTACCTATTTGGATTGTTTTATTTTGTTTTCTGACCCGTGATAAATTAGTACTGTTATCTTTACTACTACCCGAGAGCCTTTCATCGAAGTTTTTTACTAAGAATTCTGATAATAACCTAGCTTGTTATACCTTGTTGGATAGCTGATGAAATGTAGATATTTTTAAGCACATCTGCAGCATAACTGTCATAGACTTTTCTTTTATTATTTCAGAAAGAAAAAATATTTTTTGACGAATTTATTTCAATTTATAACTATCAATCGTCTACTACGACCCAGTCAGTTCAGTGAACTGCTATTTTAGTGTTGAGAATAATAAAACAACTTATCTACTACACAAAAATTGCAAACACACGCAGTTAGAGGCAAAACCCTCAAAAAAATATAGGCCAATAGTCATAAAACCGATTTTATCTCAAAAAACCTTCAAAGTCCAGTATTTTGAAAACAGTTAAGTTTGGGGTATGGTGTTTTATAGACAAATCAGTCAGAAATTATAGAAACTACAACCTCTTAAAGGATCTAGGTCGACTTAACCTGTAAGCCTGTATATTAGGTGAAGGTTTCTAGAGTGTCCGTGTATTAATCAGCATTTAATCATGGGTGAAAAGCTATTCAAAACAAACGCTGTAAATAATAACGTTACCTCAATCGTATTGACTATGATAGTAAAAGATAACAGTCCAAACTTAATGATGAGGGTATTTTTAAGATAGCAAAGTTAATCATGAAGCACCCTACTAGCCTCGTGCGAGTGGTTGAAGTCTCATGATTGGCCGTGATATGAAGTAAATCGGGTGCTAATATAATTAAAAAGACAACGCTCACATTTAGGAAATAAAATCCTGCCTCGAGGGACATTTAAGAACATCCTTTTTGCGGAAAATCTCGGAACAACTGTAAACGGGTCACACAAATCGTAGTAGTGAGGTGACTGACTATGTTAATCATCTACTTGGTATTTTAATATTATAATAATAATATCCTGGGACATTATTCACACACGTCCATCTGATCCCAAATTAAGCAGAGCTTGCACTATCAAAACCAGATAACTGATATATTACATATACTACTTTTCTTTTGTAAATACATATTTATATACACAGATAATTACACCCAGACCCAGACAAATATAAATAGATAGATAGATAACTCTTTATTGCACACCAAAGACATAAACTTAGAGTAAAAAATTACATTAAAATGGAAATAGTACAAGTGGCGGCCTTATCGCTAAAAGCGATCTCTTCCAGGCAACCGATGAATGGACCAGAACTGTTAGTAAATAGACAGACGGGGGTAGTAGGTGGTGTACAGAACAAAAGATGAATGAATATACCGAAGGTACATTCAATAGCAGAAAATTTATTTGAATATTACGAACTCAATAAAATAATATATATAAATAAATAAATATAAATATATATAATTATATATATATGTATATATACATATGAATACAAACATACATAAATACACAAAATGGCATTCAGAGTGTTGTCAGATAATGTTCTTTTAAGAGTTTTTTAAACACAGGAAGTGACTGGGCTCGTGTTACCGACACAGGCAATGCATTCCACAAACGAGCAGCTTGCACGGTAAAGGATTTATCATAAAATGTAGTGGAATGCATTGGTATTTTAAGGCGTAAGTTTTCTGATGATCTCAAACTTCGTGCATGCGTCTCCTTTAAGAACTGGAAGCGATCCTTAAGGTAATTTGGTGTATTAGGATTGAATAAAATATTATACAGAAGAGAAAGAATGTGTGTATTCCGGCGAAGGCGTATAGGAAGCCACTTGAGTTTAGTACGAAATTCAGAGACATGATCATATTTCCGTAATCCAAATATGAAACGTATACAGAAATTCTGGAGCTGCTCAAGTTTATCTAGTTGGTCCTCCGTGATATCGAGATAACTGGCATCAGCATAGTCAAGGATTGGAAGGAGAAGAGATTGGGCAAGTGCAGTTTTGGTGGCAATCGGCTGAAAGTTACGAAGACGTCTTGGGGCCCCAGAAGACGCAAACAGTTTCCTGCTAGTTTCTTTGAGTTGAGGAGTCCAGGATAAAGTTGAATCTATGTAGATGCCCAGGTTCTTAACTTTATCACTAAAAGGTATAGTAGTACCATCAAACATAGCCTTTGGAATTTGTGACCAATTTATCGTTGATAATTTTCTTGAACTGCCCACAACAATTACTTGGGTTTTAATAGGGTTTACTATTAGCCCGTATTTTTTGCTCCAACAAGCTATCCGACCTAAATCTATAAAATATATGACCTGGGTGGGAATCAAATCCACGACCTGCGGCGAGCAAGGCAAACATTTTACAACCACGCCAACCGGCCCGTTTACTTTTAAACTAATACGTTTCTAAACAACAGATGTCAGTATCAGAGAAGCAAATAAAATATAGACATGCATATGCAGCCGTTACTCGAATACCGGATGAAACAATATCGTGTCTTATAGCATATCTGACGAGACCTGAATACGTGAAGCACGGAGGGGAAGCTGGAACACTGGTGTGTAATAGTGAGCTGTATTGCAAAATAGATAGTATATATAACATAATGAATTGCAAATGCATGTGATACTAGATTTAATGCTCGTGCTATCCGTAATATCTGTATTATAATATAAACGTTCGCTTCAGAATCACAATAGTTTATTTGTAAAACATAGGTGTAGAACATATACATTATACATGTCAAGGTCTTAAATAATTATTTGTTACACTACGTTTTGTCATTGATGACATACAAATACAATGAAATACATAAAAAAAAAATATACATCAAAATTCATTATATAAACAAAATTACTACAAAAATGTCATAACAAATTAATATGTAAGAAATTATAATAAACAATAATGAGTAAATTAATTAAAGTGATCTTCTTCGAGCCTAAGCTTTAATGATTCAAATCATTAAAGCTTAGGCCACTCTATACTGATTCATAGCCCAGATATTACAGACAGTATGACCTCTGCTTACAAGAGCACGTAAGAAGAGCTACTCAAGTTCTAAATTTCATACTCCTCCGGCCGAGCAATTTTCGTATTTTTTTTTACTTCAACAACAATGTTTTACCCTTATAACTATTGTAATGAGGCTGAAGTGAATAAGCAAAAGTTTACTTGCTCTCACATGTGATTTATTTGGGACAGGATTTAAAACAATCAAATTTGAGTAACAACTTTTTAGTTAAGATGTTACTGTAACAATTTGGCAAGATTTTTATTTGAATATATTACGTTATAAAAATTGCAAAAAAGTTACAGAAAAGACTCTTTTTCTGTTATATATATCCCTTTTCCTTACACACTATTAGGTACTTACCACAAAATACGTATAAAATCCATTTACAACACAAACAGTAAACCAGTTTACTCCATACTCTATAAAACGTAATCAAAACATCGGAACTCGCTGTAAAGTACAAGATTGTTGCAATAACATTTTGCAGTACCATGTAGCAGTAAAGGTTACTACCCACTATGTGCAACCATCGACCGTACGTACCGACTTTAGATTCCTAGTCAATAAAGTCGAAACAATCAAATTTTAATTGATTTTTCAGACTTTTTTTTTTAATGAGATACACCGCCGAAAAATCAGTCGAAATCCTTTATTAACCGACATATATGTATTCTGTCTTCAATTTCACTTTATGTCATGCGTCACTATTAGTTCCACTCAAATTGTCATGCTGTGTACACTTGTTTAGGAATACTGTCTAGTGCTAAACCTAAATGTATACTTTTCTGTCATGTAATGATGCTAAGGGAATACGAAAGGGATTAATGTGTCTGCTTTTGGCCCGTTCAATGGGTTCGGCACAATCCTCTTAACAATTTAAAAAAAAATTATAACATCAGCTATTTGTTAAGGATTATTAATGATAAAAAATCTTCTCTAGCTAAAAATCTGTACGTTTGTATACGCCATAAGGGAAGTGCTGCTAAGCGGTATATATACTAACAATTGGACTGTTGACCAAAACGTTGAAACCGCATAATAGTTTTTATGTGCACTATGCACAAAGGAGTACGAACGTAGATAGGAGTTTCAAACGGACCATACGTATCCTAGATAAAGGCTTAGGCCAAATATTAATCTCCTACACACATACGCTCAATAATCTCAGTTGCTGACTGATAGAACACAAGTTCATCGGATGTAATGAATCCGCCGAGCACCTTCGCATACACTTCTTCAACCATCTGGTTCACCTGTGAAATACACTACTCGTTCGCATCGATGAGTGCCCACCTTGACGTGTTGCAGTACACGTTGCACAGCTGTTATCGTGCGCCACTAAAGCGTATTTACACTATTTAACGCTTCAATTGCATTACTACGTGACCCGGAATGGGGAAAATAAATGAGAACGTTTTCTTTTACGTGGAATTGAGGAGAGCTTAAACCTGTACTTAAAGTACGTTTATGTGCGCATCTATGTCTCCGGTAAATACAGAGATGTTTCACGTTTTAATTCACAGGGCTTAGTATCGTAGAAAATCTAAAGACACCGTCACAATCTTAGCAAACTATATAATTTATAGTTATAATGACTTTCTACTTCGCTTCGACGTGTAATTATATTTCTGGAACTGACGTAGCAGCTACAGAAGTATAATTTCAAACAATGCAACCGCTACGGGCGTAGTACCTACGGCGTAGCAATGAGCTACGGCGTAGATAGTACGACGAGCTTTGCATCGACTACACGCAATGAATATAGCTAGCAGTAATTTAAAGGAAATGAAATACGTCAGACTTTTTCAACCGTGCTTATTCCTAGTAGGTTTTGACAGACAAATGTGTACCATGACTTTCCTAATTAACTTGGTTTTACTTCATGTATTAGGAAATAAAAATAATAAGCCCTTTATCAGGCCCAACACAGATGTACGAGGTGTGAAAGATAACCTTTGTGCTAGTAGACCCCAAACCATCGAGGGATAATAGAATAATCTAGTGGTGATATCCGAAATAAGGTCCCACGACGTGTATAGATTGTCATCGTCATCATATCAGCCGAAAGACGCCCACTGCTGGACAAAGGCCTCCCCCAAAGATCTTCACAATTGCTGGTCTTGCGCTATCCGCATCCAGCGACTTCCAGCGACCCTCACATCGGTTCATCTTGAAAGGGGGCCTGCCCACGCTGCGTCTTCCGATCCATGGTCGCCACTCGAGAATCTTTCTGCCTCAGCGGCTATCGGCTCTACGAGCTATGTGCCCTGCCCACTGCCACTTCAGCTTGGCAATTCTTTGGGCTATGTACGCCTGCGGATCTCAGCATTTCTGATTACATCGACATCGATAGTCGGAATTATTCATCGAAAATTATTAACATAATACAAATATTTTAAGTTGCCAATCGCCCATATGTGTTTTCTTTTGTGTATAAACAAGCGAAACAAAGTCTCAGAGTAAATTATTATTATTATTATTAGTGAACAGGCAAGCAGTTGATTCAACTGGTAAGCGCCTGTATCCAGCTCTTCTCCACTAGTTTCTATTGCAGCTTTGATATTTGTCGAGTCTATTTTTGAATTGATTCACAAATTGAGTGAAATCGGAGTATGAATACCTCGGCATACATAAAAGAAACATATTACTATAAAAAATATAATTGGCAACTAAAAATTTTATATGTTACCCAAGAAAATATAAAGAGATTCTGATAAACAATTTATCGAGTACAACGCCGCAAACATAAAATTTTACGTTCTATTCCGAGTATGCGACTAATAAAAATATTTCCCATAAAATTACACAAACAGACCATTGAGCAGAGAAACATCTATTTGGAGTATGAGTATGGAAATATGATTGCCAGTATTATGGACAAGAAATAATGAGTATGTATGCATTAATGGTTATGCTGTACGGTGACTGCAACGAATATTATTATCACATCATTTGTGGGGTGCGTAGGAGTCATGCCGTCGGATATTTAAAATAGCACCTACCATCACACTGCCATTGCCAACCTATTTGCCAAGCTTGGCATATCTCCTCAATTAATAAATGGAAACGATAAATGTGGATTCTCTACCACCGGTCTAAACGCGGACCAGTCGATAAGGACAACATATTAAGATAAATTATAATTAAGGTCGAACATATTCGAGACGATGTACGAGTGATTTTCACTGTTTAGAAAGTTTATTAAAAAAAATATTACACATACAATCCTGAAATCTTCAGCATGCATACAGTTACGTCACATTTAGTTGACAGTCACGGTTTTAAGACAGCCAAAATAGTAATCAAACAACTTGTAGAATATATTTTTTCCTATACGTAAAAAAATACAACTGCCCATGCATAAATGATGACTCGTTGAAGACTTAATAGCCTAAGACTGTACCAAACCACAGTCACCAATTGAATTTAGGCGGCTATTCTGATCACACAAAAATCCTTTCCAAACAAAACCCTTCGACACAACTCAATATCCAAACTCATATATAAATGAATCATATTACTTAATCCAATGAGGATCCAAGTACTCTTCCCAGTGAGGAAACAGCCTCAGGGTCTATAGACATAGCAACGGATGGCCGGAGCTACGGAACCCCTCATATATTCCAATAAAGGACAGCGCTCTAATAACACGACCCCACTAAGCTCCCAAAGCGACACCTAAGACATTGCTAACAAAACTTCAGACAAAAACCGACCATGGACAACAGTAGATAAAGCACAAAATCCATTGGGAAATTCTCCTCTAATAAATATGAAAACAAAACCGCACGTCCAGTGAAGTTTTTAAGAGAAAACGACGTAGGTAGAATATTAGAGGTAGGCAAGTAATGGTAATTTGATAAGACGTGTCCCAAGAATTACATGGTGAGGAGGCGAGACGTAATGCGCCGTGAATATAAATAATTTGATTAGCTAACGTACAAGTTTCGAAGCGACAAACAGTATATTGGGAAACTTTATATGACAAAAAGAACAAGATAGAAAAATCTAAAAGCAAACCTGAATAATGGTCAAATAATGGCTATTATTATTATCTATATACATGTAAGTACGTATTTACAATAGAAAAGTAGCACATGTAGTATTTCAGTTATCTGGTTTACATAGTACAAGCTCTGCTTCGTTTGGGATCAGATGCCGTATGTGAATAATGTCCCAGGGTTTTGTTTGTTTATACCGTTAATTAATTATTGTTTAATATCTATACTGGCTTCATTTTCAGTGCCTGTAAATATACTTAACGACTGATAAGTTGCATGTGTGTCGCTGTAGTTAAGGTTCGTGTGCTCGATCTCCGTACAGGACAACTCTATATGACCCATTAATGGTTACTCTGAGTCTGGGTGTGGTTTGTCTCTATGAAAGGTATATTTCTAAAGTACCCCTTGACCCCTGGTGTTGTATTTTTTACCCCCAGCGCAAAATTAGGGTTAAATAAATAAATAAAAATAAATAAAAAAAGGTTTAATATGTGTTTTAAAACTTGTGTCAGGCAGATCAGTAATTTGAGTAGGAAGCTTGTTATAAAACCTAATACAATTTCCTAAAAAATATTTATTAGTTTTGCTTACTCTAAACCCTGGCATGGCTAGTTTGTTTTTATTCCTAGTATTTATATTATGCAGTTCACTTTTCTTTTTATAATTATGAATATTTTTTCTAACAAACATTATATTCTGATATATATATATTCCGATGGCACAGTAAGTATATTTATTTCTTTAAACAAATTTCGCAAAGAATCGCGACTGCCTAAACCATAAATGGCTCTGACTGCTCTTTTCTGCAATACAAAAAATTGTTATTATAGGTTTCATGTCTGTGGCAGCGTAGCTCTCAAACTAATGGACCGATTTCATTGCGGTTTTTTCATTTGAGAGCCAGTTTCCTTGCGGTGGTTCTTAGCTATGTGTTATTAATATCGGTCCAGCAGTGAAAGAGTATCAGCTCTTGTATCAAAATACTGTAATTATATTTTGGAGTGGGGGTTTTCTAACGGTTATTACAAAAATAAACTACATATATTTTATATAAATAACCTAGTAAAACGCTTCGAGCATAAAACGTGGTCACTGAATCATCTTAAACACCATCTTTCGTATGTATATAAATTTATCACGGCAAGTGACTTCTGGCATTAGGCCTTTTACAACACTTATTGACACCGCAGCATACGACAAATAAAATAATTTAAATTTGAGTATACACTTGTATTTTTGTCGTTGTTTGACTGCACGTGTGCAGGTAAGACAGTCGCCTCGCCACTTCATGTCCCGGATTCAATTCCAGCAGAAAACTATTTGTGTGACCCATAATATTATACCATTTTGGCGGTTACCCATCTATAGTCTGACCGAGTGCCTAGGCGTTTAACCTCGTCGATCACTGACGGACCAGTGGGAGCAACTGGCTGTGAGCGCCAACCAAGTTAAGAGCGCATATGGTTCTTAACCATTAGTTTTAGTAATCAAAGTAACACCCATAACCTTTATGCTGCAATCATGCCAACAAAAGGCATCTGTGTGCTGCTTAATATAATGAGATCGGACCAGAGATAAACGCAGATCCCGTCCCAACACGGTGAAGCGCACTTAGCATTGACCTACATACCTTGACTTACTTAAAATCCCCGAGAACTAATTAAGCAATCTAATAATTCAAAGGAATCCGTTTAGTTTTAACATCGCACTTACAGCCGCTATATTTCACAGTAATGACGTCATGAAGACAGTTATACTTCCAGCCGAGATTTTTTATATTCCCATTTACAACAATATTCTGGGTTCCGAAGATATTGTATCCATAACTTGTAAGGGTATGTTCAGTCAAATCTAAATATGCTCGTGATAGTGGTGTATTATCTTTGTATTAGTGGTGTACATCGTCCAGCCGGGGATTGTGGGTTATGGGTTCGATACCCACACCAAACAAATATTTGAGAATTATTAGTCTCGCGATCTCACTGCAAGAAAAGCCCGTTATTCCATCCTGATCCTGGTGGTCATCAGCAGATCTACGAGTATGTGAATATGTTACATGTTACGACTGACGTTTAGAAGCTTAATAGAATCTGATACTTGGATTAATTATTTTTTTGAAAATTTTAAAGTGAGGATTGAAGATGGATTGGATGTATGGATTTTGTACTTCGACTTCGTGGATTTTTTTGGGTAAGGGACTTTACCAACATGCAATGCATGGACAAAAATCACACCCAGGCTCAGAACAACTTTGTATGTCACACAAATACTTTGGATCGGACCCAAAACGCGAGGGCGCCGAGTTTGCAGCGAGGAGACTACTTTAAGTGCAATGCGGAGGCTATGTCCGAATCACATTTTTCTTACTGTAACATTTTTCTTATCAAAACAACGCATTTTAGTTTTGACAACCACGCGAACGAAGTTGCGGGAGAGCAATATTTATAATATAATAAATAATATTAATACTTAGAAATTTATTGACATACAATTAAATGTATTTTAATACACGAGTACAGATAATAATAACTAAATGCCATCGAACTTTTCTCATAAAAGTTTAAAATAATTTTTGGTACAGGTTCAGTAAACAGCAGAGATCCCTGTTCCCTGCTGTTTACTGAACCTGTACCAAAAATTAACTCTTTGATAAAAAATTATCAAATATTTAAGCGGTCGGGTCGTATTGTATCTTGTTTAAAATACATACATATTATTATACTCGTCCTTTTCACATGGCCTTTTTAGGAATAATGACATTTATAGTAGTCTAATTGAGTAAATAACAGAATTACCTACACTGAAATAAGATAAACTCGAGAGGCGAGGCAGTAAAGAATTAGTTTATAATATCATTAAGGCTTTAAGCAAAATTATGCCTATCTGATATTTTGCTTTACAACCCTCTAGTCCTATATGAGACAAAATGAAAGACGTAAAATATATAATTTTCACTGTTTTTAAAACATTGCGTTTTTGCTCTACCTCAAGAGAGGTAGGGCACAGCGTTCATTCGCTTGAAGAGCAGCCCGACTGGCGAAGTACCTCCACCTTACAGAAGACATTCCTTAATAATAACATTAATAATTTAATGTTGTGTTTCTGAGTGTGAGTAAGGTCGCCAGAGCTCATCGGGGTGTGGGCTCTTCAAGCGAATGAACGCTGTGCCCTACCTCTCTTGAGGTAGAGCAAAAACGCAATGTTTTAAAAACAGTGAAAATTATATATTTTCAGCAACACTTGTTGTCAGCAACACTTGTTTGCTGACTCTTAAAGGCCGGCAACGCACCCGCGACTCCTCTGGTGTTGTGAGTGTCCATGGGCGGCGGTGATCACTTACCATTAGGTGACCCACTTGCTCGTTTATCGACCACTCACATAAAAAAAAAAAAAATCGATGTTGTGCAACTAAATCAACATATTTTTATAAGTTAGTCATTTCCTCATTAATTCTAAGTGAAAATAAATTATAAATACATATAATTTTTCAAACCCTTCCAAATTTCTACACAAAACCTACAATAATAGTTTGCAAATGCCATCGGATCATGAGAGTGATGGAATAGAAAGCGCGCCTGTGTTTGCGCACACACTTCTGCACTATAATATGTTCTGCGCAGTTGGCTAGTCTCCAGTGAGACTGGTCGCCGTGGCCGAAATTCGGCCTAAAGGACACACACACACACACACACACACACACACACACACACACACACAAACACGCACACACACACACACACAAATCTTTGATGATGAACTACATTAAACATTTATGTTACCTTAATTATCGGTAAAAATTAAAGGAATAGAAAGATGAAAAACATTTCTTAAATTAAACTTGACACATGATATTGACGTTTTCTGAGAGAATACAGGGCGTTTTGCATGTGGATCAACTCGAATCCTTTATAATATATTGTTGGATAAACAACATCTTATATGGAATCCCTCATAGTCACGCAAATAGTTGTTTTGGTCGGGTGTCGAACCTGAAACACACGAGCGTCGAAGTAAGGTGACCTACTTAATGACTGCGCTACATTGAAGGCAAATTTGTTTTGAGTCTGTACATTGTGTGCATGAATTGTATACTTAAAACCGGCCAAGTGCGAGTCGGACTCGCCCATGAAGGGTTCCGCAGCAGCAAGTATTTCAGTTGATTAAATGAAAGGCAAATAGCGGTTTACGATTTATGACGTATTAAAAAAAACTGCTAACTAGATCTCGTTCAAACCAATTTTCGTTGTTAGTTTACATAGTAATGTACATCATATATGTATATTTTTTTTTATTTATTTATTGATTAGAAATAAACAGTCTTACAAAACTCAGATACTTAAAAATAGAATGTATATAATTGGAGACCTAAAGTTTCGTATATGAGATACATACTATATGCTAACTAGCTCTTTTTTACTTAAAATATAATATACAAGTACAAGTACATGCCACTCAGTTTCGAGAATTAACTTCTCAGAACTGAGTGGCATGTACCTATATTTTTAATATTTAAAAGTAATAAGATAAACTTAACAAACATACTGGAGGATTAATTTCAGTTCGTTTTAGAGCCCAGAAATATAATTTAAAGCTTTTTTCTTAAAGCAATTTAAGGTTTCGCTAAAAATGTCAACATCAATAAGCTTATTGTTGTACATTCTGCAACATCTTCTGATAAAACTGTTATTAGCGTAACAAGTTCTACTACTACGAACAACAAATAACTCTTCTTTTCGACAATTTCTTTCTCGTCTGACATGTCGCATCAGCTAAATCAAGGCGGTGACTCAAACGAGAAATATTATGATTTACTAAAGAAGCCTCATAATCGGAATACCAATGTCCAGTGCGGTAACAAAGAGCCCTTACAAATTTCCTTTGATTTTTTAGTCTTATCATTTTCTTATTTTAGAAGTTACAGGGGGGGGGGCACTCATTTTTCCACTTTGGAAGTGTCTTTCGCGAAAACTATTCAGTTTAGAAAAAAATTATATTAGGAACCTCAATATCATTTTTGAAGACCTATCCATAGATACCCCACACGTATGGGTACGATGAAAAATTTTTTTTTGAGTTTCAATTCTATGTATGGGGAACCGCCAAACTTATTATTATGATTCTAGTTTTGTGTGAAAATCTTAATGCGGTTCACAGAATACATCTTCTACCAAGTTTCAATAGTACAGCTCTTATAGTTTCGGAAAAAAGTGGCTGTGACATACGGACGGACAGACAGACATGACGAATCTATAAGGGTTCCGTTTTTTTGCCATTTGGCTACGGAACCCTAAAAAGCGCTCACACGGCATACATGGCCTTTATTTCGCTAAAGCGAGCGCTGTTTCTTTAAAAACAAAAAATATTGTTAATTTATACATAACACTAGCTGTGCCCCGCGGTTTTACCCGCGTTATATTTTATAAATTATCACAGCTCCTCCCCCGTAGGTGATAGCGTGATAATATGTAGCTTATATGTTGACCCGACCTCATATTCATGCAAAATTTTAAGTAAATCCATGCAGTACTTTTTGAGTTTAGCCCGGACATACATACATACAGGCAAATAGACTAACACAATAATTACCTTTTAAAAAAATATTCTACGTAAAGTTTTGACTTTCCTACCATTTTATTATATGTATAGATTATGACTAGAAAAATCACTGATCTGTCTACGTATAGCCCAGAATACTTGTCCATTCATAGTGGTGGTTTGTAATAGAAACCAGAATTTTCTGACGTACATTTAAGTTGAGTCTAAACGAAATGTCACGACCCATTTGTGGCGACAACGGATAATAGCAACTATTCGTGGAGAGAGTTCCGCGAATGAACCGTAGTTGCTCCCACTTTATACTGAAATAGCATCAACATGGACAGATTATTGAACTATTGATTTTACGGTGGAAATCACTAGAATGTTACATTACAACCTTACTCTACAACCAATAGATACATAGCCAAAAGTTTCTTTCATGGCAGTATGGCAATGTTTGTTCTAAATGTTTTTTGTTTCAGTTTTTGATAACCATAACGATGCCAACCCGTCTGGAAAGATCTTTTTTAAGGGAGGCCTTTGTCTAGCATTGGACATCGTTCAGTTTTGCATAACACATTAAAGGAGACCGCTCTATGCCACAAAAAAGTTAAGACTGGAAATGATGCAGAAAAGGATCCTCTGGAACTTAGCTTTTTTCTCCGGGTTGGCCAGTAAAAAAAAAATCGTATGAGGCAAGACTCGCCCATATCAAAATGATCGCACTAGAAAAAAATCGAAACATAACTGTCTCCCTTTACCACTTCAAACTACTCGTACATATTAAGATCTCAAATCAATTGCCCACCGTTACTTACTTTGGCTAAATACATTATTTTCGGTATTTCACCAACAAAGATATGTTTGTATTTACAAACCGAAGTTCTACAAGTTGTTCAGTTTCATAACTAGTTCAAGCTTCTTAATGTATAACTATATTATAGTTATATATGTGACACATGTACAGACGCCCGCAGATCCAGCTACCCCAATCTGCAAATTTCTTTTATAGATTTTCAACTTTATCACAACGTGATGATTTATGACGTCCTAACGTAAATTTGCGCAGGAGATATTACTGTGTACAAGCAGATATGCCACACATTTACATCCATTGCTCTTGTAACGACCGAACAGAACGGAAGCGATCAGAGAAAAGACCGCAAGCAAGAACAGATTTACCTACGACAACGGGTACATCTTACTTGTACAATTATACATTCTGGAATATAATTAGGGAAAATACCTTCCCCATTAACTATAGGCCCAAGTATCTTTTCTCATCTCCATATAGAATAAAAAAGACTGACCAAGGATCAAGAGATACTTTATTATATGAACAGGCATATAGTGAAATGTTAAATGCGTAGCATACCTTCGCGCCTAGGCCAATATGTTTAATGTTTGTCATTTGTCACTCATAAGATATAAACGCAAAAAGGAAGATAATCGTGATAATTTTATTTCCATGGGTTATATGTTATATGTTATGGTTGGCATATAAGTATTTACCGTAAACCAAGAAGAAAGCAGTACAAAATATTTACTAAGAACAGCAGATATTTATTATGGTTTAACTCCAAAAGAATTAAGACGTTTAGCACTTGATTTTGCGATATTAATTAATAAATTCAAAATTAAATAAATTAAATTCTAAAAGACCACACTCCTATATTAATGTAACTTATCCCCTACAAGTTTTAATCCGTATCTAATAAACAAGGTTACAACATAACTCACTTTTCATAAACAACTGAGATCGACGCTAAAGTCACAATAAGATGATAATACTTTCAGTTTGCTGAATTACAAAACCAATACTAAGATTACGGATTACTGAAGCGTTCACAGATGAAAGTAACTTTGTCTTATCGCTTCAGATATCCCTAAAGGTTTATAATACTTCTTTGAAAGCTTTTCTATGATTAAAACTTGAATAAAATGAATATTTTATAACGATATTATTGTTTTCAGACATTCATTTACCTTTTTGTACTTTAAGAGCTATGCTTAGAGCTTATGGAAAATCCTTAATGCTTTTATCTTGGGGTTTAGTTGCATTACAGCAATATATAATAGGAATGAAATTAGCATATCCACTTAAAATTTATTTTAATAAAGTTGATATGATTATTTTTATATACTTTAAATTATTACGGATAATTTAGTACTGCAGAAAGATTCATGAATTTCTTCTGATCATCCGATATCATTGCAGTTTGAAAATCTCAACCAACTCTTTTTAATGTGAGACGGAAATTGAAATGACACAAGATTCAGTTAGTCCTCAACAAATAAACTAAATTCAACGGTCCGAATTTTAGTATTATGTACAGACGCCAGCACATTCAGCTACCCCAATCTGTCAAATGCCTTTAATGATTTTCAACTTTATCATAAAAGCATAAGGTTCACTTTCAATTGAGGAAATTTGACAGATTGGGATAGCTTGATGTGCTGGCGTCTGGACATGTATAGCTAAATAACATTTGCACGTCTAAGAATGATATCAAACCCTGTGTGCGCGGCAACTTAAACTTTGTTTTTATATTAATATTGGATAATACTAGGACTCAAACGATACCTCGATACCTACTCTTATAAGTGCACCACCACATAACAATATTGATAAATAATAATATCCTGGGACATTATTCACACACGGCCATCTGATCCCAAACTAAGGAGAGCTTGTACTATGGAAACCAAATAACTCATATACTACTTTTCTTTTGTAAATACATACTTATATAGATAATTACACCCAGACTCTGGACAAACAGACACGCTCATGCACACAAATATCTGTCCTGGGTGGGAATCGAACCCACGACCTGCGGCGTGAAAAGCAAGCATTTACCAACCACGCCAACTAGACAAGAGATAGAAATACTTATTTACTTCTGTTTGTAAATATATTCATTTAATAAATAGAAAACACCCAGATCAAATGTTAATGAACACAAATATTTGACTTGTGTCTTACACAAGTCAAATATTTGTGTCATACCTTATATGTGTCAGAAAGCAGCCTCACTAACAAATGCGTCACGTCAAAAAGAAAAAAAATATTCCAGATACAACTATACATTACCAAAGATTCTCTTTGTAAGTCTACAATAAAATTCTTATTTCTTAATAATAAATGAACCCTTGATTAAATCATGTATTTTATATTTCGTGTCATTCATGTGACGTTCATAATATTTGTAAGATCTTAATTATAGATAGATAGATAGATAGATAGAGTACACTTTATTGCACCAGAAAACACAATACATAATATCTTAATAAAGAAAATATAGGTACAATCGGCGGTCTTATCGCTTTGTAGCGATCTCTTCCAGACAACCGTTGGGTGGACAAGAAGAATTAAGATGGAAAAGGCGGTAGTTGTACGTGTACTATCGTGTGTATTAAACGTTATTACATACATACATTACATATGTACAAGCTTCATAAATATATACTTATATTTGTATAAATACTAATAATACTATACTATAATAATATACTATACATACATACATTATATATCTTTTTAATTAAGGAGTTATGCAGAAAGAGGTTACTAAAAGAAGTTAAGAGACAAGAAAAGAAGAGATAAAGATATTTAGAGCGATAAAAAGTGTTTTTTTAAGGAAACTTTGAAAGATGCTAGGGTTTGTGCACGCCTAATTTCTACAGGAAGTAAATTCCATAGCCGGGCTGCTTGGACGGTAAATGAGTAATCAAAAAAATCTGTAGAGTGCACTGGGATATGTAGTTTTAAGTTCTCTGATGATCTCAAAGGCCTAGAATGTGTATCACAAACGAATTCAAACCGTTGCTTAAGGTAAATGGGAGCTGTCGGATTAAACAAAATATTGTAAAGGAGACAAAGTATGTGAGTATTACGGCGAAGGCGGATTGGTAACCACTCGAGTTTTTTCCGGAATTCAGAGACATGATCGTATTTGCGAAGTCCAAATACAAATCTAATACAGAAATTTTGGAGACGCTCGAGCTTATCAAGTTTGTCCTCTGTAAGGTCAAGATAACTGGCAGCAGCATAGTCAAGGATGGGGAAAAGAAGAGATTCAGCAAGAGCAATTTTAGTGGCGGTTGGGAGAAAATTACGCATTCTTCGTAAGGAACCTGCTGCCGCATATAATTTGCGACTAGTTTGTTCAAGTTGTGGACCCCACGAAAGCGTTTTATCAAAGTATATCCCCAGATTTCTCACATTATCACTAAAGGGTATTACCGTATTATTAAATATAATCTGGGGGATTAGTGACCAGTCAACCTTGGCTACCATGCGTGAACTTCCCATGAGAATAACCTGAGTTTTAGATGGGTTCACCGTTAGACCATGCTCCAAACTCCATTGGTTTATTCGACCTAAGTCACTATTAATGACACCCATTGCTTCACCAAGTCGTTCGATAGGTGCCTGTGTATAAATTTGTAGATCGTCTGCATAAAGGTGGTAGGAAGAAGTTAGATTAAAGGAAATACAGTTTATAAATATTGTGAAGAGTAATGGAGATAAAACGCCACCCTGTGGCACGCCTGCACTAGTATAGCACCACGAAGAATATGACTCTTCGATGCGAATACGTTGCCGACGACCAAACAGGTAACTACGAAACCAATCAATTGCCTTTGGAGATATGTTAAGAGAGCGTAATATGCCAAGCAGAATGTCAAAGTCCACGGTGTTGAATGCATTGCTAAAGTCTAGCAGCGCAAGCACCGTCAACTTACCACATTCCATGCCCAGTCGGATATTTAATAATATATTTAATAAATTTTCAATAAGTATATCTTACTCTAATGTATCTACCACTAGTATTTGTAAGTACTCACAAAAAGGAAACAGTACTAAAATCTACGAAAAAAAGTAGGAAGCACTCGACAGATAAAATTCACAGCTACACTTCTAAAAGAACGTTACAAAATCCATCAGCATACTCTGTAAAATCTAGTCCAAAGAGTACATAACACCCTCTACGTTTTCGCAACAAATTCGTAGTAGTAGGAAATATTTCAGTCCGTATTATTTCGTAGTTCGTACATCAGCGACAGGGCTGCCTATGCCGCAGACAGAATTATCCTAATGGCAGAAATAAGCTCCTGTCAAAAAGGATAAAAGTCCACAAACGAGAACAGGCATTGGCAGGATTTCTTAGAAAGGCTTTGTCAAATACGAAGAAAGAACTTTCAAAACAGTCCGCTAAACTGGGATGTGAATTTCTGAGAAGGATAAAAGGTTCAATATCACATAAGTTTTGCGAAAGTATTACCTACCTTCGAGGTTATGAACCTCCACAGCCATTACATGAAAGCCTGAAGCTTTTAAAAATGAATTCACACCTTAGAATAACTAATCTTTTTGTCAAAACTCTCTAGAGGTGGTCTAACTTATTTACGTTACCTATCTAATTTGTTTGTTTGTAACTGTTCTAAATAATACCTTCGCATTCTTACCCTAATTACGAATAATTTACCCTGTAGATTTGCGGACAGCCAAGGTATATCACAGAGTAAGGAAATAGTATGGGCGTTTGTTGACTAGCTAAAGTAAATCATAGTAAAACAAAATCTTAATTCTGTATCAATACTACTTATACTACAACTTAATATATGCCTTTCAGTGAAAAGAGCAATGAACAAATAGTGTTCCTTTAAACCGTTCAGAAAATAAATATTCGAAGCCAAATGCAGTAATTATTTTAAGACTTATACACTCCAAATGACGCGACATTGTACACTTTAGTATTTGCTAAATAACAAGAAAACCAAAACGTTCGTAGAACAGTTATGAGCTCTACCAAAACAGTCAAAACGTGTAACCACATAGTTTCTACGTCTACAGGCTTGTACAGCAAAAGCTATAGAGCTGCTCCATCTATTGCAATATTGAACCGATCCAAGAATGACTAAATATGTGGCGATATAGCGGTCCTATTTTCATCCACTAAAACAATCACGAAATCAGACCATCACGTGATCTAATAGACAGGTTATCTGCGGTTACATTCGTCAAACCCAAAAAAGACATACATATGTATGTATGTATAAACCGATATACTAATAGGATTTGACACGACTTGCCATTTTGTCCGGTAAAGCAGTTCTCCTATGCTTGTATGCATAACTCTAAATGTCATGTGGAAAAGAACGACTACGACGACACTACACGCCGATACACCACGATCCTGGACTACAAAAAATAACAGTGAGGCATTAGATTAAACTTGTAACTGAGTCCCAGGCAATGCTATTTCAGATTGCAAAAAGAAAAAGAACGCTTAATTCAATAGCATCATCCTTCAAATCTGACATTTCAAGCATTCAGTACAGAGTCAATAACTTCAAGCTAGACTAGCCTGTTGGCAAGTGGCAACCCTCGCTGTAGAATAATTGAAGCAGAAAGAGCTCGCAGACGGCTCGTTTAAACGCGACTGCACTTTCGATCCCGCTTTACGAGGCGCCTCCCGCCGACCTGAATTGAACCTATGCAGTTTTATTGCAAGCCGGCTAAAGGATTCAATTAATATTTTCTCAGGTACACTGAGGTGCTTTTTCAAAAGCCGCTGAGAATTAAATATGTTGAATGACATCCAAGGGTTACACAAAACTATTAAAAAAGTCCTACAAGAACGTCACCGCATACCCTGATATCTGTGGAAAATGTTTTACCGCATGGTAAAACAACGCGTGAGCAAATATCTTTTAATCTCGATCATAATATATTATGATCGAGATTAAAAAATATTTGCTCACTCGCTTGTCATTTCCAGGTATAAATATAGAATAATGCACTTTACGCCGGTTTAATTCGGCGGGCTCGGTTGTAGTCGTTAGACAACCGTCGATAAGCAATGTCGAAGGCCTACTGGTCATAGTTAAACAATTCTGTCACTAGGGTAACGATGCCGACACAATAAAGTAAAAGAAGATAAATTAGATGCACTATAGTCCTATTATTATTATTACACAGGGCGTTTTAGATTCGCGCGAAATACTGATTAAAAATAAACGACGCGTTAGGACCTGTCGACTAATCATGTGCAAAGATCAGGGATGAAAAATCCTTTATTTATTAGTAACTTACCAAAAACTCAAACTCAAACGACGGAAGTCAGTAAGGCCAAAGAACTCCATACAAAACAACAACCAACCTACATTTGCCTGATACAAAGTTTTACGTTCAATTTAGTTCAATAACCACATTCTGTCGACGAGCCAGCGACGAGATACAAAGAATGAGCCTCTACGAAAGCCTATTCTATTCGGAACAATGGCGACTGTGGAAAATATCGCCCTCGTATATAGTATACGCTCTTTAAGCATACGTTGTTTCACTATGAAGTATATTCCGTAGTCATTCAAGAAAAACTAATTAATGGATACTGGATTTCAGTGCAACAAGCGCATAAAGTGATCGCCGAGGTAAACCACCTAGGCACGTGTCAGTCTATAGATGGGTTTCAGATAAAGTGGTTTAATTTTTGAGCGACTCCGTCTGACGATTACATGTATTTGATCAAAGCGACGTCGGGGAACAGTTTCTATGCTAAGGGAAGGTGACCTACCCACACCTATATAACAGTCCATGTGAAGACTGATTCCATGTGAGACTCTGTCAGTGTCTAATGCTCAATACCAGGCTATACGGCATGACAACTTAACGCGACACAAAAAAGCAAGCCAAAACCATTATATAACTATACATAATATAACATACATTATTTAAGACTCAATTTGGATGTTCTAGTCAGTTCTAGCCATATCAACGCCCACTGCATGGCAGGGTTCACCATCAGCGGATAAGTCGCGGAGAACATCACCGGTCAGCAATACACTAATAACAATAAGGTGCCAGATTTGTGAATGGAGTAATAATAAAAAATGACGTATAAAAGTCGTCACATTATTGGCAACAAGACCAATTGGCCAAGAACCACGTTCAGTATGAAGTAGGCATAGCACAAACCATACATCAGAACATTGCCTCCACTGGCAACTTTGGATTGGCCCAGAACTATGTGAAAAATATCTTTACATACAACAATACCATCGCACTTCGAATCACGTTTGTAATATGTAAATAGCATATACATACGTTACGTCAAATATAAAGGCGCAAGTATATAGATAGTATTCAGAAAAGATAACCTTAATTCCTACACAATTTACAGCCAAAAATAAGGATCCCAACTGGATACGCTAATAAAGCATGAACACGAAACGTAATTTACGAGGGAACACATTTCTCAGACATTTACTGCACTACAAAAATTAATTAACAAGTTCGTAGGCAACGAATATTCTTCACTAACACCGCGAAGTCATTGTTACGGCGCGGGGACGCAACGTCAACGTCACTACATAATGGGATATTAGAAAACATCATTTATTTTCCACCGAAGCACCAACAGCGAAGCATCTAGGTTATACAATACGCTATTATTATGTATATATTACTTTCGCAACGAAGATATATTACCTAATGTAACTAGTAATTTAAAGATTGGGCCAAAGTTGAAGAAACTTTGTAGTAACACTAATTCTAGTAGCCTACTAGTGTAATTCCTGCTGAAAAGGTTCGGCAGGTGATTAAAACGAAAAGGCTTGAGGATGTGTCCTTGCATCAAGGACATATAAGATGCACCACAGCTGAAATATTTAAGTCGCTTTCAAGCTTAATACAGCTTGATAGATCTTATTACATTAAGTGTCATATCATAATGATCTTGATGGTGCAAATAAAACATAGTGTTATTCATAAAAATCTATCATGCCGTTTATTGTACAGGGCATCTCAAAGAACCCAACAGTGGTTGGAATTATTTAAATTATTTAATCGATTGTTAAAAATTTATGAGTACTATTCATGTACTTAGATATATATTATCTCCATGAATAGTATTCATAAATTTGTCAATTTAAAAATAAAAAAGACCAAAATTCAACGCCACCCATAAGTAATCGGTGCTTACGCGATCATACTCCGAGGCAACATTAAAGTGAGGTGTTAGGTGCATAGCGTTTTTTTGCTCAATACATAATACACACCAGATAATATCAGGAACAGGACTGAGTCCTGTGCTTTCCACCTTCGCAACGCTCAGGCGGGGCGTGAGCTCAAAATTGCCTGGGAAGGAGTGTCTATCACTCACAACTGCTCTCCTAAATACCTCGGCGTTATCTTGGACAGATCCCTCACCTATAAAAGGAACTGTGAGGAACTAAAGAGGAAAGTGCACGCCCGCAATAACCTGTTGCAACGCCTAGTCACAACCAAATGGGGAGCAACGCCGCAAGTGCTGCGGACGTCAGGACTGGCGCTAGCATTTTCTGCCGGCGAATACGCTTGCTCAGTTTGGGCCCGCTCCACGCACGCAAGGCGAGTGGATACAGCCTTAAACGAATCGTGCCGGATAATCACTGGGTGTTTGAAGCCGACCCCGGTAAACTTGCTGTATCCACTGGCTGGCATAGCGCCACCAGACGTTCGCAGGACTGTAGCAAGCTCCCTAGAAAGGGCCAAAATGGATGGTGATCCCCGGCACCCCCTCTATGGGCATAGGCTACCGCCGCAAAGGCTTAAAAGCCGAAATAGTTTTGCCAAATGCACCACGCCACTAACGACCGATCCCTCAACAGCGAGATGCAGCATCTGGCGTGCACAAAAAGGATTCATGGATCAGTTTGTCACGCTTTCCGAAAGCCTCCCACCTGGACATCAATTACCGTGGCCGATCTGGAAGTCCCTAAACAGACTCCGGACTCAGGTGGGCCGAAGCAAAGAAAACATGTCTAGGTGGGGACTGTCGAACAACCCCAAAATGGACTGTATTTGCGGAGCATCGGTCCAATCCATGGCCCATCTAACAGCTTGCCCAGCCTGCCCTGCCACATGTTCATGGCACGATCTTAAAAGTGCCACAAGCAGGGCAATCAGTGTGGCCACGTTCTGGGCCACAAAAATTTGACGAGTTTGCCATCGAAACGCTAAGAAGAAGAATATCAGGAAGTTAATATGCCTGTTGGAATAAAATTAAACTAAAAACACGACTAACACTTCAGGATGAGTACATCCTTTTTATGGACTAAATTTATTAGTCAAACTGAAGGTACGTACCCGCGGTACCCGCAATTAATTATTCAATTACATCGATTCGCAGCACCAATTAATTCACCTTAACACTGATTTGTATCGACCACCAATCTGTAAATAGCTCAGACTGTTTCAATACTATAGGGAGTAGGTAATGTAAATTGGTTCGAATACATAATAATGTCCTCCTAGCCTAATTTCAGTCACGGCGGCTAGTCTAAACAGAAATTAGCCATCTGCGCGGGACATATTATACTGCACAAGTGTGTGCGCAAACAGAGGAGCACTTTCTATTCCATCACTCTCATGAACCGTCTAGTGACACGACGGGAAAGAGGTCAGGTACAGGACTGACGGCTTTACGTGCTCTCCGAGACACGGGGGTATAATACCGCCAACTCCCAGACTTCGGGCTGATGTTGAGAAATTTTACTTTTTACAGAAAAGGCCCAAAATTGCTTTTGTCCTGACCTGGGATTTGAATCCAGGACCTCGTTCTCTGCGGCTGAACACGCTACCGCTAGACCAAGGAGGCAGTCGATTAATTAAGGCGGCAATAGTATCAGTTGTTGTGGGTTTATGGTTCAACTACAATTTCTTTTGAACAAAGTTAAGTACTTTAATAGCTTGCAAACTTTTAGCTTTTCGTAGGTTCTTGTGCCAATTAGCCGTCAACTTATTAGGTACCTGCCTTGTTAGTGTAGTGATTGTGATTGAAAGTGAACCTTATGCTTTTGTGGTAAAGTTTAAAAACTATAAAATAAATATGATAGATTTTTTTTTTCTTTAGGACATTGTCACACAGATCATCCTAGCCCCAAACTAAGCAAAGCTTGTACTAAAGGTACCAGGCGACGATATATATACTTATATAGATAGATAAATACTTAAATACATAGAAATCATCCATGACTCAGAAACAAATATTCGTGCTCATCACACAAATATTTGCACTTACCGGGATTCGAACCCAGGACCACCAGCTTCGTAGGCAGGAGCACTACCAACTAGGCTATAGTAGATTGGAGTAGCTGGATGTGCTGGCGTCTGTATATACGATTGAAGAGTGTTATAGGAATTTTGCTGGTAAGAATAAATCCTGACAGTCCTGTACATCGGAAAGTATGTAAAGCCGTGAGATATGCGGGTGAGTGTGTGTCAGTTTGCCCATCCCATCGGATCATTAGTGTGAGTATATAGAGAGTTCACCTTTTAACACACACATTTGTACACTATACTATGTATATTTGATGACTAGCAATTTCTGTCATGTTCCTGACAGAAATTCAACGGGGTTTTAAGCTAACTAGTCAACTTTAAGTTAACTGAGCCTCTAGCACGAGTTCCTGCAGTTTACTTACTCGATCACATGTACAGTTTCCTCCCATACATTGAGCACCAGCGCCTCTCGCGGAAACTATTAAGAACTAAAACTCTGGTGCTCAATGTATGGGAGGAAACTCTACGTGTGATCGAGTAAGTAAACTGCAGGAACTCGTGCTAGAGGCTCTGTTTCACATCACCGCACAGATTACGATTGATTTGTGTGACCCATGTCGTTGTTCTGAATCTGAGTGTGCTTCGTGTCCGTCAAGTGCATGTTCCTCAAATTCCCTGTGACACAGTGAGTAATTTTAATAGTACGGTAGTGCTATGATTTTTTAATTAATCAATAATATTTGTTCATCACAAGATTGTTATGTAGATTTTTCTAGTAATTAAATGTGTTCTATTGTTGTGGCCCGAAAATAGTACAGACGCCAGCACATCAAGCTACCCTAATCTGTCTAATTTCCCCAATTGAAAGTGAACCTTATGTTTTTGTGATAAAGTTGAAAATCCATAAAATAAATTTGACAGATTGGGGTAGCTGGATGTGCTGGCGCCTGTACGTAAAGGAGTCGGAGCTGCGTATATATTACCTAAAGATGATATAGAGGTAGAGGACATAGCCGAGGTAATGTCGACATGCCTAAAATAGTAACGCGTGCTGTGAAATGAAATAGCGAATAGTGATTTTGTTAATATTTTAAATATAGTTCACCTAACACCCCGGATAAATTCGTTACAATTTCAGTAGTAACGACGAATTGAGGTAACAAATAAACATATAATCAAACAATAAGACACAGGTTCTGATTTAACACGTGTGGCGCAGCCGCTCAGACAGTCGCCTCGCCGCTTCGTGTCCCGGGTTCGATTCCCGCGCCGGACACCTATTTGTGTGTCCCATAAATAGTTGTTCTGAGTCTGTATGTAATTTGTGTCCATCTATTATATGTTTGTAAAGTACCCCGCAACACAGGGATTAGACTCCCTAATGCTAGCGTTGTCTTTTAAAAAACAATAACTTCAAAAATATTAATGAATAGTAATTATTGGTATTTATATGGACTTTACTGAAACTATCCCATACCGTACTACGTCATAGATATATTTAACAACCAACCAAAGTATTGTGAGTTAGCGGATATCTGCTAACTCACAATACTAGGAAACTTTCGACACGACCAATCGTGAATGTAGTAACAGCCAGTTAAAACTAGTTCCAGCACTTTTAACGCTGATGCAATGGGCGAGCTTCGCGGTATAACTTTATCCATGCAACTGTAAAGCCACAGACTATACAATAAGTCAGAAGAGTATAGAAGGTACATTCCCTAACACCCAGTAGCTATACAAAACTGTAAATTGGTAGTTGATTTCCTATTCAATATTTAAGAGTCAGGCAAAATTCTTGCATTCTCCGAACCATAGAGATGCAACTTTCAATCAAATCAAATCTTATTGGATCCATAATCCATAATGACTTTAATTTTAATTTTGAGAAAGTATAGGAAACTAATTCTGTATTATTTATTTTGATTTTATATATTTGTAGTTTGCCAGATAGATTGATGCAAGTTAATTATCACTCAAGAAAACTTGAAAATGGTAGTCGCTTACATCATGCCAGCTGTTACTCCCAAATACGAGGTAAAAAAATGTCATTGAAATTAAAATGTTTAACGAAGAACGGAATTGTAATCCTAAACAAATGCATTTCCTTGGTTTAATAGATTTAATAGTAGGCGTTGCTGGCAGCTATGAATAAGCCGTTTTTAGAACGAATCCACTAAATATAATTAACTTTAAATTTCGATAATTAAATAATATTAAATATCATTACTATTATAAAATAAATCTTATTGTAAATGTTTTAATACAATCCGTGCACCTAAATATCTAGAAATAATTATAAATAAATTAATTAATTAAATATTACTACAAACATGTTCTGACTATTTACAAGCGCTTTTTGAAAGTCCACATGAATAACAACTTTTTAAATTTAATCATTTTATTTTATTTTAATCCATATGCGAATTGGCCCTTGTTAGTCGTCTGCAATTTTGTGAATTAGGTATTATACGACTAAACAATTACCAGCAACGCCCGCATACGTCTATACTTTGTCCCAATTCATGAATTCCGTTAAATATATCATTTAGAGACGGGACCGTTCTTTATGTACCGTGCTACATAACGTGGCTGTCGAGAAACACTGGCAACATCTCAGGTAGGAATGCTTTTTAAATTATATATGTGGACTTAGACAGATCATATCCCACGCGTGTTTGTATTGTTCCGCAAACTTATCTGACCCGCTGGCAGCGTCGCTGTTATCGCATTTAGTGTTGCTAGTAATTATTTTTTGCAATAAAGTGGGCAAAAATAATATGCACACTGTAACGTAAATGTTACTTCACTAAAAAGCAAACAAATACTGTCATTACAAATCGTTATATTTTTATACAATAATTATGATCATTTACATAAAATGTATGCTGGGTGTTCTCTAACGGATCTCCGGATTCCGGTGACATAATAACTCCAGGTATTATTATGTCACCGGAATGGTTTAATTCAGAAGTCATTACATCATCATCATTACCGTCACCGTAGCCTAGTTGGTAGTGCTCCTGCCTACGAAGCTGGTGGTCCTGGGTTCGAATCCCAGTAAGTGCAAATATTTGTGTGATGAGCACGAACATTTGTTTCTGAGTCATGGATGTTTTCTATGTATTTAAGTATTTATCTATCTATATAAGTATGTATATCGTCACCTGGCACCCATAGTACAAGCTTTGCTTAGTTTGGGGCTAGGATGATCTGTGTGACATTGTCCCCAGATATTATTAATTATCGGAATCACTGCTTTCACGTTCACTACCTAAATGAATGATGAAAGGCTCGTCTAAGTATCCATCCCTTTTTCGCCACACATTTTCAATATTTTTTTACATGATCGCAATGCTTTTGCCATTCATTGACTGTTATTTTATCAAAAGCTTCTGCAATCAATGATAGGATTTCAGAATAAATAAATTTTTGCATCTGCTTGCTCTTTTTCTTTCACAAGTTTTCTTACAAATCGCTCGCGGACCCCTACAAAGGAAATAGCAAAAAATAATTAAATAATGAATATTTTAAAATATGTATTTTAATTTAAAGAGCGAGGGGGAGTTTCGTATTTTTTCAGAAGCTGACAACACTAACCTGTACCAGCAGCTACGCATTCATACAACTTATTGAAGGGTATAATTGGTGCCTGAAGGCGTTATTCTTCCTTCATATAATTCAATACTTGTAATATAACGTTCCCCGCATCAATTTTTAAAGCTTTCGGCATTTTTCACAATTAAAAACCACTAAAAGAAAAATAAATACGCGCAACAAACAATCAATGGCAGGAATGTCATGGATTGACATTTCAAACTGGCGTCGTTAGTTCTACTTTTGGCCACCGGGCCAGATAAGTTTGTAGCACAATAACATAGATTTTTTATATGCCTGCTACATAATTTGAAACAAAGTTGTTTTAAACTTATTGATGAATAATTGTTTATGATTATTGGGGAGTTTGTAATAGAAATCCGTAACTCCATAAATGGCTTAAACTCAACTGAGGTCAGACTCCCTCAGGAGCCCAGAACACCCGTATTTCATGCCTAAACGCAATTCTTGCTGTAACATTTACATTTGTACTTTTGTAGCTCGACAATATTTTGATGAAAAAATAAGTATTGTACTCATTAGTAAGCGCAGTGACATTTCCAGGATCTTAATGAGTTTCTGATTTCTTGTATATGGCTATGATCGCTTTTTTAGCCTCGCTAATATTTTGGGAATTAAATGTTGTTGTTTATATAAGAGAGGTAGAGTAGTTATCTACTTATAGCGTTTCCAATGAGCAGGTTGTCTTACAGGGTGCGTTGAGGGTAATGTGTTCTAACAAGTAAGACAAAAAATACACCAGCACTCATAGGGCAAAGAGCCCATGAATAAAGCGTCAAGTCCATGCGGTTATCGTTATAACTACCCACCATCAGGACTATCGTGAACTAGTTTGGCAGTTTCATCTATACTTACATATAATAAAATCGTAGGAAAGTCAAAACTGTATATTAAATTTTTTTAAAGGACAATTGGGCGTGATCTACTATGGATATCGAAGCCAAAAATATAGTTTTTAGAATTTTTGTCTGTTTGTCTGTATGTATGTCCGGGCTAAACTCAAAAAGTACTGCATGGATTTACTTTAAATTTTGCATGAATATTACTAAGAGTTCGGGTCAACATATAGGCTACAACATATCACGCTATCACCTACGGGGGAGGATTATAAAATTTAACGCGGGTAAAACCGTGTGGCACAGCTTGTTGTATAATAAAATACCCATTGTTATAGTAGCGTTTATAATAATATCCGTTATCTAAACAATTGATTAAAATTAAGCCATTATTGTTAATTATATGCCTTTGTTACTTGAAACTCTATAGGTCAGGTCTTTGTACAGACACCAGCACATCCAGCTACCCCAATCTGTCAAATTTATTTTATAGATTTTCAACTTTATCACATAAGCATAAGGTTCACTTACAATTGGGAAAACTTGACAGATTGGGGTAGCTTGATGTGCTGGCGTCTGTACTTCTAGACCTTAGTTACTGTTAAATCATAATTAAGAGACCTTTCAATTTCATCGTTATGTAATTTTCTCAAACATCAGACCTACATTTCAGCATGGGCATCTACCTAAAGAGCTTTTAACTCATAAAGTCAAGACAATAGATCCGTTTAGAACTAATACAACTTCCATAGTTATAAAGGGTGATACCATTGCCCTAGATATAATAATTTCTTTCTCGTGTTTTACGATGCCTAAGAGACAATACAAAAATACAAGTACTAAACTCCGATGTTCCTATTAAAACTTTTGCAGTTCCAGTAAAACCCAACGCGGAGAAAGTCTCGAAATTCTAGAATGTTCGCATTATTCTTTGGAACCTAATTAACAGGGCAGCTAACAACAGTTTATCTATATAGTAGGCTTAGTTAGCTTGTTTCTTACCTAGTTGTAATGTATCTGTTTTTGAACTAATGCAATTAGGTACCTAATTTGTTAAATACAATATCAATTTCTAAAGATAGGTATCTTTAGAAAAGTAAAATGTCACATCTGTACATGGTAATTTTCGCTCATAGGTAGATGCTCTCAACAGTCCGTAAGTGATCAGCGAGGTTAAGCAACTAAGCTCGCGGTCAGTCTAGAGATGGGTGACCACCACAGTGGTTTAAATTCTGAGCGTCTCCGTGCTTCGGAGGGTACGTTAAGCTGTGGTACCCGGTTGTAGTTATTATACAGTCGTTAAGCCATGTCAGATTCCTCTTTGGCTTGAACAACACTGACACCACTGCCCATACGATATGTAAGTAAGTAGGTAATCTATTTGTGTTGGCAAACTTGTAACCACATAAGGTTATTAGCAAGAAAACTCGTAAATAGATCTTAAGTCTGTATATAATGTAGGTCTGATGTTTGAGAAAATTACATAACGATGAAATTGAAAGGTCTCTTTTTTATTTATTTATTAACATCAGGTTTACCCACAGCTTGTGCATACAATATATATCATATGATTATTTTTTTTACAAATTAGACTTACACACTAGCCAATTACGGGTTAACCAACATTCTCCAAATCTAGACGAATAATCGGCACTTGAGATTATTTAGGCTATAAAACAATGAAATACCTACGACGAGTTAACAGTAGTTTTGAGTGACTTCAAGATTTTGGACTTGAAACAATTTAAGGAATCATGGTGTATGTCGGCATCCGGTACAGATTTCATGAAAGAGTTCATTTCTCTACAAACCCTATTGAGCGGTGAGTTGATCCCGAGGTTGGTTTTAGAAGGTTGAATGTGATACATGTTCGTTATAGGATATCTGGGTATTTTAAATGGAGTATGATGTAACAGGAACTAAGGTCTAGAAGTACAAAGTTTCAAGTAGATAATCTATTTGTGTTCGCAAACTTGTAACCACAAAAAGTTATTAGCAAGAAAAAATTGATCTACCGAAGTGTATCTTTCGTTTCTTAACGGAAGCGCGCCTAACCAGGATTGGTAGAGCGTGCTGATTCAATCCAGATGGACTGTTAATTTTACGAGTTCCCAGTTTTCAATCTAAACATCAAGGAACCCAACTTGCGAACTAGTTAATGTACAAAAATATTCACAAATTAAACATTTGGGAGATAAAGTTTTGATTGCTTCGCCAATATCTAAACTGTTAAAGCCGAGCTCATCGGTTGAGAGTCATTATCACTCGCAAAATGTGGAAAGTTCAGTCATTTAGGGGTGCCATTTGAGGGGCCGAATATGTACAGTCAGCGAGACATTTGTATGAATAGTGGGGAAACTCAAATCTTCAATGACAAGCACCAATTTCCAAGTAATTATTATTAGTTATTCTATTGATATGCCGTTAACATACTAGTGATAGAATCCTTTAGGATAGATTTGAAAACCTAAACGAAACGTTTTATCGAGCATTCTCTTATAGCATCGAGGAAAATGTTTCTAGACGAGGGTATACGGAATTTAGGCATAACCAAAACCTCATGCCTTATGAATCGGTGACCTCAAATTATAAGTACATTATCAACGATATGGCCATCTATGGAATTATGTTGGTCGTTGCACAAAGTAAAATTGATTATTCAGAATCGGAAAAGAGCCCATGACATATAAATAAATCTTTATTATTAACAAAAAATAAATTATTATATACCAAAAAACCAAGACCACACCACTAAAGTAAAACTATGAGAGAAAGAGAGAATGAAAATGTGTGCTCGCTCCTCTCTCTCTTGCCTTATCTATACTGTTATATACGAAACATAACTCCCTTTCTATCTTCATTTAAATGAAATAATGACATTTATTCAGCATTTGGGTATTTACATACACTTGTACTTGTCAAGCTCACAATGCAGTAGGTACAGACGCCAGCACATCAAGCTTCCCCAATCTGTCAAGTTTCCCCAATTGAAAATGAACCTTATGCTTTTGTGATAAAGTTGAAAATCTATAAAGGAAATTTGACAGATTGGGGTAGCTTGAGGTGCTGGCGTCTGTACATAAACATAGTAGAAACAGTATAAAAGTAACAAAAAAAATATATATTAGTCCGTCCGTGCGGTCTGTCTTATCACATATTTTTTAAATCATTCAAAGCTTCTAAGCTATTATTTATAATTTAGTACTACTATATTAAAATTAAAAAATTGAACACAATGGGCAGTTGGCTAGTGCAGAAGGCTCTCAACCAGTAGCTTAATTTAAACGGCTAATACATGAGGGCACCCTTATGTGGTTCGGGCCACAGCTCAGGGGCCGCTGAAGTAAATGGTTGGAATTCTAAATCAATGGATCAACGATCACGTATTAAGAGGCCTATTACAGTCCACTAGCGCCGCCAATCGAAAAAATGTCATAACTCGTGAATAGAATCAAAAATACAAAATGTGGTCTATTATTACTGTATAAAAGGCAATAACGTAATTTTATAACACATTGTCAACACTTGAAATATAGCTGTTTAGCTAAATCGTGCATTTGTAACAAAAACGGCCGTTTATGTTTTTAATGCACGATTTAGAAGATTTAGGCGGCGCTAGTGGACTGTAAAAGGCCCCTTAAGGGGCCAACACGACCCTCGCAAGTCATTAACTTATATCTCCCTCTAAACTCCCGTTCGCCTCACCAAATCAGACTTTTCGTAACGCTCTCGTCGCGCATTCACCAGCTTCCTCCCCAAGACAAGGGTGCGTAAAGGAGTTTTACTTCAAAAACATATTGTTACAGTTTAATGATGTCAAGTAATACCTACATTAGTTTAAGTGTACTAGCTATTAACGCCTACCTCAAAGAATATTTTTTTCAAAATATTTGATCTAATTACGGCCCATAATTTATTTGTTGTTATTAAGTGTTAATTTGTTTTGATTTTGTGTTTCTTTTTTTGTCTTTTCTTGCAAGAATGTTCACACTAGTTCGTCCATAAATAACTTAAAATATTGCCTATTAGCGAAGACCTGTTATTGGCTTCTTGTCGCTTATTATATTGTTATCTTTGTTACCATTGTATAGATGTTGGTCTTCCAAGAAAAAATAAATAAATAACGTCAGCGCAGCGTTCCAGTATTTAATGGAAGACATTACAAAGTTAAATAAAATTAAGTTAATAAAAAAGAAGTCAAATTACTTAATTCAATTAAATTAGTTTTGCGATGAAATTAATAATTGAATTACAAATAACGAAATAGTTGCATGTATGTGTAGGGAGAGTGTTATGTGTAATGTGATTAGTATGGCAATTTAGAAAGAGATGTTTGGGTTAAAATAAATAATTAGTTTTTACTAAATTTTTCAAAGCTTCGTACGTCAAGGTATAAAGTCAGTTGTTAAGAGCATTTTACAATTTTGGGTAGTATGTCCTGGAATTAGCGTCGCGATCAAATTTGCACAAAAAATGCTTGTTGTTCATCAACCGAGACATTATGTCATTAAATCACAAAGAGAAATGGGAACTGGTTGTGACTTTTTGACTGCACGTGTGGCGCAGCAGCTAAGACAGTCGCCTCGCCGCTTCGTGTCGCGGGTTCGAGTCCCGTGCCGGACAACTATTTGTGTGACCCATAAAAGTCGTCCTGAGTCTGGATGTAATTTGTCCTGTCCTGAGTCTATTATATATTTTTTAAGTACTCCGCGACACAGGGATTAGATTCACTAATGCGGGCATTGTCTTTAGGAAGAAAAAAAACTAAACTTCATTACGCAAGTGACAGTACGCAAGCTCACTTTTAAAATCTTCGATCAATAATAATAAGAAGTTATTATTGATCGAAGTTTAAAATGAATGTCACTCAATGACGGACACTGGTGTTTTCATTTCTATAAAAGAACTAAAATATAAACTAGTAAAGCAGTGATATTATCACCTAATTACCTAACTTAATGTAATGTATCCTATATTGTGTAAAATGAAATAAATTTATTTATTATAACTATAGAATGCTCCTCACCCGACCTTTCAGTGACAAAATTGATTAACCCCGTTTTACAATTAAATGGCATTTTCAATAGACACGGGTAAAACCAGTCAATTTATAATGACGATCCAAGTCCGTAGTTTATCAACCCGTCTACAATACGCCACCATTTGGCTCTTTCATAGATCAATGTTTCTTAGAGAAAAAAAGAAAAATAATATATAGGAAAAAAACATTTTGGCCGGGGAAGCCACTATCAAGGAGATTAGCCATCTGCTATCTCTATTTGCTGGGGCCATATATTACTATAGATCACAATTTACTTTTACAAAGACAGGTGCGCTCCCTATTCCATGAGTTTTACTATCCCATGGAATGGGCTAGCCAACACGATCGGAGACAGATGAGGTGCAGGACCGTGAGATAAGAAACACTTCCTAACTACATATAGTCGAAATGTTCCACCTTAATTCATACACTCCTATTACATTACATAACATATAACAAAACACGACGTCTCACGATAACATAACAAATGACGCAGTACGAAAGCTTTGTAGTTTCCAACATTTTCCGACAACTGACAACACCCACTCGCTGTCGACTGACGCCACTTAAATGCATTTTTTTAGTTTCTCAGGTCTTTTTATACTAAATTCTTTCCCTGCTTAGATATTTATATTTACGACTTTTTGTCAGCCGGTCTACGATTCACCAGTATCTTGCCCACCCAGCGACAAATGTTTCATAGCAACATAATAATAATATGAAGTTAATGCTTTTAAACAAAAATATATATTAGATCGTAAGCTGTTAGAGAAACTTATGACCTTTGCAATACAAATATAAATAACTTAATCAAGCTAGCTAAATATGTAACGTATTTAACGTTGACGATCCTTAAATAAATAAATAAATATCATTACTATTATAAAATAAATTTTAGAAATGTTTTATCAATCTATGTACCTAAATATCTATAATATGTAACTAGAAGTATTATGTATACTTAACTATACTACTACAAACATGTTACAAGCGCTTTTTTAGTCTACGTGACTAAAAACTTTTTTTGTTATATTTATATTATCCCTGACGCGTTGCTGACCATTCCCTGATAAGCTCAAGCAACCTTATTAATCCCCATTCGACCTGATCATAATATACCTTCTCAAAACTAAACGAATAACTATTAATAACAGTAACTGATATTTAATTCATGCACTCCTAAATCTTGAGTATTTAATAATGACAACGCCCTACGATAACAACAATAAAAACTGAAAAAGAAAATGAAGTCTTTGGGGACGGCTGATAGAAAAACAATTTTTTAATTTGACACTTCATATTGAGGCTTACTCTTTGTATATACATAATGTATACTAATAACGCACGGAGGTATATCTTTGTACTACACACATACACTGTATACATGTAGCTCATGGAAAGCGTTGACTTCAATAAAAACAGTGCGGAAATTTTGTATTTTCCAACATTTTCCGACGAACGCCCACTTACTGTCGACTGAATCCACTTTTATGGATATTTTTGTAAAAATTTTCTTTTATCGATTTTTTATTTAGCTGTGATGGAACAAATATCAACAGTTGTACACTAAATTAGACCACATCAATTATGAGTTTGTTTATAAGACCCAAAATCAGGTCCTGACATGACTAAAATATATGTAATTCACACAGCTATCAAATAGATATGTATCTGATAGGTAGGTTTATTTCTAAATTAGAAGAGCTAACAGAATATCTAAGTGTATTTTAGTTCATCGATTAGTTGGTAAATCAACACGCCATCAGTACATTAGAATATTAATCAAAAATTAGATTATAAACGACAATGGATATTGAAAAGTAAAACACAAGCACACTTCATAATTATAGTATAGTTAAAATCTCGCTGCAGACTTGTCATAAATCATAATCGGAATAGAGATGGGCGCTAGTTGCGCGCGCGCAAGGCCATTATCGATAACATAATCATTAAGGTTATCACGTAAACATACTGCATTCATTAAGTATGCAGGGTAACTAATGAGTACTAATTTGTTTTTACGAGACTTCCTTCTTGTAAGAACACATAGTTAATTCTCGTATCCATTAGTTAATTCTATAAAAAGAAGGTAATTATATAAAACTAATATGTTTTTACGTTCTCAATTACATAAAAAGAGCGTAATTAACAAATATGTTTTTGTCTCCTTTGCTACCCGCTAGTTGCGCCGTGCTATTAAGTATATATAAATCGCTACAAAAATAAATTAGATCATTTCTATTTTGGATTACAAGAGTGACACAATGGCTTTTCAAAGAAACGTTTTACCTGTTGGCGACAACATTGCTGTTCTAGCGCGTATTGTTATCAACAATGTTTTAACTTTTCTGACAAATATAAAAGAAGATCCTGAAACTTTGAAGACTATTAATTTCTCTCGCCCCCGTGACTTTACTGCAGCAATGTGTAATGTGAGTTTAAGAACGGTAGACACTATTAAGCAATGACGATGACTCAGACGAAGAATTTTAATTTTCTATTTTTAGTTTTATATATACGTTCTTTTGTTTATATATTTAATATGCTTTGTAGTAAACTTGGTAATAAAATAAAAAAAATATGTATTTATTTCTATCACCCATTTCTAAATATATAAAACTATCGATATCACTCATCGACTGCAGTAATGCACAGGACTACGTGTGGGCGTAGCCTGCCCATAACGCCCGTGAGTAGGAAAGAGAGCGAAACACTCGAATGATTTATGACCGAGTCTGCAGCGAGATTTTAACTATACTATAATATTTATATGTCCATATTTTCTCATAGGAGGTAATGACCTCCCCTTCTTAGACTCTATACGGTCTAGTGCCAATAGGCACAAATTTTTTCAAGGGTCTACCAATTTAAGATACAACAGTCTGAAATCTGTGGACTTATTTCTTTTTTGAAATAATCGTTTTTTGGCTGAGTATATTGTTTACTAGCTGTCCACGGCGGCTTTATCTAAAAAAATTAAAATTATCAATATCTATTACCTTTTGTACAGACGCCAGCACATCAAGCTACCCCAATCTGTCAAATTTCTTTTATAGATTTTCAACTTTATCACAAAAGCATGAGGTTCAGTTTCAATTGAGGAAAATTGACAGATTAAGGTAACTTGATGTGCTGGCGTCTGTACATTTAACACTTTCTAACAAAAACAAAGTGGAGTAAGTAACGAAGTGGAGAAGTTTGTTTAAAAAAAACATACCTAGTATTCTCGCTGTGGTATACTTACATGCAAAGCTATAAGCAGTGGATTGGTTAACCTCCATGAATTGCTGACAAAAGCTATTGCAACAACAGCTAGGACTAAAAAGCCTTGAGCCTCAATTATGGATAACATCACCCCCACTTTGGAGTGCATTCACCGACGGCTCGATCGCGTGCGGCGCCACCCCGATAAACCAACGCCAAGTAGGCGCCCCATGAACTTATGACTTATGAAGACAATGCAAATAATTTGAGAATATAATATTTTGGAGCCCGAACAAAATCATTTCAAAGCCTGTGTATGAGGATCTCTCTCAATCTGTTTTATAGTATCACTCACATATTTAAATAGATTTCAATGACACTGCTTGCATATATAAGCTATTTTAATAGGCGTTGTTTATATAGAAACAGCAACCGCTTAAAGTGACAGTTCTGATTTGACAGTTCTTGTGATGGATAAGTATTTTTTATTAAATATATTTAAATTTTAGTGGTCTTATGGACTAGCTGACCTGACAGAATGTATGTAAGTGGATACAGCTTAAGTAAAACGTGGTCGAATATCACTGGTTTTCTTAAACCGACCTGAAACAAATGTTGCACCACTGCAAGGATTACCATAGTCGTCATATCACAAGTCTCTCCTACTGAAATCAGAACCCCAATCTAGGACCAGATTGAGTGAAGTCCGAATATCCAGGTAAATTGAAAATATAGTGGATTACAAGTGTGGCAGAAAGGTTCTCGAGTGGCGACCACGAACCGGAAGACGCAGCGTGGGCAGGCCCCCTACAAGATGGAATAGCGCAATCTTTAGGGGAGGCCTTTGTCCAGCAGTGGACGTCTTTCGGCTGATATGATGATGATGATGATGACAAGTGTGGTAATGTTCCACATACTAAATATGCCCTGAGTGCCGTAGTAGCCTATGCCCGTGCCCAAGTAAACTGCATGTTCCAATTATATCAAGTTCTCACTGCCCTAATGGTTTGCTAGAAGAAAATTCATTAATTGTAAGTTTATATCTGCAATAAAAAATAATAATGAAATAAGAAAACAAGTCGGTAGAAACCGTGTCATGAACCTTAAGCCACTGCACTGCTATCCCCTTTGAAGCAAGACATGGTCACCCCAATCCAATGCATGACCTATCTCTATTCGTGGCATATTTCTTGCAACACTGTCTCCCTTCCTGCTACGTAATTAAATTCATGCATACCATAATTTTGTGCAATTTCATATTGAGGCAGAACTCGAATGATATATCGAGGAAATTCATGCGAAGTGCAATTTAAGTTATTGAGGTAGGATCCAAGCTGGTACCGGACAGACGTTTACCTATAAAATTTTTGATATATTTTGTGATTTACCTGAACGCTCATAGCTAGATGCTTTAACCGGTCAGTAAATGATCGGCGAGGTTAAGCAACTAAGCTCGCGGTCAGCCCATAGATGGGTGACCGCCAAAGTGGTTTAATTTCTAAGCGTCTCTGTGCTTCGGAGGGCACGTTAAGCTGTCGGTCCCGGTTGTAGTCATTAGACAAGAGTCGTTAAGCCATGTCAAGCCGCCTTCTGGGTGGCTTGAACAACTGTGACACAAAGTAACCACTGCCCATACGATAAGTAAGTAAGTACTTACAACAATATAATAAAGTCGTAGCAGAATGTCGGCCAGTCTCAACAAAGATCAGCCATGGGTTCATGTTAAAATATCAATTCCTTTAACCTCCGATCCAATGCAACGAACAAGCTGTAACGACCGGCAAGATTTTAGAAACAGGACAAACCGTATTTCGCAAAAACGAAACGTACAAGCGAGTTTGACCTCTGTGCTATGATAAGTATTAATACCTATTGTATTCCTGGGTGTGGTAATTTAGTCAAAGCTCATCAGCCTTATGGACCCTTCCTCCTAACCTCCGAACAGCTCGATGGGGGCAGGGTCGGTAACGCGTAAGTGATGCCATGTGTATTGCAAGCTTCATAGGCTATCCGCTCAACAGATAGACTGCATACTTGTTAGCAGACTGGAGTGTAAAAATAAATGTGTGGGATAGTCAGGTGCAAAAATGTTTCTAAACTGAGTCAATACATTCAAGTTTTCGCTTATTTCCTTACAAGCTAGTCAGCTGTTGGTCATAGGGCATGTGTCATCCATATGGGACACAAATTGAAGTGATCTGACTCACCACTGTGTTCCTTCAAATTATATTCCTAGTTTTATATTTTATGGATTAGTAGAAATATTTTAGTTGCAGAAAACAACTCTTTTAAAATCGTTCTCCCATGCTTCTCTGTCAGTTTCAGCCCAGAATCGACGTGTTTGACCGCATGTTTGAAGAGTTAAGACTAAAGTTAATCTCTAAACTGCCTTTGTACAACAATGTTTATTTAATTAAAATAGGAAAGGATGGATTAAAATATTATTATGGATATAGAAGGAAATATCATTACAGAAATTATAATTTTGATAATTTCAACAAATTTCCAAATTTTCTATATAAATAAACTCTTGCACCCAAAAAACTTGTACATTCAGTTAGTCATGAAATCATACTTACATATAAAAATATCCAATGAAATAGCTTGGCACTTCTTTTATTTAAATTATAAATCTCCTCAAATATTTATTACAACATTTATTTAAAAGCTAAGCTTAAGCTTATTTAGATGAGAAATACAAAGTGGCTTCACATACATATTCATTTGCAGAGTAGTCTGCATATTTATTTGTAATTGATTTATTTCCTGATACATAACCATGTATAGGAGTATAACACCTGCAAGTTAATTATAAATAATAGTAGGAGTCACACACATATAGCATTGTACCTAATATTTTATGTGTATGACTCTCATAGATTGGTCATAATTATTGGTTTCCACAGATTTTTTTTGAAAACTGTTTTTGAACAAGCAATAGTGGTCTATAAGAACTAAAGTAAAAAATATGTATTTATTAGCATAGAAAATACTGAAACAAGTATTTTGAGTGAATGTTCTGAGTATCATTTTCATTGTTAAGAAAGATTTATTACATATTAATTTAATTATTTAAGTTTCTAATTTAGAATAATTATTGAATATATTTTGAATTATTAGTATTCAAAATATATTCAATAAATGTTGTCTAACAATTCTGTTATGTTGGGGTATCCCCCCAAACAAATTAAATTATATAATAATTAAAATTAAATAAAGTTAAAATGGGATGAATAGATAAAATATATAGATGGGGACAATATAATACCTACATAAAATTTTGTTCCCATCTGTATTTACCCTCTTTTAGGCTACTAATATATTATAGTGACAAATGGATTAAAGCAAGGTGTTGGCAGTAGACATGCCTCAGGTACAGACGCCAGCACATCAAGCTACCCCAATCTGTAAAATTTCCCCAATTGTAAGAGAACCTTGTGCTTTTAATAAAATATCGATAAAATTTAAAATCTATAAAAGAAATTCAGATAGGAGTAGCTGGATGTGCTGGCGTCTGTACATAATAAAAAAAATAAAAATGCTTTTTCATAAACTAGTAGCAGTTATTACAAGCTGTAGAATTATTAATTTAACACTGCAATCCATTAACTGGTGCAGCACTAAAATCTCTGGTCAGGGCCAGTGAAATAACTCAAGGCATTATTGCATCAACATCATTAGTAAACAGTATAAAATTGCAGTGGTGACTGATAGATCCCACTAATATTATAAATGGGAAAGTTTGTGAGTGTGGATGTACAAATGCATGGATGTATGTTACTCTTTTACACAAAAACTACTGAATATTTTTTATGAAACTTTGTAGTAATGTAGCTTATAAATCAGAATAAAACATAGGCTATAATTAATTAAGTTTAACATGGGTAAAACCCCAGGGGACACAGCTAGTGACATATAAATAAGGGACCAGATCAATATTGTACACTAAGTAAATATGTATAAACTTAAGTAAATATGTATAAACACAGGGTCACAGGGTTTAGAGATTTTATTTTAATATCACTGTGGATTTTCATACCTACATACAAAAATCTTTATTATGTCAACTTTAGTTGTTCCAGACATCAAAAAGAGGTCATATAACAGGAGAGGCAAGATGTAGTAATTACTGCTAAACATCACAGTTGTTTTTGGAACAAAGTACCTAATTGCGCATTGCGAAAGGGGGCTAGACGGAAAAAATTAATTAATATTTTTATTACTAAAATTGAGGATACTGATTAGGTGAGTACATTATATTTGTTAATAATAAAAAGAATACACTATATTATTATAACTTAAAAAAAAAATTACAATTCCTTCACTAATTAATCGAAAGGAACTTCGTTCCATCGATCATAATATTTACACTGTTAAAAATTTATTCATTTATCAGAAAAAACGCCCACATACTGATAAAACTGCTCATAAATAATAAAAACAAATGTCAGCAAGTTCAACATCGTTATAAAGATTAATAAAATATAAAACCTAAATATGGTCAGAGGAGAACTGCTGGAATATTTCAAAACACTGCAATAACGGGCTCCATGGAAGTAACTGCAAGTCTTACAAAATATCAATTAAATACCTAATAATCTTGTAATTGTAATCATCGGGATCTCTTTAAATACTTATGTTAAACTTCTTCAGTACAGTTAAAACTTCGTGACATAAAAGTAGGCAACATCTACAGCCTGAAAAATCAATAACACTGCCACAAGCTTACAGTACTTATTTTGTATTAACTAACATTTATCGAGAACTTTAAACAACTTACCTCTTCACAGGTCTGCAGGGAAGATCTTGAAGAACACAGAAATGAGTCAGATAGATGTAAATAGTCCAGAATATGATTTTTATTTATTTATTTTCGAGCACAAGTTTCAACAAAGCAGAATGACAATCATCTGATTTGACAGTCAACTGACGTTTGCATCCCGTTACACGAAACGGATCTACGGAGTGTAAAAAAATCTTTTAACTACATAAAGGAACATGAAAAAATCTGTTGTGTTTTTTACATTGCTGGAGAGCAATATTATTACATGTGTTTGTGTCCTAAAACCTAAACGGCTAAACGGATTGTATCAAATCGCAGTCTTAATATCAGAATATAGAAAACTAAACACTATTTAGCTAATTCCTTATTTATTTAACAAATACAGCTTAATTCCTTATTTGTAGATATATGATTATGAATGCAAGGAAGGAACATATTTATTTTGTTACAAAACATTTAGTAATACAATTAGGTGATGTGATGTGGTCCCGGCCGATTTCGGCCACGGCGACTGCTTCTTCTCCTACTGTAGCCGACGACGACGTTTGTGTGCTCGCATGTGACTTATGTAGCCAATTTTATTTGAAAAAATCCTCGCACATTGCGGGCATGTGAGAACACCACTGTAATTAATCGCCGCGGGTAGTCTGGCTTTCAATTAATCGCGGTTGGTATCCAGCTCAGCGCGCCTTCCACACTCAAAACAGTCGACCAAAGAGCAGTCGACTTTGGCTTGAACTAAAGTCGGCCATTCTCAACGTTTGGCTGCCCGCTGTTCCCATTGCGAGGGCTCTACGCCACAGTTCTTCATGTGGCGCTTAAGAACATCTTTAAGTACCTATATCTAACTGAAAAGTTGTCCGCCATGCTTTCGCTTGCCCTCATCAAGTTCCGAGTAGAAGGTACCTACGCTTAGCCACTCGCTGCTCTGCCATGCGTGACACTTGACCGCACTGTATATTATTAGTAAATTACAAAAACTATCGTTATTTAAGAAATCACTTCTGCTGCCACTTCTATCTACAGTCGGGTCCTTAGTTTCTATTATATTAGGTAGGTAGGTACTAATAAATGATAGAACCTTCCCTGGGTTTTATTATCTCTAACAAAAGGGTTAAGTTATGTCGAGGTCATCATTATTATGTCCGCTGAACGACATCCACTTCTGGACAAAGTCTCCCCCTAAGTTTTCTACAATGGTAGGTACCCGCATCCAGCGGCTTCCAGCTACCTTCGCAAAATCATCGGTCCAGCTTGTTTGGGACCTGCCCACGCTGCGTCGTCTGATTCGTGGTCACCACTCGAGAGCTCGTCCGACTTATGTGCCTATCCCACTGCCTCTTCGGCTTGCCTAGTCTTTGGACAATTATGGTTACTTTAAGTATCGACATTCGTTAGGTACTGATTCGGCCTGGCAGGGAAACTCCGAGCATAGCCTTCTCCATTGCGCTGTGAGTGACCTATATATTTTTAGTTATATTAAGACTATTGCCTATTAAATAGTGATTCGGTAATCCAAAAATATATATTTCACTAAGCGACACCAAGCCTTACCTTATTCCTTTATTTTTCCTTTGGCAAATAACAGTTTATAAGGTCGCTGAGACTAGTAATAGAAAAGAGTCGTCAGAATAGTTGCCTACGTCGCTATTACCTAAGTATGTTCGGTGGCTTAGAACAAATCACTAATAGGGATCTTCCATAACAAACACACGTCACGTAATTTTTGGTACCGTACCTACACGTACCTACCATAGAATAAAAAGGACACCGATGATCCTATGATCCAGAGCCATCCTCTAACACGAACACTATTGAAGAGAACCTCCAGCAGTGATCCGAACGAGCTCCGCCCCGTAGGTATGGGACCCGCCCCACTGCATTTTGTAATTTAGTTGAATAGGTCTGCTGGTTCCAAACCTTGAGTCGGTCAGTCAAATTTAATTCCTATAATTCTTTTACAATGCGTCCGAGTCTGTTGCAATTCCAACTCATTTTAAAATCATTGCATTTCTTTTTATAACATAGGTAACTAGTTAGTTCTTATAAAATTCAACATTCATTTATTCCGTTAAAATATTACATTTGTGTGGAATCGACAGTTTTTTTAACCCTACCGTGCAGTGCATGGCAGCTACGTACGACTTACCAGCTATAAGGGACATATTATAGTACTCAAGTGTGTGCGCGAGCACAGGAGCACTTTCTATTCCATCACTCTCATGATCCGATGGGACGCCTAGCGACACGACCGGAAAGAGGTCAGGTACAGGACCGACGGCTTTACGTGTTAAGGTATTTATGAGAGCATGGCGGCCAGTCTCATTAGGCACTAGACATCTTCGCGAGACACATCAGTGCACAAACACAGGTGCACTTTCTATTCTCACCCTCTCATGATCCGATGGGACAGCTATCTGACCTGACCGGAAAGAGTTCAGGTACAGGACCGACAGTTCAACATCCTCTCCGAGGCAAGGGGTGTACTGATACTGTTAATTTGTCTTAGCAGAAACCTTATACCTACTTTTGCCCGACTAGAACCTCATAATCTGCGGTAGAACACGCTATCACTAGACCGACGACGCAATATAACACACTTTAAAAATATACGCCTATAATATACATCTACCAGAGGCGCCAAGTCGCTTCTGTAGTGAGGGCATGTACCTACCATGTTGAACGTACTTTTTTATATCAAAATCAAAAGTCTATTCCGTAAAAAAATTACATTTATGTGGAATCGTCTATTTTTTTACCCTACCGTGCAGTGCATGACGTGGCAGCTACTGAGAAAAACTGCCAGAAAACTCAGTAGGAATCCTTTTTGAAATTAAAATATAGGTACTTAAGATTAATTACAATCATGTGTGTTGACTCAGAACAACTCAATCCCAAGCACTTTTATCACTTAAATAATCTGATATTTTGTAATATGCTACACAATTTGGCTTTAATAATTCTTTTAAACTTATTCGCAGACAATTCTCTAATATCATTGGGAAGTTTGTTATAGAATCTTATACATTGCCACATAAAAGGGTTACAGTTTATTTTGTGGAGACGGGTAGTATATATATATATGAAATGAAATGAAAAGTCATTTTTTAGACGGTCACCGTAGCCTAGTTGGTAGTGCTCCTGCCTACGAAGCTGGTGGTCCTGGGTTCGAATCCCGGTAAGTGCAAATATTTGTGTGATGAGCACGAATAATTGTTTCTGAGTCATGGATGTTTTCTATGTATTTAAGTATTTATCTATCTATATAAGTATGTATATCGTCGCCTGGTACCCATAGTGCAAGCTTTGCTTAGTTTGGGGCTAGGATGATCTGTGTGACACTGTCCCTAGATATTATTATTTATTCCGTTAAAACATTACATTTGTGTGGAATCGTCAATTTCTTTTACCCTACCGTGCAGTGCATGACGTGGCAGCTACTGAGAAACATATAGTAGTATAGTATAAAATAGGATGGCAAATAAGCAAGTGGGTCACCGGATGGTAAGTGATCACCGCCGCCCATAGACACTCGCAACACCAGAGGAGCTACAAGTGCGATGCCAGCCCTTAAGAAACTAATAGGCTCGCTTCTTGAAGGTTGCCATGTCATACCAGATCGAAAATACCTCCGCAGTTAATTGATCCACAGAGCGGTAGTGCGCGGCAAAAAGTTTCTAAGTTTCTTGTGAAACGCACGATGACCATTCATCCAGGTGATTTTTTTAACTATCTTTATTTTGGGGTTTATATCTAAACAGAATCCAGGTGAAAAGAATGAAATTTCCACTTTTGCCGAGAGGGTCTGTACTTAATGTTCAATGCTATAACGCCCGAAAACAATCTCAACCATTTGCGTTGTCCGCTACAGAAGGTTCTAGATTCAATTACATAGTGTTTACATACCATTTACAAGTGTCTAGAATGTTTTTGCGCCCCATAGAGGTTCTAGGGGAGTCATACTCAACCTTTTTTTTAGGGGCCACAAACATGTTACAGTCACGTTATCGAGGGCCACAAGCAAAAATTATTTAGGTCGTATTAAAACGTAATTACAAGTAAACCACGTTTTAATTACAACCTATATCGAATTACAACTTTAATGAAAAATAAATTGTAACTTCAGATGGGCCAATAACAAAGGCCAGGCGGGCCACAGGTTGAGAACAGCGGTTCTAGAGTGTTTAAGATATTACCCAGTTCAGAAGTAGTAATAAATATTAAAAAAATGGGAAATCATATATTTAATCGTCCGGCTGTTCCCGAACCAGAACCCTCTTCCAATCCGGGGTAGACTAAGACCCTTTCGGAGGATGTAGGTGTTATCTATGGGCTTTGTTTTCTAAAAACATGGCTGACTGCTATGTTCACAGTTGCATGTGAAAGATCATATGATATTGAGAACACATTCCAAACTATAAAATGTTTAGTTTTATAGCTCTGCTTAGATTGGGATCAGATGGCCGTTTGTGAATAATGTCCCAGGATATTATTATTATTCCACAATATTTATTAGTAAAAACGAATCATAAATATATTCCTCTCGATCCAAAATTAGGCAGAGCAGATACTATGGCAAACAGACAAATAGTTAACTATACTTATATATATTGCTAAATACATACATATTATAGATACAAAATTACACCCAGACAGAAAAAATAATCGTACTCATCAAAGATTTGTCCTGGCTAGGGATCGAACCCACAGCCTGACTTAGAAGTGTGGGTAACTACTTACACTTACTACATACTTCGATTAGTGGCTGTAACTTAAGTTGGCCGTAACAAGCAATCCAAACATTAAGAATTTGTGGAGTAAACAGACCCATTTGTCTATCTTTATTACTTCTCTTATTATTACCAAGTGTGAGAGAGACAAGCATATGATTGCGAAATACTAAAAAGCAATTCTTTCAATCTTCATGTACACTTTTTTAAGAAGTAAAACACGGTTCAGTTGATAGATTGGTTATATTAAAAACTTATTTTAGCATCACATAAAATCTAATGCAGGGTTTCACCAGGTGAATAACGTAATTTAAAGCTAAAACATCTATGATGTTGACAGAATGAGATGTGTTGGTTTACTTCAGTGCTTGTTCATATCTTGCAGAGACATCCTTCCAGTTGGCCACGTCGAAGATAGCTTTGACATAGTCAGCACGAACATTTTTGTATTGGAGGTAGTAGGCATGCTCCCACACATCGATGCCGAAGAGTGGGATTAAACCTGTAACAAAGATGTAAATAATATATATATAGATCGTGCAAAGAAAAGAAAGAAAGATAGATTATTTTTTTCTTTCTTTAATAAATAGTGTAATACCAGCTTCCTCAATGAAACTTAATTGCCATTCGAATCGATGAAACGCGCTCTCCGACCTTCAATCTGACGAGAGGGTGCATTTCCACGTATTAACGTAGACTAGAGCCAGCCCCTCCCAGATACCCACCACAGCAAATCCTAAAGCCAAGATTAAGATCGGTTATTACTCAGGCATGTTACGGGGAATCGCATTGAATATATTGGATCCGGGAACGAATTAAATCAGAAAGAAACAAAATTTGTTATATCTTTATCAAAAGACTGTTCATTATGTAAACATTTATTTACAATGCGGAAAACAATTAATGAATGCCAGACGTGTCAATTGAAAACCTTTTACTCTCTCACCATAGAGGTATTAAATACCATGGAGGTATGTAGCTATGCAACAGGTCTCCACCCTAAAAATGTCCTCACGGCTCTTGCCTGGGCTAGTGCTGGGCAACCGTCTGCAGTTTACACGGAAAAAACTAGTTCCACTTCCTTCGAGGGCGAAGCGGAAGACAGAATGATATAAAAATGCTGGACTCATAAAACGAGAGTATCGTAAGTAGAGGCCAGCCGCAAAGCTGCCGTTTGGAGGAATTTGCCGTTTGCTGCTGCCCGACTGTTTCCCCCTTAGTCGCCATTTAAGACACTTACGGGATGTAATGAGGTAACCCTGTTATTCTTTCTGGGCCGGGAATTACACTATGTAATTTTAGATACTTGTCAAGTAGTTTTATAAAAGACGACTATCAAGGCCGCTGCATACGTAACGTGTGTTTACCCGACGGAACGGGAATTAATATTTTGGAAATATCGTTTCAGAGACAATGTGAGCGAAACTGCATAGGGTACGGGAACGTGGCACGCCCGGGGAGTGACAAAATATCGTTTGCGACAATATTTAGCATGAGATTCCGCTGCGTATGTACAGGCAGTCTGTTCGTTCCGGAGAGCTAAGAAGTGATATTAGTGAATTTACCATTCCACATACTCATTTAATATTTAACTTGTTGTCATTGCACCACTCCATCAACAGCCTATATTTTCCCACAATTTCCTTTAATTACATTATTTCCTCGACTTTTCCATCAGCTGAACGATCCTATAAATTGAATTTTTTAGTCCATTAAATTTTGGATAACAAATGGTTGAGATTAGAAGTCAATCTGAACAACAACATGAGCTAACCCGTGCCAGGCACTTCAACGATCGCACCAGGTGTAGAGACGCGGTCTATTCATCATAATCTGATGTTGATACAACTTTCAAAACGAATAGATCGCAGTGCTATACCTGGCGCGCAAGATGAATGATGAGGTATCATCACGTTCATCTCCTTTTCTTCGTGGCGACTGTAGCTTTTTCGTCATCTAAAGCAATAGCAATTAAAGCAAACGCTTCAAATGAAAAATCCATCGTTCCTTTTTCACGACACTAGCAGGTTAGTTCCGAGCCACTCGAAAACACGGTAACGGTGCGTATGCATTACGTTCCGTTCCCCGTCCCGTCCGGTCCACATCCCGTACACTTTACACATACAATTTAATCACAGTCTCAGAAGTGATTTACATATGGAAAATTAACGCCTAAGTTTTCTTTCATTAATAATATAATAAGAGTTATATTTTTACCTGTGGTAGCTTGCAATGGGTCTTGATTCTGGCATGTGGCAATTTGAATTCGCTTTAACTGTTTGTTAAAACCAAGCCAACCCCAGCCAGAGCCTTGGACCGCCACGGAAGCTGTCGCCAGCTGGTTCTTCATGTTATCCCAAGAACCGAAGTCCCTGGAAAAGTGTTTAAAAGTATGATGTTAGGGATAGTAGACATTAATAGCACGGAATCGTATTCGTTGGTTTTTTAAAACGATTCAAAACCTTACTTAGCAGTTAGATATAAAAAGTTTGCGATAAATAGTGGACGTAACTTAATCAGCTTAATTTCCTTATCAAAGCAAACAACTTGTGGCAGATCAAAATGCAAAATGCACAAAAAAAAGATTAACTACCCATACAAGGCTAACGATCATGTGATATATCTTATTATGTATAATAGCCAAAAAAAATTGTTGAGACATCTCAAACTGGTTGTGATTAATTTTTTCAGTTAAATTGGTGTATAGCGCTTTCTCAGTGTCCTCCACTATTTATGTTCGCCCAAATAAATGGGATGTGACGGCACGCGAATATCAGACAGAATATCATCACCCCATCTCATCCCGTGGGAGGCGTAGAAGTCTACCCGACGGGGTATCTGCCAGCGGACGGGCAGGAGCGTCGCACTGAATACTATTACCATCATACTACGATTGCCAACCCGTCTGCCAAGCATGGCGATTATGGCATATCCCCCCCAAGATGATGCTTGGGGGAGACTTTTGTCCAGCAGTGGAATATTTACAGCTGATGATGATGAATAAATGGGAACATTTCTTTTTTAACCCCTTGCCTATATGTGGCTTTTTGCCCATATCTTTATTTATTTATTTATTTTTGGCTTACCAACAGTAACTTATACTAATACATATGAAATAGTCAGTACACAGAACAAATTCCAGTATAGTAACCTCTTATAGGCAAGCACCACAAGCTCAATATAAATAATGTGGGGTACAATTCTTAATTAAACTAAAATAACTAAACTAAATAACAATCTACAATAAATTAAGAAAACATAAATTAAAAAAAAAAAAATCTTCGCTTTGCCAGTCCATGGCCCAACGAACGTACGTTTCAATTAACTTTTCGATATGTCATTATACTTAAGTTAAACGAAAGAACAAAATAGCAACTTTAAAAGACCAGATTATGGATTACTTTCCAACACAAAGTGTTTCTTATAAGAATCAATTTTTAGCGCCTGCAATATCTATATAATAGATGAAAAAGTTAGTTAAAATGAGGAATTAATTACATTTTATACCCTTGACATAATTTTGCCAATGCCAAGTAAGAATTAATATTACAGAAATTTGGTAGGTATAGTAAATATGGATATAAAACACTTGCATTGTACTACAGAATCATCATGTCAGCCAAACTTCCTCAACAGGTGGACAAAGCCTCCCCAAAGAATTGGGGGTATGCTATAATCGCCACGCTTGGCGTTGGCGATCGCAGTTTAATGGTAACAGTTCACAGAAAAACGCTGCTGCCCGTTCTCTGGTAGGTATTCCCTCGGGACGTCTTCTACGTCCCCCAAGGAATGAGATGGAAAGGCCACAGAAAAGTTGAGGGTAATAGACAATCTCGCTTATTATTGACGCAAAATGTTAACAAATAACAATGCTATTATTTCCATTAATCACAATAACATACTACAACTAAAGTATATGTATACTAGAGATTTATCTTAATAATACTACTACTTTATATCTTGGATGTTATCAAGAGTGAAATAAAAATATGGGGGCACTCATAACAAGCGTGGTCTACACAATATTAAGTTCAAAGCATATTAACTTATAGCCTGTTTACATTTACTTATTAAATTACGTTGCAAGTGCAATTGGATGTGTTAAGTGATTACCAAAAACTATGTGGGTAGAGTAGACGGTGAAATGACAGTCAACTGCATTGTACAATTGTTAATCATAGAATTAGAAGTATGATTTTTGTCTGTAACATAGCTTTATACATTACATGCAGCGTTCATCGATATTTCTAGATGCTCAAACAATGGTGTGATCATTGTCTTGACACTTCACCATAAACAATAACTTGACACTTGGACTTAACAAATCCCATTAAGATGAGGATGCAGATGAAGTTTGGTGACACTACAGTGCAAAACCAATTCAGTGAGGTGCTTATAGAGTTCGGCCCAGAGAGTGAAAATTAAAAACTCTATTGAGTTCGAGCAATGGGAGGTATAAACAGCTCCCTTTGTTTTAAAGTTATGAAAATATGGCTTAAGATATTTCAACTTCAAGTGAAATTTCCATTCACATGGTTATTATAATGTAAAATACTCCATCCAATACCTGTGGTAGTATTTTCTACAAAATGACTTTATACAATTTGTTTTAATAAAACAATGTATGAACAATATAACAAAAAGATATTAATATAATTGTTAATCAAGAAAAAAGTGTTATAATAAATTAAGAGCTGGCATGCAAGAAGAATAAAACATAATAAGCATAAAACATGCTGAACACAGAACAAGTGGAAAAATAGTTTGCATTAATTACTTTTCAATAGCTTTGGTGAGTTGATCAGAAGGTTTCCCACCATTGGGGGAGAGATTCTGCCAGAAAATTGTGTGGTTGATGTGGCCACCTCCATTGAACCTGAGGCCAGGAGCTAGGCTGATGACCGTGTTGATATCACCTGAAGATGAGTCACAGGAAATATTAGAATATTGATAAACTTCAATGAAATAAATGTTTACAATACCAGTTCTGCTCATGTTTTGATATCCCTTAAAATCTAACCTCATATATCCTCATCCTCATATATCCTCCATATATCCTATCGCCTCATATGTCTTTAAATACATTTTAACCAAATGTATGCATGATATACTTAATATTGAAAACTCTGATGGTTTAAGTCCGGTGCCTACTATCGGCATGGCATGGCAAGGTCGCTTCAGCATATCTATGCACAGATGCACACTGAGAGGAGTCCCCAAACAGTCTGGTCCATCCCTAGCTTAAATTAAGAACTGTGGCAACGTTGCAAGCAAACAGTTTCATTCATATTGTTAGATTCATGTCAATAGTGTTTTGGTGTCCCAAATTTTACTGAAACTGGCAAAGGTGTCCTTTCAGTGCTGAAGATTTCTGATGTATGCCAAGGTGCACCTTGACAGTCTTGATCTGCCATGCCATACCGATAGTAAACACAGGGCCTTAATCAGATGGTTGTGAAAATGACTAATACACTAACACTATGTAAGAATTCTACAATACTAATAAAAACTTTTCACAAAACAAAATATTTACTTTCCAACAGCTTCCTGAAAAGTATCTGACGGGTCCGATTGATTCGGAGTCAAGTTTTGCCACAAGATTGAGTGGTTTATGTTACCTCCACCATTGAACTTGACTGCTTTGACAAGACTTATTATTGTATTGGTATCTGCAGCTATTTACGTAAAAATAAAAATAAAGTGTGAAAAATCTAATCTAATTATAACAGAAGAAAAAATTTATTGAAACAAATCTGGCATAAATCCTACGAGTATTATAAATGTGAAAGTTAGTATTATGTTTATTACTCAATCACACAAAAATAGCGAAACACATTTATAATAATAATAGATGTATCTTATTGAATATAACAATTGTTACAGGCAGAAGGTAGTAATAAATTAAAAATTAACTGCATCTGAAATCATATTGCCATATTGATACAATAATACAACAATTTGTTCTTGTATTTACTACCAAATCAAAGAACTCATATTTTAATAACCAAATTAAATTTGAAACCATGAACTTTAAAGGTAAAAAAAATTCTAGCTGTATAAATGAAAGCAGACTACATTTCGTCACTATAACCTCTGAAGAAAGAATTTTCCCGATTTATGCCAGTGGAGATGACAGTCTAGATAATAATCATGAGTAAAATGTTGTATTGTAATTCTATGCAACAAAGAGCTGTATATTATGTTAAATGTAGATGTCACCTTTGGACTATAAGGCAAATGTAACAATTTATTATATAACCTTTTGCTGTGGCCTGAGCAAGCTTTTCCTCTGCAGCATTCAAGTTGTTGATGTAAGTGGCATGATGCTTGCTGTGATGAAGACTCATGATGTCGCGACTGATCACCGGCTCTAAAGCGCTGTACTCGTAAGGCAAGTCAGGCAGGGTGTGCTTTTGGCGACCTACGCCCGAAGACCAGCTGAAACGCAAAAAGCGCATTCATAGATCTAGGAACGCATACCGGAATGAACTAGAATTCTTAATGAAGAGGTACGCATAAAGGGTGTAGATCAGTGTTGATTCAACTTGCGTTATACATTTAAAATGGACTTGTTTTGAGTACTTTTGACAATATGTACATAAAATCATTATTTAAATTCGTGACATTAAGAATAAAGGTTATTATAATATTTTAAGTTTGAAATATAAATTACTAATTAACTTACATCATTGATCCAATCCGGCGAGTGGCAAACATTTTGGACAGGTAAAAATTAAAAAATTGATGATAATATCGACAAAATACAGCCGGCAAATTTAATATCGAACAGATAGCAAATTATGCAACAATGCAAATGAATGCAAACTGTCTGCCTGCCATCTGCCAAAACGAAAATCAGATGATTTTTGTTAGCGCTTCTGGTTCATAGTTAACATGTGATTATTCTTGGTTTGCTTCCTCTTAAAAACGCCGTATAGTTCTACCTCTTTCTAACAAAGATTTCTGCATGGAACGCAATTTTGACATTACTTTGACGCATTAAAAAGCGAATACTTTAACCTCACTCTAACAAACTTCGTATGACAGCTTAAGAGTTAAGACAGTTCAAGAATTTGCGCGTAGAAATAATGTCAAAATCCAGTCTTAATAGATAAACTTTCTGAAATAATGCTTTGTTTATAGCGCAAAAACCAAGTTTTGATTTTATTAATACTAATACTTATGTACTTTTCAAAGCTTGTATGTTTTATGACTTTGTTATTATTCTAGTTTATACTGACCAGATTGTAATATTATGTCTCTTTCTGACTTTTAGCATATATACCTCGATCTCTTTCCACCATCATGGTTTCTTGATTTATGCCGGCGAGATGCGCCTAGTCGCCGATGCCGACAGACGAGACGTCACGTAGTCGTTGTAAATTTTATTAGTGTGCGTACTGTGCGTAAATGGGCCGTGTGTTCACGTGAGCTATCTCTGCTCGTGTGCATATTGTTACGAGACGACGAACGTGCGACCGTGTTGTGCTGTGAAGTTTTCGCTAATTTTCAAATAGTGACTACAAGATAAATAACAAAATTGTTCATCAAAATAAAACTTAGACTAAAATATATTTTTTGGAGTTTATTAGTTGCATGACTATCAAGTGTTTCGGCTATAATTTTAACATTAAATAAGCGGTGCATTTGTTTATTTATAGACAGTCGTAATTTGCAGTCATGTAATTATTGTGTGGCGCTAAAATGTCTCAAAAGGATACTGCGATTCATTTAGTGGCTGGAGGGTATGTATTGAGCTGCGTGTCCGCAATATTGTTCTTATTATTGTAATGTTATCATGATATAAATCTTTTATCTTAATCTCTGGGTGCAGAACTGTTGGCTCATGTGGCGAGTCGATGTTTACGCCAGAGTTTTCACTGTGCCTACGCGTGTGCACTTCTAAACATACATCTGTGCTACACATATCTACTTACCAAGACTGCATGTAATATTTATGCATCAAATAAAATTTCTTGAATCCTTATCTTTAAATCACTTCAAGTGATTTAACCTAGAAACTTGTTATTTTTAGATGAATCAAACCTTATTGAGTACACAAACCTTGATTTTATTATTAATTCACATGTTATTATCATTCTCAGTCCAATATATACAATGTGTCATGTAAATAGTCCAATTTACGTTTGAAACTGAACAACTCCGTGTGTACAAAATATATTGTAATAAGTACTATGTGCACCACATTCTTGAACATTGTTGCTCGTAATTGTTGCTGGTGCATAGTGTGCCAGCTGATTATCAGACTTGTAGGTATAGGTAGTTAAAATGTTATTTTGTGAGCTGTTATAAGTTCTAGCTGTACAATTTCGTAGTAAATAATCATATTCCTTCAGTACAGTAATATAAATTGTGTACTCTTCCCAAACAAGATTAACAATCAGCTGGTATTTTTTATTATAATAATAATCTAGAGATTGCACTTGCTCGAAATTTTGATGAATTTCGAACAAGTGCAATCTCTAGTTTATTAAGGTGCTATCATCAAAGACTATACTACTAGACATTAAAGACAAATAATATTAATCTGTTCTCAGTTTTGTCACTCATTTTGTCATCTATTCTCAGTTTGTCAGTGTGTATAAAGTTCTATGTATAATATATTTTCAAATTTTATTTGTACTAATAATATTAGAGTTTAAATATGTATATATATATATATATATATATATATATATATTTTATTTATTTTTTCTCTTTTTTATTTCTTGATATTATAATAATATGTCTATTTGATATTTATTTATTTGATTACATACCTATAAAATATTATTATAAAGTGCATACTTCCCCTATTCTTATCCAAAATCAAAATCCTAGTCTGATATTTAATTTTAAAACTATCCGTTTCCCTACCTTTTCAAAGTTGTAACCGTCGCTAAATAATGAATATTACAACATAAACCTAAAAGCTACCTACCAGAAAGTTTGAGAATCTCAATACTCGAAACTGGCGGATGCACTGAACTTGCGAGCCATTGCTCCATAATAGGAGGCAAAAAAAAAAAAAGTTTGTTTTTATTTAAATAAAAACTTCTAATGCCTATATAAAAATATATTAGCTTCCTGCACTCCTTCTTGATTTGAACTTTAACAAGGCAGAGCAACCAAACAACTGATAAACATGCTTATATACTTCTAAATAACGTGCATATTAGAGATAAATTACACCCCAACGGAACAAATAGTCATGCTCATCACACAAACATTTGTCCTAGGTGGGATTGAACTCAGATCCTCTGGCTTAGTAGCCAGGGTCACTAACCACTAGACTAACAGACCACCATCAGATTCCATATACTGGTTTCCTTTTCTATTTATATTACACCTTGTATATATAAGATATATTTTTGTCTATTTATATGAGTAGGCATTTAAAATAAAACAATGCATTGCTTTTCCAAAAGAAACAACATATTTCTTTATCTATGCCATGCACCTAAGGTAGTAATTAAATAAATACTCTTTCTTTATATTTATAATTATATAATATGTATATATATATATATATATAGATATATATATATATATATATATATATATATATATATATATATATATATATATATATATATATATATATATATATATATATTTACTCTTTGTGCTGCAGAGTAGACAATGTTGTTTTTACAGCCGAGCTATTATGGTGATACAGACTAATGGCTCTCTACAGCATGCAACCAATCACCAGACTCGAAATCATAGACTTGTGTGTTATTCTCTGAAGTCATTCGTTGAACTCTGTAGGGAGACATGAGTATTCATCTCTATGCTAGGTATGCAGGTCCTTTACAGGTCTACTTACATTTATTATAATGTATCTTATCTGACTCTGGTTTAATTCCACTTATTACCTTATCTCTTAATGCACTGAAACTGGTTTTGAACAGTTACATTATATTGTTGAAATTTCTACTCTCATTTTCTGAGTTTTCTTATCATCATATCAACAGTAAAATGTATGTGTCTGAAAAAAAAGACAAATATTATATTGCTTTTATTTTATTCTCATTCAGCTTTATAATACATATTTCTTTATGGAGTTGTTTTTCAACATAGTATTTTTCACTTTTTATATAGCCTAAGCATGATCATTCTATAATTTTGTGATTATTTAACAGATTAGTTGAATACAATATAAGCTTTAGTAAACTAGACCCTAGTGGCAGCAGTAGATAGGACAGATATACCAATTTCTTTAGATTAGGGAACAACACACTGGGATTCGGCGGCTGAGGCCTCCCATTAATCAGGCTTAAAGGGGTCACAAACATTTCCGTACAATATCATAACAATGCCGAGACTAAAAAAATATATTTTAGTCCATAACAAAACAAATTGACTTTTGGCATATTTGAATGATGCAAAATTTCCGAGATATTGAGAAAAAGTATTTTGACCCCTTTTTCAAGGTGGCGTCCGGGGGACAAGGGTAGCGACCCCACAAATTTGAGGTTAAGCTTCTATTGTCCCCCACATATGTCCCAAAAATTGCGTTCTCTAAAAAATGCAAAGCTCATGTAACATTTCAATGGACTATTTAATTATTACTTGCTAATTGCTTGTAATATTTTTTTGACTGCTGTTTGCGTTAGTTGAAACTGGTATGTCCCCCAAAGTTCACTCATTGTTTCTATTTCCTTCTCTCCAATCTGTATGAGGTATCAACTAACTGTCTGTCAGGCCATAAAACAATTGCATGCAGTCACAAGTAAAAAGTTGGTATGTATATACTATAAACATACATACATACATTTATACATATGTATATAGAGTATAAACACCTGATAAAAGTATTTATCATAAAATATAGTTAAAAATAATTTACGTAAATGGTGAGTTCATAACAAAAATCTGATCATAAACAAAGTTGTTTTCAGGAAAGATGAAAATACATTGAAAAGATTGTATTTCTTCATTTGATAATTTCAAATTTCATTAAAAGCTAATTACCATTTGCACAATCTTTCATCAGTTGTGTCTGACCTATTTCAATGCTATTTCACAACTTTAAAATAATATTATGTTAGTTATCCCAGATGGTTGCCATGGATAAATTACATATTGTATTAATTTTCATTTTGTAATTTAGTTTTTACCCTTCAACCTCTAATGTGCCATTTGAATACATTTGGTTATCTTAGTACATTTTAAATCCAAAATTCACTCATCTCTAACATGCATGAATTTGGAATCATCATGTCAAATGAATGTGCCCACTGCTGGACACAGATTTCCCCAAAAATCTCCACAATGGAATTGTGTCCATCATTTGGAGCTATATGGCCATAATCACCATGCTTGGCAAACCTGTTTGAAATTACAATTTGATGACATAGTATTATAGAGAAATTACTGCTCTTACTCTGGTGGATATTCCCTTGGGATGACTTCTGCTCAGGGTTACCCAAAGATTAATGAAGAGGGCTATGCTCCAAATTTCCCTGCAAGATCCAGTAAGAAATATTGGGTTGAAAGTTACCAATATAGCCTGAAGAATTGCCAAGCTGAATTAGCAGTAGAGCTCGTAGAACTGATGGCCACAGTGGCAGAAAGATTCTCAAGTGGTGACCACCAACCGGAAGATGCAGCATGGGCAGGCCCCCACAAGATGGTCAAAGTCTTCCAATGATCTTGTGAGGGTCACTGGAAGCTGCTGGATGTGGGTAAAACTAGACCAGCAATTGTCAAGATTGTTGGGGAGCCCTTTGTCCAACTGTGGGCGTCTTCCAGTTATATGGTGATGATATGACTTCCGCACCCCCTACGGGATGAGATAGGGTGCTGATATTTGTTGCCGTCATCCACACAGCAATACCTACTTTTTATTTTAGCCAACAAAATATGTAATCAACTGTAGCAAGTATCAGTAAGAACAAAAAATCTAATTAAGATGTACAAAAACCACATAAATCAGAGTTGCTGTCTGACTAGGATAAAAATATGAATATTATTCATATTAAACTATATTGGAATTAACATTTTTTTACTTACAAACTGTTTGAGCTACAAACAACATTTTTGATTGTAAATAGAGATTTGTACCAACCCGTCAGATCAATAGAATTCCATGTCCTTCTCCCATGTGCTTGCCAAATCATCATAATCATTGTAGAGACAATAAATAATAACAGCTTTTCAAAAAAACCTAATTTAGGTCAACCAAACATTAATTAATAATACTGTAGGAACTGTCAAATCATGACGATTTTTATGAACAAGAGTCAATTTTTACCTGGTAAGTGTAGTTAGAATAATAGAAACATGTTTTTATTTTCGAAATAGTAGCTGTACCTTTGAGTCCTACTTTATTACAAAAAATATGAACAAATTATAACTACAAATAAGGAAAAAGATATCTGAATTGGTGGCCTTATTTTGCATTTGTGATATTGTCTGAACAACTGTTTCAATAAATCTAAACAAATAAATAAAATTAAAGTGTCCATGTGTATAAAAGATACACTACAATACTTCCTCTGATTTTTTAAATAGAAGACTAGTTTTACAAGAATCTGTATTCCTCTATGATAGAAATTCAGTTCTCTCCTTGTAAATATTTGTAATAGACACATCCCTGGTGGATATAGCCATTACAGGCTGTACTGCAAACTGAATAAATTGTGGGAATTATTTGACAATTTGGCCAAAAAGTATCAAGGCCGACATCCAAGGCAATTACATGCCATTTATGTACAGACACCAGCACATCAAGCTACCTCAATCTGTCAAATTTCCCCAATTGAAAGTGAATCTTATGATTATGTGATAAAGTTGAAAATATATAAAAGAAATTTGACAGATTGGAGTAGCTGGATGTGCAGGAATCTGTACCTAGGATGATAACTAAAAACTAAATTTTTTGTAAATAATTAATTTGACCCTCTAAATTAAACTAGTGAAGGTGAGGCGAAGTTTATTTAAAAGAATCTTACTACAAAGTAATTCTACAAAGAGTGTGTCATCACTGGCACGTTTAAGACACGGGAGCACAGATCAGGGGTTAGGAGGCCTACGCGATCCCCTCCAAGACCCTAGCCTAGCTAACATGTGGTTGCATGGCATAATCGGAATTCAGTAATATGTAGTAAATCAAATACTTTAGAAATTCCAAACTACTTCCTGTCTCGCGACCTCACTTAAACATTATCAGAATATATCAAACCTAACTTTAACTTATATATTTACCTCTTAGGATGTCTATTTTTCTATTATTATATAAAATTAAAAAATATAAAAATCACCAATTATTTAAATCTGAATATGCTCTTTCTCAGAGTGGCTGGCACAGCAGGAGCAGTTGTCACTTGTCCATTAGAAGTGGTCAAGACTCGGCTCCAGTCCTCAAAGGGTGTTGGAGTGTCCCCACCTTCTCAACCCCCTCCCTCAGACAACACTGCCAATGCTCGAAGAGTCTGCTCTAAAATCCCTAAACATCAGGTAGGTGGTATGTATTTTAATATTAGGAATAAGTTTTAATTTCATAGCTAAAATCTGCACTAAATGATTAATTAAAATTTAATAAGTTAGATTGCGATATTGTTATTTAAGCTAAATTATTTAAATAGGTGGGGGTGATTGTCTCGGAAACTTGGTATTTAAAGTCAGTTAAAAAGTGAAATTAACAGGATGTTATAACATGTTGTTAATCATTTTAATAGAGTAATTATTATTTTTATCCCAAATCAACACTCGATCTCATCAAACCTTTACTTTACTTAGGGAAATTATCCTCTTAATATTCACGTAAATTTACAGGAAGTATTTGTAAATTTACTAGATTCCATACTCCTCAAGGAATACCAATTAATCGAAATTAAAATTATCCACAACGATTAGGTATATAAAAAGTTAGGGTTGTTATTACATCGCATTGAACGTTAAAAATATCTAATTTAGAAATAATCGATACTTTGAATTCGAATCGTTTTTGTATCGAATAATCTATAATTATAATATCTAAAATTGGGTACTTACATCTAATGTTCCTTAATCAGAGATCGATATGTTACATATTTTGAATGTTGTTGCTGTGTTCGCGTGATTTTATTCGATCATTTATATCTGGTTTTAACTTTGGATCAAGTTAATAATAAATGAATTATTCCATGTAGGCGAAATTTTATAATAACCTTTATCTATACATATAATAAAATCGTAGGAAAGTCAAAACTGTACATTGAATATTTTTTTTAAAGGATACTAAGGGCGTGATCAACAGTCGATATCGAAGCCAAAAATATAGTTTTTGGAATTTTTGTCTGTTTGTCTGTATGTATGTCCGGGCTAAACTCAAAAAGTACTGCATGGATTTAATTCAAATTTTGCATGAATATTACTCAGAGGTCGGGTCAACATATAGGCTACATATTATCACGCTATCACATACGGGGGAGGAGCTGTGATAAGTTATAAAATTTAACGCGGGTAAAACCGCGGGGCACAGCTAGTAGTTAATAAATATCTTAGAAAATAATTGTCCCAATATATTTATTTGACACACTGCCATCTGATCCCAAACTAGGCTCAACCTGTACTATGGCAACCTGACAACATACATATATCTAATTATATACGATACGATAGATCTATTACACCCAGAAACAGAACAAATAATTGTGCTCATCACTCAGGAGGTCTACCAGCTAAGTCGCCGAACATCGTTTTCGTGAATGGCGTTCAAATAAATAAAGGTTGAAAATGACGTAATCAATCGTAATATTCAACGTTGACAATCGATTCCGGACCATTTATGACGTCACATGTGGTCATGAAAGCAGATTTAACGATTGATTAAGTCATTTTTAACTTTTATTTATTTGAACGCCATTCACGAAAACGAGGTTCGGCGACTTAGCCGCTAGAGCTCCAGATTTGTCCTTGGTGGAGATCGAATCCATGACCTCTGGCTTAGCTGTCAGGGACATTAATCACTGGACCATCAGTCCAGTAAATGCATTATTTATAAAGATCTGATGTGAACTATACATAAGTCAAAATTAAATAGTATAGTTAAATATGGATTTAAAAATAAAACGCGTAGAGATAATCACACTGATAGTTGTTAAATGGGTGAAGATAATACTATCTGCTTACTTAATTTATTAGTATTGCCATAATTTACGTAATTTCATTTTTATAATAATAATAATAATATCGGGGACCATTTCACACAGATCAACCTAGCCCCAAACGAAGCAAAGCTTGTACTATGGGTACCAGGCGACGATATACATACTTATATAGATAGATAAATACTTAAATACATAGAAAACATCCATGACTCAGAAACAAATATTCGTGCTCATCACACAAATATTTGCACTTACCGGGATTCGAACCCAGGAACACCAGCTTCGTAGGCAGGAGCACTACCAACTAGGCTACGGTGACCGTCACCGTATGTTCGTAAAGATATAATTAAACGTTACATATAATATCAAATTAATTAAAATATTACCTACCACTTACTTATATTGAAGTAAAACTCCAACGGTCAGATACTGCATAATTATAAAAAAAAAACAATTCAAAATGAGGTATAAGTTTCTAGATTATTTTGTTTAAGCATTTGCAAATATCTTTGCAATTTTTGTCTAACGCATCAAAGTATCGCATCATAGTATGTTTTGGGATCAATGCTATTATTCCTCCGGGTCGAATTTTTCATTGAATTTTTTAATTCTGCCATCTGTATGCTAGCCGTCCGATGGGACGACTAGCGACACGACCGTAAAATGTTCAGCTACAATACCGACGGCTTTAACTGCCTCTAGTTGCTAGTTGCCTACCGCTGGTTGCCAAACTTCAGGCTGATACTGAGGAATCACACTAATATTATAAAGGCGAAATTTTGTGAGTGTGTATGTATGTATGTTTGTTACTTCTTCACGTGTAAACAGCTGGAGCGATTTAAAAAAAATTGGTATGGAGTTATCTGACACCCTGGATTAACACATAGGCTTTAATTTATAAAGTTTAATACGGGTAAGACCGCGGGCACAGCTGGTTATTCATAAAAATCACCTCATTATCTTCTGTTGAACACGCTACCAGACCCACCAGACGCAGTCTTGTTCTTTGGAATATAGCTTAAACTTGACGTATTCTGTTAGCAAGGTGAACTGAGTAGTATTGGGTAAAATATTGTGGTGGGGAAACTTAAGGACCTCAATTTGTGCATGATAGTGCACAAGTATTTCGCAACAGATCAGTTTGCGAAACACGCAGAAGATATCTTTGGCTCTTGATATAACGTGCGTCGGCTGACTGGCTTGTTTGTGTGAATGTTGTGTAGCGTAGGTTGCTAACTGATGTGCGATCTTCTTAAGTGTTTTGTTGTTTTACGGAAAGATCGGGATCTTTCAAGAAGCTAGGTCTTTAAAGTCAATTAAAGTATTTAAACAATGCTTTTAGAAGCATTCTTAAAATACTGTAATTCTCTTCAACAGGGTGATGAGCTGTTTCTCAAACTTTTATTGCTGTGCCCCGTGGTTTTATCCGCATAAAATTTTATAAATTATAGCCTATGTGTTATTATAAGATTAAATATAGTACCAAAAATGCCTATGTGTTAATCCAGGGTGTCAGCTAACTCCATACCAAATTTTATTATAATCGCTCCAGCCGGTTAACGTTGAGAAGTAACAAACATACACACTCACAAACTTTCGCCTTTATAATATTAGTGTGACTAGCTTGCGTCTATGACTTCGCCCGCGAATGTTATTTGGCTATCTATAATTTGGTTATCTATCCTTGAGAATAGATTTTGTATCGAATGTTTTTCTAAATCTTATATTTTAAAAAGGATGGAAGTCCCGAAATAATTTCCGAGATGGCTGCCCCGATTTAGTTTGACATTGACTTTTATCTGTATTGTAATTGACATTGGGCCAGTTTTGTTATAATAATAATTAGTTACCGATATTTCGTTATATACTTACCCATTGACATTGATAAATAATAACATTTAAATTAGATTATTTATCATTGAAATTTATATTAGTATTAGGCTTTATTGTTATATAGCGGTTCGCGTATGTACAGAATATATGAGTAAGATATTTATATATTGATTAATGTGCCTTTCAAATGTTGGAAGATATTTTGTAATCTAATTTGTTATCTCCTACAGTTCCCTTACCTTAAATTAAAATTATTTATTTCATCTTCTCGTCTATTGTTTCGCGATATTATGTGAATTAGGCGATAGCCCGCCTGATGGTATTGAGTTAGTTGCCCCAAGATATTTAATATTTATTCTTTATTGCAAACAGAAAATATACATTTTATACATGTGTATTTGTAAATTAATGTACGAGGGCGAGCTCTACTCAATGATGAGTTTTCTTCCAGCAAGGAAAAATAAAATTAAGTGATACTAATTGCTACTACCAACTGGAGGGCTACCGGCTAAGTCGCCGAACAACGGAATAGTGATCGGCGTTCAAATAAATAAAGGTTAAAAATAACTTAATCAATCGTTAAATCATCTTCCATGAGCACATGTGACGTTATAAATGGTCCGGAATAAATTTTCAACGTCGAAGCCGATTTAACGATTGATTAAGTCACTTTTAACCTTTTTTTATTTGAACGCCGATCACTATCCCGATGTTCGGTGACTTAGCCGGTAACCCCCTGGTAGAAATAGATGTATCTCTATTTCTACCAGGTACCATATAGATTCCAATGATTGTGACAAAAAGTGTTCCCTTGTTCTTCTTTTAAATACCTCTAAAGATGAGCTAGAAAGAATAGAGTGTGGAAAAGAGTTCCATAGTCGAACGGCACGAATTGTAAAAGAGCCATCATTAATATTTAATTTTATTTAGTTGTGTAAAAGACAGAATGACCAGCATTGTACGATTGCATTATTTAGGTCTAGAGTCTGCCTGTCATATCTATCATAAATTATCGTATTTCGTTATTCATTTTATTGCTACACAAACTTATTGTGCTCCAAAAAATAACAACAAGATAAGATGGCGTGCTTGTTTGCTAATGTGTCTCGAGTTTGTCGTCACGCAGACTGATAGTCTACATTTCTACGTGACAACAGATTGCTGTGATCGATACCAACGTTCTAGAAGTAAACACGTCATGCTTTGGATACTAAGGTGCGCCTCCATCACTAGGGGATTTTTTAAGGAAGCAATTATAGTAGGACTGGCAATGTTCCAATATATTCTCATATTTTTTGGTTAGTAACTTGGGTTTTAATTTTAAGATGTTGTCAATCAGAATTACAGGTACAGTGAGAAAGAACGGCTGAGAATTTATATCATACTAGCTGTGCCCCGCGGTTTTACCCGCGTTAAACTTTATGAATTAAAGCCTATGTGTTAATCCAGGGTGTAAGCTAACTCCATATAAAATCGCTCCAGGCGTTTAGAGGTGAAGAATTAACAAACATACACACTCACATAGTCACACGCTCACAAACTTTCGCCTTTATAACATGTGTGATTGTGATTAATTCCTGTCAGTACAATCGAGCTAGACTTTTGTTTTTCTTACAAATGACCGCAAAATGTGTCTAGAGGGCGAGACTAATGCGAGGCATGTGGAAGATGGAGTACCGGGGTAAATAAGATTGGGGACATAATTAAAAAAATATATTATTATGACTGTCTCTATTTACCCCGTTACTGAGGAGCTTTGTTTTACTTAGTACTGTAAAACGGATTGAATATAAAATCCGGAGTGAATAGTACTGAATAGTGACGGGGACAATGTCCACACTGACTAAATTATATTTTTTTTCAATTTCTCTATTTGTCCCGTTTTCCATCGTTAAGGTTTCTTCCCTTGCCTTGGGCACCTGTTAAAAAGTGTATGAAGATACTGGGAACGGTTCATCTAAAACTAGCGGAATACACGCTATTAAGACTCAGCTCGATCAAAAGACAATCTTGCCCGAATAAGGGAACTAGGCATGGGTACTACAAAGTACCGGTTAGGGTTGAGGTCTACTTAGTGATCAAGAAGAACTCAAACCCGAATTCGTGGAAATACGTGGTACGTCTTGTAGATTCCATTAGCCCCCACAGGAAAGAATTAATAAGATTTTCTATCTGATGCTGAAGAAAGTGCCTGATGGACGTTTTGTCTAAACAATGTAGTAGTAAGAAACATAAGCTAGAAATAGACCAACATACTTTGGCAAATAGATATGCCGTTGCGTCATTCTATACACATGCACTAAAAACAAGTAAGTCGCTTACTTGTTTTACGAAATCATAGAGAATATTCTACTAATGAGAGCCTGCAGAAACGAATCCATGAACCGTAAAATGTATAAATATCAGCGTTATCACTAGTTATCGCGAGTTATGTAATGTTTACTAACATACTTAGTACCTAGTGGCTACAGACATTTAATGCAATGCAAAACTTGATATCGTTGTGAAGTGGCTATATATTATATAATAAGCTGCGGCCACGTGGTCTCTGTATAGTAAGGCGTTACTCTTTATTAAAATTATCCATTCAAAATGTCTCAATATGCCTTCACGTCCTATATGGGCAGTGGTGACCCTAAACTGACGTCTAATGACTGCTTGATGTGCCTTCAACATTTTGTTTGAACCTGGATTTGGTGCGCCTTTAAGAGCATATGGATCCGACGAACCCAGTTGTTATGAAAAATCTTTACAGACGATAATGAATTTCGATCAGGCTTCTGACAGAAGCCTGATCCAAATTCATAGAATCTGACGCCTGGTCTATCCATCTTAGTTACAGGTTCTCAGGTTTAAGCTCATATGGAAGAAGCTCGAAAGATTCTGGCAGCTAGCCGCTACTGACTGGGAACAGGCACATTCGAAATTATAATATCTAGGGACAATGTCACACAGATCATCCTAGCCCCAAACTAAGCAAAGCTTGTACTATGGGTACCAGGCGACGATATACATACTTATATAGATAGATAAATACTTATATACATAGAAAACATGCATGACTCGGAAACAAATATTCGTGCTCATCACACAAATATTTGCACTTACCGGGATTCGAACCCAGGACCACCAGCTTCGTAGGCAGGAGCACTACCAACTAAGCTACGGTGACCGTCAATTGATAAAGACAAGAGAAATGTAGGTAGAGTCAAAGTCTTATTATGTTTGAATTAAAATCTTTCACAAAGCCTTGACAAAGGTCACAATGATTATACAACAGTTATGTCATACATATGACAGACCGCACGGACTGGGCCATCGGTTTAATATATGATGAGAGTCAGCTAGAAGAACTCCACTGCTGGATTAAAACCTTCCCCAAAGGACTTGGGTACCTATATGGCATAGTAACCACGCTTGGCTCAACGGTAGGCAACCGCAGCGCAGTATGATTGTCATAGTACTTAGTCTCGCTGTTGCTCATTCTCTGGTAGATATTTCCTCGGGACGACTTCAGCGTGGATTCTTTGGTATGATATGGGCGGAAACTAGATTAGTTTCTATTTATATTAGCTTAATATTGTATTGTACTTTACAATTTCATTGTGAGCTTAGTGCGAAAGTGCTTATTTATTTTGATATAGCAGGAGGAATGCTTACGGAAGCCACCCGCAACAAGTGTTTGCTGGACTCGAACCGACTAAACCTAACCTGCCATGGACTTCTCTTGGCGTCTGATGGGGGGAGCCACGGGTACGCGGGTATGCTGCTCCGGTGCCCCCCTTTTGCGCCATGTCCCAGATGGTCGCGTCGCGTACCCTGGGATTGCTCTCCCCTATTGCCGACTCTAATACCCAAGTCCTTATAAATACAATTACAGTGTGCGGAACACTATCAATAGAAATTATCCCGTTTGGTCTTACTATACCCCCAATGATATAGTAATCTGTGTTTATCAATACATATCGAATTTCGTGATAAAAACAGCTCGCATTATTAAGATAAATAAAAAAAGTGCGCCATAGCATATAAATATCACGAGTAAGAGAAATCGCTAGTAGGTATTGCAATGATAACGTACTTAGTTTATTAAAATATCAGTAAAGATATAGATATCCGACTAGATAGTAATCGTCTTAAAACTGATTCAGAATATTTATCTAAAAATAAAAATTATATTCGTTTGGTTTCTTTAAATACTGCTCAGCCTTTTATTACATCGTTTAGATAAAACAATACCCTATGTATTAAGATAACAGTATCGGGTGGGCACCTTAAAAACATGATATACACGGACACAAAACACAACCAGACACAGAAAAACCATTTCTGGGACGCTCAAATAGTTTTTCTGTCCGGGGTTCGAACCCGGAACACGAGGACGCCGAATTGGATTGGAACCAATAAATATAATCTAAAATAATAAGCATTCAGACAACCGATCGTGCATATATTGTGTTTGCCTACTAAATAATTACTGTAATTGGACCAAATCCCGTGTTCATGTCCGCTTGAGTATGTTTCGCCGGACCGTCTCAACTGGGTCGTGTTGAAACCGGTAGTAGATGAACCCACTGAGTTTGTTTCGCTGAGTCATCTCAGTTGGGGCGCATTGGATCCGGTGGTAGCATTTTAATCACACATTAATATAGACAGAACCATTGACAATATGTAGTAAAAATATTAGACTTAAACTAGATAATTAAACATAATCTCTTGATAATAACTTGATACGAGCTAGCTAAATATGATTGCTATAATAAAATAAATTTTATAAATGTTTTCATATAATCAATACAATGTGTACCTAAATATCTACGTTACTAGAAATAATGTACACAACTATATTACTACAAACATGTTCTGACTATTTACAAGCGCTTTTTGGAAGTCTACATGAATAAAAACCTTTTTTATTATTTTATTTATTTACCTCAGCTTTTATTATTAGTGGCCATGTGTTCGGAGCGGGACGATAATAGTATATAGTCGCGGAATGCCTAGGGAGGCTCGATAAAACAAATTTTTAATAACTATTTCTCAAAAGGTGAATTTAACTAAAAGATTTACGCTCAAAGAAAGGCTTCTGTCAGCTGCAAGATTTGCGCAATAAAATATATGTAATATCTTCATAATATAACATTTTTATTGAAATCTAAAATAAACTACTTTCAACTGTAAATATATAAAGCTGTAGGCTATAATTTATAAAACAACGGCTGCAACCGCGGGGCATATAGCTAATTAGGTATGTTTACACAAAATCAATAATAACTAAGATTGGGGTCTAAAAATCGATTAATCGTATTCTTTTTTTTATAGATCATAGAACAATTATATAAAATTAAATATACCAATATATAATTTATCGGCCTAATGAATGTGCTAGTATTTCTGCCAACCTGTAAGCAGTCCGGGCTCCGGTTATACATCCGGTTGTAACACGTTTTATTTAAATAACATCCATACTATTGTAATCCAACTCGTAAATTGATCTGCCGGTGTGTATCGTTGATAGCTTAACTGCAGAACGCATATCTCGGGGGGCCGCTGAGAGAGTGGAGGTTTGATCCCCGGCGTTTGATTAAATATATGATTTCCTCGTCTTGGTTTCATGAACACTATATTCATATAATCGACTGGTTGCGCCCGTAACTTCGTTCCGGTGATAAGAAGAATATGTAAAAAATAAAATGTCACTCCCGCGCAGCTATTAATCGCGCTGCCGCGGACGCTAGATACACGAGGCAGTCACGAGACATTGTTATTATATGTACCTACAGATAGGTACTGGGAACGGAATGCCAATTCTTAAATAAGTTGTTAAACTTTACTAATCTAAAAACAAACTCACACATAACCCACTTAGCGATTGCTGAATATCGCGCAAATGATAAATTGCAATAATTTTTATATACTGTGGTCACGGGTCACCAGCACGGGTGCACCAACCGTGGTCACGGGTCGGACTGAGTCGACCCGTCACCACGGCTGGTGCAATCCATGCCGAAACGTCGGGTAACCAAGGTAATGATTTGCCGATATCTTTATCGCGATTGAGACCCGTGTCCACAGTATATAAAAATGTGTACAAATCGCGAAAGTGTAAAACATTAAATTGCAATAAAAATAAAATACTCTATATCAGAAATCAATCTATAGTCACTGTTATTCTGAATAAGGGCTTCCCTTAAAAATAAAAGGGCATCTCCTCGCGTGCGTTGAATATTTTTATTAGAATTATCTTCATAGAAACTGCGATACGAATCCAAATAAAGCTTTTGGTAAAATTGTATCATTCCCACGTCATCATGTCAGCCGAATGACGTCCACTGCAGGACAAAGGCCTCCTCAAAAGAATTCCTCAATGGAGTAGTTGGAGGGATATGCCATAATCTCCATGCTTGTAAGAAAGGTTGGCGATCGCAGTAAGATTGTCATAGTACGCATGAAAACGCTACTGACCATTCTCTGTTATAATAATAATAATAATATACTGAGTCGTTATTTACACACGGCCATCTGATCCCAAACTAAGCAGAGCTTGTACTATGGAAACCAGATAACTGATATACTACTTATACTCTCTGTTGTAAATACATACTTATATAGATAATTACACCCAGGCTCAGGACAAACAGACATGTTCATGCACACAAATATCTGTACTGTGTGGGAATCGAACCCACGACCTCCGGCGTGAAAAGCAAGCATTTGCCAACCACGCCAACAGGCCCGTTATGTATTCCCTCTGGACGCTTTTCTATGTGGCTAAGTTTTATATGTAATTGTTCTTCCTAAAAACTTAAAAGGAGGCTCTCTCAATCATTCTACGTCAATATTCTGATACAAACACACAGACAACCAAAGTGTAATGTTAGATACTAACGTAACTAATTAAGTAGTTTATTTTCTTTACGAATACGTAACTGATGGCCAGATAAATCAATTTATTATTATAAAATTAAGCTTTTTTATAAATTTCGCCATGATTGTGTCACCATAAAATAAATATAGGTTATTTTTCTAATTATCCAGTCACAAGAAATTTTCCTCTTGGCCTACGATTACTTTACTTATAAAGACGGTTTCCGCCTTCAATTATGTGCTTGGATACCATCAAAGAGCACCTACAATGAGTTATTTTTATTTTTAATTTACTTTATTATGCTGGTCTAATGTTTACGGGGAGCATGGGTGCAGCTAGAGTGGATCGTCATAATGCAATTTATTGGGAACATGCAACATTTAAGACACGCCTTTCTGTGAGGCGATTGTTATTCTATCGGTCGAAACTCAATAGGGCGCGTTCATATTTAAATTAAATTTTGTATGATAAGATTACTTTAACAAATAATAAAAGACTACTGACTAGGCATTCTTTACTCAGGATATTGTGCAATTGTTATTTATATTATTGAGTAACTTTTGTTATATTACTTGTGACCGCCCCGGCATCGCACGAGTAAATAATTAGTACTTTAAGAAATAATTACATTTGTAAGCAATTTTTTGTTACCTTGGGTATCTCTATTCACTTACTACTTTATTAAATCAAAATACAGCTCATCTTTCTAACTAAGAACTAATTTATGTAATGGCGATATTATTCATAAAATAGGTTTTTGAGTTAACCTATCAGAAACCAACAATTATGGAGTACAATCTAATTTCCCTTTATTTTATTACAAGATTGAAATCTCTTTTTTTTTAAATTTTACATGTCTTTACAGCTGGATACTAATCGGTTACCGTAAGTTTTGAAAGCCCACACTATACATAGCATTAATCTGGCGTTAGCCCACCCTTCCTCCCTCCCCGTCAAGCTTAGTCACACCAGGACCAAAATAAAACATAATAATGCTTCCTACCTGGTGTGCCTTCTTTTGTCTGCTCATAAAGCGAATAGTAATATAAAAACGCGATAGTCTACTCTACCTTACTTAAATTTTGCTACCGTTTACTTTAATCATCATCATATCAGCCGAAAGACGTCCTCTGCTGGACAAAGGCCTCCCCCAAAGCCTCTCAACAATTGCCGGTCTTGCGCTATTCGCATTCAGCTGTTTCCAGCGACCTGCACGATATCATCGGTCCGTCTTGTAGGGCGCCTGCCCACGCTGCGTCTTCCGGTTTACTTTAATACTAGAGCTTAATTAATGTGAGGCTATTATCTAGAAGTTATATCGTGAAGCAACAGTTATTTCTGTTATTCTTTAAATCTCTCGTAATGGCAGGTGGCATAGTTTCTTTACGAGAAAGGTTGTTAGGTTATGTCAAGTCAATATGGCGATAGTATGCTATTCATCGTAGTCGCTTGATACTAGAGTACTTTAGAACATACAGCAAACTAGCTAGGCTCTACGTTTGGGCCTTCCAAAATATGGCTATAATAACAAAACAAATAACCCATGAATATGGTCTATAACTTGAATTTCAACATATTTGTAGAACTTCAATTTATTACATGTTATCAACTCTGCAATATAGTAAAAATGCACAAATTGGCCCCATCTGATTTGAACTGTCATCCGATCTATGTATGATATATTTCTGCATAAAATTCAATTTACTGCGCGTTGAATGGTGCATTACTCTGCAGTCATGATATAAATTATATGGCACTAATTAGGTACATTCATTTGTTTAGGTAATAAATGTCTAAGAATAGAAGTTAATCAGAAGAAAATATTGTCGTACGTATAATTATAGTCATTAAAGTTCTTATTACAGTAGCGAGATAATGTTATCTGTGTAATTGAAGGAAGCAAAGACTTAAACTAAGTAACTTGTTAGTTACCATTTATTTTTTTCCCGTTGTCTGATGGGTTCTAATGCCTTGATGCAAACAATGCACGTATGCAATATTCTGTAAGTTGGATGTACTTCCTCAACAGGGTGGGAACTAACTTTTTTTATTTGTGAATACAAACACGGACCATAAATGAAAATGCAATATTGAAAAGGGCACATCTCTGAAAATGTCAAATGTTCAACTAATTATTTTCTAAAGTATGTACCTAGAGTTTTATAAAAGAGAGAATTATAAAATCCGTTTTTGAGTTGCAATTTGTATGATGTTATATATTTATGAGATTCCTTTTCTAAATTTACGGTAGGTATTAAGAACACTAGATAAAAAAAAAAGCCATATACATTTTGCTAAAATTTTATGAGAGATATCCACGACGCAATATTTTATTCTATTAAATCATATGAACGAAAGAGACAAAATACACTTTAGTGTTTGACTGTCTTATGCTCCATGCAATAATTTCGAAAAGGGCAGGGTTTCGACACATCGCTGTGACGAGGACCGTAGAATTAATACCAGAGCTGTGCCCTTCTCGAACATAATAGGTGCAGGGAAGTATATAGATTACAAATACGTTAAAAAAAAATTAAGGGCCTATAAATTCATCGAATAGTTTAACTCTATAACATTATAATACAATGCCCAAAACACGTTTCTGTCTTCACACGTGCCACATTTCGATTGCAAATTGTAAACAAACTGCGTATTTAGCTATGAGCATGCCTAATTTTTGCTTGAATACCTATTAAGTAAAACCGGTTCACAATAAGTCATCGTAGTATTTAATCGCATGAACGTAACTTTACGCGTAATACTGAACGTTAGTTTGAAGGTCGCACTGTACTTTTTGCCTTAGATAGACTCACGCCTGTTTCCCAGAGGGGTAGGCAGAGACAAGGATTTCCATTTGTCAAGGTCTTTGCAAACCTCTTTTTAAAACAAATATAATTTCGACGGGCCTGTTGGCGTGGTTAGCAAATACTTGCTTTTCACGTCCCCGGAGGTCGTGGGTTCGATTCCCACCCAGGACAAATATGTGTGTGCATGAACATGTCTGTTTGTCCTGAGTCTGTGTGTAATTATCTATATAGGTATGTATTTACAAAAGAAAAGTAGTATATGTAGTATATCAGCTATCTGGTTTCCATAGTACAAGCTTAGTTTGGGATCAGATGGCCGTGTGTAAATAATGTCCCACGATATTATTATTAAAAAAAAAAAACAAAAAAAATATATGTCAATAAACCCTTGTGACATTTTTCTTTTATTTTTGGGTAATTAATGCTGTGTAGCTGACGGCATAGAATATCGCCAACCCATCTCGTCCCCTGGGGGGCGTAGAAGTCGTCCTTAGAGAATATCTATCAGAGAACGGGCAGCTGCGTATCTCTGTGTAGGTACTACGACCATCATACTGCGATCGCTAAACCGTCTGTTAAGCATGGCGATTATGGCATATCCCTCCAGAGGCTCCAGAAGAAGGACACAACTCCAGCAGTGAACGTCATTCAGCCGAATGACGTCCACTGCTGGGGTTAATAATGATGATGAATATCGGAAACCTAATTCCAGGAATGTAAACAATTAAAAAGCTTTTGTTTTATAAAGCTGTGCAAAATAGATAGATATTGTTCAATCAAAGTCTTAAATAACCACTAGTTTCTTTTAATCTAGTAAGCATTCACTATTGAATTAAAAATAAATGATCAAACTCGGTCCACATACAGCTCAAAAATTCAACAAACTTTTTGAAATCATAAAACTGTTACTTATCAATAAAAAATACTATGGCATTATTTTCATATCTTAATAAGAATAACAAGATATAAATAATTCCTTTGTATTTTATTTTAAGTATTTTTAAAGCATAACTTTTTAATGTACCTATCCTATATATTATCCAATAAATAGTGAAATACAAATTCACTTCCTACACAAACACGCACAGCAGCGAGTTGTCTCAAGTGCCAAGTGTTTTAAAATATTGTGAATTAGTATTTTAAAGGTTACTTAGCTTTTAGTTGATTGGTTCAATTTAGTTTCGTGTATCCTACACGATTCATGTTTCACGTTGTACAGACCCATAGGTAAACATTTCATATTATTACGCACATTCGAACGTTTACAAAAATTAATGTTCAATTTTTTGTCGTATCCACGTCGGTTCTTTACCAAACTTATTGAAGACACAAATTACATAAACACTCATTTAACATTTCTAAGATTAGTATTTATGAAGATTCTAGTAAGAATATAATCACATCACACATCGTCAGCCTGATATCGTCCAATGCTGGACATAGCCCTCCCCTATTTCTATTCCCCCGTTTCTATAACGTTGCAATTTGAGGGGATTTGTCGTAGTCACCGCGCTTGGCGTGCGTTTTTGTGACCGCAGTTAGGTGATAGTTAGTACACAGGTGGCGCTGCTGCACCTGTTGTATCCCTAAGTGTCAGCGCAGACAGAGAGGAGCGCAGCGGAGAGGATTTTATTAAGGCACTAGAAAATCAACTTTAGAGCTATAGGAATAAAGTGCATATATGCTTGAACCTGACAAAATGTTCGCACAGTCTCGCGCATTATAATGTTCAAGCATACATGCACTTTATTTAAATAATTTTAAAGTTGATTTTCTAGTGCCTTAATAAAATCCTCTCCGCTGCGCTCCTCTCTGTCTGCGCTGGCCGAAGTCGCCTTTTACGACAGCCGCGGTATGGTATGGGGTAGCCCTGTTATTATTTCTAGACCGGAAACCACAAGGCTTGGAATATAATAGGTTGATACATTATTATAGCCATTCGATATTTGGATAAAGTGCCAAGCGATAGCGATAGCTGTAGGATTTTTTTAGCCACCAAAATGTTGTAGGTATAGTCAATTTATCAAACGTTCCCTTGACGCACGCCTAACCTCAAGAACACGTGCACGTTGACGGGAACGAGACCGTCGTCATATCAAAAAGGTAGAGTGATATCAAGCATTAAAAGCTGATTCCTTTAATTTACAAATCAAAACAAATTACGAAGCTAGTGACCTAGTATTGGCACAGATCCAAACAACAGTAATATTAATGTACTCCAAGCCAGTCAGATTCAGCAATTGACTTATTGATTAAATAACTTCCGTGCCTATAGCGAATATGTCCCCAACATCAAATCGTCTACGTATACTAAATCGGGAACTGTGGTAAGCTATAAAAGTATTCTATGAATTTAGCTTTCGAATCGATTCAGATAAAGACGCCTACATAGATGTATAAACGGTCTGCCACGCATGAATTTATTTGAGCAAAATAAACCAAGGATGTTTATAAATAGTTCATCCAAGTGCAGTGACTGATTTGCACTCCGCAAACAGTTCGACTATAGATTTCCGTCAAACAATACATGGATTTGTAAATGTGACGTACATACATATGTTCAATGAGAAACCCAGATATTTCAGAAATAACTACCGGAAAGTAGGGCACGTTCTGTTGCAGCGTAATTTTTTTTCCCGCTTCACCTACTAGTATCACCGATACTGATTCAGAATCTGTTCGGTATTATCATTCTTAATGGACCTTTGAAAGTATAGTTATATGTATGTGCTCTGTTAAGAAAACACGTTTTATTATTCGTAAGATTGTTTTGTTGCATGACGCCGAACAAGATTAATAACGACCTTGTACAATGTCATCATTAGATATATTGAAGCTAATGGTGTTCAAGGCTATTCTAAAAGTAGAATTATGCATACCAAGTTGAAATTCTAACAAACATTCATTGGCCACGCCATGCATACTATAAAGCGGTGCACTTTCGATGTTATGTTAAAATTATTAACGATGACAGTTTTATATCGTGATAACATTTTTTTTAATCAATCTTTGTTTTAATTTAAAATCTCATTTGTTCTTGAGATCAGCAACACAACAAGTTTAAACAGAATTGTAAGAAACACGTGGAAATATGAATGATGCTTGCCGACGTTTATCATTTTCTTTGTAGCCTGATAAACTCGCTAAAAATAGCACATGTTCCAAAATCTTTAATTAATGTTATTGCAAGGCTTCCGAGATGATTGCCCTGTTATTTTCCATGATTGATGTACCTAATATAGGCTATGTATGTATATTGTATACGCAGACATTGTTAGCACTCCAATCATTTATCACAGTTGTGTATGTATAACTAGACTGAACTTATAAGGATTCAGGGTGATAAATGATAACAAAGTAAAACTGTAGACCACGTACCGTGCCATAATATCGTACTCAAGTTTTCGTTACGAATGAATAAACATTTTACATGAGTGTTGATCTTTTTCCGATATTGATACAAAAATTATTCATAACGGTTCCGAACCGGATTTATAATAAATATTTACATAAACTGCTACCTAGCTTGAAGGATATTATTATTTCTTGTGATGTTTATTAAAAGGTTAAAATTAATTGGCATGAGTCTACTCATGTGTAATGAAACAGCATTGAGGTTATTTACTATTTTGTAAACAATGATGTTGTCTAAATAAGAGAATCTGAAGTAAATATTGTAACTGTAAAGTATGGAAACATTTGGCCCTGCATTAGCACAGGTCCCATTGTTTCCATCACTTGTGTAAAGCGCACCTATTTGCTTTACTTGTTTGTGTAGAATAGTTCACGACGTTCCACATTTATGTTTTGCTATACTTATACACGCAGAAGGTCATTATACACTTCGATGTCAACTATTAGCCAAAAGATAGACGTTATGTGCTAACTTTTTCCCCGTTTAACTACTGTCCACATCACTGGCTTTTCATGATTATCATTAACTAACTCATTAACTGAACCTGTTCTTCCTGAATGCATGAAGCTTAACACAAGCGATGGTATCGTAATATTGGCCGTTAATGCAGGAGGCCAAATGGGGCTACAGACGTACGATGGGCGCGATGTTCGCATACAGCAAGCAAGCCGATCGCATGCTGATGTCGTACAATTGTCAGGTTCAGCAGAACGCGCGAGCGGGTCACGCCAGGATTGCTTCCAGGATGAGCCTTATACAGTGCATCAGGTGAGCCACGCTGTATATTTATCTGTATACGTAACTTAATACACAACCTTCGCGTTTGCTAACGTTTGTGTGTGCTTTATTAGTAGCAATGTTTAATATTAATCGATCATTAAAATATCAAACGTAAATTTTTCTTCGGTAATTAACACCGCGAGTTACCTAATCTGTAATGTAATAACTTCAATGTTTTATCTCGTGTGGTGGTGATGTGTGTGGTGTTATTTTGTGTGCATTGTTGTCTTGGCTGACAGCCACTTGTCGGTGCGCTATGCTGCTTAAGCGTAGTTCACAGGTAAACAAACATCTTATAGATTTCTTGGACTGTTTACTAGTCGGTGTATGAGCGTGAAATCTAAATTATATTATACACCCATACTGGAAAATACAGTCTCCTTCTTATCAATACGAGATACGACATTATATTCGGTATTAAAATAATCAAGCAACAGTAAACAGAAGAAGTGCTAACCGCTTGCAACCAGTTCGGTTATCAAAGCTCATGAGAGATAAGCACCGTGATGCCCAAGTGTCACGACAGTTGAACGTGGGCCGGATTCGCAAGCGCGACCCCGCTGGGCGCGTACTTGCAGATTAGCCGCTCACCGATACAGCCCGATTGCTTATCGTGCTATCGCCTTATAAAGTAGTGCCTTATCTCCGATGTAAAATGAACTTATATAGCATACGCACTTTCTCGAGGTTATGATCCGACCTCAGCAAACCTAGTATTTTTAGCTGTATGTTGACATTAAAACTTTATCTCAGTGGGTGAGATAACTATTTACGTCAGAAACTAGTTCGACAATTATCTTCACAATAGGTGCAAAGGTGATTTACTGACAAGAGTTTGTTTTTTCCAGACACATAGTTCAAACCGAAGGTCCCAAAGCGCTGTTCAAAGGCTTAGGGCCTAACATAGTTGGTGTAGCGCCGTCAAGAGCTATATACTTCTGCACATACTCGCAAGCTAAGGCAATACTGAATCAAAACATCTCACCGGACACTCCGATCGTCCACCTTTCCGCAGCCAGTGCTGCAGGTAAAACACGTTTTGTGCTGTTCATATTACATTGTTTTATACGTTTGTTTCTATATCATCGTACATTGCGCACATTATACCTACTTATTATATGACATGGAAATTTATATTAAAATAAACAATACGTAATCCTCATTGTCTTTCTCTCACACCCCTGATATATTATTATTTCGTTAAACTTAAGCGAGTTCTTTACGTAAAACAATTGTTAATGACAAAATGTTTCAGGATTCGTGTCTTGCACAATGACGAATCCGATTTGGTTCGTTAAGACACGGTTGCAGTTGGACGGCCAAAATGTTACCGCGTTGGAGTGTATTAAAAGGATATATGCGAAAATGGTACACAATTTTCTTTACAATAATATTGAAAAGGTTGACGTCAATCTGACGACACATGTTATTTCGGCTTATCCGTCTGGAATGGATGATCAATAGTTACTTGTTGTTTTCAGGGTATTCGAGGTTTCTACAAGGGCATAACGGCGTCGTATATGGGTATTAGTGAGACTGTGGTCCACTTTGTCCTATACGAAGGTGTGAAGGCCAGACTGATAGCAGCTAGAAGCGTGGATGGTGTGCCTAGTGACCAACGTTCTCCCAGAGACTTCATCGAATTCATGGGTGCCGGTGCCTTCTCAAAAACAGTTGCTTCTTGCATTGCTTATCCACATGGTAAGAATATATGCCAACGGCTTGTTCAATATAGTTTTTCAGGTTAAGGTCAGTAAATTAGAAGAATTTTCAACCACTTAGAGATACTTTCTTTTGGAAACAGGGGTTATAGAATTGGATCGAACATAAAGTTCATTAGCATGGATGAGATTAGGTGATAAGGTTTTCGGTCAATAACTCAAAGAACACTCATGGACGTATATTCGATGTGTGTCAACTTATCTAGGAATCCATATCGTCAATCTGATGCATTTATTTTGTTGGTGCATACTCGGTTGCTGTCAGTAACAACGTTATTTGGCGTCATGTGGATATGACGTCAAGTAATAACCATGAGATGTTTATGACGTAACGGATAAAATTACGTGTTTTGGATTGACTACTTATGCAGGTTTATGATATTGATATATCCCAACTTTTGGTACACCTTATGCAGCTGCTTGCTGAATATTTTTAAGATACTGGTTTGTTTAACGCAATACGGTTCTTTTTGTGAAACATTGCTGTAAGCCTATATAATTGTATGTTTAAGTTTACTACTGAAGTGTTGGTGTAGGAAAACATTTTTGTCACATACGATTTTGTTAAAATCTGCCATCCATCCGCCCTAGTATTGCAGTATATACTAATTATACTGTTTAAGTATAATATTCTATAATAATATAATATCCTGGGACATTATTAACACACGGCCATTTGATCCCAAACAAAGCAGTGATTGTACTATGGAAACCCATGCCTATTCTATGGAAACTGATATACTTTCATATACTACTGTTCTTTTGTAAATACATACTTAAATAGATAGTTACACCCCGACTCAGGACAAACAGATATCATCCGGCCCGTCTAGGTAAAGTATACAATATTGTAGAAACATCAGGATTTCGCTTGAAGTTTTGATGTGAATCATCATTGTCTTACAAATATTATTATATCTTGGTACATATATATATTATTTAACTTTTGTTTGTCATATCGTATTTTTGCGTCATGCTGGTTAATCCAGACGCTCTCCCAGGTATATAAGGTATTAGGCAACTACACACGCGGTTACTCTATCGGTACGTGGCCACCAATGTGTTTAATTTCTGCGTCTCCGTGCTGCAGTATAAACTTTGGTCCCGGTTGTAGTCATTAGACAACAAGTGACAGTCGTTAAGTCATGTCAAAGGTCTGCTGGGCAGCTTGAACAACTCTGACATAAGGGTAATCACTGCTCATACGATAAAATTAAGTCGAAAAGTACTAAAGCCTGGCCTGTTTTTAGTTATTTTTAGTGACCCTCACTGCTAAACCAGAGGTCGTGGTTTCGATTCCCTATATATTCCCTTCCATTACCCAAGTTTAAGGTATGATCGGTGCTGTGAAATGTGATTTGTGGAAAATTCCATCTAATCTTTCCGTAATTGTTTTTTATTCCAGAGGTGGCAAGAACACGGCTGAGAGAAGAAGGCGACAAGTACCGTAAATTTTGGCAAACTCTTCACACAGTTTGGAAAGAGGAGGGTCCACGAGGAGTATATAGGTAAGCTTACATAACAATCCTTATTAAATGCATATTCGGGACATATCACACAGCTCCGCTTGTTCTACGGATACTGAATGAAAGCAATAAATCCATTTTTTCTACAGACGCCAGCACATTAAGCTACTCCAATCTGTCAAATTTCCCCAATTGAAAGTGAATCTTATGTGATAAAGTTGAAAATTTATAAAAGAAATTTGACAGATTGGGGTAGATGGATGTACTGGCGTCTGTACATATATCCATACAGTACCCAGACCAAGACAAATACATATTTTTTCGAGAATCGAACCCGCAACCTTTGGACCAGAAGGCAGGTTCACTAAGTTAGTTTTATAGCAGACTAGCTGTGCCCCGCGGTTTTACCCGCGTTAAACTTTATAATTTATCACCTGCTCCACCCCCGTAGGTGATAGCGTGATAATATGTGCCCTATATGTTGACCCGACCGCTAAGTAATATTCATGCAAAATTTGAAGTAAATCCATGCAGTACTTTTTGAGATTATCCCGGACATACATACAGACAAACAGACAACAATTTTAAAAACTATATTTTTGGCTTTGATATCGATTGTAGATCACGCCCCAAGTATCCTTTTAAAAAAATATTCAATGTACGATTTTATTATATAGGTAAAGGCGAGTTAGGTTATCAAAATTTGGAAATACTGCTTACGTCAAAAGTTGGAACTAACGCAAATGTTTCTTCTTGTCCAATTTACTAACCAAGTTAATGTGTAGACCATAGTAATATCTAGTAAATTTGTGTTTCAGGGGTCTAGGCACTCAACTAGTACGGCAGATACCGAACACCGCCATCATGATGTCCACGTACGAAGCGGTCGTGTATCTCCTAACTACACATTTCAATAGTTCCTTCTACGAGAACACCTAACTCGAATGAGATGTCAGTACCTAGAGTTTGAGTTGTGCTGCTTCAGCAGTATTCGTAGACCCACGTATGTTCTCAGCAGCGCAGTAGAGACGTCGAAGTAGTTGGGGCTGAGAAGTTGTGAAACCTTTTCCATCCTACTACCCGCCATTATGTAAGCGATTTTTAAACATTTGAAGTAATGTACAGTAGCGATCATAAGTTCAGTAGCAGTTTCACGAAACAACAGATGAAAGTTTAGTTTCACTTTTGTCCTTTTACAAGCATACATAGACTCACGCCTGATTCCCAGAGTGGTAGGCAGAGACAAAGGATTTCCATTTGTAGCCACCTGTGTACACCTCTTGCCTCGTTTATTGTCATTATATTCTTCAAGAACGCTCGTCGGGTTAGGATACTTCTGACCTGGCCTTTCTGGAGAACTTTATTTTTCTCTTAATATCAATATCTCTTTATTCACAGTCATAGCGAATATATTCGAGTTTGGTCAAGAATGTCCTTTCGATCCTTTTTGTCTTCAACTTAATGTGTGGGTTTTGACATCACACACATAACAAATGTACGCATCAACCTGCTTATGCATTTTTGAACGCTTACTGTACCTTGTTTAAATCTTTTCTATACTCCATTCACTCAAGGTGAAGACAAAACAGATAATTCACATATGTACATTTCTTTTGTTTGGATTATACAATAGTTCGTTGTTTCTTTTTTGTCTTTTTCTATTCTGACTATGGTATAACTGAAATGAATCTAGTTAAATCTAAATTGTAAAGGAAATTATTTCATATGAATATGGTTCATAAAATTGTAGATATTATATATAACCATTTATTGGTCAGCTTTAAAATTCGATTAAACGGCTATATTGTATATTAGATTTGAAATGAAATTAAGAACTTTGAGATTCAACATTGAAGTTTCCTTTGCAAATATACAAGTTGTAACAAATCTATTATACCATTTAGAACTAAATTGGCGTGTAATAAAGTTCAAAATCAATCAGAAACATACTTACTGCCTTATAAAACTTTAAAAGAACTCAATCTTCCCTTGAAACTGAATATCTTTTAGAACACAATATGGCTGACTGGCCTCCATATTCTCGCGTATATCTTACAGAACATAAACAATCGATTATACGTCAAACTGGCGAAGTGCTATAAACTGGCTTGTTGCGCTTTGTGTCTAGCATCAGTGCTGAAATTATGTATTGATAAATGTTCGTATGAATTTGTAATTGAAGACAAATTATTGACCTGTTGGCTCTGAAATAACGCGAAAGCCACGTTTTACTTCCCACACCCTTCTCAAGCTTTACAAGTTATATTCAGTTTCGCGTGTATATTGAGCTGTATTAGTCACTTTGAAATGACATGTAGAAATTCACTTAAGGGATTCATCTGAAGATATCCAATCTTAAACCCTGTTAATGAATCTAGTTTACATACAAAGTGTCAACTTTTCGCTCGTACATACATACATATGTGTTAGCCTAGTAACTGGTCCCTATTAAATTACACGTAGTAATTCACTTGAAAGATTCATCTGAAGATATCCCATCTTAAAACCTGTTATAAAAAATTGGTTTATTTACAAAGTGTCAGCTTTTCGCTCGTATATATATATATATGTGTTAGCAAAGTAACTGGTGGTGCAATTTTCCTGTTTATATTATATATATTAATTAGTATGTAGGTTTGTATGACTGACAATTTTCTCAATGATTAACGAAGTGATCCGAGATAAATTATATAACGACTTCATGGGTATATATAACCCATTGGAGAATAATTTAATATTGCAAATGTTGCCAGTGTAATGTTACTATTACGTAGTAATAAAAATTAGAACAAAAAAAAACTTAAATAGACTTCGCCGGTTGATAATGATCAGTGATCGGAATATGTAGGTAGATTGATTTTTCGTAATTGCCATGAAATCATAACGTGGATGCCATACTTCCGAAAGTTACCAGAAAATGGTTACGGAAGTTCTTAACATTACGTAAAACATATAATACAAAAAAAACATATAAGTAAGCAAAATATGTTTATCATTGTTACAAAATCACAACACGATTAAGGCGTAGAGTGCAATAGTGGTGCAATTTTTTTTAATGTGGTTCTTTCCCACTAATTATAATACATACTAATTTTAAAATTCCGGAAACTTGGAGGCATTGCCATATTAACACATACTTTTGAGATCGATGACCCCAAATCAATCTACCTACTCCGATCACTGATAATGATCGTAAGAAAAGGAAATTGGTAATTATTTGTGTCGTAATTATGAAAATTAAGTTGCTATGTCCGATTTATTAAATCAGCCATTTGAATTCAGTTAGTCATTAGATTCTAGTCTCATCAAATTTCTCACCAAAAATAACTAATTTTCCAAAAAAAAAAAAACTGAACTCTTTTATGTTGCTTGTCATTAATAAAGTAAATCAGTTTAAAAATTTTATTCTGAGAATAATAAATTTGGGGCACAGACAATAACATAATAATTGTAATTTGTATTGATATGCTATGTATATTGTCGTATCCAATTGTGTCTCCATAAAATAAATAACTATTTATCTTGTGGAGACACTACGGTTATAATATCCGTTTCCACAATATAAATAACTCTTTTATGAGGCAATGTATAAGATTATATCCCAAACTTCCCAGTGTAATCACAGAAATGTCTAGAAACATACGATTATGTTTATATCTAGTATTTATGTTATGTGAACCGTTTATTTTACAAGAGGAATCCGTATTTGAATGCATATAAATAGACTTTCATATATACAGGATGTAACAAAAACAGTGGACTTAAGGGGCGATATATACCCATGAAACTAAACGAATTAAACGAAACAAATTAGGTAAATACGACAAGAACATTTTTGGCGCCCCATACAAAATGCTGCAGTTGATTGTTATTCTTGTATGGGCTGTTAATATATTTTTGTGTATTTTTCATGTCGATGTGCTACTCGTTGTTCAGAGCAGTGGTCGTGTAGCTGCCACCATATTTTGCACTCTATTAGCTTGTAATAAAGTTCAAAACTAATAAATTAAAAATATACCTACTGCCTTATAAATAGTTATAAAGGGTTAAGTTACGTCTTTTATCATGTTACACCTTGTATAGAGATGAGACAGGCCGAACGTTGACCTCTTCAAACTTTTCTCTTAGAGCTAAGATCTACATTTATTATTCTCAGAATACAATTTGTCATACACATAGCATTGTGAAAATATATAAAGTATCAGATTTGTAAATACATTTATTTTGTGCCAATATTTGTAATATGTTGATGTTAAATATATAACACTATTTTACTGGATGTAAGAGGCAACGAAAATGAAATAAACCAGAGATTGAGCAGGTACGCACGGCTACATATCAAGCTATACATTTCCGACATAATCTGGCCTCTCGTTGTATGGAAATCCTATACAACGCGAGATTAGCTTATACTGGAAATGTATAGCTTGATGTGTAGCCGTGTTTACCACAATTTGTATGTACCAGTCTCAAATTACACGTCCAAATCTAAGAAGTAACTAAATGTAAAAAGAAACATAAAATATCTTGAAGGTAGAGGGGTACCTGATACCTCTAGCCTAAGCTCATTTAAAAATTTATAAGTTTTGTCTCTGTTGAAGTCATACTTCATTTAAGCCGCCAACAAAAAAATATATGTCAGCTTATAAAAATTCGTAAACTTTTTTATCAGAAGTGGGATGTTTATACTTATACGAGTTTTGGTTATAAGCATAAGCTGTATATTAATAGTTTAGTTTCGATGTACGTTAAAAATGTGTCGAAACAGCCTTTTGAACATAGTTGTTATAATGTCATCCGTTATAAGGTAAGGACTAGTCAGTCAATGTCCATATAAGTTTAATATTCGCCATTTTTATGTTAAATATAAAACCTTTTGCCACCGCTTTGTACGTTTTAATTTTATTACAATTCTGTAGTCTCAGCACAAATTGTCTAAAGTTAGCTGTGATATAGAGCTTGTAAATATTAGTTATGGAAAATAACATTGAAATTGCGCAATTTATATCCATCCTTCATATAAAATTTATACCAAATAGATTTTTTGGCTTGTGATTATCCTGTACTGGGAGGACAGGGTTTTGTCAAATAAGTGACATCAGGATCAAAAAATATATCTGATATTGGGGGGTAACCCCCAATATCAGATATATTTTTTATCATAAGTTCGATAAATATTTGACCGAATTATATTTCACCTAAAACCTTTCAACAATTATCGACCCGGTTTTTTTTTTCATCGTCGAAGTCATGTCTGCGACTGTCTGTATCAGTTGTCTCGTTACTCGTTCGTTCGGTATAATAATACTTGTGACACATGATGCTTCGATGATCTAAAAATCTGCATATGGCACAAGTCGTCGGTAAAGCTTTCTGCAAAATGACATTCGAACAAAAAAATATTCGAAAAAGTGATCTGATGTTGCTGGCGATTCTATATTTTACACCACTAAACTAATTGATATCTCGTTACGTCTCTTTCTATTGCATTAAGTGTGAATAAGATAAGGCATCAAACAGCTAAAGCTGCTTGTCCGGAACGCATAAATAGTAGATGTGTTGCTATTTTGGTCTAGTTATATTGACAGAATTAAAGATGCCTTGTTATTTTCATATAAAAAAAGTTATTGCAAAGGTATTGTTTAGTTTGTGCTGCTTAGATTCGGGGCCAAAGGGTTTTGTTTGGTATTATTACATAAGAATAATACGTTTCTACGCATTGTTTTGATGTTATCTGCTATAATAATGTTCTTATTTTTCCTTCCTCTTTTATATAATAATATCCTTCTATTTATATACATATAAATGTAACAAAAAGAACAGAGTTAATTACAAGTATGAATGGACTATATTGGAGAATCATTTTTATATAGATTTTATCGTCTAGGAAACCCGGCGTGGTTCGATCATATTTTTATGATTGGGATGATGATTGTTAAATATTATAGTTATATAAAAGTTAAGCGAGTTTATAAATTAAGCATAATACGGTTTCCAGACATAGGCAAGTAGATCTTCGATGTTTATGTTAATTTAGAGGACACTTTTGGACTTCTGTCGGACTGAGTATAAAGTACTATTATTTGTTTAATAAATAAAAATATTTAAATTAATATGTTTGGTTTTATTTCAAATATAAACATCAGAATATATCTGAATATACCATATATAATATATGTAGGTACCAATCAAGATATCACTTTGTAAAGTGACAGGGATGATAGGAATAGTAGGAAAGTCAAAACTGTACCTACATTGAATATTTTTTTACTTGGGTTGTGATGTACAATCGATATCGAAGCCAAAAATATAGTTTTTAGAATTTTTGTCTGTTTATCTGTTTGTCTGTATGTATGTTCGGGCTAAACTAAAAAAGTACAGCATGGTTTAACTTCAAATGTTTTATGAATAATACTAAGAAGTCGGGTCAACATATAGGCTACATATTATCACGCTATCACCTACGGGGGAGGAGCTGTGATAATTTATAAAGTTTAACGCGGGTAAAACCGCGGGGCACAGCTAGTAAGCAATATTATTTGAGAGAACAATAAATTATTATGATCTTAGGTCACCCAAAACTAGGGTTGCCATCCGTCCAGGTTTCCCCGGATTTGTCCTAGTTTAGAGGGCGTCCGGGGAGCGCCCGCGCGGGGTTTCATTTGTAGTCACGGTTTAAAATTTTAAAGACAAGCATTGTCCCCCCCACTTCTGACCAACTCCGTTCATATCCACCGGTACTCCACCAAACTCATTGTTCCAAATTAAATTCTTCAAAGTTATTTTCAATATACCAGTCCACACGAAGTTTTATTACGATTTCTACCAAGCCAGTGCAAAAATTGTTAAATTGGACAGATATAAATCGTCAACGTAAAAATCGTGTGTTATAGCTTCTAACCTTGTCATCAGTGCACTCATTAGCTAAATTTTTCAAGCATCGAGTTGCTACGAACGGGGCTGATGCTTATTTCGAAAAATCGTGTTGCACCTATTAAAGCGACAACTGTTCCCAGACTCTAATTATGTGTGAGAGGGTATTATTAAAATTCGTGATTCTCTTACGTTGCAGATAGACTAGCTATATTTTTGGTGTGACTCAACTATTGTGTTGGGTTGGCTTAATATGTCACCTAACTTACTTAAACCGTTTGTACGTAACAGAATCAACGAAATACAGGAAGTTTCTAAGTACTGTACGTGGAGCTACGTCCCATCGTCGGAGAATCCAGCTGATATTGTGTCTCGTGGGCTTAATGCTAGTCTTATTAGTAGTACCTTATGGTGGGAGGGTCCTTCATTTTGAAAACTAAATAGTAATCAATGGCCAAAAATGCCAAGTAGTCATACTAAATCAAATTTACCAGAAGTAGTATGTCATTTTAATGATAATAATAATGTTCAAACCAGACAATGATTAACGAAATAATTGAAAAGTATTCAAGATTAAACTATGTAGAAACAATAACTGCGTATTTAAAACGGTTTATTTACAATTTAAAAAATAACAAATTAAAAGGACTCTCACTTTGCAGAAATTAGAAATGTCAATTTAATGTATTATACCTACGTGGTGCACAACAAGAGATGTTCCCCGATGAATTCAAAATTTTAAAATCAGTCAAGCCGTTGCCACCTAAAAAATCGTTTGTTATCTTTAATCCCCTTTCGTAGATATAAAAAATAAATAAATAATAAATAAAATTCATTTATTCACAAATTTTTATATACAATTTCCTATAAAGTCCCTGACTTCTGAGCTAGGTAAGAACCTGTATTACAGAAGTCAGTGCCCTCTCCCAGTTTCGTTCGTTTACAAATTGTGAATCATAAAATAGTGTATGTGTGCGTGTGTGTGTGTGTGTGTTTGCATATATGTGTGTGTGTGTGTGGGTTGTAGGGAATATTAGTTTTTGAGTAATAGCGTTTCAGTTTGGTCGTAATCTAATTGAAGTACATACATACATACATACATAGACTCACGCCTGTTTCCCAGAGGGGTAGGCAGAGACAACGGATTTCCATTTGTCACGATCTTTGCATACTTCTTTTGCCTCGATCACTGTCATTACATTCTTCATACATGCTCGCCGGTTTAGGGTACTTCTGACCTGCCCTTTCTTGAGAACATCTCCAATTTGGTCAGAGAATGTTCGACGTGGTCTTCCCCTTCCGGTTGTCCCATTCACACAAGCCAGGTATACTTCTTTTGTCAATCTTCTTTCATTCATCCTTTCTAAATGGCCAAACCATCTCAGCATGCCTTTTTCAATCTTTGTGACTACATCCTCTTTCACACCACAACGCTCTCTTACATCAGTATTTCGAATTCTGTCTCTCAAAGTCACACCACACATACTTCTCAGAGCTCTCATTTCCACTGCATTTATTTTACTTTCATTCTTTTTCTGCCATACCCAACTTTCACTTCCATACATTAAAGTTGGCACTAACACTCCATCGTGCACGGCTAGTCGAGCCTTCTTTGATACTTGCCGGCTACTCATAAAGGCGTGTAGTGCCCCATTCACTCTGTTCCCCGCATTTACTCTTCTTACAATATCTTTTTCATATTTCCCATCTCTCGTAAACAAAGTTCCCAAATATACAAACTCATTCACCTGTTCGACTTTCTCTCCTCCAATCACAATATCACACGCTGTCGTGTATTCATCCCTCTCAAATACCATTACTTTCGTCTTACCTACATTCATTTTCATCCCTTTCCTTTCAAAAGATTCATACATCATTGTTACCATCACCTGCAACTCGTCCGCCGATGATGCAAGAAAAACTTGATCATCAGCGTAAAGCAGACATTTGATGAGTAACTCATTCATCCTTACACCGCATTCACTTTCTTTCAAATATTTTAAACAGCTATCCATGAATAGGTTAAACAACCACGGTGACGCTACACATCCCTGTCTAACACCCTTTTGGATGCTAAACCACTCGGTGTATGACCCGTTAATCCTCACGCAAGCTCTGGAATCCCTATAAAGAGATTTCAGTGCTTGAACAAGGTTGTCGTTCAACCCATACATGGACAGTACCGACCATAGTTCACTCCTCAACACTCTATCGTAGGCCTTTTCTAAGTCTACGAAGGCACAGTAGACCTTTTGGTTTTTGCCCAAAAACTTCTCTACTATACTTCGCAGAGAAAAGACCTGATCCGTGCATCCCATTCTTTTCCGAAAACCCGCCTGTGCATCCCATATTTTCGCATCGGTTTCTTTCACAACTCTTTCAACCAATACTTTTGCATACAACTTACCAACGACGCTGAGCAGACTAATGCCCCTATAGTTTTTACAGTCTTGCCGTGAGCCTTTCCCTTTGTAAAGAGGTACAATGACAGCCTTGCAACAATCACTTGGCACTTGGCCGGTGGTATAGCATAGATTGAAAAGGCTGCACAGCTGACTCGCTATGACGCCATGTCCAGCCTTCAGCATCTCGGAAGTTATCCTGTCATACCCTGGTGACTTACCTGATTTCATACCCTTAATAGCTTTCACAATCTCATCCATACCAATTTCATCTTTACATTTGTTCTCGTCTATACTTAGTGAACTACGTCACTCTCTGTTACACCTCTTTCATACAAACTTTCAAAATACTCCTTCCAACGTTTTAACGCGCATTCTTCCCCTTTCACTATATTTCCATCTTGGTCTCGTATGGATTTCAGTTCTGAGGTTTGAGTTATGCCTCTTACTGATCTAACGGATTTCCAGAAAAACTTAATGTTCGTCTGAAAATCCTTAGACAACCTTCTATCAAAATTATCCTTTTGTTCATTTTTCTTTTCGTTCACCACATCCTTTACAATTCCTTTCATTTTCCTATAATCATTCCAGGCCCTTTCTATATCCTCATTCGTCGCCTTATGCATTCGTTCGTTTGCTCTGGTGGCTAGCCAGTCTAACCACGCTTTCTTCTTTTCACATACAACTTTTTGTACACTTTTATCCCACCAAATATTCTTCATCTTTCTTCCTCTTCTTCTCTTTATTACACCACATACTTCACCAGCTACACTCACCACACCTTCTTTGACTACCTTCCATAGCTCTTCTACTTCTCTTATGTCTTCAGATCCCTCAAACTTCTCAACCAACTTGCTTTTGTACTCATCTGCCACTTCTTCCTCTTGCAGTTCCTCTACTTTTATTCTCTCTAGTACACTCTTAGTCTCAGGGATTCGGTGGCGCCATCCTTTGAACAGACCACTTATTCGGCTCATCACCAGAAAGTGGTCTGTATGGATTGCGGTCCCACGATAGACTCTTGTGTCTAGAACATTCTTTCTCAGTCTTTCATCTACAATCACGAAGTCAATCATACTCTTTCTCACATTTTTCCTCTCTCGTGTAAACGTATGGATTCTTTTATGTTCAACGTAGTATTTGTAACACAAAGACCCCATTCCAAACATATCTCAAGCAGACTGTACCCATTCTCATTCTCACTCTCGTCACCGAATTGACCTAGTACTCTTTCAAAACCATCACGTTTTACCCCAACCCATCCATTAAAATCACCTAACATTATTACTCTTTCATTATACCGACTTAACCGCAACACATCTCTCAGGTTCTCCCAGAATGCCTTTCTTTCCTCTATTACAACTGCACCCATATCTACAGGAGCGTACACTCCTACTAGGAAGATACGGGTCATACCAACTTTCATTCTCTAACTGAAGTAACCAGTTTTTAATTTTATTTTTGGTTTCTCGAAGGGTAAGTGGATGTATGTTTATTATTTTATTTATTTATATAAGTAGGAAGACCTATAAGATTGCTGTCGTCTAGCCGTAGCTGTCCGACATCTAACAGGTAAGCATACATTTTTAATAACGCGTTTTTTATTATACACATTTGCATTGTATGGAGTTTGCTTGTTAGAATTTGTAATACATATAATTGTCTTATTGTTAAAAGTTCATAATCAATAATAATAATATCTGGGGACAATGTCACACAGATCATCCTAGCCCCAAACTAAGCAAAGCTTGTACTATGGGTACCAGGCGACGATATACATACTTATATAGATAGATAAATACTTAAATACATAGAAAACATCCATAGCTCAGAAACAAATATTAGTGCTCATCACACAAATACTTGTACTTACCGGGATTCGAACCCAGGACCACCAGCTTCGTAGGCAGGAGCACAACCAACTAAGCTATGGTATCAGGATAATCTCATTCGCGTAGGGGGAAGGTTTGATAATTCACCATATGAATTTGACATCAAGCATCCAATTTTGCTGTGCAGTACGCATCGCTTAACTAAATTAATATTTGAATTTCACCATGAAAAATCTCTTCACGCAGGTCCACAGCTCCTTTTGGCTAACATTCGCCAAATATATTGGGCTTTGGGTGGCCGTAACTTATCTAGAGCGGTGGTTAAAAACTGCATGAAGTGCAAATTGTACAGCCTGTAATGGGACAGCTTCCTTCCTCAAGGACATTCCTTGAATTCCCTTTCCTCAATTGCAGTGTCGACTACGCTGGGCCAATCCTGCGGACCGTAAAGGTACGGGCTGCAGACTTATTAAGTCGTACCTGTACATTTTTGTTTGCCTCTCAGTCAAGGCTGTACACCTGGAGCTCGTTACGGACCTCACAAAAGAGAGTTACTTGGCAGCCGTCAGCCGGTTTGTTTCCGCAGAGGTAAACCACAAAGTATCCTGTCAGACGATGGAACGTGCTTTGTAGGTGCTTGACTTGCAAGTCTTCTTTGAAAATGAATATACAAATCTTACTTCTGGTATGGCACAGGAAGGTATTAAATTTATATTTGCTCCGGACCCACTCCGTTCATATCCACCGGTGCCTACGGTTATCACCAATTTAACGCTACTCATTGTTCCAAATTAAATTCTTCAAAGTTTTCACTATACCAATACCTATATACAGTCCACACGAAGTTCTATTACGATTTCTACCAAGCCAGTGCAAACAAGCATAATGCAGTCGTTACTGTCAGAATGGCTGGTTGCCTATGGCAGGCGGCTCTGAAAATATATATATATTTTTTTAAACAACTTAGTTGGCAAACAAGCATACGGCCCACCTGATGGTAAGTGGTCACGTATCCTATGAACGCTTGCAACACCAGAGGCATCATTAGCGCGTTGCCGACTTTTTAGAAACCTTACAACTCCCTTTTTGAAGGGCCCCATGCTGTAGTCTCTTGGGAAAACCATAACAGAGAGTTCATTCCACAACCCCAATGTACAGGACAACTTTTAGAAATTATGCGTATTTCACGCTGAACACGGAGGCCACCATCCATCCTGACGTCAGAATGGCAGGTCACAAAAAATTTCATATTTCTCTGAATGTAGCGTATGTAGCAATTATTGAAGATATGAAGCAAATATAAGCAATTGGGTAGCAATTCTTCAATATACTTTCAAAACCGCCAGCCATTCTGACGATAAGAACGCAGTTTGGGCTGCAAAATCTGGGGTTTTCAAGGGTCTTGTCCTGATTCGAAATCGTAGAGATGGCAACCCTAACCGAAACCCACTGCAAATACTTCCAAATCAGTGCATGCGAAGTGTCGTCTACCTTCTTCCAATTACCGTCCATTAATCATTGGGTAAAAGCATGCCTCTTACCATTTTTTAGACTAGCTTGCACCGTCAAATTTATTGCTGATTGCGGTAGTCAAATACATCTCTAGTCATCCCGTAAGCACCATCTTCCTAGACGGTCCCGAATGCCCATTGTTGTTTTAGACTAGATGTAGGTACATTGAGTCCGTGAATTGCATATTTTTAAAGTCCCCCGCGATTCATGTACCTATTCAATTCCCAAGTTCGGATGTTGTCGTCTTAGGCCTAAAACTGCGTTAAGCGGGCACCCGCGCGGTTTCATACAAAATTGCTCCGTCGCGGGGACCTGTGCGGGCGCACGTCACGGAGAGACGCGCGCGCGCCCCGCACCCACGCAATGGGGCCCGCCTCCGTGCGCGACGGAACCTGTCGCAGAGCCACGCGCGGTGCCCGCTAGCGGTAACACGCACGGGCTTGTTCAGTTAATAACGCTAAGTTAATTATTATACTCTTTGGTGCTACGGGTCGCCCGCACGCTCGGAGAAGATCAAGGACAATGTCTTTCGATACAGAAAGGGTAATTGTGGAAGTGCGTTAAAAAGAATAATTCGGTGACCGCGACGGGTCCCCGCGCCGGGGACCGTCGCGTTACCACAAAGCCCACCCGCGTGTCCACGCGCGAAGACACGCGACGGTTTCCCGCCGCGGGCGCCAGTTTAACGCAGTTTCAGGCCTTAGGTATACAAAATTATAATAGAAAATTAAAGACGTACTTATGTCCATAACCATGTCTATATCCATAAAGCTATATAATAACTGTCACCTCCAGAGAACCTTCCGCATATTCACGAGTTCCCACGACTGATTGAAACACTAATACCTAGACTACAGACTGGTCGCAAGGAGCAAAAGGGATATGTTCAGGCAGAATATCACGGATAATACCAATCTGGGAAATCTGTGCGACTCGTATAGCACCTGCAGGCAAGGACTTGATAATTGCCATCGTGAACACTTTCAAATTTCGTCGTATTCTAGCCTGTTACAATAAAATTTTAGAAATTCTATTTGTTCTCGTATAACGCTGAACTGAAAAATGTATGCATTCCTTCCCACTACTCCATTTTCGTAGTAAAGTATATACAAACTACGAGAACTAAGTACCATTAAATTGATCACGCGATTCAATTATAATGGCTACCTACCTAGTAAAACGAGTTTGGCTCGATATCTTTATTACGAAAGATATCGAACTTTTCGTGACGAGATCATCATGTACAGACTTGCACTCTGGAATGCTTTCTGTATCTACTTTCCGTATGTAATTACCTTCTTACCTAGTGTCTTAAACAAATCATAGTCAAGTATATTTCTGTCTTAATTAAAATAAATAAATATATTGGGATATCTTAACTCACTGACATCTGATCCCAAACTAGGCAGTCTGTGCTATGCATCCATTCAACTGATATTTCTTAATAAAATAATAAAATTCATTTATTCACATTTTTTTTATACTTATACTATTTCCTATGAAGTCCCTGACTTCTGAGCTAGGCAAGAGCCTGTATTACAGAAGTCAGTGCCCTCTCCAAGTTTCGTTCGTTTACAAATTGTGAATAAGAAAATAGGTGTGTGTGTGGGTTGTAGGGAATATTAGATTGTGAGTAATAGCGTTTCAGTTTGGTCGTAATCTAATTGAAGTAACCAGTTTTAAATTTTATGTTTGGTTTCTCGAAGAGTAAGTAGCTGAATGTTTATTATTTTATTATATAAATAGAAAGACCTATAAGATTGCTGTCGTCTAGCCGTAGCTGTCCGACATCTAACAGGTAAGCATACATTTTTAATAACGCGTTTACCTACTATTATACACATTTGCATTGTAGGGAGTTTGCTTTGTTACAATTTGGAATACATATAATTGTGTTATTGTTAAAAGTTCGCAATTTTCATATAGTTGTTTAGTAGGATATTTGAAGGGTTTAAAAGTCATTACTTTCAGTAATGACTTTTGAGCCCTTTCTAATTGAATCATGTGGGTTTTACGGGCACCAACCCAAACCCCCACGCAGTATCCAAGTATGGATTGGGCTAAAGCGTAATAAATCAATATTTATTACGCTTTAGCCCAAGAAGAGGAATTTCCGCAGCATGTCTGAGTTTTTTAAAAACCCAAATTAGCTTCCAAGTGCGACCTGTAACAAGACTTATATGGGGTTACCAAGTCAGCCTCTCATATAAGATAACACCTAGGTACTTGACATGTGTGACTTTGTTTATTGATAGACAGGAGCAGTTAGTACTATTAGAGTAATCACATGAATGAGCTTTAATGTTAACGTTTTTAAGGTGAGTTTTGGAAAATGTAAACTGTATGTATGAGGTTTTTGAAATATTGAGAGTAAGGAGATTGATTTTGAGCCATTGGCTAAGTCGATGGAGGCCATTTTCGGCAATGCGGCACACTTCGTCTCAAGTCTCTCCGTGGAATACTACGGCTGTATCGTCAGCATACGTAAATATTTTCCCGTTACAAAGTGGTTGGAGACCGATTAGAAGTCATTGATGTACACCAGGAAGAGACTTGGTCCAAATATACTACTCTGAGGGACGCCGTAGACAACATTTGCATCGGAGCTAAGATGATTTCCAATCTTTACCTGTTATCTACGGTTACATAAAAAATCATTATAGCCGTTCCTCTTACGACATCCAGGAGTGCAGGAATCGAGACCGTGTCGAATGCTTTGGATAAATCAAGAAAAACACCTATACACTTTTGATTTTCGTCCACTTTATTAGATAGAAAATCAGTAAGCTAACTAACTGCCTGCATCATCGGTGCTTTTAGACGACCTGAAACCATATTGAGTGTTTGCCAAAATGTTTTTGCTTTCAAGAAAGTTTATGAGTTTTAATTATTATTAAGTGTTTTTTCTAATAACTTCGAAAGCGTAGACAGTACAGAGATAGGCCTAAAATTCGACACATCGTCTCGACTCCCGCCCTTGTGCACAGGGTAATGAGTGCTCTCTTGAACACCTCCGGAAAGATACCTTGAGCATATTATAGTTCAAAGAGGTATGTAAGGGGAGGTACTATATTATAAATAAATAATAATAATAAATCCTTATTTCACTAAAATACACATGGTTATTACATAATATTTAGTACATATCACATTACGCTAAATCGTTGTCGTGCTGCCCTCCTAGATAGGCTACTAATTAGCCTGTATTAAGGGGAGACAGTGACGAATCCTAGGGAGTAAATTAAGTTATCTTTGCACAGCTTAAGTAAGTAACTGAGCTGGGATAGAGTCCCAACCAGTGGTACAGTTATTTTTAAGGTTTAATATTAATGCTTCAATTTCAGCTTCATCCGGAGGTAAGAGGACTATAGAATTAAAGTTGCGAGGAACTTGAAAATTATAACTAGGGTTAAGCATGTCAGGAATGGCATCGGCAAGCGGCTTACCTATTTGTGAAAAATACGTATTTATTGTATCAATATTTTTAGAAGTAGAATTTAATAAGCTATCGACAGTTGATTTATCATTGGTATAGTTAATTATAGACTTAATTGCTTTCCATGATTCTTTAGGAGTTTTCGCGTTTAGGAGTAAGGACTTTTCATGAGTTATTTTTAATGTTCTTAACAGAGAGTTACAATAATTACGATAACGTTTAAACGTGATTTCTAAGATGAAATTATTAGGGCTCTTTTGTGTTGTTTATGAAGAATATAAATACATACATATTATAGACAAATTACACCCAGGCACACACAGGGAGGCATTTGTCCAGCAATGGACGTCTTTCGGCTGATATGATGATGATGACAGCTCAAAAAATGGCGCTACACACATATATTTGTTCTGGGTGGGGTTCGAACCTCAACCTCTGGCTAAGCAGACAAGGTCATTAACCACTAGACCAATAGGCTTATTCAAGACAAAATAGTTATATGTATTAATGGGATACCCATGCAATGTTAGTTTCTAGCGAGTGATAGGTACACATTTAAGTAAAATAGTGCTATTTTGTTCATTTGAGCCAATGACATTCTTTACACATATACGTATACTACCTAGCTGCTGCCCCGCGTTAAACTTTATAAATTGTAGCCCATGTGTTAAACCAGGGTGTCAGCTAACTCCATATCAAATTTTATTGAAATCGCTACAGCCGTTAGACATGTAGAAGTAACAAACATACACACTCACACACTTCGGCCTTTATAATATTAGTGTGATGTCATCTTAACATTACCATGGTATATGTGTATAGAATATCATTTCCAAATCAAAATCAATTTATTTGCAAAAATGTGGTGCATTACAGATGTCATAATAACAATGAGTCTCACACATTAGTCATTTTATGTCATGACGTACAAACATTCACTTATTCTATACATACTATACATTATGCTATTACCTATACCTAAGAATTTATTATTATTTCATTAACATTAACTTACATTGCATATTAATTATAATTATACATATTTATTTAACATTCCAATTATTATTATTATTAAGTACATTATCACAATTATTATGGTTTGCATTTAAAAAAATCATTTACAGAATAGAAACATTGTTCTTTCAACCATTTAAAAAGTTGAATCCTGAACTTATTTAAAGGTAAATCTCGTACACCCCGAGGTAAGTGGTTATATATGCGTACCGACATAGCATAGCTATTACGACTGCACAATTCAGTCTTTAACGGCGGGAGAACAAGTTTATCAGGGTAGCGAGTGTTAAATTTACACACATCTTTCTTGTAAACAAACAGTTCAGAATTACTCTTAACAAATACACATATTTCGAAGTTTAACTTTTATACATGGGAGAGTCAAGAGTGACAGTTTGCGAAATAAGGGCTTACATGTGATCCATGAAGCGACATTGCAAATAAATCTGACGCACTGTTTTTGGGCTATAAATGCTTTATTTAAGTAAACTGAATTGCCCCATACTACAATGCCATATCGAAGGCTAGAGGCCACAAATCCATGGTACGCTTTTAGAGCCGTTTGTTTTGTAGAAATTCGTGTTAATCGCCAAAGAGCATACGCAAATCTATTAATTTTGTTACAGATTTTGGTAACATGTGCTTTCCAAGTACACTTATCGTCAATAGTAATGCCCAGAAAGGAAATTTCCAAAACTTTACCGTTGTAGTTTAAGTCCAAGTTATGCTTTTTTCCACCTTTATTATGAAATTGTATGTATTTAGTCTTATCAATATTGACACTTAAGTTATTATCCTGTAACCATTCAATAATATCATTAACAACTTTATTGAGTAATGTGTTATAATCTTCTTCTGGATTATTAGGTACCAATATTGAAATATCATCTGCATATAAAATGCATTCGTGTTCTATTACAGCAGGGAGGTCGTTGATATAAAGGAGAAAAAGAAGTGGACCCAAGATGATTCCCTGCGGTACACCAACTCTATTATATCTAATATCAGATTTTACTGTTTTCTCTTTTTGTTTCGAATTCAAATTTGTGATTTCAACAAATTGTCTCCGATCAATAAGATAGCTTTTTAACCAGTTTTGTGCAGTACCACGTATGCCATAGAGATCACACTTATGAAGTAACAGATCATGTGATACGAAATCAAACGCTTTGCTCATGTCAAAGAAAACAGTTGTTATTGGTTTTTTGCTATTTATAGAATTAACTATACTATTGATAAGTTTAAACGTCGCTAATGTGGTGGATTTTCCTTTCATAAATCCGTGTTGTTCTAGGCATAATATGTTAAATTTACTTAAAAATGACATCAATCTACTATGCATTATCTTCTCAAATAGTTTAGCTATTGTAGGTATTAACGCTATAGGTCTGTAGTTATATGTGTTAGATTTTTCACCTTTTTTATGCAACGGTTTGATGACAGTAGTTTTCAGTTTTTCAGGGAATCTTCCTTGAGTAAGAGACAAATTTATTAAGTGTACCAAGACAGGTGTTATAAGCTTACTACATGTTTTTAAAATTTTCGTCGGGAAGAGGTCATATCCTACAGAAGATGTATTTTTTAGAGATTGAATTGTTTTATGTACTTCTTCAGCATTCGTAGGTCGTAAAAAGATAGTAGCATGATTTATTTTAATATAGCTGTTTTTTTGTTTTTGCGAAAGTTTGTGCCCTGTATTGGTTATATCAATAAAATGGTCATTTAATATATTAGAAATGTTTACAGAGTCTTGTATAATTTTACCATTGTGAGATATTTGTGTTATAGCCCTAGTAGAATAGTCTGGCCTTAAGTGATTGTTTATGACTTCCCAAGATGCCTTACATATATTAGTTGCTTTATTGACATATGATTCATTTGTCAACCTTTGGGCCGTCATCATACACTTTTTAAAAAGCTTGTTATATTGACAATATGTAACTTTAGTGGAAACACTACTGCTAAACTTGTAGCTCATATACCGCAGTTTGCGTTTCTTTTCAGCTGATATTTTTATTCCTTTTGTAAGCCATGGCGTCTTTTTGGCTTTTAGGTTAACTTTTACATTGTTAATGGGAAAGCATAAGTTGAAAAGTAGTATTAAGAGATCATGAAACGTATTGAAAGCTAGATCAGTATCAGTTTCAGACATACAGTCGGACCATGTGAGTTCTTTAAGACAGTCCAAAAATTTTTTTGTATTATCTTTATGGAAGTCCCTTTTACTCTTATATATAAATTCAGATGGAATAACCTTGTTATCTATTGAAATATTAAGTAGCTGTGCCGTGTTGTGGTCAGAAAGTTCTAAGGGTAGGATATTTCCTATCGCATCGGGGATGTTACTAATAATCTGGTCTATACAACTTTTTAATCTAGTAGGTTCATTAATATGGATGTGAAAGTTATAGTTTTGCACGATTCGATTGAATTCAGTCAATGTTTCGGAATGTTTTAAGAGATCTATATTGAAATCTCCAGCAATTATAATTTTTTTCCTTGTTTTAATTCGCAATTTGGTCATTAGAACTTCTAGTTTGCGGAGAAATACATTAGGATTGTAGTTAGGTATTCGATAGATGCAAATTACAATGCAATTATATTTTGGTATCTCTATGCCGCATGACTCAAAAGTAAGTTCACTGGACAAGTCATTTAAAAATGTAATTTTTTTGTATTCTATATAGTTTTTACAGAAGATGCATACACCTCCACGCCTTTGTTTAGTTCTAGAGTAAAAACTTGCCAGCTGAAAGTTTTTTAAGTTCATATTAAGTTCTTCACCCGCCTTTAAAAAAGTTTCACTAATACATAGTACATCAATGCATATTCCCGTGTTTGACAACTTATCAAGAGTAATATGAAGAAAATCTCTTTTACTTAAAACACCAGCAATGTTTTGGTGTAGGATAAACAAGGAACTGAGCCCAGTGTTAACGAAAAAGCTTTTCCACCCTATGTTTCACATTATGTGCAGTTGAAACATTCGATACTGGTTTGTTTGCAGTTGATGTAGAGTTTTTAGAAGTGATTGTTTGAAAGTAGTAATTCATAGTTTTTTGCAATAGTTTCTTAGTTTTAATATTTGTTCTTTGTTTTGGTGTACATTCAACATTATTGCGAGAGCATGTGATCAATGACCTCAGGTTCAAGATTTTTTTATTATAATCTAAGCTGTCCATCGTATAGTTCAGTTTCTGGCAAGTATCATAAAGAAAATTTCTGTAATATTTAGTATTTCTTACAAAATAACAATCTGGTATATTTTTACATATTAAATCGATTTCATTATTAAGCTTATACTCATTAATATATTTGTTTTTTATTACATTTAAAACCAGAACCGTACAACCTGATAGTTTTTTTAAAGTACCTATTAATTCTATAGTAATTTTCAATGGATTAGAATCATTTTCGCCAACACAAATTATTATTTTATCTTCGTTTTGAAAAACAGATTGTTGAACCTCATTCAGAATTAGTTCAGACGATGCGAAGGGTTTAGTAAACCCAAGTATACGGTATTTCTCATATTTAGAGTTCATCCTTGTTCGAAGCAAGGTCGAGGCAAGTCCAACACATTGCTGTGTGCCATATATGAATATTGTTTTATGATGTGAAATTCCTTCTATTGTGGCGCCATCAGATTTCATACTTGAGAGATTTTTGCTTGGAGATTTGGTTTCCATGTTTATATTTACAGGTGGCCTGTGGCTTCTAGACTCATTAGAATTATTTACTGGCTGGGACTTAGAAGAAACTCCCAGGCTATTGGCTTTGTTTGATATGAATGTTTGGACGTCATTATCAATGTCAAGCCCAAGCTGTATACAGCTGGTATTTGGATCGTAGGATTTAGATGATGGAGAAAACAGCAGTGAGTTGTCTGTGCTAAATTGTGAATCCTTCTTTTTTCTTGTATTGGATTTTGTTATCGGTGAACCATTAGTACATATTTTTTTGAGTTGAATAATAATGTGATCTTTTTCTGCTATTGTTTTATTGAGCCGGCTGACTTCTAATGTCATGTTTTCTATTTCAGCATGTGCGCTGCTTAGTTCACTCCTTAGCTTTTGCAATTCTTCTTTAGCCTCATCCAAGTCACTATTAAAATTTGTAGATAAATCAGGTAAACTTTTTCGATATAAGTCCGAATCGCTGGTACAAAGAAACGAGTTCATGCTTCCGACAGAGTTTCGGGCTGGTCTGCGCATAGTAACATTTTCGTATTCCATGTTCTTAAGTGATGTACTAATATGCTAAATACTTTGTTTAATATGGTACTAGTGCTGCCCTCTTTTTTATGTTTCTGTTGTTGAGTAGATGCAGTACCTAACGCCTCAATGCTACAGAACTGCAATCAATGATATTCTATACACATATACCATGGCAATGAGATCATTCATTCAAATCCATGGTCAGACCAGTATTATTAATGATTTTTCTGGAAATTATAACACCTCCAGACTCCAAATCCTTTGGGTCTAGTGGTTAGAATGACTGCTAACCCGTGGTTGCGGGTTCGGTGGCCCTAACCCAAGACAATGTTTTGTGAGATTTGCATGATTATTTCTTGGGTCTGTGTGAGATTTCTTCGTTTTTATAATAATTATAATATCCTGGGACATTATTCACACATGGCCATCTGATCCCAAACCATAAGTATACTAACCATAGGTATACTATTTTTCTCTTGTAAATAATTACACCCAGGCAGTATGTATGTATTAGCAATATATAACAATGTTTAGCATATATGGGTAAAATAAAATAAATTAGTAAATAAAAAAGTGCTTGTAAATAATCAGAACATGTTTGTAGTAATATAATTAAGTATACATAATTATTACTAGTTACATAGATATTTAGGTACACGGAAAACATTTATAATAGCAATGATTTCAGGTGGTTTCCCAAGATATTTACAAAACAAAAGAACAATGAACTTAGCAACAACACTCCATTCACATAATTATATTGCCAAAGCACAGGAAGATTTGATTTAATTTTAACTGTTACTGTATATTATAAAGAAAAACTCATTGGTTAATTAGACCAGACTTTATTATCATAAATGTTTAGTGTGACACAGAATTGAATGTCTTAAGATAGTTTTTGAAAAGCATTAAGATCTTAAATTCAATACTATTGTAATGTGCGTTAATAGTAACTAACTTAACTTATTATGAATAAATTGGTAATTGCTCTATATTTATATATATACTATGGTGGTAAAAGGTAAAACAACCTAAAGATGGAATCATTTATGAAAAGATAATGCAATTTAGGGGAAGTGTATTTTTTTATGCGTACAAATTATTGCGTTTGCTGTGTGGTGACGGCCTAAGAATCACCACCCCTTCTCTTCCCGTGGGGGGACGTAAAAGTCGTCCCGAGGGAAATATATACACCAGAGAACGGGCAGCAGCGTTCTCCTGAGTACCATGTCCACCTTACTGCCATCGCCAACCCGTCTGCCAAGCGTGGCGATTATGGCAAATCCCCTCAAATGATGGACACAACCAAACCGCGGCCCCCAGTCTCCGGCAGCCCTGCTATTCCCAGCCGTGGTAACAGCCGTGGTTACGGCAGGGCAGGGGGTGCTAATAATCCCCGGCAGATTCCGCGTTACCAACACCGACGACCTCTGGCCCTGGCAACGTATAACACACGTACACTGCGGTCCGACACACGAGAAGATAACCGAACTGGAGGAAGAATTGAGCAGGTTACATTGGGATATTGTAGGATTATCTGAAGTCCGAAGAGAGGGGGAGGACTCGATAATACTGAAATCCGGAAACCTGCTCTATTACCGGGAGGGTGACCAAATATCCCAAGGTGGTGTCGGGTTCATAGTCCACAAGTCCCTCGTGAACAACCTAGTCAAAATCGAGAGTGTGTCGACGAGGGTTGCGTACCTTATACTCAGAATCACCAAGCGGTATTCGTTGAAGGTTATACAGGTATACGCACCCACTTCGACACACTCCGACGATGAAGTCGAGGTTATGTATGAGGACATATCCAGAGCCATACATACCTCTAACTCCTATTTCACTGTGGTCATGGGGGACTTTAACGCGAAGTTGGGCAAACGATTCGGTAATGAGCTGAGAGTGGGGCAATTTGGAACTGGAGACCGGAACCCCCGGGGCCAAATGTTGGCCGACTTCATGGAGAAGGAGGGACTCTTTATGATGAATTCCTTCTTCAGGAAGCTGGATCACCGCAAATGGACCTGGGTGAGCCCCGATGGTAAAACTAAAAATGAGATAGACTTTATCTTGTCGACGAGACGACAGATGTTCAATACTGACAGTAGACTGGCCTCCACGACACAGGGAATCCTAGTGTGGAGACCAGAGATTTATGTAACTAGACTATATATTTTCTGAACAATAAAGATTATTATTATTATTATTATTATTATTATATGTCTCCGTGATCAATGCGGTTAAAACCGGGAGCGATCACAGACTGGTCAGAGGCTCATTGAACCTTAATGTCAAACTCCAGAGGTCCCGACTGATAAAGTCTACGCTCCGACCTTTAGGTACCTATCCACGTCCAAAACCCCGAACCATTTCAGCTCGAACTGCAAAACCGTTTCGAATGCCTAGCAGACTGCGAGGAAGTGGACTCATACTATGACAGGCTCGTAGAAGCTGTCCATACGGCTGGGTCTAAGGTCTTCAAGGCCCGGCGTACAAACAGAACTAAAAAGATCTCTGACTTTACCCTGCAACTTATGGAAGATAGACGGAAAATGGTTCTGACATCCTCAGATGATGCTACCAGATATCGGCAGCTCAACAGACAGATCTCAAAGTCTTTGACTCGCGACACGCGGCAATTTAATACAATTAGTATTAAAGAGGCTATCGAGCGGAACAAAGGCTCTAAAGTATTCGCAAGAGCCCTGTCTGTTGGACAGAGCCAACTGACGAAGCTGAAGACTGAGGATGGTAGAATCATCACGTCTAAGCCTGAGTTGCTGGGAGAGATCGAGAAGTTCTATGGACAGTTATATACGACAACACAGCCACCTGTCAAAAGTCATGCCTCAGATCCCAGAGCACGACTAACCCGACACTACACCGAAGACATCCCGGACGTCAGCCTGTACGAGATTAGAATGGCTCTCAAACAACTCAAGAACAACAAGGCGCCTGGTGATGATGGAGTTACAGCAGAGCTTCTGAAGGCGGGTGGTACACCAATCCTACGGGCCCTTCAGAAGTTATTTAACTCCGTCATACTAGATGGTCAAACGCCACAAGCATGGCACAGAAGTGTGGTGGTGCTCTTCTTCAAAAAGAGCGACAAGACCCTATTGAAGAATTATAGACCCATCACACTGCTGAGCCATGTTTACAAGTTGTTTTCGAGGGTCGTTACGAATCGTCTCGCGCGCATGTCTGACGACTTCCAGCCTCCCGAACAAGCCGGTTTCCGAAAAGGCTTTAGCACCATAGACCACATACATACGCTGCGGCAAGTTATACAGAAGACCGAAGAGTATAACAAGCCACTGTGCTTAGCGTTTGTGGACTATGAGAAAGCCTTCGATTCTATCGAAACATGGGCCGTGCTGAGGTCTCTTATAAGGTGCCAAATTGACTACCGGTATATCGAGGTGATAAAGTGTTTGTATGAAAACGACACTATGTCAGTGCGACTCCAGGACCAGATCTCGAAACCTATCCACTTGCAGCGAGGCGTGAGACAGGGAGATGTTATATCTCCGAAACTGTTCACCGCTGCATTGGAAGACGTCTTCAAGCTTCTGGACTGGAAAGGCTTTGGCATCAATGTCAATGGCGAGTACATCACTCACCTTTGATTTGCCGATGATATAGTAGTCATGGCTGAGACCATGGAAGACCTCGGTACAATGCTCGATGACCTCAGCAGAGTCTCTCAACAAGTGGGTCTGAAAATGATCATGGATAAGACGAAAATCCTGTCAAACGTCCATGTTGCACCCACTCAATTGAAAGTTGGTGACTCTGCACTCGAAGTTGTAGAGAACTATATTTACCTAGGACAGACCATCCAAACATCCAAATAGTTAGGTCCAACTTCGAGAAGGAGGTCAATCGTAGAATCCAACTCGGCTGGGCAGCGTTCGGGAAGCTACGTAACATCTTCTCGTCCGAAATACCGCAGTGTCTCAAGTCGAAAGTCTTCGACCAGTGCGTGTTGCCAGTGATGACATACGGAACAGAGACGTGGTCGCTCACTATGGGCCTTAGGTCACCCAAAGAGCAATGGAGGGCTATGCTCGGAGTTTCCCTGGGGGATCGAATCAGAAATGTCGAAATCCGCAGGCGAACCAAAGTTACCGACATAGCCCGAAGAATTGCAAAACTAAAGTGGCAGTGGGCGGGGCACATAGCTCGTAGATCCGACGGCCGTTGGGGCAGAAAGGTTCTCGAGTGGCGACCACGAACCGGAAGACGCAGCGTGGGCAGGCCCCCTACAAGATGGACCGATGATCTTGTGCGGGTCGCTGGAAACTGCTGGATGCGAATAGCACAAGACCGGCAATTGTGGAGATCTTTGGGGGAGGCCTTTGTCCAGCAGTGGACGTCTTTCGGCTGATATGATGATGAAATTACTTTCTATTGAAATTATTTTCAATTATCCACGGCTAATTAAGTAGAGATAAAACCAAGATTTAAATTAAGCTGAAATGTGGAGTTTTTACAATTCCCCATTAACTCCAATTTTTTTATGTCCTACATAGTTGCAGTTTATCCACTCTAGCCAGAATGCACCTAGGAGCACTCTTGTGAGAACATCCTAGACTAATACGACTTACAGGACTTTGAGAACATTTTTAAGCTTGCCATCAATCCAAATTTGAGAGGACACCGGTGGAAACTACAAAGCAAGCAATGAAATGGCAACCCTGACAAGCACTTCATTAACAACAGAGTATGAGATGCTTGGAACTCGTTACCTGAGCATGTTGTGGCAGCAAAGGACACCAACCAATTTAAAAATAGACTTTACCTACACTTGAAGGACAAGAAATCTTCTAATTAACAACCGAAGAAAGAAAGTTGGAGCAGCAACCTGATACAGGCGTATACCAGTTGTTTCAACTGTTTGCCTGTTCTCCTAAATATTGATATACTACCAATTAACATGCAATATTTTAAATTAATTCAATATTTTAGAAAATAAGTCTATACATATTTATGTAAAATTCCAAGATATATGACATATTCACCTGGCATATAGTATAATGACTGATGACTCAGTGCTGTGTGGTGATAGCAACAAATATCAACATTCTTGGGAGAGGCAAGTTCATCATAAACTACGTATAAATACACAGAAAATCGGAGAATAAAACAAGAATTAAATTCCAAAACAACTTTATAACAAAAATAAATACCATAGCTAATGAAATATAACATAAAATTAAGAGGTAATAAAAGGTTTCACTAGTGCTCTAATAGACACATTTGATATAAGCACCCACATATGAGTGGAGATGGCATTAGGCATGTCACTTGGGTACCTTAACATACCAGTTAAAGGGAAAAGATCTCCTTTGAGGGTCACAATTGGCTCACGTCTGAACCATACCACAGATATAACAGTAAGAAGTCCGACAACTAACTGGAGAACCGTTTGTATTGTGCTCTTTATAGTAATCATTTTACTGATCCTTGTTTGTGACCCATCTTTCAATTGGCTCTCAAGTCTGATTATTTTCCTCTGTAGCTTTGAGTACGCCGCAAACTCGTCCTTTATGGATATAGCTTTCTGTTTCGTTTTCAGCTCCGTTATTTCAGCCCATAAAGTTATCTCTTCATTGGATGGTTTGGTGAAACATGCTGCTATCTACAATAATGGAATGTTCTAGTTTAATAACATAATTGTGTATGAAACTATAATGGTATTATTTATAAAATGATAAATACACATTTATACTTACTGGTTTTACTAGCAACGGGACTGTAACACTTAGTGTACATAGAATTACAAAATAAATCAAAAGGAATCCATTTATAACCTCCAACATTTTGTCGTAATCTTGAAAATAATATTATTTAAATTGAAAAAAAAGCAAAACAGTAAACTTTCTCAATCATCGTCTAAGAGTATATCACAGATAACTATGACAAAGAGTATGTACAAAGTACAAACCAAAGAGAATATAACAAGCTACGATAATTCTGTTTTTTTTTTACGTTTGCCCAATTAGAGCCTGTGCACACCACGTTTTTTAAATGGCGCACTTTTATCATATGGAGTTGCACCTGACTTGCGTGCCTATCGCGTCTGTACCGCTACAAACGCTCGTCACCGGCGGCGCGTTTATAACACGTGGTGTGCATAGGCCCTTAGCTCACGTAATTTATATTACTATATTATATGTACATTATTGTATGCATACAACATTCTACTTCCCTGTTTTCAGTTAAAAGCTGTCAGATTAAATTATACACTGCCAGAGAGTATTTAATCGCTATATTTGGTTGCTGCGGTGATCATACTTTCAGCGGCAGGACTATATATAAGAATTATAAAATAACTCTTCCCTAGTCTTCTTTGCCCTAGCACATTTTTACATCTGTATCGTTCACTTATTCGTTTTCAACTTGAATATGCCTGCCTGATCTGGGATCCCTTATACAGCAAATATAAAATAGCCATTGAAAAAGTTCAACGAAAATTCCTACGAACTATGCAATTCAGATGCCGACTTCCATGTTTATCTTACGAAGACCTTTTATTAAAATATAATTTACTCTCACTCGCGAAGTGACGAATGCTTCTGCAAGTGATGACACTCCATGACCTTTATCATAACAAACTAAATTGTGTAGACCTTAATGATGAATAAAAATTGCAGTTCCTAGGTCAATTCATCGTCGTGGGGTGCGCGATTATCGATTGTTTGATCAGTCATCATGCCGGACAAACGCAGGTAAATATGCACCCATTCAGCGTCTAATGCAAATATATAATGAACAGTTCAGAGATGTAAATATATACATGCTAAATAAAAATAATTTTCGCGCCTATGTTATAGTTAGTTCAGTAAACAACTTTTTAGATCATCGAAATATCATGTCTCATAGGTTTTTTCTACCAAACTATACATATTTCACCGATTTACAAAATAACGTTTGCTATTGGCAAAACCTCTTTTGAAATTTTTTTCATTTGTCAAATGATTTATTTGCTATATTTTCACTACACCGAAACAATATTTTACAGAATATCATTTGGTCACAAATATATAGCCATTTACTTAGTAGCATTATTCGCGAAACCGACGTCTCGCAGTCTTGTCTGCTTACCCCTAGATTGTCATTTAGCCTGCGTAGATGCGGAGAGGTGTGGCGGCACGCAGCGCCGCCGGAGCCGTGACAGAACCTGTTGGTCGAATGCAAGCTGAACCCTTTGAACTGTACTTTACTACTACTTTATCTTAACATGACGTGTACACAGAATCTGTGCATTCTGTTTTCTATTGGCATTTGGCATAACAATCATGTTTACATAAAAAAGAAAGGCCATAGCATCGTAAAATTTAAACTAACACGGCTACGTTCGTTACAATGAGTGATTATACTCTCTATCCATTATTACCACGTCCAACTCTGCTTGTTATCCCTCCGAGTCCAACTCTGTGCAACATAAGGAATGACAGATATTTGACATTGACAGTACAACTAAAATAAAACACGTTGAGTGAGCACTGAGTACTATAAAGTATTTTGATGTTCAAAATCTCTGCTTAAAATGGCCAATATTGTATATTTGGAGGCATATTCGAGCTATGAAAACTTTAAAGACACTAATGAAATCAAAGTTCCATTAGAGTCGTTGATAACTTATTGTATATACAAATACTGTGCGCCTGATCTTGTGAAACTAAAATTTATACCGTTTACAAAAAACTGTGATAAAGATAGTTCGTCTTTAATTTTGTGGGACGAAAATCTACAGTTCTTAGACGACAAAGAAGTCCCGTGGCAGGCTGCTTCATGTATTTACCCAGTAGTAATTTACGATGATACTGTAATCACAGGTACGTGTGCGGTCGCTAGACACATTTGTAAATACAAGGTATCTCCATGCACAACCCCAAAACACGAAGAGGGATTACTTGGCTTTCGTAAAAGTTGTCTCCAAGCACCAAATGAAGTTTCAATCTGGACTAAATTCTGTGAAGTTGATGTTATAAAAACTGTAATGGAAATACTGGCAAATTCATGTCTAAACGAGGTACCTAAAAACTTGGTAAGGTTTGAAAATCATCTAAAGAAACCTGTGAAAGTTCATAATGTTTATAAAATTGCTAGAGACATGAAAAAAGATACTCTAAATAATGAAGAACATATTACAACTGCAAATGATTCTGATAAATCTGAGAAGCCAGTATCAGATATATCAAGAGTACCTAAAACAAGAAAGTGGAAATCAAATAAGAAAAAGGAACTGGAAATTAGTTGTTGTACTAAAATTGAAGATCTGAACTTAAGCCACCAATTTGCTGAGGGACCTTTCTTGACATTAGCTGATCTAGTATTATTACCATCCTACCATATCATAATTCAAACTATTGAAGAGACAACATTTCAAAACATATTGCCTCTTACTTACCAGTGGTATAAGCATCTCATATCTTTACCAGAAGTACAAATCCTATTAGAATGTATGAGTAAAATAAATTTCAAACCATTATCAATGGATCATGCAACAATACCGGCCACAGAAGATGTGAGCCTCTACAAGTGTGACCCTAAGAGACACAATCCAAAAAAGAGGCTATTCACTAAAGAAGGGGACATAGAAAAAGCACTAAGTTCTGTCACAGAAGGAATGGAACTGATGGTCTGTGCAAATGAATTTGAACCTTATTTTGACTGGGCTGAGGTACCTGATGGTGCTAATCCAAATGCTGGTCATTTACCTGATGAGCGAGTAATGAGGAAATCACAACAGTTAGAAAATCTCACTTTAGCAGTTCTAAGTATAGCTAAAGATGGAGATTTAATTGTGGATTTTTGTTGTGGAAGTGGCCATTTAGGAATACTATTAGCACATTTGCTCCCAAAATGTACCATAATATTATTGGAAAATAAAGAACAGTCTTTATTAAGAGCTAGAGTGCGAGTACATGAGATGGGCTTAAAGAATGTATATTTCTTTCAATGTAATCTTGACTTCTTTATTGGAAGATTTGATATTGGTATAGGATTACATGCTTGTGGTATTGCAAGTGATCTGGTGTTGGACAAATGTTTGAAAGCAAAGGCCAAATTTGTGTTATGTCCATGTTGTTATGGATCTCTCCATGCAACAGATAGATTAGTGTATCCAAGGAGTACCAGCTTTAGCAACATACCTATTAATCAATATTTGTGTATTGGACATGCAGCTGATCAAACTCACGATGATCATCCTTTAGCTGTAAGGGGAGCAAGGTGCATGGCTGTCATAGACTCAGACCGAGGTCGCTTAGCTGAAGAATATGGCTACAAAGTCACTCTGTCAAGGTTAAAACCTCTTTCATGCACACCTAAGAATAACTTATTAATTGGAGTACCATCATGATAAAAACAAAACTCATGTAACAGATCATTGTTTTATATTAACAAATTTTAAAAATATATAATTTGTACTGTAAGTATTACATTATTTTTATTTACCATCCCAAATAATAATCCTTACAAAAATAATTTTTAATAGACCTGGCCTCACATTCTAATAATTCGGATAAATCATGAATTAATTTTTTTTTTTTATATGAGTTTAATTATCATGCAAAAATATAACATTAAGGCCCCAACAGACTAGCTAAACAATGTTCAACTTACTTTAAAGCTTAATATTGGCATCAAATTGATAATACTTTTAGACAGTAAAAGTATAACATTTGCAACATGATTCTTAAATCTAATTATTCAACTCGAGCATACACTATAGCTGTGCGGCATGGGATGTATACCTGAAAATAAAAGATAATGTTGTAATATCCTCTCTGGCTCCCCCCCCCCCTGTGCAGAGGGTGCATTGAAAATGAAGAAACACCAGCACACGTACTGCTACATTGCAAGAGTGTTGCTTACCAACGGGCAAAGTTCCTGAATGATCCGAAGACACTGCAGGAGGCCCTCAAGCCAGGCTTTCGTGGTCTCCTGGACTTCTGGATGGAACTAAAATGGTTTGAGTAGCCAAACAAGTATCACGCACAATGGCCCAATTGGGAGGCTAAGTGCGGAAACCTATCGCCCAACTAACTAACTAACTAGCCTCTCTGGCTGTTTTACATCTCAACAATTTTGTGTAACTCAGTCATAAAACTACACAACAAAAATAGCATCTCATTCCACAAATTCTTAAGGCAAATCGGTCATGGTCTAGGTTGTGGAATGCACTGCCCATAACAGCAATAAAAGCTTAATTATTGGTATCATTTAATAATTATGTCAAGAAAAAAATATTTACTGCTTACATAACACCATTTCAGTACCTTTTTAGGATTAAGTAGTACCTATTACAATAAATAATAATTGATGCTATTAAACGACAAATATTTCTGTGCATGAACTCTGCTTGTCCTGAATCTGGGTGTAATAAATATCCATATAAGTATGTATTGACAACATGAAAAATAGTATATCAGTTATCTATTTTCCAGAGTACAAGCTCTACTTAGTTTGGGACCGTGTGTGAATAATGTCCCAGGATATTATTATTGTTTTGGTCTTCTTCCTTTTTTTAGTCTGAAAGTAATAAGACCACCCATACTACCAAAACTTTTAAATTTTAGCGACAACTACAATATAGTATATTTAACTTTGCTTTATTAATCACATAAACAATAATGGACTTTCGAATCAAATTCTACAGTATCGATAGATAAATCTTTAGTGACCCAACATGTGACCCCTGGGCAGCCTTGAACATGAGGTAGAGCATAGCATTCATTCACTACAGCGCAACTTGACTAGGGAAGGATCTTACAGAATACAATAGCATTGTTGTTAGAGTTGTGGTCTGGGATATAAGGTCGCCATATTGGGGTTGATGTCTTGTGTGTTGCAAGCTTCATAGGCTACCATAAAATAACTTACCATCATATGGATCAGGTGTTTTTGATGATGTAATATAAACAAAATAATATTACAATTGTGAAAAACTATAATATACTATTTTATAATATACGCTCAATAACAAGCTTATGGATACTTGTAGCCTTGTATAGAATAATTAATGATGCTCCATTATAACAAATATTCATAAATTATTCTAACTAGTGCATCAACCAATCTGGGGTAGCCTCTCTGCCATTAAGCTCTGAACGATTGGCAGATCAATTTACGAGTTCCCTTGTTACCCCTTACGGAGGTTGTAAGTGCCACATTTCGAATAACGCCAGTAAATACCGCCAAACTATTTAATTACCTGTACAGAATCACTTCTGTTACCCCATGGTGTCCCCAAGGTGCTGTGGAACTCTCCGTCGGGTTCGACGCGGCCAAAGCCGCCGTATTTTTTGCTGTCTGAGCACAGCACCGCCTGAGAGAAAGAAACAAATTAATAATATATTTTTATAAGGGAGTTTCCTGACAAAAAAATTAAAACTTTAAGCATGCTTTACCATGGCGTAGACTGGTGTCTCTTTACAGCGTTTGGACAATCCCTAATGTTGGCAATCATAAATTGGTGATTTTTTGTAATTTTATTGGTCAAATGCAAGAACCAGTGAACCTAGACACATCTGGGACACCGAGCTTCACTGACATAGCCATAATATCTCATTAAAATGATTTTTCTATAGAAGATACACAGATAGCTAGAACTTGTCATAACCTGCCTTCTAGTCCAAAGGTTGTGGGTTCAAATCTCGCACAAAACAATATTTGTCTCGATCGAGATGTTTTCTGTGTATTGTATACATATTTACAAAAAGTAAATAAGTATTTCTATCCGATGTCTTGTATCCCTTATACAAAGTTTGCTCAGTTGGGGCTAGATGGCGCTGTGCGATATGTTCTGGACATTTATCTTACCCTCTAACTCTCCTGTTTTACAAAGTTATCCAAAATGATGTCCTATTCCTACACCAAGTTACTGGACAACATCAGTTGCTGTGACACAGTCAGATCGGTATGTATGGAAAAATTGGAATATTAAATTTATTTCTATTATTACCAATGGATATTCTAAAAGTTGTTTAATTTCTGATAAATTGAAATATCAAATTTATTTTTTGTTATTACCAATGGATATTCTAAAAGTTGTTTAATTTCTGATAAATAATTAGTTTAGCTTCACACTGTGTGGCCAGAACCCCAAAAGGGTGGCCTCGGGTATTAATCGTTTAATTTAAGCTACTGGTTAAGAGCCTTCTGCGCTAGCCAAATGCTCATTGCCTTCAATTCTTTAATTTTAATATTGTACAACTAAATTTCAAAATAATAGATTATTTTTTTTTAGACTAATTATAATTTTGTAATTTTTATACTGTATTCGACTATGTTTATGTACTGCATTGTGAACTTGACAAGTACAAGTGTATGTTAATACCCAAGTGCTGAATAAATTTCATTATTTCATCATTTCATTTCACTATTTATGATTCACGTTATATCTAATATCCTAATGGAAAGAGCACAGTAGAACTCATCAGTCTCTTATTTGTTCTAAATGTGGAGTAACAATCTTAAACCATTTTAATATCTCTTGAGCACCCGGGCACTCACCAAGTTTTTTCCTGCTATTTCCACGAAGTCATCCGCTTCTTCGATCCAATTTCTTGTTTTGCCTTCCTACCGATCTTTTTATACATTTACAAAATTTGACAATTTAAAAATTATAGTCATACAGCGTCCGTTCGATCTATCGTTATTAATTGGTGAGAAAGATTGCTGGTGTTCATGTGCTTACCTTATAGTTCCCAGGAACGTCAACCCCGATCCTGTAGTCGGTGAAGCTCTGGTAGGGGTGGAAGTTGAACACGAACAGCACACCTCCGCGCTCCGCTGCTATCACCTTGTCGCCTTCATGCTTACAGGATACGTAAGCCTGGAGAAAACGACAACATGGTTATAAGACTTGGTTGTTCGGCCGTGGCGATCTCAATGGTTTGACGGGCCTGTTGGCGTGGTTGGCAAATACTTGCTTTTCACGCCGGAGGTCGTGGATTCGATTCCCACCCAGGACTGATATTTGTGTGCATGAACATGTCTGTCTGTCCTGAGTCTGGGTGTAATTATCTATATAAGTATGTATTTACAAAAGAAAAGTATTATATGTAGTATATCAGTTATCTGGTTTCCAAAGACAAGCTCTGCTTAGTTTGGGATCAGATGACCATGTGTAAATAATGTCCCAGGATATTATTATTATTAATGGTGACGGGCCATCTGCACGGGACCTATAATAGTGCACTAATTGGTGCACTGATACAAGTACATTTTCATGATGTATGGGACGACACGACCTAAAAGGCTTCAGGTGTAGCAGAAAAGGCGTAGGTTCCTACTTCATAAGCCATTACTATGGATCTGAATCTGAAATACATTTATTATTATTAACGTGCTCTCCGAAGCACGGGCGTGTAAAACCGTTAACTTCCAGTCCCTGGCTGTTTACTTGAGATTCTCAACAACACTTTCTCCTCGATACCACCACTGGTTCACACCCTTGGTTGTATCCTCCCATATATCATGAAAGTGTTATATGTATTCATTATCTGCAATTAAACAAGCTGCCTCCGGACCATGTCCCTTTCGGTTTCAAGGTCAGTATGGCAGTAGGTCGCTTTTACTAGTTGCTAGCTACCACAGGGTAAATTTTGGTGCCGATCCCTATACAAAGTGGCCGATGAGTTGACGTCGTTCAAACGCAAAATTTAGATACTTTATGATGAGGAGTAACCAAATCACCCCCATGTATGTTCTACGATTCTGCGTTTTTTTGATACTTAGAAAATTGATGACTCCTGAGCTCAAACCCTAATTTTATACTTTCGAATAAATTCTAAGTCAGTTCTGCTATGACTAGATAAACTATACTTTTTCGCGTGTTAGGTTAAACTATGCTAATTAGTTATAACAAAAAAAACTGAACCAGAAATGTTCAACAGAACGAGAAAAAAATCGAAAACTGATGTTAGGTGAAATTTACGAAAAACATCATTAAAAAAATTCTATCTCGAAAACTACGCAAAATCATAGAACATACATGGGGGTGATTCGGATACTCCTCATCATAAAGTATTTGAAATTTGCGTGAACTGCTCGGCCAACCTGTATAAATAGGTAAAATAATGTAGAAGGTTTAAAATCCCCCCCTTCCCCTATGTGACACTCATATAGTCTTGTAAATTACTAATGCTTTTGGTTTAAACGTACCGGAGGCGATCTCAGCCATCCATGCTTGTCTTCCAAGTGGTTCATGTCCTTGTCAAATTGGTTCAAGAACTTGTACTTGAGCAGTTCGTCATCCACCAAGTTCCACTGTCTTCTGGCGTAGTGGTACGACGAATTGTTACCGGCGCGCGGGAAGTCCAGCCATTCGGGGTGGCCGAATTCATTTCCTGTAAAATATTTATTATAAACTAGCTATCCCGGCGATCTTCGTACCACCATATTTTATTCCCGACGATACTGTAAAAGTCTAATATTTTAAAATACGACGCTTTTTATAGATTTTCAACTTTATCACATAAGCATAATGTTCACTTTCAATTGAGGAAATTTGGCAGATTGGGGTAGCTTGATGTGCTAGCGTCTGTACATCATTTTTCGTTTTTCTTTCCGAAGAGAAAACAAATAGTGCTGAAGAAACAACAACCAAAAAAATAATAACGTTTCAGACTTCTGTCTCATTTGCACTCACTTTTCTGATATTTTCTTTTCTTCTCAGTTTGTCAGCGTGTCAATAGCAGGGTAGTCTGTGATTTTTTTATTAAAGCAATTTACTTCTTATACCTATTATCGATATAAAAATATTAGCTCTCTGCACCTTCCGTTTCGCTTCCTTCTCCATGTGAAGTTAGACTGTTTCAACTTTCATATTGCTCCGTCTGCTGAATTTTCGCGAAAAGGGGTCCAAAGTTCTTGCCTCACGTATTAATATTATGATACTTTACCAGTTTTTTGCGTTTAAAAAGAGGAAATGTAATAGGGCAATAGTACAGTATCTGATTGTCCCGATGGACTAATTAGGAATCAACGACTTACCTATGAAGTTGAGATAGGCCTCGCCGCCCAGCGCGTGCGTGATGAGGCGGATCATGCAGTGCAGCGCCAGGCCGCGCTCGATGACTTACCTATGAAGTTGAGGTAGGCCTCGCCGCCCAGCGCGTGCGTGATGAGGCGGATCATGCAGTGCAGCGCCAGGCCGCGCTCGATGACTTACCTATGAAGTTGAGGTAGGCCTCGCCGCCCAGCGCGTGCGTGATGAGGCGGATCATGCAGTGCAGCGCCAGGCCGCGCTCGATGACTTACCTATGAAGTTGAGGTAGGCCTCGCCGCCCAGCGCGTGCGTGATGAGGCGGATCATGCAGTGCAGCGCCAGGCCGCGCTCGATGACTTACCTATGAAGTTGAGGTAGGCCTCGCCGCCCAGCGCGTGCGTGATGAGGCGGATCATGCAGTGCAGCGCCAGGCCGCGCTCGATGACTTACCTATGAAGTTGAGGTAGGCCTCGCCGCCCAGCGCGTGCGTGATGAGGCGGATCATGCAGTGCAGCGCCAGGCCGCGCTCGATGACTTACCTATGAAGTTGAGGTAGGCCTCGCCGCCCAGCGCGTGCGTGATGAGGCGGATCATGCAGTGCAGCGCCAGGCCGCGCTCGATGACTTACCTATGAAGTTGAGGTAGGCCTCGCCGCCCAGCGCGTGCGTGATGAGGCGGATCATGCAGTGCAGCGCCAGGCCGCGCTCGATGACTTACCTATGAAGTTGAGGTAGGCCTCGCCGCCCAGCGCGTGCGTGATGAGGCGGATCATGCAGTGCAGCGCCAGGCCGCGCTCGATGACTTACCTATGAAGTTGAGGTAGGCCTCGCCGCCCAGCGCGTGCGTGATGAGGCGGATCATGCAGTGCAGCGCCAGGCCGCGCTCGATGACTTACCTATGAAGTTGAGGTAGGCCTCGCCGCCCAGCGCGTGCGTGATGAGGCGGATCATGCAGTGCAGCGCCAGGCCGCGCTCGATGACTTACCTATGAAGTTGAGGTAGGCCTCGCCGCCCAGCGCGTGCGTGATGAGGCGGATCATGCAGTGCAGCGCCAGGCCGCGCTCGATGACTTACCTATGAAGTTGAGGTAGGCCTCGCCGCCCAGCGCGTGCGTGATGAGGCGGATCATGCAGTGCAGCGCCAGGCCGCGCTCGATGACTTACCTATGAAGTTGAGGTAGGCCTCGCCGCCCAGCGCGTGCGTGATGAGGCGGATCATGCAGTGCAGCGCCAGGCCGCGCTCGATGACTTACCTATGAAGTTGAGGTAGGCCTCGCCGCCCAGCGCGTGCGTGATGAGGCGGATCATGCAGTGCAGCGCCAGGCCGCGCTCGATGACTTACCTATGAAGTTGAGGTAGGCCTCGCCGCCCAGCGCGTGCGTGATGAGGCGGATCATGCAGTGCAGCGCCAGGCCGCGCTCGATGACTTACCTATGAAGTTGAGGTAGGCCTCGCCGCCCAGCGCGTGCGTGATGAGGCGGATCATGCAGTGCAGCGCCAGGCCGCGCTCGATGACTTACCTATGAAGTTGAGGTAGGCCTCGCCGCCCAGCGCGTGCGTGATGAGGCGGATCATGCAGTGCAGCGCCAGGCCGCGCTCGATGACTTACCTATGAAGTTGAGGTAGGCCTCGCCGCCCAGCGCGTGCGTGATGAGGCGGATCATGCAGTGCAGCGCCAGGCCGCGCTCGATGACTTACCTATGAAGTTGAGGTAGGCCTCGCCGCCCAGCGCGTGCGTGATGAGGCGGATCATGCAGTGCAGCGCCAGGCCGCGCTCGATGACTTACCTATGAAGTTGAGGTAGGCCTCGCCGCCCAGCGCGTGCGTGATGAGGCGGATCATGCAGTGCAGCGCCAGGCCGCGCTCGATGACGGCGCTGGGCTCGCTCAGCGTGCTCATGTGCGTGTACATGGCCGCGTCCATCAGCCAGAACGCTATTGTTTTGTCTCCTACTAATGCCTGGAAACAAACTTTTAAATTAGATACCTCTATGATCATGTACTTATAACATTGGGGTTTTGTTTGTCACTCATATACAAGGTGTAACATAAGGCAATTCGCTCACTGCCCCGCATCATGCAGCGTAGCGCAGGGTTATTTAAGTATCTATGTTTGTGTAGAAAACACGCGTAGTGCAACACACAGAAAACGCATTGACGCGCAGTGTTGCATATCACGCGCCTACATGCGGAGAAACATGCGACACGCGCGTGGGTGCGGAGCGAGACGCATGGCATGGCACACCAAGCATCGCAGTGCCGTGCGTGATTTTGGAAGGGCTTGACGTGTATTTGTCAGCACAACCAACAGCATTGAATGAAATGTGTCAGAGCTGCCATGAATCCACAAAATACTAAATCGCGCGTGAGTCCGTAAAAACCCGCTTGATGATGCACATCTGCATTCCCGCAAGTACACACGTAGAGTCAACATGCAGCGTGGTGCGTGGCAGTGTGTTAATTGCCTAAGTGTTCGTGGGACATCGGCTCTCGTCAGCTGGCATCGGCTGGTGCGCGCGGGGCGCGGGTGCTCACCCAACGGTCTGACGGGAATCGAACCCAGGACCTTCGGCGTGAAAAGCAAGCTTTTGCTAACCACGCCAATAGACCCGTCAAAATACCGATGTCCGAAGAAAATATGTAGTAATATAGCTTAAAAACTTGAGAGGTGTCAAGGGACACCCGGATGGAACGAAGTTATTTCTTATTATTTATTATGTACAAAAAACCTGTATACACTCAACAAAAATAATCGTCGCGACACGACACTGTTCAATGCGAAATAGAAATGAAAATATCTGGCTAAAAACATGCGCACGCAGCACAGCTGCAAAAAGTGTCGTGACAACTTTTCGTACGATTTTTTTCCGTTTAGCCCCCTTTCACAACGCGCGATAATGAACTTCGTTCCAATATACCCGATAAACACAATGGCTATAATTTATACAGTTTAACGCCGGTGAAACCGCAGAACGCAGGTAGTCGACAAAAATATCTTCAGAGTTCTTTTTTACTGTTAAATTTCGAAGATGGTCAATATTTTTCTACATCTACATCTTTGAATAATTGGTAGAAATACGCTACGCTCACCTAATATTAAATGCCGGTAATAAGAGCCTTACCTGGTCATGACTCTCAGCATAAGCAACAGAGCCCTCCATCCACCTCCTGTTCGTGAGTGTGTGCACTATGTGGCCCATCTTCCAGTCCTCATCACGTTCCTCTTTCAACAGTTTGATCCACATGTCTGGAAGGGCCATGCTGAGCCGGTAGTCGAATCCAGTACCCCCCTCTTTCACGGGCCGACAGGATGCTGGCATGCCTGATACGTCCTGAAATATCATTGTTTTTAATGATCTTCTTCATATCTCGTCTTAATATTGAAATAATGAAATTTATTCAGCACTAGGGTATTAACATAAACTTATACTTGTCACTGTTGTGTGGTGACGGCATAGAATGTCATCACCCCATCTCACCCCGCGGCGGCGTAGAAATCGACCGAGGGAATACCTACCAGAGAACGGGCAGCAGCGTTTCTCTGTGAACCATGACCATCAAACTGCGATCGCTAACCCGTCTGCCAAACGTGGCGATTATGGCATATGCCCCCATTCTTCGGGGTGGCTTTTGTCCAGCTGTGGACGTACTTTCGCTGATGAGTAATACTTGTCAACAATGCAGTACATAAACGTAGTAAAATAAAATGTTAAAGTAACAATTTTTTTTTTCATTTAGTTTTGTGTGGTCTGTTTTATCACATATATTAGGTCTTTACCTATGAAATTGCCGTTCTGCAGTACTGGCCATTTCAAATCAAAATAATTTTTGTTTGGCTAAGAATTCTAATTTCAAATTAATTTTATTTTAAAAACATGGATTCTTTTTTCCAAAAGTAGTCATTTCTTTATTGATTAGTGTTACATTTTCATCGCATTTCAATCTTTTTCGTCATCATGGATACGTTAAAAATTCGAGTAATTATGGAATATGAGTACCGTCGTGGCAGCAACGCGGCACAAGCGGCACGCAACATCAACGACGTTTACGGAGCTAACACTACAAACCAACGCACCACCTGTTATTGGTTTGCTCGCTTCCGTTCTGGAAATTTCGACCTGAAAAATGAACCTCGCGGTCGTCCGAAGACTTTGGTCGACAATGACGAATTAAAGGCGGTTGTGGAAGCTGATGATACACAATCTACGGCTGAATTAGCAGCAGCTTTCGACGTTAGCGTCAAAACAATATTGGTCCATTTGCGTCAAATTGGCAAGGTAAAAAAGCTTGACAAATGGGTGCCCCACGAACTCAATGATCGCCAGCGCGAAGTACGCGTCGAGACGTGCCTTGCACTGCTCAACAGACACACAAATGAAGGAATTTTGAACCGCATTGTTACCTGCGATGAAAAATGGATTCTGTTTGATAACCGCAAGCGCTCAGCAAGTTGGTTGGATCCTGGTTCAGCACCTAAACAATGCCCTAAACGAAAACTTACCCCTAGAAAAGTGATGGTCACTGTTTGGTGGTCTAGCGCCGGTGTGATTCATCACAGCTTCTTACCAAACGGGGTGAGCATTACTGCAGATGTGTACTGTGAAGAACTGAGCACAATGATGGAGAAGCTGGCGCATCTCCAACCAGCATTGGTCAATCGCTCGTCTCCGCTGCTCCTGCACGACAACGCGCGACCTCATACTGCACAGCAGACGGTCTCCAAGTTGCAAGAACTGGGGTTGGAAGCTCTCCGTCATCCGCCCTACTCACCAGACCTTGCGCCTACAGACTACTACTTTTTCCAGAATTTGGATAACTTCTTGGCGGGAAAAAAATTCAATACCCGAGAGGCAGTACAAAATGCCTTTGAAGAATTTGTTGCCTCCCGTCCAGCTGATTTCTTTAAGAAGGGCATCAATAAACTGCCACTGCGATGGCAAAGATGCATTGATTGCATGGGTGATTACTTCGATTAATACAAATAAAAACATTCATGAAAAAAATTCGTTTAAATTTTTTCATACAAAACGGCAATTTCATAGGTAAAGACCTATTATTTTTTAAATCCAACAAACATATATTTTAATGTATCTATTTAAACTTAGTGTCAAATTCAAATTTCAATTTTTTTTTTCAAATTCAAATTATTTTATTTGCAATATAGGTCAGTAGGTACATAATGTTGTTACAGAATAGGGTTAGTAGGTATCTCTTTATTTTACCATAACAAGGCGTGCAAATATTTAATATTACAATACTAAAATACAATGTAATTCAGTGGAAAATGTCAATAAAATTATTCATGTCGATATTATCTATTAGGAAATCATTAATTGTATGATAACATTTATCAACCAAAAACTTGTTTAGACATTTTTTTAATTGCGTTATATTTAATGTTTTAATATCATCTGGTAATTTATTGAATATTTTTTGTGCCATGCAAAGAAAACTTTTACTCAGCAGTGCTGTTCCGGCGCCATATTCGATCTCAAGCTCCAGTCTATTCTTATCACGTAGTTTTCTGTAATGACTTTTATAAGCAATACTATATAAGCAAGTGTTCGTCCTAACAAACATACTTACCTCATAATAATACAACGAAGGCAATGTTAACAATTTAAATTTTTTTAAATATGGTTTGCAGCTTGTAGTTGTTTCGAGGCCGCATATGGCTCTGATGCATCTTTTCTGGGCTTTAAAGATAGTTTCTTTTAATACTGAATTACCCCAGAATATAAAGCCGTACCTAAAACGGATACGACATTTCCGTGATAGGCACATAGGACAGATTCTCGATTAGCTATTTTGGCTAGTTTAAACAGAGCAAAGGTTGATTTGTTTAATTTTTTACAGATCTCACCTACATGTGTTTTCCACGATAGTTGGTTGTCAATATGTATACCTAAAAATTTGGTTACATTAATAGAATTTACTACTTCGCCTTGATAAATTAAACTGATGTCACTAACATTTAATCTCTGATGGAAATGCATAATTTTGGTTTTTTGTAAATTATTAATTGTTAGCCACCGAATTATTATATTTAGTGCGTTATTTATTTCGGACTGATAAGTATTGTGATCATCACATTTTATTATTACCGTGATGTCATCGGCAAATAATACCATGGGGTGTTTAATGTGTCTCGGGAGATCATTTATGTAAATTAGGAACAACAATGGTCCTAATACGCTGCCTTGTGGTATTCCATATTTAGCAATTTTGGGCTGAGATGTGCTTTTTTGCTCTTTTTAGCTACTTTTGGACATATCTGAGTGATTTCTGTTATTGGTGTCCGGTTATTTAGGTATTGATTGCATAAGATTGAGTACATTACCTCTTATTCCGTACGCATTAATTTTTTTAATGAGAATATTATGATCAACGCAGTCAAAGGCCTTTGTCATGTCCATAAATATGGCGCAAATAGGTATTCTATTATGCATGTTAGGTAGAATTGATTTTATTAAATTATACATTGCCAAATTAATGCTCCTTTACGAAACCCATTCTGTTCTTTTGTTAAGATTTTGTATTTCTCTAGGTATGAGTACAAATAATTGTATATTATCTTTTCAAAGATTTTTGAAATAGTAGGTATTAAAGCGGTGGGTCTATAGTTTTTTAAGTCTGTTTTAGCGTCCCTTTTGTGTAATGGTATTACTATTGAAGTTTTTAGCTTCTCGGAATAAATTGCGTGTATGATGCTTAAGAGGATCATACACGCAATTATCATCATCCTTAGTAATCGAGGCAAAAGAAGTATGCAAAGATCGTGACAAATGGAAATCCGTTGTCTCTGCCTACCCCTCTGGGAAACAGGCGTGAGTCTATGTATGTATGTATGATGCTTAAGTTAATAATATAACTAATGTGTGGCGCTATCGTTATTGCGACATGTTTTAAAACTTTCGTACATATACCATCATAGCCCACGCTGTTAGTGTTTTTTAATGTTTTAATTTCTTTTATTACGTCTTGTGGAATTGTGGGTTTCATAAACATTGACTTGCTGCATTGGTGATACTTAGAAATATTAAATTTGTTTAAATTATTTACGTCATTAATATTAGGATTATTTATGTCATTGAAATTATTGATGTCATCAGTACTAAAATTATTTATGTCATTATATTCAACAGTCGGCAATAAAGGGTCAGTAAAGAAGTCATTAACACGTACAACGCCATGTCGGACATTGCTGGGCGACACTTAACTTACCATATAAGCCATACAAAATATTTTAAATTAACAAAATCTCAAATTTTTGTTTTATTGTTAGTGTTATTAAATATGAATTTCTAACTTACAAAACATTGACATAACTACAGAAATCTTTATAAATGTGAAGATAATTCATGTCGCCCAACATTGTCCGCCATGGCTTGCTGCGTATATTTATTTGAGTTTTCTTCCGTTGAAGCCGCGCGGGTCAAAGTTAAAAAACAGATTTTTAGGTTCGCGGGTCAAACCTAAAAAACTGTTTATGTTAATTTACCTAGTAAACATAATTGAAAATATACGTTTTCCCATGATCTCAAATATTTTAAGTTTAAATGTGATAATATTATTCCAATTTCCTAAGTTTAAAACAATAAAACTGATTTTGATTTTTACTATCCTGATTTTTTTATTTATCTATAAACCGAACACTAAATTTTTCCATAAAATCGAAAAAACAAATCAAACTTGCATTACACAATTTTTTATGTATGTTAGTAAAATAATATTCTGAGAAAAAATGACGTAACTTTTTTTTTATATACGTTTTTAGAGTGCTGATGTGATTACACTAATCTAGGAGGCCGTGCGGGTCACGCTGCGTACAATATTGCCTTGTATTGTTGACAGACAGTTTAGTAGAGACGTTTAAACATAGCTCTGACTGTCGGACAACATTGTCTGACACGGCCCGAACGGAACATATCGGTGTCACCCATCATTGTCCGACATGGCCTGAATGGAATTTATCATTTTATTTCGTGGCGTTATACGTGTTAAAGTAATTGGCTATTTTGGTGGGATTTGTAACTATGCTGTTGTTGAATTTCAGTTATAGGTTCTTTAGGTAAATTCAATTTTGACTTGATAATAGATCAGGTCGCTTTAGATTTATTAAGTGCTGATTTTATGTAAAAATCATTTTGCGATCTTTGTGTTAAGTTAACAACTTTTTTAAATCTTGCTGAGTATGTCTTATAGTCGAGTTTACTTTTTTGATTAGGATTATTATAGTATTGCTGTAAAAGTTCTCTTTTTCGTTTACTGCAGGCTTTAATACCACGTGAAATCCATTTTGCCTTTTTGCTTAGGGTTTTAGTGATTATTCTATATGGAAAACATAAGTCATAGAAACATAAGAACAAATCTATAAAGTGTGCATATGCTTCATTAGGTTCACTGGAGGAATAAACTTCAGAAAACGCAAGGCTTTCGAGACATTCTTTGAATTTTGTAAGGTTTTCTCTGCTATAGTCACGTCTTTTGATACGCCAAGATTTAATAAAGCAAGTTTTCTTTACCGGGCATTTAAATAACTGTGCAGTGTGGTCAGACATGTGTCCAAGCTAAATATTTGGTTGATGTTCAAACTTAACAGCTTGGGTTAAAGCATCTATTGACTTTAGTACAGAACTAACCTCTGCAATATTTACGAGCCATCTAGTAATTGGCGAGGTTTAGCAAGTAGGCTCGCGGTCAGTCCATAGATGGATGACCGCCAAATTGGTTTAATATCTGAGCGTTTCCGTGCTTCGGAGGGCACGTGAAGCTGTCGGTCCCGGCTGCCCTTAGACAAGAGTCGTTAAGCCATGTCAGAGGCCTACTGGGCGGCTTGAACATATCAGACACTAGAGTAACCACTGCCCATACTATAAGTAAGTAAGTACCTCTGCAATAGTGATAGCCCTATCGTCGATAGTGTGTACCAGCTCGTTGGCCAACATCAGGTAGACCAGAGCCTCAGTGTCCACGTTAAGTCCGTAGTACTCGTCATAGTGTCCCGAGAAACCCTCGCCGATTCCGCGGCTGTGGTATAACATGGAAGTCACGCCGTCAAACCTGTGGACAATATTATGATATTTTTTATTATAATATAGAAGCAAGCTTCATATGTTCAGACAGCACATCCAGCTACCCCATCATCATATTTAAGAGGTATGCTCTTGTCGGTGGAGCTTCTTCCAATGTGGAATGCAATGTGATACTGGCGAAGAATGATGAAGATTAGTTGGACGGAAAGAAAAACAAATGTGGAAGTATTACGAATGGTAGATGAGAAGAGATGCATATTAAGAACCATAGAAAACAGAAGGGTAAAGATGTTAGAGCACTTAATGCGACATGACACCTTTATGAGGAATATTATTGAAGGTAAAATAGAGGCAAGGAGAGGATGAGGAAGACCCAGAAGGACCTATAGGGATCAGATAAAGGAAAAGATGAATGAATGACGTATCAAAAAGTCAAAGCGCTCGCTGAAAGCCGAGATGATTGGAAGAGTAGCTTCTTCCAATCATCTCGGCTTTCAGCGAGCCCCAATCTGTCAAATATCTTTTGTAGATTTTGAACTTTATCACAAAAGCATAAAGTTCACTTTTAATTAGGGAAATTAGACAGATTGGGGTAGGTTGATGTGCTGGCGTCTGTACATTGGCTCACGCCCTATTCCCAGAGGGGCGGAGCCAACGGCTTTCAACTATACCTACTCTGTCCATTCGTTTATTTTGACAACTCACGTCTAATGAGGTAGATACTACAGTAATATTGTACTTTATTGACGGGTAAGGCTCCCTTAGTGAAGTGGTCAGTACATAACAAACAACCACAGATTTTAAAACAGGTTTTGAAATAGGATAAATCGATCATCTGACATAATTAATTTACTTTATGTAAGTAGTGTTTCTGTATTTTTAATAAAAAAAGAAAATAAATAAATGGACAGAGTTATTTGGTCAGCGATGCGTTGCTTTATGGTGTTGCTAGTGCTAATCTGTTTATAATGCGTAGGTATATAAGACTACCAGAGTTAAAAGACTTAAAGCCATATTTATTTATTTTATTTGAGACAGTTATGAATTATGAAATGAAAGCGACATTGCGCTCCTATTAAATATTTCATAATTGAGTTGAATTAAAAAAGGAGTCCAGTTAAATATATTTCTTATGATCTATTCCTTCTATTGTGTATGAATTGTAAGGTAATGATAATGTAAGGAAGAAGCGTTGGCACAATGCTAATGTGTCTTACCTGAATCCATCGAACTGGTATTCCTCTTGGTACCACCTCAAGTTTGAAAGCAAGAACCTTAGAACTTCAGTCCTGCAAATAAGCAAACCACATTTTATTTTAGGCCATTTAGCATGAGTTTGTACTCTATGGCAATATAACTTACTCTGAATAGTTAAACAAGCGGCTGTCCCACAATGAATGTGTTCCCCGGGCGCCATCGTGGAAGTAGCAGGAGTTAGTGCCATCGAACTCGTTGAGGCCATCCAGTGTGTTCTTGGAGGCGTGGGAGTGAACCACATCTAGGAGGACGTATAGTCCCATCTCGTGCGCTCGGTCGATTAGCTGTTTGAGCTCGCAGGGAGTGCCGTAACGACTGGGAACAAAAACAATATGTTTTCAAATTTAAACGTTATAAACTTCATTTTTTTATAGGGCTTGATGCCTTGTTGGCATCTTGCTACCTCGAACATTTCTGATCTATTGTAGCACAGCTCTTTGATTTGTTAGAGTTCACTGCTTAATCCTATAGCTTTAATAAACTTCCAGATTGATTGTGCAGTGCGTTTTTGTATCTCTTCCGGTTGCATGATATGCTGTCCCAAGTAGATACTTCTATAACGCATTAGTGGTTCGCACGAGCACATAATGTGCGTTAGAGTTTCCTCTGATTCTTGGCAGAATCTGCAAATCATTGTTGAACATGTGCTTATTCAGTTTGCAGCGTCCGGTGAGGATCCGAGATACTGCACATGTTTTGTAACGTTTGAATTCAAGTAATTCTTTCGATATTTTTTTGTTGTAGTCCCTGATAGCCGCCTTTGAGTGTAGAGATTCAGCTGAGGGTTTCTACAGTTCTATGGCTGCTGATGTGCATTGGTAGTTGAGAATGGAGTGGGCCCTTTGCTTGTTTACCACAAAATTTGTACCACAAAATGATTCGGTTCCGTTTTGAGTGTTAACGGCTCCAAGTCTCACAAGCTTATGTATAAAATACGTTAATATTGGCGCAAAACAATTTGTGACACCAAACAACACCGAATACGTCATTTTGCACGTATTCCGAACGTCGTAAACAAGGGATTCACAACGATTACCCCACTGCATTACCAATTCGGACGGCCGCAGCAATGAAGCACTCTCGCAACACTACACCAACCGATACTTCGTACTCGCTGGACAAGAGTACGACCGTGAAAGCGTCGCGACCCCAGCGTCCTCAATGACTCTTAGTTTCATTCGAATCAATGTAATGAACCTAAATCGGAAAACGGCCTGTCTCGTGTATTAACGTAGAGCGCAACGTAAACCCTAAAACGATACACCCTCTCGTATCTCCCCGTCATTAACCGCCCTGAGTCGAGGTTCGAAACCCAAAGAAGTGCCATCCGGCACGGGTACTTAGTTTGTAGTTTATATTTTCTAGACGGTTTGAGCCCACGCTCGCCTCTATAGTCCGGTGATGCCTCCAGTGAAAGCCTCCAGACTAAATGCATCTTCTTCTCAGCGAAAGTACGTACTGCTGGACAAAAACCTCCCCAAAAGAATTGGGGGATATGCCATAATCGCCACGCTTAGCAGACGGGTTGGCGATCGCAGTTTGATGGTCATAGTTCACAGAAAAACGCTGCTGCCCGTTCTCTGGTAAGTATCCTCTCGGTCGATTTCTACGCCCCCCACGAGATGAGACAGATGATGATTTTCAATGCCGTCACCACATAGCACTAACTGCATACGCCATGTTAAAAAAAAACTAATGAAGCATTCTTCTTTGAGCCATCTTACTGTGAAAATCACCTTGTGTCACGGTTTGAACGTGAAATAAACTTGTGTACGTGAAATAAACGTTCATCTTCAAGTTTTACTGTCACCATGGAATAATGTAAGAAACCAACGCTAAAGAATGAGTCGTCAGTGTCGCTGACGTCACTTCTTTAAAAAAAACAACACCGTCCTGTCTCTTCTCCGTTATATATAAAACTAATTAACTAATCATAGCCAGATGCACCAGTCCGTAACTGATTGGCGAGGTTAAGCAACTACGCTCACGGTCAGATAGATAGGTGACCGCCAAATTGGTTTATTTTCTGAGCGTCTCCGTGCTTCGGAGGGCACGTTAAGCTGTCGGTCCCGGTTGTAGCCATCAGGCAACAGTCGTTAAGCCCCGTCAGAGGCCTTTTATTTTGTTTTTACGTGGTGGAAATGCCATTCGCACGTTGTGTAGGGCCGACCCACTAAAACAACCACGGTAGCCAGCCTCACAGTGCCTGTAGCGGAGGCTCTGGGTACTCGTGAACGATCTCACCAGTACCCCCGCCGTACACTGAGCGTCTGAGACTCTCCCCCGGGGACAGGAGGGGCCCGGATGCCTCCCCCCTCCCCATCACGCACAAGCGCGTTTAGGCAGTCTGAGCTACAGTACGTTACCTCTTCCCGGGACCGCTTATACAAGACGAGTGGAGTGCCCTTCCTCCAAACGCCAGCGATCCCAGGGAAGCCCCGTCAGAGGCCTAATGGGCGACTTGAACAACTCTGATACTAGGGTAATCTTTGCCCATACGCTTAGTAAATAATAGCATACCTGCTAGCAGCGAAGAAACTTGTGACTTGGTATCCGAAAGATGCGTAGTACGCGTGTTCCATGATGGCCATCAACTGAATCGCATTGTAACCTGGAAGTGCAAGAGATAATAGTAATCTTGCATCTTTTCTGGAAGGCAAGTGTGGTGGGTTCGCTGGTGGTGAATTGAGGGGTTAATATCCGGTGAGGATTTGAGCACTTAATAATAATATCCTGGGAAATTATTCGGCCACCTGAAACTAAGCAGAGCTTGTACCTACTATGAAACCAGATAACTGATGTGCTGTTTTTATTTTTTTTAAATACATATTATTCTTATGGAAATAATTGCACTTAGTCTCAGGACAAACAGACATAATACTCAAACTCATCCTTCTATAAAATATTCAAAATATATAGAGATCGCTCAAGCTATTTTTATTAATTCTATTTTAATTTCATTGTTACCCGCCCGTCAAAAAAGGGTGCTTTTATTTACTAATCAAGCAATAAACATTCAGAGAGTACAATAATACAAGTATTTTCTTAGAAGGTTGTAAAACCTAATACGCTCAGCATATAGTTTAACTATATTCTGTTGCATGAGTGTTTGCGCTGGATGGGCATTTTAGGCTCAAAAGACTGAAGAGGACAAGGTCTCTTAAGCCTTTTGAGAAAAGGGATTTTTGACTGAAGAAAACATAGTTGTTTTCTTCTTAGCTTAGCAGTTTTTTTTTAATACATATAACCCATCCTTGCTAGGAGTTGAGGCTCAGGTGTAAACATCTTTTGTTAGTTAACTACGTACTCTCTGGTGGACTTGGAATTGCAGAACAATAAACGTACCTTGATTCTTAATCCTAGGCAGTACATTTTCCCTAAATTCGTTGTAAGTGCCCACTTTGCCCTCTGGTGTTGCGATGCCAACGTGACACTCGTATATACGGAGAGATTGTGGCTTGGCCACTTTGGGGTGCTTGAATTGATATGGCTGCAAAAGAACAGTATTAAATTAATAAATCTCATAAACATTGTTGGAGATTCCTAATTTTACACAACTATACTAATCTTGCGGAATGGCTGGATGCGGATAGAGCAAGACCGGCAATTGTAGAGATATTTGGGAGAGGCCTTTGTCCAGCAGTGGGCGACTTTCGGCTGATACGATGATGATGATAAATAAATATATGATAAACTACTCTAAATGTCATTCCATCTCTCTCTAATACACCTCGGAAGAAAAGAACAGGGTATATATATAATTGCCAAACCGTTTGTTTAAAAGATACGCCACCCCGATAGTACGTGATTAATGGCACGCAGTCTAGGCAGGCAAACCCAAAGTCTGTTAAATTCTCCTTGGGAAATCTAACAAAGGTAGATAGGCTTTAAATAGACCTGGAATTATATATAATTATATAACTTCTGATATACTAAAAGCCAAACCTTTCCAAAATGTATCCGATTGAAAAATGGGAAATTGCAAATGGTTATATATATTTTCTGTTCTTAAAACGGCAATATCCTCTTGCATCCTCTACATGACCGTGCCAACAACGTATCACCGCATCAGCTGCCTCAATTATTTTAGGGTTGGATTCATTGTCTTTTATTCCCTTCTTTCTTTTCAACGTTAATTATCCCGATGTTTTGTCCCATATACAAAAACAGCAAAAAAAAAAGAGCAACGAACAAACTTCTAGCATATGTAAAGAAAGACTATTTCTTTAATTTAACATTGGGTGCTTGGCATAGATAAAGAAATATATTATTTTCTTTATCTTGTCATGTCAAATTATACTGTCATATGTAAAATTGTATTAAAATAGAAAATAACGCATTCTAAATATTATTTATCGCAATATGATTTAAAGATAAAATATGCTCCAGGAAAATATAATTTGGAAGCAGACTGTTTAAGTAGAAACCCTGTATTGGAGTGTGACGTAAACGAAGATGAACAATTGAAAATTGTGAACTTAATTAAACTGGAAGATATTTTAACAGATCAAAATAATAATGAAAAAATACAAAATAACAAAAACAAATTAATTGAAAAACAAAAAGTATATTTTAAACGATTGAGAAGAACAGACAAAATAATACTATCAGAAGACTTCAGCATCAAATTATTTAAAGATGTACATGAAAGACTTTACCATATTGGAATCAGTCAAATGATTAATATGATTAGTCCATACTACACAACCGAAAATTTAACAAAGAATATCAAGCAAATTTGTAAAAGCTGTGAAATTTGCATTAAAAATAAATCAAGAGGACATGACAAATTTGGGTTCATGTCCCATCTAGGTCCAGCCAAAAAGTCTTTTGACATATCAATCAATCAATCAATCAATTTATTTGCTAAGAATGCAGGTAAAACATTTAGGTGTTACAATTATTATTAGCATCCTATACATTCTGCCAAAAAAGCATGCAAAAGGTAATACATTTAATTAATAGCAATAACAACTAAAATTAACAATTGCAATGTCAAAATTAATGAAATTAAACGATATATAAAAACAGTCAATGAATTGAATAATTAATAAGTCAGATATACAATGTCAAATATTGTTATGCATAATTTACATTATTGTCTAAATTACAATTTCGAAAATACAGTTAAATCCTTTTAATAATCATATAGTAAATTAAAAATTATCATTAAAAAAATCTGTTATTGAATAGTAACACTTTTCGATTAGTAGTTGCATGACCTTACTCTTGAATTTTGATATCGGTTCGTCCTTAAAGCTATCTGGTAATTTATTATATATGGCGGGACCCATATGTAAAACACTTTTTTTCAATAGTGCAGTGTGGAAGGCACCAGTGCATAATACATTTTTATATTGCGAACGCAATTGTACATGGCGTTTTCTATTTTCATGTAATGAAGGGAACAAATTTTTATTACATTTAACAAATATCAAAATTTCTAATATGTATAACGACGGAAAAGTTAATATTTTTAATTGCTTGAAAGCGGGAGCACAGCTATCTGTAGACTTAAGTCCTGTCATGGAACGTATGCATCTTTTTTGGGCCTTGAATATTGTTTCTCTTTCGCTACAGTTGCCCCAAAATATAATTCCGAATCTTAGGACTGAGGAAACTAAGCCATGGTACGCTATCAACAAAGTGTGAATGTTAACCTTTTTTGACAGACTAAACAAGACATATGCAGACTTGCTTAATTTAATGCATACATGTTCAGCTTGTGGTTTCCACGTTAGCTTACTGTCGAGAAAAATTCCTAAAAACTTTGCAGTGCTAACCTCGTTAATCATTTCTCCCTGTTGGTTAATATCTAAACTGGGGTTGCATGTACGCTGATAAAAGCTCATTGAATTCGTTTTTTGTAAATTTATTACAAGGTTACTTGAATGTGACCAATTAATTATAGTGTTTAACGCACCACTTATTTCTGACTTATAAGTACTTTTGTCTGTACATTTAATTAGTACGGTGCTGTCGTCAGCACATAAAATCATTGGATGTTTAGTTTGTTTTGGTAAATCATTTATATATAATAAAAATAATAGAGGGCCGAGGACCGAGCCCTAGGGAACACCATACTTAATTACGCGACCCCTAGATAGATATTTTTCCTCTAGCTTGGTCTTTGTATTTATTTTTGTTACTTCTGTATATTGTATGCGGTTGTGGAGGTATGATTTAATGAGATTTAACGTATTTCCCCTCATTCCATAAGCATAAAGTTTATCAAAAAGCGTGTCATATTTTACATAGTCAAAAGCTTTAGACATGTCAGTATAAAGGGCACATATTGGTATTTTTTTGTCTACATTTGTCAAAATCATTTTTAATAAGTCAAATATTGCCATGTTAATATTTCTATTTTTCCGGAATCCCTTTTGTTCGTCACATAAAATATCAAATTTTGTCAAAAAACCATAAATTGAAAGGTAAATAATTTTTTCGATTATCTTAGAAAATACAGATGTTAAAGCTATCGGTCTATAATTAGCCATATTATCTTTACAGTCTTTTTTGTGAAGAGGTTTAACAATAACTGTCTTCAGTTTGTCAGGCAATACGCCAGCACTCATACTTGTATTTATAATGTGACATAAAGGTGAAGCTATTAAATGCGGCACGAATTTAATTACTTTCGTCAATACCCCATCATAACCACAACTGTTTTTATTTTTGAGGCTTTTAATCACTTCTAATATATCTTGGGGAATAACCGGTGATAAAAACTGAGAATGTGAATTATTTACTAAACATACCGGTTTTTTTATCGGGTTTTATGATAGAATTGCATGAAATTTGGTCTATGAAGAAATCGTTAAAGGAATTTGCTATTTCCTTTGGATCCTTTACAACCATTCCAGATTTTATAATTTGCAAGATAGGATCTGGCATACTTTTGAAATGGTTAATTATTTGCCAAGCAGCCTTTGACTTATTGCTTGATTTTTCAATGTGTGAGTTATTTTGTGCCTTCTGGGTTAGATGAATAATTTTCTTTAGTCTGCTTGAGTATGATCTAAAATTAGCTCTATTTTCTAAAGTCGGTGACTTTTTGTATTTCCATAGTAATGTACGTTTTTTTTTGCAACAAAGTCTTATTCCTCGAGAAATCCACTTAGGAGACTTATTAGCTTTAATTGTTATTAATTTAAAAGGAAAACATAGATCATATAACAATTTAAATAACTCTATGAAGCAATTATACGCTTCGTTGGGATCTTTTGCGATATAAACTTGAGAAAAGGACAAACTTTGCAAATAATTCTTGAATTTTATGAGATTTTCTTGTGATATATCACGTTTACGAATGCACCACGAGTTTATTTTGCATGTTTTTTTAACTTGAATCTTAAAAATCTGGGCAGTGTGGTCAGATAAACACAGGTCAATTACTTCGACACTGCACCTTTTCTTTGAATTATGTGCAAAGTTGTCTATACAACTTAGGCTCGTTAGTCGCGTTGGTTCTTTTAGCGCTAATGTAAGATTAAAATTCATTAGAAAAAATTCAAAGTCGAGCGTTACACGATTTCTTTTTAAAGTATCGATGTTAAAATCCCCACATATTACCAATTTACTGTTGTTTTTTATACATATTCGTTTTAAGTTGTTCTCCAAACTATCATAAAATATATTTAAATTTGACATCTTGGGGGGTCGATAGATACAAATAATTGTTAACTTATATCTAATTAACTCTATACCGCAACATTCCACGGCGCCCGATGATGAATGTTTAGCAATATCTGGTATTTCCTTGTATTCAATATTTTTTCTAACCAGGATGCAGGCACCTCCTCGTTTTATTGAACTTCTTGGATAAAATGCTGCTAATTTGTAGTTTGGTATGTTTAATAATCCTTCATGACCAGACATCATGAAGTGTTCGGTAATGCATATAATATCCAAATTGATGCCTTTACGTGATAATTCCTGTATATGTAGCGTTAACATATCTGACTTGTTTAGTAATCCGGCAATATTTTGATGCATTATACTTAAACTGTTACTATAGAAAAAAGTCATTATTGTTTTCCATATCAATGTCAATACATTGCTTTGTGATGATCTCTCCGGAAGTATGATTATGCCTTAAATGTTGTATATTGCTTATCACATTTTGTATATCCTTAAATATTGTCAACATTCCATTGTTATTTACGGTACCTGAGCTTTTAAGGAACATTTTGTAGTCACAAGTAAGATTTTGGTTAGAGTCGACGAGGTATGCGTAATCATGTGTTAATATATCCAGATACAGAAGGTTACTGAAATTTTCTACTCGACAATTATACATTATGGTGGGCGTATTATACCGATAAGTCGGCGTGCATATAATGATATGCGTGTTTTTTATTTTCTGTAGGGTTTCTCTGATACAAAATATAATTTTAAAATAATCTTTAGTGTATTTGAAGTCTTCTTCCCCTATCAGAATAATACAGAAATCATTTAAGGTATAGGTTTCTAATTTATTTTCTATGCCTTGGATCATTTGCTCGGTTGTACTATACGGCATTAAATAATGGCACACTTCATTCTGACCATGAATTGCAGTTTGTGAAATAGTTCTAATACTGTTCCTTTTGTTACTGCTTATGATGCATACTTTAAATTTGTCATTACTCTGTGCGTTGCTCTTAATTTTTGGGCAGGAAATATTTGGTGTAGCAGTGCTATTATTTAAAATAGTTTCTACAGAAGAGGTACTTTTTTGGTTTATTTCCGTAACTGATTTTGTAATTTCGGTCTGGGTATGTTTCGAATTTTTTTGAGCTATTTTATTTGAAGTGGACGCCTTGTTCTTCTTAGCTGGGCTAGAAGTAATTTTCTTGTAAAGGTCATTTTTTTTGAGTAACTCCTCGTTTATTTTCCGGAGATTACTATTTTCAAGTGACAGCGACTCAATTTCCAGATGTGAGCTGTTTAGCTCCAAAACAAGCTTTTCAATTTGCTCATTTAGTTTTATGATTTGGCCATGCATGGGATTATTTATGTCTTCAGCCGAAAGATCTGGTAAGCTGCAAGATGTCTCATCGAGAGTATCATTTATAGTAATATTCAACGACTTTTCAGTGTTTGACACAGAGTCTGATGTAGTACGCGTGCGTCGAAACGTGATATTTTCTAAAAAATTCATCGTTATTTCTTTTATAAATTATACTTCTTTATAATAGGTATATTATTCACAAATATTTGTGTTTTATTTTATACACTAGATCGATATGGTAGTTGTTAGTATCTTCTGTTTAGTTAATTATTGTCACATAATAATGCACAAAAAGCGATTTCGGTGTAGAGGTGATTTGAACTCGGTTCTTTCAAATTTTAACTCTCCTGGTAAACTGAGCGAGCTAACGTACTGTTTATGATTACTTCGAAATTATTGATCTGTTGGGACTGTAGAAGCAAAAATACGTTGGGATGACTAATCAGTATGTATGGAATTTATTTGTTGATAACTTTGAAACACCGTCAATATATTTTTATCACTTCATTGTTATTAGTTTATATTGATTTATCAAAGTTTAGTTATTTAGTATATATTATACTATTTGCTAGTGCAAATAGTTTTAGTTTTGTTAACACTTTTGTTTTATACACTGTCTTTTTTATGTCACTGTGTCGACGTCCTTAACTGATTTGTTATATTTTGCAGTTTGTTGGCTATAACTTTTTGGAACTTAAAAGTTATGACTGAATAACACTTGCACTATATTATTATACTGTATTCACTATACTTCAACAGCAAAAAGTTATATTTGAGAATGTTATATATTTTTAAATGAAATAAATTGCGGAGCACAATGTTTGTATGACGAGTACCGTCACTCAACATAGTCTCTATTGATACGATTGGAGGGTTTGGAGGATCTAGATCGACAAAAAAATATCTTCATTTATTAGTAGATCACTTTACCAGATATGCATTTGTTTTAACATCTTTATAAAACTTATCAAGAATATAACCGAAACAGAGGATGTTGGTATGCTGCTTACCGACCAATATCCAGGAATTAATTCTAAGGAATTCAAAAAATACTAAAAGATAAAAAAATAGAAATGGTATTCACAGCAGTAAATGCACCGTTTTCAAACGGTCTAAATGAAAGATTAAATCAGACATTAGTTAACAAAATCAGATGCAAAATTAATGAAAAAGGACAAAAGAAAGCCTGGACAACAATAGCTCATGAAGCCGTTACTAAATATAATAATACATATCACTCGGTTACTGGATTTACACCAAGTTATCTTTTATATGGTACTGATGCCACAATATTACCAAAAGAGTTAAATCAAGAAAAGTCGCAGAATGATTGGGCCAGAGACAGAAAAACAGCACTTGAAAATACTATAAAATCACATAGTTACAACAAAATACTATTCGACAAAAAGCGGAAATATCATGAATTTAAAGTTGGAGACATGGTATATGTGGAAAATGGAAATAAATTAAACAGAAAGAAATTAGATGAGTTAAAAATTGGACCATTTGAGATTGTTGAGAAAGTTTCCCAGTCAATTTATAGGATAGAAACTGGCCACAAAAAGAAAAGTGAATCAAATCTTTTCCACATTACAAAACTGATCCCAATTTCTACATTAGAAGAACAATGAGAGGAAGGGAATAATTAGAAAATGAAATAATTAATTTTCTTCTCTAAGGGGGGAGATGTAAAGAAAGAGTATTTCTTTAATTTAACATTGGGTGCTTGGCATAGATAAAGAAATATATTATTTTCTTTATCTTGTCATGTCAAATTATACTGTCATATGTAAAATTTTATTAAAATAGAAAATAACGCATTCTAAATAAAAAACGTTAAATGTCGTTTCTTTTGGAAAGAAAGCAACGCCTTGTTTTATTTTAAATGCCAACGATGTCCTATGAATAGGTATAAAATATAGTATATTATACATATATATAATATCTACTCACATGATCAGGTTTGTAAATAAACTGTTGATATGTGTACCCTTCAAAGGGCTTCACATAGCTCGCCCAAGGAGATATCCTGTACAGATGATCATTGATTATCAGCTGCACCCGACCCCCATCCTTCAGGGCACAGGAACCATCAGCGTTCGCTGGTATGTGCAGTTCCCATTTACCGTATTCCAGTTTTTTGAAGGCATGGCTTTTTGAGTTCCAACCATCTATAAAATAGAAAAGACTTATTGTTTTAAATCAGTGGTTATAATGATTGTTTTTAGATGCAGGGTTCATAGATGATACTTACGTTAGAGGTAGACCATGGAAGCTTATCCCGCAGTGGAACTTACTTTACGGACTTTTTTTCCTCAAGGAGAGAGACCTATTCCAATCGGTTTTTTATCTCTAGTTAACTTCAAGTGATGTAAACTATTACGATTTATAATTAACTATTACAAATTATAAAGTAACTAATATATATCTTCTATTACGAAACTAAATACTCTGGTAACATCAGAATTAGGGCAGATATCCCACTTCTGATAGTCTCAGGCGCAGCCGCCGTGTCAGCCCTATGTCGGGTGTATAAGTATATTTAATTTGTAGCCCAATATTAATTAGTTAAAAATGATTGAATTGCGAGATAAGTACGATTTTACTTCCTCAATTGCGATGCTTCGCTAAATAAAAGACAATGTCCTAAATGGCCCTGTGGCAATGAAGAGTATCAGAATATACGATAATTAATCGCCTATTTTATTATATAAGTTGCAAATACTTCTGTATCACGGACTAGCTGTATTCCAAAATGTATTTTTAATAGAATTTAAGCGACTAATAACATTAGATCGCCATCTTCGCCTAATGTCGTGTCGAAAGTGAAATAGGGATGTCCAATCAATTATAATCGATCGATCGTGTTTTTTTTTCTTTATGAATGCAGTCATACTCCAATATAGGTAGGTACTAACATTAAATATTCGTTGTCATGGTTAGATTATAACCTCAAAATCTGATACTTCTTTTGAAATATATCTTTTCTGCAGCTAGTCCGCTATAAAAACAAGGTCTTCTAGGAGTCTACAAATGATAGAGAATACAATACATAATTATCCGGTGCTCTTGGCTCCAGGGCCAACAATGTATGGACGCAGAGCAATGTCCTTTGCATCTAATCTACTTATATGGGTGACGGAACATAGAAGAAAAACCATTTATGTTTTGTATAAACTTTTACTAATCCTGCCATAAAAAGACACATAATTTAGCTTTCCTATAATATCTAAAATAATAGTCAAAACAAAAACATCGGCCACTATTTTCCCGTCCGATCTTCAAGGTAGGCAGCATAATTTAATCGGAATTTTTATTTATTTTTATTTTATTTTTTAATGCTAATTGTCATTGCTCCTTCTTTAATTCTCAAAATAACTCACTGAATTCCCCCTGCAGGTGCAAGCTGTGCGCGCCGGGCGCCCATTCCCGCCATGTCACCGACCCGTCGGCGCTGTACTGTGGTCCGAAGTACTTGTAGCCCTTGGTGAACCCCTCTATCCCACCATCCCAGGTCTCGATCCTGTCCCACAGGTCTCTGAAGCAGCCATATCTGAAAATGTTGATATTGAAAGAGTGGATGAGATCCATGGCTTGTTGGTTTAGTGGTTAGTTACCCTAACTGCTAAGTCAGTTTGGGTTCGATCCCCACCCAGAACAAATCTTTGTGCGACGAGTAAGTTATATGTAGGTAGTATAGTATATGTGTGTATTTAGAATTATATAAGTGTTCATCAGTTGTCTGGTTGCCATAGTACAGGCTCGGCCTTTTTAGGGTTCCGTAGCCAAATGCCAAAAAACGGAACACTTATAGATTCGTCATGTCTGTCTGTCCGTCCGTATGTCCGAAAATTGGTTTGGACGAGATCTAGTAAGTCTTTTGTTACAAATGCACGATTTAGCTAAACAGCTATATTTCAAGTGTTGACAATGTGTTATAAAATCACGTTATTGCCTTTTCTACAGTAATAAAAGACCACATTTTGTATTTTTGATTCTATTTACGAGTTATGACATTTTTTCGATTGGCGGCGCTAGTGGACTGTAAAAGGCCCCTTAATACGTCATAAATCGTAAACCGCAATTTACCTTTCGTTTAATCAACTGAAATACTTGCTGCTATGGAACCCTTCATGTGCGAGTCCGACTCGCACTTGGCCGGTATTTTTTTACGTGCCAATGCTCAAATCGCACGTAGTGTAGGGCTCGTTCCACTAATTCCACCACAGTAGCCAGCCTCACAGTGCTTGTAACGGGGGCTCTGGGTACTCGTGAACGATCTCGCCAGTATCCCCGCTGTAAGTCTACAGCGGGGGTACTGGCGAGACTCACCCGGGGAGGGCCGCTTATACAAGACGAGTGGAGTTCCCTTCCTCCAAACGTCAGCAGTCCCAGGGAGTACAGGCTCTGCCTATATTGCTACTGTGTTACTAACACGTCTTAGCAGCTCCCACGATAGCAGAGTATTAGTTGTCTCACGATTTTTATTTATTTTTTATTTTATATAAATTAATTTTGCTAAGTAGGTAAGTACCTAAACCTACTTCGTACAGACCTAAATAAAAATAAAATTACAAAAAAGGTAGTATAGAAAAAAAAATATATAAATAAAGTTTCAAGTCAAAGCCCAAAGTCCCTCCTTTGAAGTCACCCTTCATAATCGCGTCATATTAAGGTACGCACAGTCGAAGCCTCGTCAGAAAATACATTTGCGCTACGATAACCACTCTTACTACCTACATAATACAGACGCTAATGTTTAAGTGTATTTTAGTGTATCCAGAGCTGTGTCGTCAACTATTATTTTATAAAATTGCTCCAAAACACACATGTAACCGGAATTGAAATTTACAGTTGAAATAATTGGAATGATATGGGCGGAGAAATCCAAATTAAAAATAATTAATAAAACAATTTTTTGATCCCCATTAACTTTTGATAATTTACCAGCTTTTAAAATATTTACCCAGAATTTTAAATAACCACCAAATAATTTCAAAAGAACTTCCAATTGTCATTTACAATCGAATGATCAGCTGATTAGCAGCAATTCAAACAAATTGATTTGCAAAGATCGAAATCCTTTTTTAATCTACCCACGTAAAAAACTCTAATGAATATAAGCATTTAAAATAACACGGCAACACATTACATTTGTGCCTAATTTAAAATTGGGTAAATAATATGAGTATTTCTTTTCTTCAGAGACTTCATACCTAAATATCTAGAATGAATTATAAATATTAAAACTTTCATCCTATGACAAATAGGCAAAATTACTAAAATAACCACACCCAAATAATTCTGTATAGTTAACTATATATTTTTATATAAAAAGCTATATAATCGTTACATGCGTAGTATCTAGAAAATCTTATGCATAGTTTATAGATACCTACATAAGTAAAAAACTCAGGTACTATTTTCATGTATGTAGGTATACCTATAGCTGCGTTATGGCAAGAATTATTTAAACTAGCCATTGTTAAACTTAGAATCTACTTAATAGTGCTAGTACAATGTATTTAATCTTGGGTTATTACCTATTTATTACATGAAGTGTTTCAATCGACTTTATGTAATGATAAACAAAGTTCAGACTAAACTTGTGCCTACATTTTGCTATCAAATTGACCTTACATTTGACATTGGGGATGTCACGGCACGTCGCCAATGAAGCGCATAAAGCGCTTCCAAAGTGAAGTTGTTGTTAACTAGATAAATACCAGTAGTTAAGTAAGTTAAACAACATATATGAAGAAGCAAAATAATTTACTTTTCATATACGAAGGAATTTTTGCGAGTAATAATTAGAAATTTAGAAGAAATACTTTTAAAATGTTTCAATCAGTTGATTTTGTAAAGCGCTTCAGCGCTGAATTGACATTCATTCGTAAACATCACTGAGTTAACCTCAAATTTACAACAAAATAACACTTAAATACACTGCTTTCTCGTATATTTTCACGCAAACTTTAATTACAATGGCATGATAAGTGTTTAGGGCTCACCTGCGACGGATTTCCCGTTCATACGGCTTCAAATAACCATCGCGATCGAATAATTTTGTGATATCGGGCACTGGTACCTCCATCGGATCCATTGCGGAATAATTTCCGCCCATTCTAGTTTATTTATCTGTATCGTCAAACCGGTACTTACAGCGCATGCGCTCACAACCGCGCGAAATGATATCGCCTGTTTAAATGATATAACGTTGTTATGAAGCAAACGACATTATTAAGATAAAGTGATACTGGCTGTAGGTCACTAATGCCACAGTAAAATTATTATTGACTGAATTATCGACAGGGCCAAGCCACGGGGCAGTCTTTTTAAATAAAGAAATACATGAGCTACACTTGTAAAAATACATTCAATTCTAACGTGCTCATTTATTGATATCTTATTATATTTTACGGATTATTATTTTATTATAATAACTTACTATTGTTTAATTGCTGTACGTTTTAATCGCTTACTTACATTATTCATTAACTATACTAGGAATGATAGAAAGCACACAATACCTAATCATTATTATTAAGTAATGTAATATATAGCTAAAAGTTTTGCCATATTAATAATATTCTTTATTCAGCAGATAAGTATGGTGTAGAAAGGTCTTATAATACTTACTTAAACGAGTCACACATCTCGCCGCTAGTATGCATGTGAAACAATTGTAGAAGTATAATCATACCTAAGTATTAATTAGTACTTACAATGTAATATAAATCTATATTTTTATTCGTTCTCTTTATTAAAATAATTTTAGATCCATCGTCGTTTTAACATCATTGTCATACCACCCGAAAGACGACCAGTTTTGGACAAAGGCCTCCTCCAAACATCTCCGCACTTGTCGGTCTTCCGCTACCCGCATCCAGCGGCTTCCAACGACCCTCGCAAGATCTTCGGTTCATCTTGTAGGGCCTGCCCACGCTGCGTTCGGGGTCGTAACTCGAGAAGCTTTCTGCCCCACCAGTAACCGGTTCTCCTATGGGCCCTACCTACTGCCACTTCAGCTTGGCAATTCTTCGGGCTGTCGATTCTTTTGTTTCGCCTGCGGCTCTCAACATTCCTGCTTTCATTTCGCAAGTATGCTCCGAGCATAACCCTATCCGTTGCTGTTTTAGTGAATCTGAGCCGTTTTATAAGGCCCAGTGAGCGATCAGGTCTCGGTTCCGCACGTCATCCACTGGTAACATACATGGTCAAAGGCGAATGGCGAGATGTTACGTCGCTTAACGAACTCTGTCCAGCCGAGTTGGATTCTATCATTAACCACCTTCACGAAGTTGAACTTACCTAGTTGGATGGTCTGGCCTAGTTAAATATATAGTTCTCTACAGCTTTGAGTGCAGAGTCTCCAACTTGAGTAGGTGCAACATGGATGTTCGACATGATGTCCGTTTTCAGACCACTTGTTGATATTATCGTGGATTGTTCCGAGGTCTTCCAAGGTCAGGCTTGACTACCATATTATTGGTAAATCGAAGGTGACTGATGTACTCGCTATTGACATTACTTACTTATCGTATGGGCAGTGGTTACCCTGGTGTCAGAGTTGTTCAAGCCGCCCAGTAGGCCTCTGACATTTCTTAACGACTGTTGCCTAATGGCTATCAGCCGGACCGTCAGCTCAACGTGCCCTCCGAAGTACGGAGACGCTCACAAATTGAACCACTTTGATGGTCACCCATCTATGGACTGACCGCGAGCCTAGTTACTTAACCTCGCCAATCACTCACTTACCGGTGAGAGCATCTGACTATGATTAGTTACTTAGTTTTATATACAACGGAGATGGGACAGGACGTTATTGCTTTTTTTTAAGTAACCTCAGCAACTCTGACGACACATTCTTTAGCGTTGGTGTCAATGCAATGTCAATAGCGAGGCACTCATAGCCAGATGGCTATAAGCGCCTCGCTATTGACATTGAAGCCAAAGTCTTTTTTGTGTGATTGAGTTACAAACTTTTAAACATACAAGCTTTCAATTCTAGTAGGATCCTATTTTAGACGGCGCGTATGCGATAAATATATTCGTGCATTCCAAACGATCACGCCAACTGCACGTGTTGCAGACGGTGATTGAAGTCACTCCCCGCCGCCATGATGACGTACAGCGGTGACATAGCAACTGGTAACGAACGTCACCATGCCCCCAAGCCAACTGGGGCCTGTTGGCGAAGTTGGCAAATGCTTGCTTTTCACGCTGGAGGTCGTGGGTTTGATTCCCACCCAGGGCAGATATTTGTGTGCCATGTCTGTTTGTCCTGAGTCTCGGTGTAAATTACCTGTATAAGTAGGTATATATTTACAAAAAAAGAGGTAGTATATTAGTTATCTGGTTTCCATAGTAGAAATTCTGCTTAGTTTGGAATCAGATGGCCGTGTGTGAATAATGTCCCAGGATATTATTATTATTTTTGTTTTTATAAACTACGGCTAATAGCCGGAAAATATGGTATGACGGGCCTAAGCCAAGTCAACACCGGTTTCAGGGTAGGTGTTCAATAGTGCAGCTTTCTAAAGGAGAATATAAGTTAACGGTGGAAGATCTAACATGACAAGTGATTGATGTAGAGTTATTATTATTAACTTACGGTGATGATGATGATGATGTGATCCCGGCTGATTTCGGCCACGGCGACCGCTTCTTCTCCTACTGCCGACGTTCGTGTGCTCGCATGTGACTTATGTAGCCAATTTTATTTGAAAATATACCTAGATGGCTAACCAGTAAAACGTATATTTTTTATTTGAAAATATACCTAGATGGCCAAACCAGTGAACGTATATTTTCATTACTACCAAGTCTGCAAAGAAACATACTGCCCATCTAATGGAGAATTGCCAATATGTAAGTATATGGCAAACGTTTCAATGTTGCGTCTGGAATGTGTGCTGCTGAACATGTTATACTGTTTACGTAGGCTATGACGCTTTTATGGCATCACTGACGCGTTGCCGACCCTTTACCACACCCGTCACTTTTAGATGACCGTACACACAGGAACACAACATTAAGGTCTTACACGTACCTTAAGTTAGTATGTAGTTACGTAATAGTCGGTAATAGAGGTCTTTGCTGGATTTTTGCGACGGCTGCTAATCATAATGGAGACTAGTTAAATACGTTGGGCATATGATCGTGCAAGAGAATGCGCTTTGAATTCGATACCCGAACAGAACAACTATTTGTGTGCCCTATAAATGGTTTGTCTTAATCCAGAACATATATAATACCAGACTCGTACCTACGAGAACATAAGTAACCATCAACGAAGAATTATTATGGCGAACTAATCAGTATCTACCTATCTGACGCCAACAATTTCAATAAAATGTCTTGGCTTAGATAATATCACAGTATAATACCTACTCGTAAGATTACTAAACTATTCATCCTATTAATATTATAAAGGCGTTATGTTTGTTTGTTACTTTTTCACGTCTAAACGGCTGGAGCGATTTTAATAAAATTAGGTATGGAGTTAGCTGACACCCGGTATTAACACATGGGCTATAATTTATAAAGTTTAATGCGGGTAAAAACGCGGGGCACAGCTAGTAAAATATAAAATGCTTTTAAATACGAAAATATGTTATTCGATGCGACTGCTCTCCGACACGACCGGGGAGAGGATAGGCGCAAGACAGACAGCTTTTCGTGCTCTCCGAACCACTTGCGTACACTACTGACAAATTTCAGAATCCCACCTTTGGGACCGACTTTTGGATTTTACGGAATCCCAGTGACACGTTTTGGCCCAGCGCCTGATTATCTGCAGTTGAACATACTACCTACCGCTACACTAACAAGGTTATCAACCTACCAACTGTGTCTATTTATGTTCATAAGCATTGTCCAAGCATTAATATTTATGTACCACATTTACACACGGCTACATATCAAGCTATACATTTCCATTATACCTAAGCTGATCTTGCGTTGTATAGGATTTCCATACAGTGAGAGGTTACATTGGAAATGTACATATAGCTTGATATGTAGCCGTGTGTACCTACATTGAACAGTAAGGTACATATTACATAAATTGTTTATATTACAGTGTAATTATCAAACAGGTTCCTAGACGATAATGCCAGTTTATGGAACTGATTTGATTTGCTAGTTAATTCATGCGAAGTAATTCGCAGTTAGTATGAAAGAAGACAAAAGAACTTAAAGGTAAACGTGCCAATAGAGTTTCAGGGGTCAAGAGACAGGGGAAATAAAACATAAATTATTCCTTTTTTTATATCAGAGGGCGACAAACGAGCAAGTGGGTCACCTGATCGTAAGTGATCACCGCCGCCGATGGACACTCGCATCACCAGAGGTGTCGCGGGTGCGTTGCCGGCCTTTAAAAGTCAGCAAACAAGTGTTGCTGAGCCTTCCCCTCACCCCAATGAGCTCTGGCGACCTTACTCACACTCAGAAACACAACATAAATATCCTTTTCCAATTTACCTTGTTTTACGGTAAATTATTTTATTCCTCAGACACCATTCTATTAGTGACTTTTTTTAATAATCTTAATTTAACAATCTTTAATTATGCTGTACCTACTGCTTGAAATTTTTCCATTCTTGGCTAATAACTAAGACCTAAAAAGTCCTGAATTAAATTTAATCCTATTTATTCAATAATTGTAATTCCTCTATTTGCCTAGTTTTGTCTCTGTCCAGCTTCCAGAAGCATCTCTCTGGCTTCTTCGTCCCTGTTTTTTATGGTAATCTTGAGGTTCTTTCCTATTTCAAATCTCTAGGTATTTCTATAAAAATATATCTTTGAAATTGCACTTGGCATAACTACCCTCTAACTATGAAGGATTGCAATCTAACCATATTTATCGGGTAATTCAGGTATAATAATAATATCCTGGGACATTAATCACACACAGCCATCAGATCCCAAACTAAGCAGAGCTTTTACTATGAATATCAGATAACTGATATACTACTTTTCTTTTGTAATTCACACTTATATATAGATAATTACACCCAGACTCAGGACAGACTTGTTCATGAACACAAATATCTGTTCTGGGTGGGAATCGAACCCACTACCTCCAGTGTGAAAAGCAAGCAACCATGCCATTTTTCAACTACTAAAACAGTACTCTATGACAAATAGAAGTATTACTTTGTGGCTGGCCATAGCTGCATCTCCCTATCATTTAAAAGAGGAGATAAATTATCTATTAAATTCATCTATTGGTGATAAGACGAACTGCATAATCTGCATCTAATCTTGGTTATATTTAGTCATGATGTTACCTGTTGACGTCGTCTGCATAAAAAGGCATATTTAAGCAACTCATTGCACCCAAGAAAATGAGCAATTTAATGTTCATGAACACAATTGTCTGCTGTAAAGATCAGACACGGAGCCTTTGAATTAGAAGGCAGGTTCGTACCGACTGAGCCACAAAATTTGTCATACTTACTTATCGTATTATGGGCAGTGGTTACCCTAGTGTCAGAGTTGTTCAAGCCGCCTATTAGGCCTCTGACATGGCTTAACGACTGTTGCCTAATGGCTACAACCAGGACCGACAGCTTAACGTGCCCTCTGAAGCACGGAGACGCTCAGAAATTAAACCACTTCGGTGGTCAACCATCTATGGACTGACCGCGAGCCTCGTTGCTTAACCTCGTCGATCGCTTATGGACTGGTGATAGCATCTAGCTATGAATTTGTCGTTAAAGTACAAGTTTTTATACTTCATTGCACTAAATCGAAATTTAACATAGTTGGTGGTCTTCTTGCAGACAACTGTTGGGGGAATAAAAGTGCGGCAGGGAGAAAATGTGTGGGGCAATGCATCTACTATAGTATATATGTAATATAATAAAATCGCAGGAAAGTCAAAACTATACGTTGAATATTTTTTTAAAAGGATACTTGGGGCGTGATCTACAATCGATGACGAAGCCAAAAATATAGTTTTTAGAATTTTTGTCTGTATGTAGGTCCGAGCTAATCTCAGAAAGAACTGCATGGATTTACTTAAAATTTTGCATGAATATTACTAAGAGGTCGGGTCAACATATAGGCTACATATTATCATGATATCACCTTCGGGGGAGGAGCTGTGATAATTTATAAAGTTTAATGCGGGAATAACCGCGGGCCACAGCTAGTATATGTAAAAAACCTGTGTAGGAATATTTTGTGTATACACATATGATATACTAGCTGTGCCCTTTGGTTTAGCCCACATTAATTTTATAAATTATAGCCTATGTGTTATTTGGATATATAAGCTATATTATTAAAGAGTTTCATCAAAATCTGTTTGGTAGTGTGAAATAGTAACAAACATCCATACTTACATACATCCATACTAACAAACTTTCACATTTATAATATTAGTAGGACAATACGACAATCACCGTAACCTAGTTGGTAGTGCTCCTGCCTACAAAGCTGGTGGTCCTGGGTTCGAATCCTGGTAAGTGCAAATATTTGTGTGATGAGCACGAATATTTGTTTCTGAGTCATGGATGTTTTCTATGTAAATACATAGAAAATATCCATCTATCTATATAAGTATGTATATCGTCGCCTGGTACCCATAGTACAAGCTTTGCTTAGTTAGGGGCTACGATAACCTGTGTGAAAAAAAAAAAGCAATGAGATCCACCAACACCAAATATTTGCACTTACCGGGATTCAAACCCAGGACCACCAGCTTCGTAGGCAGGAGCACTACCAACTAGGCTATGGTGATCGTCATACATTGTTGGTTACCAGCCATGGGGCATGTGATATTGATTGGAGTATAATGTTTTGCATTTGTTGCAATATTGAGATGTTAGAGTTGCAAGAGCTACCCCAGAGCAGTATGCCACACATCCGTACTGGGTAATAAAATCTAGAGACTGATAAACATTATGTGTAGAGGGAGTTAATTCCACAATCCAGAAGTTTAAAGATTTGTCATTGGAGATTGTGGAATGTGTTAGAAACTGAAATTAGGTTCATAGAACACTACTAGGTTTTACTAAGAGTTGAACTTTAATTTTAATTTAGTAGTACTAAATTTAAAATATTAGATTAATTACTTATTATTTATTTACAGATTTAAAAATATATGTGATAAAACAGATCACATGGACAGACTAATAAATTTTTACTTTTTAGTTACTTTTGTACTGTTTTAGACTATATTTATTTTAGATACTGCGTTGGGAGCTTGACAAGTGCAAGTGTATGTTAATACCTAAAGGCTGAATAAATTTCATTAATTCATAATAACAAAACCTGTGAATATGATCTATAACCAATTAAGGGTTGAAAGCTCAGCTATTCTGTGATGAATAGTATGTTGTAATCCTAGTGTATCATGTGTTGTCATCAAGCAAATCAGCATGTTTTTCCATACAGCATAAATTATAATAATATAAAATGTACATATATAATATATAAATATGTAATAAAAGGAAATATATGTAACAAATAATGATTTATTCAATAGTCTTATCTATTTAACACTAATCTACAATCTACTGCAATAATTTTAAAATATATCTGATCCAGTTCTCTTAGCTCTGTTTACTGCTTCCTCTGGCTTCAATACTTCTTCTTCAGATGGCTCTAACGGGTTCCCTTCCGCGTCTAACTTGCCAGCTTTAAAGTCTAAGACTATCTTCTTACTATATACTGCGTCAAAAAGTTGTTGGGGAGTAAACTCACTCTGTATAACATCAGCAGCTTTGTACGATACGTAAGGTTTTAATTCAAACCCTGTCAAGTCCGGGACGATTAATTCAGGTACCATCTCAGGCACAGTCACAAAGCGGCCGTCCATCATGTATCCTACATCCCGAACCCCTCGTTTATCCACCTCCAACTCTCTATTTTCAGTCATTTGTTGTTTCCGATGTATCCGTGAACCTCTCTTATTAGCGATGACGAACTTACGGAAATTTCGTTTTCCTTCCCTTGGCGCGGTTAAGGAGATACTTCTTTTCGATACAAAGTTAATTAACGCCGAGATTTTGGACATTTTCGCAAATTAATAATATTTATTAAAACTAATTTTAAGGTTATCTAATGTCACAAGTGAGTGACAAACGATAAAATTGTCTGTGGTCATACCACAGACAATTATTAGGGAATAGGGCTGAATAAAAACCGGTACAACAAAAAGAAAATAATAGAATGAAAATTAAAAAAGTGTGAATAAGTGAAAAGTTCAGAAAAGGAGTTTAATTAGATAAATATAAAGTATCGGGAGTATAAGAATAATTAAAAGGTTTTTTATAGTATTTATACTCAGCTTAAAAATATGTTAACTTTTAATGTCAAATATTGATTAATATATTAGTAAATATAACCCATATTATTCCGATTCTATGGCAATTTCACTTTGAACAAATGACGCGAGAGGTATAATACAAAAATATTGGTAAAATTAAAACAGATATGTTTAATAGTTAACATATCAACAACGAAACTAACGCAAATGCAAAAAAAAACACAGGAATGATACACCACATTGTTTATTATTATTATTAATCATTTATTTTAGATCAAATTTCCATATATTGTTAGTAGAAGTCTTAACCTAGTCTTAGTAAAAGAGATTCTTATACAAAAGTTGAAACGGCTGACACCTACCTACGTGTGCAGCCGTATCCAGTGAGCCAGCATGGGGCTGTCCCATCTATCACACAATATACTCCGGATGCTGTGGGAGCAAGCACGTATTCTACCGAGAATAGAAGCGCACCGTTTTCGTATAATTGCATGAAAACCATCAACCATGGCCTCGGTGAACATCCCGGAAGCGCTACAAAAGCGTGGTAGACCGAACAGCATTCTGAACGACATGACACATTTTTCTTAAATTTAGTTGTAAAAATACGTGATAGCATTTAAGGGGCCTTTTACAGTCCACTATGGCTGCCAATCGAAAAAATGTCTTAACTCGTAAATAGAATCAAAAATACAAAATGTGGTCTATTATTACTGTAGAAAAGGCAATAACGTAATTTTATAACACAGTGTCAACATTTGAAATATAGCTGTTTAGCTAAATCGTGCATTTGTAACAAAAACGGCCGTTTATGTTTTGAATGCACGATTTAGTTAAACAGCTATATTTCAAGTGTTGATAAGGTGTTATACAATTACGTTATTGATTCTATTTACGAATTATGACATTTTTTCGATTGGCGGCGCTGGTGGACTGTAATAGGCCTCTTAATCTTTATATTATTATGTTTGTGATATTCTACCGTCGCTTATTCGTTTCATAGAATTTTCAAATCATAACGGTGCTAAAGATACTCAAAGCCACTTTACCAAACTGTATTCTTGTATCTATGGTATATAAACTTGGGTTCATTTGGGTAACACGTATAGAGAAATACTTATATTGTAAATAGGTACTTATAGCAGAAGAACTTAGTTTGAGACTTTTACCGATTACTTAAATACTGATCAGTGTTTATCCATTCTCACCAGTGAACGCAAATAAACATGGAAGCATTACTTCAAGGAAACTAAGCGCAAATTTTGACCCAATATCCCAATGAAACTGACACAACGGAATACCGTCACTGATTGGCCAAAATATTACCGCTCAGATACACCTTTAAAAGTAGACTTTATGACGTGATGTTCGGGTCTATATTACCATGTTCATGACATTCGCCGAGGTATGTTTTATGTTATTAAGTGCAACGAAAATAATTCACCGTGACATTGATATTATTAAAATAATAAAGAATTATGATAAAACATACAGTATCTTGAACTTTACGGCAAGAGTTTTTCTAAGGTCTTTAAATAGAGCAGTATTTGGCGAGTAATGGGTTTATTTGCTATGATAATAGGTAAATAAAACAAATTTGTGACCAATTATTCACTAATTATTATTTACAATTTCCGTAGGTAGGTATACATAACACTTAAGTACTACTTTTAAGGGCCCCCTTCACTTCTTTATCCATCCGTCTGTCTGTCTGTCAATACCCTTTATCTTGAAAACGCGTGGACGAATCGACTTGAAATTATAGGTGATCTAGATATGCAGGGTTACTTGTAAAATACCAACAACCTCGCAGGACTAGGAAGCTAACACCATAAGCAACAACTTACTCTACGGGCATTGCAAAGATTACGCAAGCCGCCAGGTTACATTATTTACGATGCACGTAGAGTTATAAACATTTAAGTGGTAAATTAATTAATATTGACTTTTTACAAAAAATTAAAATACAAATTGCCAGAAGTTATAAAATAAATGTTGTTGCTTATGGTTTTAGCTATCTAGTCCTGTGAGGTAATTGGTGCTTTACAAGTTACCCTGTAAATATATAAATAAAATTGAATTGAATTCATTTCCAAACGAACCGTTTTCGTCCATAGTTCTCTTCGCTTTAGATAGAGTGGAAATTTGAAGAAACCAAGCTGTTTTAATACCACCATTACCATTCTATGTGCACACCCTAAAGATGCTGAGTATTTTATCTAAGATTAAAATAATTGTAATAAACAAAAAAATTTAGTCATAATTTTTGTGTAGATAAATAAATTGATTCGTTTGCATAACAACATCACCATATATTTTGTGTCAATTTGATTGACTTCATATTTAATAAAATTAAAATATATAGCGATGTACTTACTCGTAATAACTAATTCCAACACTCTTGTTATGCAAATGAGATTTATTAATACACCACTTCACTGCACAGGAAGGCATTTTTGGAAATTAAACACGCTGAAACTAATAACTGACAGACGACCGCCATTGATGCCTGTAGTGCGCAAACTCGGTCCGCGGCACAATTTTTAAGCCCCGCCTACCGCGGCACAATCTGCGTTGGGTCATTTTCGCGAGCTAGGAATGCTTCCATGTTTATTTGCATTCACTGATTCTCACCAGCAGTTGGTTCTTGATATTGCCGATCCGATCGTCCACGGAAGTTAGCACTACCCACGTAGTTCCCTTTAACGCAATTTCATCTCTCCGTCGGACATAATTGATGCATCACAAACAATTTTCAGCGTATATGATTGTTTTAAATAAAACAAAAAGTAAAATTTGCATTCATATAATTTAATATTAAATCTATACACAACAACATTCTCCTTTAATCATAGATTAAAATTCATCCCGATAAGAGATTTAAAATGTTTGTAACATACAATATGCCATAACGAACAAAATAACCACTGCAAAATGCAAACAGCTGTAACATACAGTTCATACAATATTCTGTGTAATTGTTAACACAACTTATTATTTCTACTGAATTAAGTGCCAAATTTAATGAGCTATCTCATATTTTAAGGAACCATCTGTAATAGATAGGTAACCAGAAATCGGCTAACCGTTCAAATCGAACGACATCAAAAATTAAAACACGTGTGTGCATTTTTAATATATTCCATAGAGTTGTAGATAAAATTCTTGGCTTTACAAAACTCAATTAAATAACTAAGTATGTGGCTACATTGTATTAGCGACATAACCTCGGCCTTAGCAATTACACCCGCACCCACTATCCACAAAATATTCGTCATATTTATTAGGTATATTTTACTTTTCTGCTCGTTAAAAATAAAAGTTCGGTATTTCTATTAACCGAACTTTTATTTTTAACGAGCACAAAATACTTTTTAGTAGGTAATGAGCTCATTCAAAACTCTAGTATAAAAAAAATATAAGTAGGTATAGCCGATCTATGAGGTGAGAACTCAAAGTAGACACTAAACTATGTAAGAAACAATCTTTACCGTCTCTTGCGTCAATAACATCTCTTGCGACTGAAACCTACACCTGTTTACACAGTACACAGGCACTATTTACATTACAACCTGCGAAAGGAACTTAAAATTGCGACGTCATGTCACGTAAATTGATAATATTACAGGAATTTTATTGTATACTTTGTATATTTTATTTATTTAACAAATCCGAAATGTTGCAGAAGTAGTACCAATACAATTCCTAAAGTGTACTACTTTATGGTTACTCTGATTTTTTTTTAATTGTCTATACACTTTGGAATTATCACGGCATTTCTGATCAACGTAAAAAATCTATTAACTATATACATTTTGTGCTCTTTCTGAACACCAACGGTATACAAAGAGTGGAACTAACAACTATTAGGTCATTTTAAAACCAAGTCATCTATAGACAAAATTGCGAAGAACTGCTGTTCACATCCTACTTTTATATTGGCACTGTATTATTTCAGTTAGCACCTTCATTTGTTAGCATAATGCGTCATAGATACTGATATAATTATGTTATTCTGTAGCTTCACAGGGAATCAACGATTTTAGCCCCCCATTATCACGCTTCATATTGAAGATTTACGCCGTAATTTTGATTGTATGGTGCTATTACACATAACCGAAAAATAAATATTCTATTGAACTTTGTCTTTTTTTTTAAAGATTTTCTTTATAATTCAATACAAGCTCTATATTTTTTGAATAGTCTGGATTTGGCAATTTTTTAAAGAAATTAAACATTATGATTGACTTTTAAACTCTATAGTTCCTTTTAAAATGACAATAAAATATTAATGTCACATGTAAATAACTATATATTAAGTCATTTTGAATATCGAAAGCGTGAGTAGTAAACCTCAAAATTCTTGTTATTAAAGTAATTATATAGTCCCGCTCTAATCAAATCAACACCGAGATGTATCACTTTGTTTTCGACATACGACTTTGATTTGAGGCTTTCATCGAAGCTTATTGTAACTCCTAAATTATTAAGGGGTGATAATAATTTAGATTCCGTGAAGCTACTTCAGTTGTCAAGCATTCTTATATTAAAAGTGGAATCATAAGTAAAAGCAATTAGTACCATAATTATACACCAATTATTTACAATTTTCAATGTTCCTTTATGAACCGCCTTCATTGCGAACAAATAAAAATAATTATTTAATTATACGTAACTTATTATAAAGAATGGAACATACCCAAGAAAGACATAACTCTGTTTTTTATTGTCCAAGGGAATGTTTAAAAACAATATTAATCCAAATCATTATCACAATATTAAACTGAATTACGATGGTCCACGTATACTAATCATGACAGACGTACAAACACTGTAGGGTAGTATAGTAGTAAGAATATACAAAAAAAAAAAGAAACGTAGAAAGGAATTTGATCTCTCAATATAAACAAACTGTAATTGGTTAAACTTATCACACCATACACACAAGAACCAATCATTGCGCTGCATGTCTGTCGTGAGCTCGAACACGTTCATACGGTTCATTTTTTGCAAACTCTGTTTCAAATCAGTGTACATCCTCGTTAGTCCGTGTAGCTCAAGCATAGTAAAATCGCTGACCATGGGAATCCATATTGAGACGAGCTTTATTCACAACAAATATATAAAACTTCCACATTAAATTACATTACAATATTTTTGACGTGAAAACTTTGTGTTGAGGAGTGATCGTAAGCAAACCGTAACGCTCGGTTCGGATTTACTCGGCTTTACTCGACCTCAAGCGCGCTCAGATTAGTGTTGCCTCACTATCGATTGTCTATCGATAGGTTGTCAATACTATCGTGACCTCGAAAACTAGTAAGAATATCGATAGGGCTATCGATAGTATTGGAATTTTACAATACTAGCGATACTATCGATAGTAAGTATCTTTTAAGAAATTGAGTAATACTATTGATGAAGACCAATACTATCGATAGTATCAATGCTATTGGGTATTGATACTATCGATAGTACAATACAATACAACAATCTTTATTTGCAAATATAGGTGGATACAAGAAGTTCTAATTTATATAAGATGTATCGATACTATCGATAGTTTGCTACATCGATATTTAACAAAAGTTCAATAGTATTGCATCCGGATTTTAGTCAACATTATTAGTTTAAATATTGATGTAGCAAAACTATCGATAGTATCGATACTATTCATCACATTCTATATTCATCAATAGCATTACTCAATTTCTTCGAAAGATACTATCGATAGTATTGTAAAATTCCAATACTATCGATAGCCCTATCGATATTCTGACTATTTTTCGAGTCCAACTATCGATACATCAACTATCTATAGTTGGGCAACACTAGCTCAGATCGTGAATACTTGTCATCAGATAACAATTACTGTTCGTCTAAAAATTTGAATTTTCACTTCTATCGTGTAGTCATAGAAACACATTCTTGTTTAAAAGTATAATTTTTAAATCAAGTCTATATTATTATTGGAAACATTTAGGGAATTAATTTTATTTACGTTTTTTTTATCTTCTCAAACTGTCTAAGGCTCTATATAACATTATATTTTATACAATCATTCCTTTTGCTCACGTCATACTTTTGAAGCGTTTCAAAATGCATATATAAAATCAACAAACAATTCCCTAACAGTACAAATTAATTAGTAAATATAATGAAAACGGCAGACCACAAATTTATATGTCGATAACTCGCTTGGCCTCACGGCAGGACATAAAAGCAACGGCATAAAATTCTTTATTTATTATTTTGGGTGAAATGTAAATATATTAGAGATATATGCCTATATCCGATTATTTTTGAAATACCAAATGTTCTTGCTTTAAAACAGTCTTCAAAAAGGAAATATATTCCCAATTCTATTATATGTTTTTTTTTGTGTGTATGTTACTTTTGAACTGATTTACTTCTGACGTGGAATATGACACTTTATTTCGGTTGTATAGAGAAGCATTTACCATGAAAAATTTTACTTTATTAGCTCTTTAGTTTTTGCCGGCCAGCGACAAGCAAAGCTTTTACAGGAATTTGCGTTTTCTACCGTCAAACTGTTCTGCGATTGCCATGAAGTTTAGGGTAACACGGTTTAAAAATGACGAATTACTCCACACATCTGTAGTCTGCGGCCCCACTCCAACAAGAAACTCCTCACAAAATATACCCTGAAACCGTCGAAGACTGAAAGTGACCCGTTGGTCATGTGTCCGTCGGTCTTTCGTCGTGGTGGTTGTGGTCGAGTTCCTCGAGGGTGTCGCTGGACGAGTGCGTCATGTCGCTCAGCTCGTCGATCTGCTTCTGCTTCTTGCGCACGTTCCAGTGCAAGCACTCGGCTAGGGAATCGAACCAGTCGGAGATCTGGTCCTGTGCGCATATTGAGGGGACCGGGTATACTGATGTCGTGACGTAGAGACTGCAATGTCAAAAAATTATATTAAAGATACCTCCTTTAATATATTTATATTAGTCGTCATACCTAATAATAAACAGTAAACAACTCACTTTTTATTGTTTTCTAATATTTGCTTAGTAAAAATAAAATAAATTGATGAAGTGGGTAGACAGAAAATCGTGTTTAATATAAGAATGCATGGTTGTCGTATGTCCTTTATAGAACCGAAAACTATGAATTCGATCATGTGATGATCTTCAGCAAACTGTTGTGGATGAGCCCAAGAAGGTTTCTGAGTTGGTATAAATAGGCTATAAGTTATATAATTAACGCGGTTGAAACCGCGAGGCACAGCTAGTGTTTCATAAATAAGCCATTGAATCGAAATTGTAATTCTAAATTCTATCAGTACATATATATAAAAATACATCTCTTCAGCTTGATATAACTACTGCTTTTTGTAAAAAAGGTGCGCCGCCGTTATTTATACCATAAGCGACTTGCACACTGTTTCATGGAACTATAAGAAAGCGTTAACAATCGAATAAAAGACGAATTACCAAAGTCTGTTCTCAAAGAATGAACAAATTGCGAAGAAATGTTATTTATAAATTAAAACAATGTATTTATTTAATACTACGATACACAACATGCATAGTGAAAATATTCTAAAACTAATATCATTTAATTGAATATTAGAAGATTAATATAATAAAAACATGCAAAGCAAAAGCAGCATAAGACCGATTATAAGAACAACATGGACACCATCACAACCTAGTATAATATCCTCAATACACCGTCACCAATGAGTTTGAAACAACATTCACACGAAAACTCTCTACCGTACCACCACATAAAGAATTCCGATTCCCATTTAATGTAAAATGGCCTGGGGGGCTACCGCCTAATTCGCCAGTTATCGCGATCGACTTTCAAATAGATGAAGGTTAAAAAGGACTAAATCATTCGCTCAGTCTTTTTCCATGAGAGTATGTGACGTTATAAATGGTCCGGAATCATTTTTCAACGTGCAAATTTTTAACCTTCATTTATATGAGCGCCGATCACAATAACCAGTGAATTAGGCGGTAGCCCTCCAGATATAAGAGTCCCATGATAATTCTATGGTATACAGATTTCGTTTGTTTGATGGACCTCATAGACACCTGAATATGACTTTATGTTACCTATCGCCAGGTTTTAGTGGTAACTGCGAACGTCCATCGAACGACACACTGGCTTGGTTACGCGCTTCAAGACTGGGCGTTATCTGAAACAAGCTCGTTGATTTCAAGTATACTATTTGTGTGACTCGCGGATAAAAAAATGCCCATAGACAATTTTGTTTATTTTTTTATCTGGGTCTAAGGTTACGTCACGTGATTTCACATATCTTCCTCATCCAATTCTAATCTGAGTGCTTATTTTTATGTTTGTTGAAACCCCTTTGAGAAAGGGGCCACAGACTTTTAGACTCGTATCTGGTTTTGGTTAAGGTTGAGCTGGAAGAACTGCCACAAGATATAGTGGCAAGCTGCAAATATACAATTCAATACATGAGCAATAGGGTGAGGCGGGAAATCCGGTGGGACGGTGTTATAAAAACCTGAGGATGGTATGACATAGCGGCTATTCGCCGCCATTAAATAAGCGTACTCGTTCGTCTTCCAGTTGGGGGAGGTTAACTTTGTACATGAGTTGTTCAAGCCGGCCAATAGGGCTCTGACATGGCTCAACGACTGTTCAGCGAGTTGAGATCGACAGCTTAACGTGCAAAGCACGGAGAGCTCAAAATTTAACCACCTAGACGGTCACCAAAAGGATACCTGGCTGCTCCTTTTTGGACAACAGTTACTCCTGTAATGACTGAGGGTCGAAGAAATGGGATCAGGAAGGATTGCTGAAAATATTCTATAGACAGTCCACTGAACTGGAAGGTTATTGGGGAAACCACCACACTTATTACACTTCCCTTTAACAGGAGAATAGACGCTCTTGAATTTGATATGTGGAGCCTAGAGCCTGTTCATAAGAGTGTATTTTTAAAGCTCATTTCTTAATTTGAGACTAATAACCTTTAGACCGCCACAGTTTATAGATGAAGAACCAAAATATATGCAACGGTACGAACACTTTTTGACCACCCACCTAATAGCATAATTATTTGAATGTGAAGTATAAGTTTTTGACTTCAATTATATCGAAATAAAAATGGATTTTAGTTCGATGGAGTTGGGAAATGAATTTGTGCAAGTTTTCCTGACACAAAGAAAAAATATGTACAAGTAAAATCCTTATGTAGTTTGTACATAAAAAAAAATATAAAATCGGATCGAATAATAGCTACCCGTTTAATTAAAACAAATGTACTTATTATTAAGTTTGATATCAATTTGCCTAGACGTCGCGGTAATTACATTTCGTTGGTGTCAAAAGGCTATCTTGTTGCTCCGACCTGTTATCACCTCCAATAAAATTACTCACAGTTATGAAAAGAACGAGAAATTTCTAATACATTAGATAAGTACCAAATAACTATTCCACTAATATTATAATTGAATAAAAAATTTGTGAATGTGTGGATGTTTGTTATTCTTTCACGCAGAAACTACGGAACGGAAATTGATGCGGATTTTAATGAAACAAGGTTTAGTAGTATAGCTTATATATCCGAATAACACATAGGCTATAATATATAGATTAACGCGGGTGAAGCCGCCGGCCACAGCTAGTTTTGATAAAATTGTATTTCTTTTTAACATATTATTGATAGATTGACTTTTTAAAAAGACAACGCCCACATTAGAATATGTAATCCCTGTGTCACGAGGTACTTTACAAACATATAATAGACGGACACAAATTACATCTAGACTCATAACAACTATTTATGGGTCACACAAATAGTTGTCCGGCGCGAGACTCGAACCCGCGACACGAAGCGGCGAGGCGACTGTCTTAGCCGCTGCGCCACACGTGCAGTCAATTTAAATTATCTATACATATATATTTTTTTTTAAAGATACTTGAGGCGTGAATTACAGTCGATATCAAAGCCAAAAATATAGTTTTTAGAATTTTTTGTCTATGTGTCTGTTTGTCTGTATGTATGTCCAGGCTAAACTCAAAAAATACTGTATGGATTTACTTAAAATGTTGCATGAATATTACTACGCGGTCGCGTCAACATATAGGCTCATACATATTATCATCACGCTATCACCTACGGGGGAGGAGCTGTGATAATTTATAATGTTAAACGCGGGTAAAACCGCAGGACACAGCTAGTACTAAATATTTTTGGTGCATAGAATTTTATCAACCCATCTCACCCCGTGGGGGGCGTAAGAGTCATCCCGAGAGAATAAATATCACAGTAGGCAGTAGCGTCTGTCTGAGTATCCAACCCGTCTGTAAAACGTGGCATTTATGGCATATACCTTCAAAATCCGTCGGCCCTAAACTCTTTCTGGTCGTGTCGTTAGTCGTCCCATCGGATCATGATAGTGATTGAATAGAAAGTGCCTCTGTCATTGGACACAATAATATGTACGCACCAATGGCTAATCTTCATTGAGACTGGCCTTCGTGGCCGAAATACGAACAGTAGAACATTATAATTGTTATAGTATTAGACTTAACTATTTAATTGTGAGTTTGTAAAGTACAAGTGCATGTTAATACCCATTTTATATTATTACATTAATAATCATAAAACAACGACTACTAACAGAACAAACTGATAATGATACCAAGTACATGTTCACTACACATGCGTTAAGCGTATAATGAGCGTAGCATAAACAAGCCATTTCTACGATGCATAGACAACAGGCGTCTATGTATATGCCATAGACTATGGGCTCAGTAAGTACCTATCTCCGTGCTGCAATGCTTGTCGGTTGCGGCCGTCGAATGAAACCCACATCGCGTTTCGCGCGTCCGGAGATAACGCGATCTAGAATTGATTCTTCATTAAATTCTGTGAGAAAAATAGTGCCTAATAATAGTGTTTATACTCTATACCGCCGTGAGTCAGTTGATGGTGAACCTGCCTTTTGATCCTAACATGTCTATTTGTCTTGGTGTGGGTGTTTAGTATCCAAAGAGTATATAAGTATTTCTGTCCGTGTCAAGTATCCGTAGTAGAAGTTTTGCTGAATGTATTACGTTTCTATATCTATTTATTATCTTTGTATATTTTCCACCTGTGTGGTTCCAACATGTGGTGGCACTAATATTCTACTACTATATCTGAAATAAGTACTACAAAATGTACTAAGGAATACAAAGTTTTGAGAAACTTCATAGCTGCGAAATTTTCTCATACTTGATATATACTATCGCCATGTGGTTTTAATATGTGAGGCAAAGAAATATTCGTCCAAAATCAAGAAAGGCAAGGCACAACTTTGGGTAAACTAACCTAAATAATACTTGGGATTTTTTATCCCTTCAACGTGCGAAGTGTCATTACATGGGGACGCCCTTGTCTATGGACTTAATGCCATAAAGTATTAAGGAACAATCGATTTGAAAGTCTATGTCTAACACTTGTTTTAACATTGCCATTTGGTCCAGCTAAGACACTTGTTATCCTCTTTTATATTTGAGTAAAACCTATTTTTCTTCTAAGCTGAAATCAATTTCATTTGACTTAAGAAATGTCGACAATCAAATGGTAGTTTACGGTTTTTCCCAACACTATGTTTCTACTTTGTTATTCCTTACCTTGAGTTCGACTCCTGCGGGCACGACTATTGGCCTGAAGGACAGTGAGTGTGGACAAATGGGGGTGACCATGATGGCCGGGACAGACGGGTGGATCATACTGGCGCCAGCAGCCACAGCGTACGCTGTACTTCCCGTCGGCGTTGATACTATTAGACCTGGGAAATAACAATAATTTATAAATCCATAGACACCATTACGGTCTCTGTTTTGTAGTTTATGGTAATGTCTATTGCTAGGCAACCATAAACTACAGAATTTAGAGAGTAATAAGAATAACAAAGTATACGCATAATGGTGCTCAATACTTGGTACGAGTCTTCAGAAAACGAAAGTTATGAACGAATTCGAGCCCTCTAAGGATTGTTTGTTTTTGGCAACACTAATCATACCATCACGACAATAGCTAATTATCGCACTGCGTTCTCGTCAAGAGTACGAACTCGTTCGTACTTATTTTAACTTTTATTACAGACTCTGGTTTAACCAACCATCTTTGTACATCGGAACTTCAGGTAATTTCCACTGTTAATCACGCCCAAAACATGATATTTTCTTCTTTCTATAGACAGAAAAAAATCACAAAGTCACCTCTGAAAAATGCTTAGGTATACTAATCTCGAAATTTAACCAAATTGTTAAACAGTATAATAACTCTATTCAAATTACTATTATAACATTTAGTGCACTTTTTATTAGCAATTACTCTGTTGTAAGTATTAGATTTGTTACAAAGATTATATTTTTCTCGTAGTTAATAATGTTGTTATATTTCCCCCTAACTTTCCGTTTTTAAAAATAGTTTTATGTTCACTCTATTTCGACCCGTACTAAGTAGTTTTTACGGGCGAGTCAATTTTAATACGATAAAATAGACTGTTATCAGATTCTAAATACTGAACTGTATAACCACGATTTTTTGAGATCGATTTTCTGAAGCAGGCAAGTATTTTGTATCGATAAAACTTATTATGACCGCCTCAGTACATATGTTAAAAAGCCGTAATGTAGTGAAATTTGCCAGGCTTAATACTACTCTATGCAGACGTAATAAAGTTTATTCATTCTTTTCTGAGACGTCATTTAAGTGATTAGACGCATTAATCAGGGGCTCTACCGGTTAAGTCGGCGAACATCGATTTCTTAAATGGCGTTCAAATAAATAAAGGTTAAAAATGACTTAATCAATCGTTAAATCAGGTTTCCATGAGCACATGTGATGTCATAAATGGTCCGGAATCGATTGTCAACTTTGAAGCCGATTTAACGATTGATAAAGTCATTTTTAACCTTTATTTATTTGAACGCCATTCACGAAAACGATGTTCGGCGATTTAGCCGGTAGGGCCACTGATATCAGGCTCCACTATACCGCCAAACTTACCATCTCCCTGCACCGAAGTGATATGCTTCCCGTCCAAGAACAAGTCGATATTGGACAGGTACGGCGAAGGTCCCCGGTCTACCACCACCTCGTTCAGCACTAAGATGGTGGTCGGCTTCTTCTTGTCTTTGTCGTTGTCGTCCCGACTCTTACGGAGTACTACGCATTGGAGACGTGACCGCAGTGTTAGGGCGGCGTGTCCTGGAATCATACAGAATATTTCATTGCACAGAGGTTTTATTTTATTTATTTATTTATGTACACACAAAAAACATACAAAATATAACATAACGGAAACGAAGAGTACATAGGATCTGCTTATTTCGTAAGAAATTTCTTCCAGCAGACCCGCGGCAGGAAACAAATAATTAAAGATAGTCAATACTGTGTGTAGGTCAATAATATACATACATACATACTAATAATTTACATAAATACTTAAATACGTTATATTACCTCTATTATACTCAGAGTTAATTTAAAATACAATAAATACTAATACTAATGTACATTCTAACTGGATGAAATAGATAAATAGTGTTTTTTGATTTGTGTTTTGAAAGAATAAATAGAATTGTTATATTTGAGAGATTTGAAAAAAGGAAATAAGAGCCACACAGTGACAAATCATTTTTGGGTATTATTTAAACTAGCACAAGTTACTATAGCGAAATGAAATAATAAAATTTATTCACCATTAGGTGGCTATTTACATACACTTATACTTGTCAAGCTCACAATGCAATACATAAACATAGTTTAATACAGTAATTGAAGCAAGAAAATTATTTTAAATTAGCCCGTCCGTCCGGTCTGTTTCGTCACATATAAGTAAGTAAGTAACTCTTTATTGTACACCAAAAAATAATACATAAAAAGAACTATGAGTATGTTAAGATTGTACAAATGGCGGCCTTATCGCTAATCATCTCTTCCAGGCAACTGTTGAATAAACCAGGAGTAAAGAAAAGGCATATTGTTAGTTGATATCCTTAAATAAATAATAAATAGCAATTTTTTAATAAGTAGTTGGTAAGCTATTGAAAAACGTAAGGTCTGTTTAGTGTAAGACTTTAAAGCACGTTTATTGCTGACTTTTTGCTGTCAATGAGGCCCTGGCCTGCCACCCAGCATTTGGATAGTTATTATCGACGTAAGCTCATAGCCAGATACACTCACCGGTCCCTAAGTGACTGGCGAGGTTAAGCAAATAGGCTCCCGGTCAGTCCATAGATGGGTGACCGCCAAAGTGGTTTGATGTCTGAGTGTCTCCGTGCTTTGGAGGGCACGTTAAGAGGCGGTCCCGGGTATAGCCAAGAGGCAACAGTTGTTGCTAATGGGCGGCTTGAACAATACTGACACTATGGCGACCTCTACGATAGATAAGTAAGTAAGTACGAACACCAAAATAATTGAAAATTACCTTCTAATACATTCATGACTTGGTCCTGAAAGTTGTTGAACTCGAAGGGCGTGAGGAACCCGAGCGAGCCCAAGTGGAATGCCATCACAGGTGGTACTGATTGCTGAAAACAATTCAATCGCAACGTTACGCAATTATTAAATCATTACCACCGTAGCCTAGTTGGTAGTGCTCATGCCTACGAGGCTGGTGGCCCTGGGTTCGAATCCCGGTAAGTGCAAAAATTTGTGTGATGAGCACGAATATTTGTTTCTGAGTCATGGATGTTTTCTATGTATTTAAGTATTTATCTATCTACATAAGTATGTATATCGTCACCTGGTACCCATACTACAAGCTTTGCTTAGTTTGGGGCTACTGTGACATTGTCCCTAGATATTATATTATATTATTATCTTTCTAACTCAAGCATGCAAAAACTGCCTGATTTTTCTGAAATAATATTATATTTCTGTGGAACTACGTGCAGGTGTCGTTACTTCGGAAACTATTGCTATGTTTAGTTACTCAAACATGCTCAATTTATTTATGGAATCAATTCTTAAATAAACACGGACGAAGTTGCGGGCAGAAAGTAGTATTTGAGTAGATATTTATACATTTTCTTCATCAACTTTTAACATTCGTTAAGACCACACAGGTAACAAACAGAAGTAGTAGGTATCGAAGCAGAAGGCAAAATCCATCTTTCTTACAATATAATACAAGCAACTCTCATCTATACATATAATAAAATCGTAGGAAAGTCAAAACTGTACATTAAATATTTTTTTTAAAGGCTACTTGGGACGTGATCTACAATCGATATCGAAACCAAAAATATAGTTTTTAGAATTGTTGTCTGTGTGTCTGTTTGTCTGTATGTATGTCCGGGCTAAACTCAAAAAGTACAACATGGATTTACTTCAAATTTTGCATGAATATTACTAAGAGGTCGGGTCAACATATAGGCTACATATTATAACGCTATCAGCTACGGGGGAGGTGCTATGATAATTTTTAAAATTTAACGCGGTTAAAACCGCGGGGCACAGCTAGTTATTAATAAATCAATAAAGTGACATGATTAATATTTTATCAGAGGGTAAGCAACCGAATCATTATTACCGCTGTTCACAGTAGCACGCCACCATATTTTAATGGAGGTGACAGAAAGTGGTGAGAATGCAATGAATGCCATTTGTATAAACATGTACGCCAATAAACTTTATGTTGTAGTGTGGCGGTGTTCATTAAATAACAAAATATTCAGCACATATCACACAGCGCCATCCAGTCCTACTTAGGCAAATCTTAAAATAGTAATATCCTGGGACATTATTCACACACGGCCATACCAAACTAAGCAGAGCTTGTGCTATCAAAACCAGATAGATAATTGATACTACGTATACTATTTTTCTTTTGTAAATACTCAGGACAAACAGACATGTTCTTTCACACAAATATCTATCCTGGGCAAGTTTTTACCAACTTCGCCAAGCGGCCCGTCATATTATACAATGGTTACAAGACAATGGATAGAAACACTTATAATTATAGTTTTCTTTGCAAATATCAGTACATAAAATACACGGAAAACACAAATCACATCCAATTTCTGTTTCTTTAAACGACGTAATGTTAAAAAGAAAATACGCAACTCACCTGGAACAGCGAGCTTGCATGCAACAGCGTGCCGTCACCTCCCAAACAAATAATGAAGTCAATCTTATCAGTCAGATCATCGGTGCCAGCTCGGAAAGTCATCAGCCGATCTTTGACCGACGTGAAGTCACCATACTCCGCGAGTAATCTGTCGTCTAATACTTGTGCTTCAACGAATACCACCATGCTTTTGTCCTGTAAGTAGAAAACAAATAATTTAGACACATTTTTAATCTATACATATAATAAAATCGTAGGAAAATCAAAACTGTACATTGTATTTTTTTTTAAAAAGATACTTGGGGCGTGATGTACAATCGATTTCGAAGCCAAAAATATAGTTTTTAGAATTTTTGTCTGTATGTATGTCCGGGCTAAATTCAAAAAGTACTGCATGGATTTACTTAAAATTTTGTATGAATATTATTAAGAGGTCGGGTCAACATATAGGCTACATATTATCACGCTATCATCTACGGGGGAGGAGCTGTGATAATTTATAATATTTAACGCGGGTAAAACCGCGGGCCACAGCTAGGATCATTATAATTTTTAACAGGTTTCTTGTTAGAAGAGAAATTAGATGTCATAATCGAGATATCGTCGTTTAAGTTCTAACACACGGATGTGATAACTTTTCAGGAGAGCAAAAAATCGTTTCATTAAACTTCTTCTATATTTTTTATATGTACATAGGATATAATACACTTATATAACGTAGTAGGTATATATTTGTGGGTTTAATTTTTCTACGTTATTCGTTAAATATAAGGGGCTTTATAATTTTCAATTTATTTAAATTGTTAAATATTGATTACGCCATAAAATGTTTCCATAAAATTTGTGGAGGAAAATATAGGCACGCAATATACCCATGAACATTTACGAATTAAAGAAAACCGGTTTGTGAAATAAGTGAATATTTTATTGGCAATTTTCATCAGCTGATCGTGATTTTAGTATGGAATGTGAAGTCATATTTTTATTTATTTTATATTTCGATGTGCTACTTTGTTCAGTACCTATAGATAAATGCATAGACAACTTAAGCTCCTTAAGTGACGTCTACTATTTATATAACACCTAAATTCGACCATAATGAAATGAAATAATGTAATCTACCAGCACTTGGGTGTTTACTTCACTAAATGACTTGTACTAAGTTCACAATCCAATACATATACATATGTAGTTGAATACATAATTAAAGTAAGAAACATATTTTGAATTAGTCCGTCCGTGTGGTCTGTTTCGTCACATATATTTTTAATACATAATATTTTTTACAGAGCTATTATTGTTACATTTAACAATACTATATAATTAATTTTAATTGCAGACACCGAGCAGTAGGCTAGCGCAAAAGGCTCTCAACCAGTAGCTTAATTTAAGCGACTAATACCTGAGGGCACACTTATGGGGTTCGGGCCACAGATCAGGCGGCCGCTGAAGTAAAAAGACGGAATTCTAAATGAGGGTCTGGTCACTTACGACGTTCAACTGTACAAGTCGAACGTCGCATTTCACTCTGGTAGGCTACTTATTATGTGGCTTCATGTCCTGCTAAATTTCACGTACATGCAAGTAAGCCTAAATCTCGAGTTAATTCAAATAGTTATTTACAATACTGAGTATTAATCACACATATAATTATAAGTTAGTACTCAAAGAAACTACGTAGGTAAGTCCTAATTTTAACAGCTGTTCGTATGTATACGTTACGTTACGAATATAGGATTATTAGCATTCAAAGTTAATTCATCATGTTTTTCAATGAATACGAATTACGTCATAAGACTAGTAATATGACAGCAAAACGTGTGCAGATTACATAAACCACCAATGTTAGTTATATTCCCCAAATTAAAAACATTAAGAACAATTTGTACTTGTGTATACTTACTACTTACATAATAATATTAATAATAGCCTTTATTCAGATAACTTTCTAAACAATATTTTAAATAGAATATATATGAATTTATTGACATCCACACTAAGTAGGTATCTGTTTGCCTCTCTGTGGCAAAGGCCTCCTCCAACTGTTATTACTTACATACAAAATTATAGAGGCGCAGGTTAGCTTCAAATCACGAAAGAGTTGCTCCCAATGTAGGTCGCAACTACGGAGGGCGATATTACATCGCCCTCCATGACCCTTAGTTTGTATTTGTACCGATAAAAAGCCCCCTACAATACTCAATCCATTAAAGAGTTAATAGAAAGCCCTACTGCCTAGTTGTCTCGTTCTCCACGCATACGTGTCAACCCTGCCCCAGTGGCCATATAATTGACACCATAATTTGAACTCTATTGGCATGTTATAAAGTTCACTACTAATAACTTAGAAACATACTTAACTTAAGGGTTACACGAAAACAATATTAAAATTGACACTATTGAGGTTTTGTATTCACGTAAAAAATCTGTATCGATTTCAATATTTATGATTATCAAGCTACTAGAAATTGGTTATGTCTGACTGTTATATTATATTTGTCGTCAATTCTTAGTAGATATCTTCGTAGAATTTTCAGTATATTGGACGGCCCCTGCGGCGCAGTGGCCCGCTATCATCTCTGCGATTTGGTGTTACAGGTTCGCTACCCGCACAGGACAACCATTTGTGTGACCCATAAATGATTATCCCGTTAAAAAAAAAACTCCTAGTAAAATAAGTTTATCCACAAAAACAAAACGGTCAATAATAGTAGCATATAAACAAAAATGTTTTTTTTGTTGACTTATCTAATGTGTTATTTTTGCAATTATTTCTGTTAAAAGATATGGGTTATTATACGCCCGAAATATATTTTTTATTCATTATTTATTTGTATATCTATGTATTTATCTATCTATTATTTATCAATGTTGGGTAAAAATATATTCGTTTAACGAATTATAGAAAATTACACCTACCTAAGACTGACTAATTAAATATTTGACACTATTTACGTTACACGCACTTTACACGTAGTTATTAATGTTTTAGGCTATTAAACTCATTAATAATCCTTTAAAAACTTTCGTGTTAAATATATTGTTACATATTTGAAATAGCAGTTCATTGTACATATAATTTTCTAGTTGGAAAATGTAGTACAATTATACTGCGGAATCGAAGAATATTGAACTCCAGACTAACCTAACAGAAATGTGACTTTTATTAATATACTTATACAAGGTGTAATGTAAATAGTGGCGTAATTTAAGGAGCTTAATTTGCCTATGAAACCGAACATTGTGTGGCACATAAACATGCTAAATACACCTGATGGTAAGTGATCACCACCGCCCATGTATACTCGCAACACCAGTGGTGTCGCAGGTGCGTTGCTGGCCTTGTAAGAGTCAGCAAACAAGTGTTGCTGACCCTTTCCCCCACCCCATGAGCTCTGGCGACCTTACTCACACGCAGAAACACAACATTAAAATGATCAATCTTCTGCAAGATGGAGGTACTTCCCCAGTCGGGCCGCTCGTTGAGCGAATGAACGCTGAATGAATTTTAAACCTTTACAGAAGCAACTCACATGAACTAGCCAGTGGACCAGCTGCACGAAGGGCACTAGGATGGTGGCGTCGTGGACTTTCTTTATCACCAGCACTGTCAGCGGCGGCTTGTACCACGTCAACCGCTGCGACGCTGGGTCCTGGATTTGCCTAGAATTTTACAGAAGGTTTTGATTATTGTTAGGTATCTACATTGTGCGGTATCGATCTGTGATTGATGGCGACTAACACCAACCCATCAAATCCCATCGGGGGCGTTGAAGTCCTTCCGAGTGAATATCTAACAGAGAACGGGCAGTAGAGCGTCTGAGTACTATTAATCATCATAATGCGATCACTAACCCGTCTGCCCACCGTTGATTATGGCATATTCGCAATCCCATAGTGGCGATCCTTGGAGAGGCCTTTGTCCAGCAGTAGAGATATCTTTCGGGTAATATGATGATAGCCATTTGACGGTCACCGTAGCCTAGTTGGTAGTGCTCCTGCCTACGAAGCTGGTGGTCTTGGGTTCGAATCCCGGTAAGTGCAAATATTTGTCTATGTATATAAGTATTTATCTATCTATATAAGTATGTATATCGTCGCCTGGTACCCATAGTACAAGCTTTGCTTATATTGGGGCTAGGATGATCTGTGTGACATTGTCCCTAGATATTATTATTAGATATAATTATTGGCGATTTATCTGAACCAGAGGTTATTTAACTCATAGACTGTAAAGTTAATAATAATAATACATTGGGACAACTAAGTCACTGCCATCTAATCGCACACAGGGCAAAGCCTGTACTATGGCAACCAGACAACTGGTAAACATACTTATATATTTCTAAATACTGTACAGATAACGGCACGACAATATAGGCACGGAACAAATTATCGTGATCATCACATGAATTCTGTGAGTCTCTGGGTTGGGAACAAATTCGCGAAATTAATTTAATATTGGACTTGGCCAGCAGTTGCCTGCCTGCCATAAAACTCGAGGCCAACATAAAGTTAAATTTACGTCATCATCATGTCCACCGAATGACGTCCACAGCTGGACAAAGGCCTCCCCAAAAGATTTCCACGATGGAGCTTTGTCAACAATTTGGAAGGATATGCAATAATTGACACACTTGGCAGACGGGTTGGCGATCGCTGTATGATGGTCATAGTACACAGAGAAATGCTACTGCCCATTCTCTGATATACACACATCAACAAAGTCTAGGGATACGTTATTTTGAAATCAAACATGGCTTTATTGTTTAAAACCTATTTAGTTTCCTTAAAAAGTTTATTTACAGATTTAAACCTTGTCTATTCTTTATTCAAAATTTAAAAATTAAAATGAGAAACAAATGAAAACACGCAAAGCACAGCGCAATCTTGAGTTGTATCTAATTTCAAGAAGTTGCATTAAAATTTTTTTTGCGTGTTAATTGAAGAAAACCTGATAAATTGTTTTATTTTCTTTTCTCAATTGGTTGTGTAAGCTTTTTAGCGTCATGCCACGCCATCATTTGAGTCGAGATGAAATGTTACGGGCAGTTGGCATGTTACAAAACGGTGCTATTCAACGCGTCGTTGCTGAGTCTCTGGGCACAAGCCAAAATGTGGTATCCAGGCTGTGGTCACGTTATCGCGCTACTGGAGATGTGGCAGAACGGCACACAGGTAGATATCGTGTTACCACTCAGAGACAGGATCGATTTCTCCAAATGACCGCCAGAAGACTACCCAATATCACAGCGATGCAACTAGTGCAAAGGCTCCAGGAGGGTCAGCAGCTGCTGGTGAGCGACCAAACCGTGCGAAGGAGGCTGCATGAAGTTGGTCTTCATGCTCGCAGACCGCTACGAGTCCCAGCGCTGCGACGTGGCAATCGCGGTAGGCGACTTTTATGGGCTCAAGAACATTTGACATGGAGTGATCAACAATGGTCATTGGTGCTGTTCACTGATGAGTCCCGCTATGGATTTCATCCAGATTCGAGACGAACACGCGTTTGGAGAACTCCAGGCAGGGTCAGCCGTCTCCGACATCCACAGGAGGTCCACTCTTACCAAGGCGGGACAATTATGGTGTGGGCAGGAATACGAATCGGCGGACGAACCCAACTCATTTGGATTCAGGGCAGCATGACTGCCCATAGATACCGTGAGGAGGTAGTAGAACGTGTCATTGTCCCGCTCAGGGCCCTAACGGGGCAAGAATTTCAGCTCATGCATGCCAATGCACCTTCCCATACAGCGCGGCTGGTGAGGGCCGCCCTTCGAGAACACGATGTTCAGGTATTAGATTGGCCTCCACAGTCGCCAGACTTAAACCCAATTGAACACGCCTGGGACATGTTACAGCGAAGAGCATTGAGGGATTTTCCGCCCAACTTGACAACAGAAGAACAACTTTTCGAACATTTAAAAAGAACTTGGGACTGCATACCCCAGCAAGACATTGACACCTTAATTTTAAGTATGGAAAATCGTTGCCGCTGTGTGATTAATGTTAGAGGAGGAAATACCGATTACTGATTATCAGATTTGGTAAGATTTTTATTCATTTAATTCGATTGAATAATTTTATAAGAATAAAATGTTTTTGTTCACTCAGTAATTTTCTATGGCTTAATTAATTTAAGACTTTTATTAATTAGAAAAACAAAATCGCATCGTGTTGTTAATGTTTAAATATCGGCCATGAAATTATCTTTAATTCTTCCATTTACAGTCATAACAAAATGTTTATAGTTTTCTAGATAATCAATGAAATGTTCAATATCCCTAGATTGTGTTGATGTGTGTACATATGTATATCCTCCGGGTAGACTTCTCTGCCCTCCACGGAAAGCAATGGGGTTGCGATATTCTATTCCGTCGGCCACACAGCCATTCTATTGCGTCATTACTCGTTATATTTAAACAAGACAACGGCGCATATGTGAAAAATTGTAAGTAAACAAATCGATTATTATAAATTATACAAATGTTTAAGGTTACGAATAAAATTATTTAACAAACTGCCTTTTCACGTTTGCACAGAAAATTATTTTAATTTATTTAAACACGAATCGAAACGCGAATTAGTGGTGTAACTAATTTGACCTTTGCATATTAATAAAAACAACAAAAAATAAATGCGCCAGCTACGCTGTAGCTACTTATAAGATCCTATAGAGAGAAAATAAAAACTATTTTTGTCCATCATCTGTAAGCATTCATAAATTGATCTCCATGGTACACGTTGTATATTTTTGAAGTGATACATTTTTTTACGGCGTTGCGCACTTTTTTGGAATGGGTAAAAAATGTTAAACTGCCGTCGGGACACATAAACTGATCGAATATTCGTAAGACGGATGATCTTTTTTGAATTCACACTGGCCGATGGCCGTTTAAACACTCACATGACCGCAGCAGCATTCTTGAAAAGAAACTGCTTTAGCGGCGTTGTGAACGTTTTTTCTTAATTATGTTAGATTTTATACAGCCGAGTACCTAACCGAATTTAGTTCTATTTTTAAATTTATTCCCACCATAGGGGGGAAGCAATTACTATGAGTCTTTACCGCCCAAATGTGGGAAGTAGCATCTTTCACTCGCTATGTACTCGAATCAACTTAACAATACTTTCTGAGTATGAGAAATGAAAAATTTCAGTGTGTTTAACTGTGCGTGTTTTCTATACAAACGGAGATACTAACAAGCAACGTTAGAACACGCACTCACGTACCAATCGCCTAACACCCGAAGACGCGTGCCATGCGCGGTTGGGGCATTTCTTCGAAATTGGGATTCTTCTTTAGAGTTCAGGCAAAAGACCGATGGCTTTACTTGCTCTCCGATGCAAGGCGGTGGACCGCCATCGGTCTTGTGCCTGAACTCTTTCCGGTCATATCAACTAGCTGTCCTATCGGACCAGTGAGTGGCGGAATAGAAAAAGTACCTATGTGTGGTATGATATGTCCCGCACATATGGCTAGTCTTCATTAAGACTGGCAGCCATGACCGAAATTCGATTAAGAGGAGATTATTACCTAAAATGTTTTGTGTATTGACACATTGCTTAGTGTTTAGGTACTGTATTCTGACCAGTATGGATGGATTAGGGATTTTGTCATCCTCTGAACGCAAGTGTGCATAGGCAACGGCTGACATGTACAGGCAGTATGTTTGGTTATTGATTTATGTATACTTACATAACCATTGCCGAGTTCTTCATTATCCTGCCGCATGGTCCAAACTGTTGTATAGGGGAAGGCGCGTTCAAGGACCTCGTCCGCCTGAAACAAACGAAAGCAATATTTGAATAAATTTGAATACATTCTTGGGTAACAATCCGATCTAAGACCGGCTATTGTGGAGACCCTTGGGGAGGCATTTGTCCAGCAGTGGATGTCTTTCGGCTGATATGATGATGAATCCGATCATATCCGATATTTCATTTCGAGACGAGCGCTATCTACACATGAAAATGAAAAAGTTAAACAACACTAATTATAAAAAAGAAACTTTTTTTATTCTTCTTGTGGGTCATCAAAATAATTATCCTGTGTTTTGCCAATACTACGAGGTTCATATTGTTAAAGTTTGTTTAAAAACAGTTTGTTTAAAAACCGCCGATTACACAGTGTTTTTTGTTTAAAAACACTGTGTAATCGGCGGTCTTATTTCTTCCATAGAGCTATAGTGGACTAGTGGAAAATGACAAGTGCCCCTTTGGGCACTTGTCATTTACAACAATTTAAATTGATTTGCAATTCTTTGACACTATTTTGTTTTGTAGAGATGCATATTTATAGAGATGACTTTGTGATAGTTTTTTTTTTGTTATATTTGTTTTAGAGAGATTTTAATTAAATCATGTTTTAGGGTTGACCAAAATTGTTCATCAAAATATACTTAGTCAAATTTTATGTTAATGTTGTTTAACAATATGAACCTCGTAGTATTGGCAAAACACAGGATAATTATTTTGATGACCCACAAAAAGAATAAAAAAAGTTTCTTTTTTATAATTAGTGTTGTTTAACTTTTTAAAGTGTATTCTGTGTAGTGACGGTGTCGAAAATTAGCACCCCATTTAACCCCATGTGGGGCGTAGAAGACGTCCCGACGCAATATCTACCAGAAGACGGCTAGCAGCGTCATAGACACATAGTGAAAACCGCTTGTTACTATAATATGTTATAACGAAGATCAGACTAACAAAGCACTACACTGCTGTCCGCAATATCTTGGTTAAGGAATTGGAATAAAAATCCATAATTTTATACCATTTAGCTCGTTTGCTTGCTCGTTTTCGCTTAGACAATATCACCTGTTTTTTTTCAAGGCAAAATAAGTTACTAGCTGTGCCCCGCGGTTTTACCCGCGTTAAACTTTATAAATTATAGCCTATGTGTCAATCCAGTCCACCAAATTATAGCCTAGGTGTCAGCTAACTCCATACCAAATTTGATTAAAATCGCTCCAGCCGTTTAGACGTGAAGATGTAACAAACATACAGAGTCACACACAAACTTTCGCCTTTATAATATTAGTGTGATATGTACTGAAGCAAGTAATACTTCACTAGTATAGCATAAATGTCACTTTAACAACTTAACTTCAATCAAAACAATATAGGTAACAAAATTTCAATTAAGAATTAAATAAAAAAGGTTGTATTGAAACTTTTTTTAACAATAAATATGTTAATGTAAACTACCCACTGTTCCCTATGAAACGAAATAAATCTGAATGAAATTAGAATGCATTTAAATTAAGAACGTAGAAAATGGAACAGTCTGGAAAATAAATACTGGTTCTGCGTCACAGAGAAATTTACATAAAAAAAATATCTTCATATTCAATAGGGAATGTTTTCCATGTGGTCAAATCATGTTATGTAAATTTTGTTTAAATGGGTTGCTATAACAAAAGTCAAAGGAAGTTGTTTTTAGGGTTCCGTACCAAAAGAGTAAAACGGGACCCTATGTCTAAGATTTCACTGTCTGTCTGTCTGTTCTGTAAAAAAACAAAATAAAATAGATATTTAAGGAGGCTCACAACAAACGTGAGTTTTTTTGGTAGTTTCTATAGAATATAGATAATGGTACGGAACCCTTCGTGCGCGAGTCCGATTCGCGCTTGGCCGGTTTTTAAATGACTAAGGAGTTTATCAATTTGAATAGGTATGAATATGAATAGGTAAAAACGCATCAGTGCTATATTTTTTCTTAACGCAAATTAGCGTCTTTTAACAGATAAATGACGCTAATTTGCGTTCAGAAAAAAAAATTGGTCGATGCGTTCATTATAAACTTCACCAAAAACTGCTAGGCTGGTTACGGACGAGGGCGCGGAACATTGGAAGTTATAATCCTGAATATTTTGTACAGACGCCAGCACATGAAGCTACCCAAATCTGTAAAATATCCCCTATTGAAAGTGAACCTTATGATTTTGTAATAAAGTTTAAAATCTATAAAAGAAATTTGATAGATTGGGTTAGCTGGATGTGCTGGCGTCTTTACGTCCTTCCGTGGACAGTTTCGTCAGTCGAGAATCACCTAGAATAGTTGGCGTTAAAAGATGAAGGATGTTCACCCTTGATCTGTCAATCGTATAATAGTTACCATGTAATTTTCAACTCTTTTGTGTTTGGTTGTACGAGTTATAAACAACAAGCTGAGCCCAGCGGTTTTACCCGCGTTAAACTTTATAAATTATAGCCTATGTGTTAATCCAGTGTGTCAACTAACTCCATACTAAATTGTATTAAAATCGTTTTAGCCGTTCTGACGTGAAGAAATAACAAACATACACACTCACACAGTCAAAATATTCGGCTTTATAATATTAGTGTGATGAATTACGAACATACGCCATGGCCGACTTATTTAACCTGCGCAATAGTAAAAAAATAGTCGTCATTTAATATGCATAAATGCATACCTATACTTACGGCCGGTCTCAATAATCTACTGCCAGTTAAACACCGATAGCTATCCGAGATAGGTAGTGAAGTTTGATCTATCTATTACTGACGTCTCAATATTAAAATCTTCACAGGCCTATCGAAGATTAAAGATAGATAACACTTCTATCTCTAGTAACTGAGTCCCTCTGAAACGTTTTGTTTTTGCATTTCAAATGAAATCGCCTTTATGAAAAATAATTATATATATTGGTATGCTGTATGTTCTAATTTATATTAAATAATTTAATAACGTATTTTTTTGCTTAATTAATTCAAATACGCATTTATAATTTACGGATTGCGTCAATTAACAAATAGAAAACTTCAACTTCATATAATGCTCTCATGGCAACAAAACGTACCGTTTGACGTTCGTTAATGGCTGTCATTCGCTGTCTGTGCAATCAATATCAAAATTTAATATCAAGTGTCCGTTGTTTTTTTTTCTAATTGAATTCTATTTATATGGCTCAACAATTAACCGTAAGTATTGTGATTGATCTTATACGTTAAATAATATATCAAACAACAAACAATAGACTATGATTGTCCGGATTCGCGCCGAAATGTAATTACTTACACTTCTAATTTCAGATGAAGTCAATGCCCCTAGGAAAGGACGAAGTGGTTTTCCTGCTGGACCTTATAAGTAAAAATAAAGCCATCACTACAAAGGCAACAAATGCGACCAATAATAAAATAAAAGAAGATGCATGGAAGACAATAGCGCGGGAGTTAAGTGCTATGGCGGGAGAAATGCGTCGTCCTGAGCAACTACGCTTAAAGTGGGAAAATCTATAAAAAGCTGCTAGAAAACGTAGTGCGATTATAAGGCATAACAATTTTAAGGTTTGTGCCTATTTATCTCATAATTTACTTGAAAATGTAGCATTCGCAACATTTTATTCAGTCATCTTTATCTAATCATAAATAATCTTTACAGACTAGTGGTGGAAAGACGTACATCCCTCCAGATGAAACACTGGACCGTGTAGCATCTATGCTAGGTACTACGTTCACTGGCTTCACAGTGTAGTTTGGATGTGATGGGGTGGAACAAGTGGTGCTTGGGCCAATCTCAACAACCAATGGTGTGGAAGTTCCAGATTTTCAGGAACCTTTTCCAGAAATACCACAAGCTGAACCATTAGAACATGTTTTGACATCGGTTGATATTGTTCATTTTGCATTAAGCAAAATAAATAAAATCGAAATAAATGGTACTCTTAAAATTAACTATATCTTATTGGCCACTTCACAATTTTGTTTATTGTTGTGTTAAGCGTTAAGATTGTTTAGTGTTAAGTGACAAAATGTGTTATTTTAAGAGTACTGTTTATTTATATATATATAGGTTTTTAATTCTTTGTTCATATAAGTCTTGTTATTATGTAATAATATGTAAATGTTGCATTAAACCATCTTAATTACTTATTTTTATGTTATTAATTGTCACTGATGGCAATGGTCTACAAATAATAATATCTAGGGACACTGTCACATAGATCATCCTAGCCCCAAACTAAGCAAAGCTTGTACTATGGGTACCAGGCGACGATACACATAGTTATATAGATAGATAAATACTTAAATACATAGAAAACATCCATGACTCAGAAACAAATATTCGTGCTCATCACACAAATATTTGCACTTACCGGGATTCGAACCCAGGACCACCAGCTTCATAGGCAGGAGCACTACCAACTAGGCTTTATCTTCGTTGAAACTGATGAGGAATGATGATAGTGAAAGTAATGAGTGTAGAATGATGAGTGCATTCAAGTGTAATGATAATAGTGTATGTATTTATACTACAATGCATTAGACCATAAGTAGTCTAGTGCAATGTAAGTAAGCATGGTTATGGTCTGAGATAGGAGATCCATAATCTCCTTCAGTCACTGGTTCTCACATACCTAATTGACAGGTGTGTTTGGTAGATATGCTACCTTTCACACCACAGGTTGTGGGATCGATTCCCACCTGGAATAAATATTTGTGTCATGTTTGTTCATCCACGGATTCTACAACTCCGGACTCTGTATCGAATACGCCAATCTCGTACATTTCATTATCACTATCATCACTGAACAAATCCATTGTGTAATTTTAAAAAGACTTTATTTAAAAAATACTGCGAGTAGGCCTAACGATCTTAATCGGCATAAATATATTTCTCTTCGAAATCGCTGCAATAAGGTGTGTAGGTATTCACAACGCCAACACATCCATAACTCTGTTGAGAATGGAGATCCAGCTAAAATATGGAAATTTCTGCGGTCATTGGGAATTGGGAAAGCTCGAAATGATGCTACTCCTAACAATTTAGATATTAATTCACTTAATAAAAATTTCACTACTTCGCCCAATTTCGACAGGGCAACAAAATTAAACACTTTACGTGACCTTTCATCAGTTCCCTGTCCCAGCTACTCTCCCTTTTCTCTTAGTCAGTTGTCTGATTGTGACGTTAGGATGAGTATTCTATCCATTACATCTAACGCAGTAGGCAATGACAATATCACCCGTAATATGGTCCTTCCTATCCTTGACGAAATTCTTCCTGCCATTACCCACATCCTAAATTCATCTTTAAGCTGCGGTGTCTTTCCAGTAATATGGAAAGATGCACAAATTACTCCCCTTCCAAAGAAGGCCAATCCAGCATCCTTTTCCGACTATCGCCCAATTTCAATCCTGCCTTTCCTTTCCAAAGTCCTTGAACGCCTTGTCCACAACCAACTAAGTAGCTTTCTCACGATAAATAATCTCCTTAATCCCTTCCAGTCTGGTTTTCGTCCTGGCCACAGTACAACCTCAGCCTTGGTTCATATTACGGATGACATTAGAGCCGGGTTAGAACGTAGTCATTTAACAGCGCTTGCACTGCTCGATTTTAGTAACGCGTTTAATACTGTGGATTTTGATGTGTTACTGGGGATATTACGCTCTCTTAACGTATCTCCAACTGTTATTGACTGGTTTCGTAGTTACCTGTCTGGCCGCCGGCAGTGTGTTCGTATCGAGAATTTATGTTCTTCTTGGTGCCATACTACTGCAGGCGTGCCTCAGGGTGGCGTTTTATCTCCATTACTATTCGCAATTTTTATAAATTCCATTTCAAAAAGCCTTCTTTCTTCCTACCACCTTTACGCAGACGATCTTCAGATTTACAATCAGGCTCCATTAAATAGGCTGGCAGAAGCTGTTAGCAATATCAATACTGATCTGGTTACTATCAGTGAATGGAGTCGCACGCACGGATTACTTATTAACCCTCAGAAGACCCAGGTCATTGTTGTTGGCAGCTCGAGGATGATAGCTAAAGTATCTTGGTCTCAACTTCCACAACTTTGTTTTGGTAGCAATGTTTTGCCGCTATGTCGCGAAGTTAAAAATTTGGGCATATACTTGGACAATTGCCTATCTTGGGGCCCTCAGCTTCAATACGTCAGTCGCAAAATATTTGCGTCGATTGGATCCTTGCGAAGATTTAAAAACTTCCTCCCAACTAACACCAAAATTGCGCTTGCTCAATCCCTTCTTCTTCCAATACTAGATTACGCAGATGTCAGCTATCTTGATCTTACCGAGGCCCAGCTTGATAAACTTGAGCGTCTCCAGAACGTCTGTATAAGATTCATATTTGGTCTACGTAAATATGATCATGTCACGGAATTTCGTAACAAGCTCAAGTGGCTGCCCATTCGCTTTCGCCGGAATGCTCATATTCTGTCACTTCTATACAATGTTTTGTTTACTCCTTCTACTCCCTCTTATCTTAAAAATCGCTTTTCTTTCCTTTATGAGTCACATTCGAGGTTAATAAGATCAGCGCAAAATCTTCGATTAAAAATGCCAGAGCATTCCTCAATATTTTTTGACAAATCGTTTGCCGTGCAAGGTGCCCGGCTGTGGAATGCACTGCCATTAAAAATTCGTCAAGCGAAATCACTTCGACAGTTTCAGAATCTTGTGAAAGAACACTACTTGTCTCTTCAACATTAAAAATAGCTCTTGTGTGTGGTTATAATTTTCAAGAATGTATATATTTTTTCATTTTGTTTATATATGTATATATGTGTGTATTTATTTATTTGTATATAGTTATATATAGTATAGATGGTATGTAATATGTAAGTTAAGTATAAGTTTGTAGCGTATTAAGTTCACTATTTTAGTCATGGTACCAGTGCGTACCATTTCATCATTTTTGTACACTGGCAACTACCCAAACTCTTTTTATTCCATACTCCAATCCCTGCCTAGGTTGTCTGGAAGAGATCACATTTAGTGATAAGGCCGCCAATTGTACATTTCTGTAATGCATCCTTGTTCTTTCTATTTTATTTTACTTGGTGTACAATAAAGAGTTATCTATCTATCTATCTATCTATCTACTGCCAATCCTTAGTTATCAGGTTATCCTCCGAAATCGAGCGATAGGTCAAATCTGCGATAGAGCTATCTTAGATAGCTGTCAAAACGTTATTGAAACACTCTGCTTTTTTTTTCTATGAGCCCACTTATCTATGGTAAGCGATAGACCCTCCCAAAGATAGATTCCAGTCACAGATAAGTATTTCTATCTATCTCTGATTATAGAAACGGAAAAAGTCGCCGATAGATACTAATGGTAGCTATTTTAACTTCTAGTAAGAGATAGATAGATTATTGAGACCGGCTGTTAAACAGCACATAACGGGTTCATGTTCATTCGAATACCAGATCAGGGCAAAAAGTGATTATGAAATTTTTAAATTCTCAGTATTGGCCCGAAGTCTGGCAGTTGGTAGTATTACACCCCCGTGCCTCGGAGAGCTCGGTCCTGCATCTGACGTTTCAACAGTCATGTCGCTAGTCGTCCCATCAGATCATAAGAGTGATGGAATAGAAAGTGCCCCTCTGTTTGCGTACACACTCGGGCCTGTTGATGTGGTTGGCAAATGCTTGCTTTTCATGCCGGAGTTCGTGAGTTCGATTCCTACCCAGGACAGATATTTGTGTGCATGAACATGTCTGTTTGTCCTGAGTGAGTGTAATTATCTATATAAGTATGTATTTACAAAAGCAACGTAGTATATGCAGTACCTTTATCAGTTATCTGGTTTCCATAGAAACTCTGCTTAGTTTGGGATCAGATGGCCGTGTGTAAATAATGTCCTAGGATATTATTATTATTACTGTAATATATCCCGATGGCTATTCTCCAATGAGACTCCATTTAGACGAAATTCGACCAGGAAGACATTAATTAAATGTGACATGAATTTAACGGCGTTGCATATTTAAATGTAATTGTGATTCTACTGTTCACTAACTTATACAATACCACGACATTAAATGACTATGCATTTAATCAAGTAAGGAAGTTAAGTATGTATATATTACAAAACTATACGTCAGTGTACGTCCATTATAAATAGATATATTGTTTATAGGCTTAATTAGCCCATAGGCTTCAGCCCGCCAATTCTCCTCGAACCTAACGAAATCTTAAATTTCATCCAAATATGTTGAGCCGTTTTTGCGTGGTTTAGTAACAACCATACAAAAATGTATATTTATAATATTAGTAGGATTGTGTGTGTCACGTTTTTGTTTTTAATACACCGAACGCACTTTAGTAATCTATACTAATATTATAAAGAGGTAAACGTTTGTGAGTTTGTGACGTTATAAGGGGTAATCTCTGGATCTACAAAACCGATTTTCAAAATTATTTCACCAATAGAAAGCTACGTTTTTGTGGAGTGTCATAGGCTAAAAAAATATAGGCATAGGAAAAATTCCAAAATTTATAACGCATCCTTACTTAAACTTGAATAATGTAATTCAAGTTGCGGGACAAAAGGGCAGGGACAAAAATATTTAATGCGGAACGAAGTCCGCGGGCACTGCTAGTAATTAATAGTATCGTTCTCTGTGTGGCTGACGGCAAGGAATATCATCACCCCATCTCATCTAGTGGGGGGCGTAGAAGTCATTCCAAGGGAATATCTATCAAAGAACAGGAAACAGCGTCTCTCTGTGTACTATGACCACCATACTGCGATCGCCAACCCGCCTGCCAAGCGTGGCGATTATGGTATATAATATCCGACCAAATGTTGGACATCACTACATTATGGAGGGCTTTTGGGGAGGCCTTTCAAGCTGTGGACTTCATTCAGCTGACATACTGATGAATCGCCCTTTGAGAAACTTTTTCAAAAATGGACTATTATTCAACGAATTACTTAAAAAAAAACCACAATTTGAATGACTCTACTTTCGTAAAGTCTTGATTTTCAAAGCAATTTATGAACACAAAACAAATCTTAAACCAAAATATTTTATATTAACATTTAAGCTGAAGCAAGAGGGCGCCGAACTAATGGCAAAATATATGATATAATATATAAAACGACTAACTTAACCACAGGACATGTGCAGGCAACTATATGCTGAACTTGAGTACGAAACCTCTTTTTCGTCAATTAAGTTGACGTAAATTTAAGCGCACTCATTATCTCTACTTATTTTTAGTCGTGTGTTTTCCAGTCTATAAATAATAAATGGATCATCCCACATCCTGGGTACCGTAAAAGAAGACTAAGAGATACACCAGATAGTCGGAGCAGCCAAGCCCAACTGCAGTTGCCTACGCGCATGCCAAGCGCGGTGTTTACAGCAAACCAAAATCCAAATGGCGACGATGAGGTAGCCTTTGAAGAAGGCCAGCAGTGCATGACTTTAGGTTGATGATTTATAAAGGTTAATAATGCATTCAGGGCAAAGGGGTGGAGAGCATCATCAACAGTTTTTATTGTATTCTTATTCAAAATTCAGGCCATTCTATAATTAGTATCCATTCATCAATATGTAGTTTAAATACGTCGTCACAGTAAAAATTAAACTTTATATAAATGAAAATAGATACCAACACATATTTTCTAACAAATATTGGGAAAAAAACTACAAACAACTTTTATTTCATAGCCTTAATTTTATAATCCAGTTCAGAGGCGCCCAAAGCGCTCAAAGTTTTTGTCGCCAAACTGTAGATACGTGTTTATCGAGGCAAAGCATATGGTCAGTATATAGATGGGTTACCGCCCAAAGTAGTTTAATTTTTAAGCGTGTCTGAGTTTCGGAAGGAATGTTAAGTCGTTTCAGGTCAAGACAACAAGTCGGTAGGCCATGTCAGAAGCCTTTGGGTGGCTTAAGGTCTTCGCACATTATAACAACTCCACGCCAACGCGGCAGCAACTCTACTCACACTCTCGATGAGTAGTCAACTAGTTGATCCACCCAATGGTCACTAGTGGACAACGCGGTGTCAAGGAGTGGCCAACGCGGTGCCAACGAGTGGGTTATTCAACAGACAACTCGTCTAACCTCAGTTTTCGGTTAAATTTTGTCCAAAGAAGTCGTGTTGCTTATGAAATGTCGAACTTTACATTCAGTGAACTGGCGATTATAGCTATTATATTTGATAATGAAAATGAACGAAACAGCAGGAAAGGCGGACGGGTGGGCTGGCAAATGGTTGCCCGTCACGCGTCAGTCGCAAACGCATAGTCGTTACGTGGACAACGTGTGGTCGTTGCGTGGACGACGTATGGTCATTGCGTGACAAACGTGTGTCGGGGTTGACCTCTAGTGTACGATGCGTAGGCCACTCGTTGTACACTACTTTATAATCATTTTTTGAAATTGAACCTTGAACATATGATACAGGGCTTAAATTTCAATGTCTAGCATAGAGTCGAGTCGCCGGTGAGTTGTTATAATGTGCGAAGACCTTTAAGCAACTCTGACACTAGGGTAACCACTGCCCATACGAGTTGAAACGATAGATTAACAGTAAATCCGATTAAAAAAATAAATTGCATCTCCATCTCGAACCATCTCGAAAACTACTTCCAACATGATTCAAACTATCAGATAAATAATTTTCTAACTATGCGCTTAAACAATGGAAAAATCGCGTAACATAGATAAAAAAGAACAAACATTCGAATTAAGAACCTCTTCCCAAAGACTATGTCTGACGTAAAAATCTTTGATAGTAGCCAATAAACCTGCTTCTTTTCGAACTTTTTTAAATGTTTACCGACGATTCTGTACAACCAATTTGGAACGTTTACACTAAGCTAATGTATAGCTTAGTGTAAATATGTGTAAGTATAATATGTATTCATTTATAATAATATATTGTTGTTTAATACCTGAACGTGTCACGAAAGTTCCATCCAGAGTACGTATGTCACTTTACAAACTAAATATCGAACTAAAACACTGCTTACGATTACACCAACAACTACATACCATATTATGTATGACATGTTAATTTATTTTATATACAGGGAGGTTACATTTGCAAACCAGTTTAGTTTTTATAAAAACTCGTGACAGAAAGAATCTCTATTAATTACGTTGTTTTTTGTTAGACGTCAATTGTGTTTTTATTATATATATACGTTAATTTATTCAGACATAAACGGCTAAATTATTAAAATAATGTATATTGCTAACAAATGATAAAATGCTTGATACAAATGTAGCACCCAAAAGAAAATTAAACAAGAAATTTGAGGTTACGTATTCACAAATAAATGTCTTTAAATCAAATACCATATAATCATACTTATTTCCTTGAAATGGACAAGGTTGGAGAATGTTGTGCGTCAACCGCTTCGCCACTACACCGGGGTGTCAGGACCCGAATGCCATGCTCCATTAACTTAGCGACTCAATTAAGTTGCTTAACGCGTCTCAATAACATGGACATCGGCCTTTTCATCACCGTATCGGGAAAATTGTTTTATTGTATTAAAACAATTTTCTTTTTTTAGGGTTCCGTAGCCAAATGGCAAAAAACGGAACCCTTATAGATTCGTCATGTCTGTCTGTCTGTCCGTCGTATGTCACAGCAACTTTTTTCTGAAACTATAAGAGCTGTACTATTGAAACTTGGTAAGTAGATGTATTCGGTGAACCGCCTTAAGATTTTTACACAAAAAGAACAATAATTTCCTCCTCCGGGGGTCCTCATAGATAGAACTGAAACCCTAATTTTTGTTTTCATCGTACCCATACAGTCTTCAAAAATGATATTGAGGTTTCTAATATATTTTTTTTCTGAACTGAATAGTTTGCCCGAGAGACACTTCCAAAGTGGTAAAATGAGTGTCCCTCCCTGTAACTTCTAAAATAATATAATGATAAAACTAAAAAAAATATATGATATAGTACCTATATCATTACATGTATTACATTACAATGCAAACTAACAACGAAAATTGGTTTGAACGAGATCTAGCAAGTAGTTTTCTTTAATAAGTCATAAATCGTAAACCGCAATTTGCTTTCATTTAATCAACTGAAATACTTGCTGCTATGGAACCCTTCATGGGCGAGTCCGACTCGCACTTGGCCGGTTTTTGTTAATTAGTATTTTTGGAACGAAGTTCCTTATCGCGCGTTGTGAAAGGGGGCTAGAAATTCTTACGAAAAGTTGTCACGACACTTTTTGCAGCTGTGCGGCGTGCGCATGTTTCTCTGTCTGTCTCTCTCTCTCTCTCTCTCTCTCTATCTTATAGAAAGCAAGCCAGATATTTTCATTTCTATTTCACATTGACACCACACTATGGTGTCGCGACAATTATTTTTGTTGTGTGTATACAGGTTTTGTGTACATAATAAATAATAAGAAATAACTTCGTTCCATCCGGGTGTACCTTGACACCTCTCAAGTTTTTCAATTGTATGGGGTCTCCTTTATAATAAATAAATATCTCTAAAACAAATAACAGACATCCATCTGATCCTAAACTAGACAGAGGCTATACTATGGCAACCAGATATCTGACAAGCATATGTACATATGCCAGCTCATCCAGCTACCCCAATCTGTCAAATTTCTTTTATACATTTTCAACTTTATCACATTAGGTTCACTTTCAATTAGGGAAATTTGACAGATTGGAGTAGCTTGATGTGCTGGCGTCTGTACATACATATTATAGATATAACCAGACACAGAACAAAATAATCTTTCTCATCACACAAAGTCATATCAACGAGTCGAACAGGCTACATAGAATATAAAATAAATATTATACATAAAGAAACATTGCACACGTATGTTTTTATATCTATACTCTCATAGACTAATTAGTTAACTAAGTTCCTATTAATAATTATCAAAAAATACTCTAGGCGTATTGTATAAAAACGCGCATGCATTCAATAATATGATTGATGATATTCGTAAATTAATATCCACTTAATAGCTATACATATTGTAAAATACATATGTATGTATAGGATGTGTAATTATTGTTTTGAAAACATACAAATCGCAAATATTTTATCAAAAGCAAAATATATTATAAAATCATCCTTCATCATCATACCAGCAGAAAGACGACCACTGCACGCAATATGGTGCTCATAGTATATGAAGAGTCGCTCCTGTATCTACAGATTTGGAAATACAGACAGTATTCATACATGGGAACAATATATAAGTAAAATTATTATTCCCATCTCAATTCACCTCTCAATTTCTATTCACCCCGAAACACAGTATGAAACAAAAAAAAAAACACATGACATCCTTCAGTTTAAGCGTAAATATATAGGAGAAAAAAGTATCGACATTGTCATTGATTTTAGTATTGCTTTCTCGTTCACATATATCTGTAAAGAGTAAGACAGACTTAGGAGTAGAGATTGTTCAATATCCTGCATTTGGATTTTCTGTTGAATTCAATACAAATTCATTATCATATTTATGCCAAGGAACCGTGTCGATCAGTATTTAAATTACCCAAAAATAACATTACACAATATGAATAATTCAGTGAAATCAGTGTGAAACGTTAATTATATCAGAAAAAAACAATGTATTCTGGAACATTCTGTATAAAATTTAAATTATGGATCGTCGTTTAAATTATACAGAGGAAACTTATACACTAACCTCCTCGACATTTTTAATGAGCAAAACATTCAACTGCCAGCACGAAACCTATTAACGTGCAACAAAAAAATCCCACAATTAAATCCTTATACCTATATAGATTAAGGTTTTTGCTGTGTAATCTTTTGATCTGATGAAACTATTAATTTTACGATTTAAATGCTTTGCGTACGATTTAAATGCCTTTGTTGTAGGTGTGTGAGCACTCGATTCCCTATTCAACACTAGAGGACGAGAGTGGCGTTGAACAGTTCTGCATTGCGTTAATGATTTTCTAATATTGCCTAATAATACACGTTTGTAATTACGCAATTATAATCTTAATGTGCGCTCACAAATAAGGATTAAAAACCGTAGCAAACATTTTTAGCTATGCCGTAGTTGATTTTTATTTAATTCGCGCAGTGGTATTGGCAGTGCATTCTATAAACTGACACCTTGTACAGCAAAAAAAATGTTGGGGAAGTAGTTATCATCAGATCAACCCTTTGTATCGACGGTAGGTATATTTCAATAGTCATTTGTTTTGTTTATAACATATATCAGGTACAGACGCCAGCACATCCAGCTACCCCAATCTGTCAAATTTCTTTTACACATTTTCAACTTTATCGCAAAAACATAAGGTTCACTTTCAATTGGGGAAATTTGACAGATTGGAGTAGCTTGAAGTGCTGGCGTCTGTAAATCGTAATATCGTATTATTTTTATTCAACGCAAGATTGCAAATGGTACCTACGTAGTTACTTCAATAACGAGCACCAATTACAGTTTATTGAAAAAAGTTAATAACAATTCAACAAGGTATATAATTACGGCAATACTTATGTACTTACGTATATAATTACGCAAAAATAATAGTACAGCTGCACCACGTTGCACTTCGTACCATTATCACTTTATAAACACTTCGTACAATAAACTTGTGTACGACGATTGTTGGATAAAATTAAATTAGTCAAAACTACTCCTCAGCGATAATAGGATATTTACGTACCTACACAATACCATTACTTAAGTACTTGTGTATTTATGTACCTTATGTACTTGCTAACACCTCGAAAATGTAAAAAAAAACATACATATCTAGGGCTAAAACTAGATTATCAATACAATTGGAGACTACACATTGACCAAGTTTGTTCCACACTTAGAAATGTTTTATCAAAATTGTGCATACTTAAAAATAAAATTATGGTATTAACTGATTCTGTTACAAATTATGGACTGGAAAGCTACGGTCGCACTTCTAGAACATACCTGTCTTATATATATAATCTAGAGTTACGATTACTGAAAACTATTGTTCCACTAAAAATCAAGTACCAATACAGATATAACTATCATAGATTGTTTGACTATTGCAAAGCACTAAGCGTATATGATAAAGTGGACTTGGGAATCATACCTCGGTACAGCAATTATATGGGTAACCTAAATAAGACAACGCGGCCTAAGATGTTGCCAAATTTGTTATATCTTCCAATGTTTGAAATACCTCAAACTAAAAATGTGTACTGTGAAAGGGTTTAGAATTGCATTCTACCCAAAACACTGAATAAATTACCCATACCCATAGCACAGAAGATAGCAAACTGAAATAGTCGACAGGTAAACAACATATTAAAGCGACACTTTTTAAATAAAACTTAATTATAATATAAGCGGCAACACCTTAACCGTATGATCTTACACTTTTTAAGATTTAGAGTTACTCGTAAGATTTAATATAAAATAGTTGTATTACTTTGATTGAAATAAACAAATTTTCATTATTGATTTTTTAAGTACTGCTTTCTTTCAATCTAATGTGCTTGCATTATAATACTAGGCTATAATACTTGTTGTGCCTCTGGTTTATATTTCTTAAATATTATTATCGCAACCTGTGGAAAATGTGGTTGGAAATACATTTCATAAAATTATATGTTTAGAATTAAGTACCTAATGCTCAATGTATATCTGTTTGTTTTCCCGAATAAATAAAATAAAATAAAAAAAAATAATCTATCGTTTCAACTAGTATAGGCAGTGGTTACCCTAGTGTCAGAGTTGTTTAAGCCGTCCAGTAGGCTTCTGACATGGCTTAACGACTGTTGTCTAATGAAAACAACCGGGACCGACAACTTAACGTGTCCTCCGAAGCACGGAGACGGTCACTAATTAAACCACTTTGGGGTCACCCATCTATGGACCGACCGCGGGCCTAGTTGCTTAACCTTGCCGATCGCTTACGGACCGGTGAGAGCATCTAGATATGAGCGCCTCAAACCAACTGAATCTACCTACGCCTACTAACTAATTAGAATAATGACTGTTTTAATCTTTGGATCTTCACAGTTCTTTATAGATGAAAATAGCTTGTCAATAAATAAATTATTGAAGTTATACTTCTTTTGGCGCGATGGAGAAAAATGATGAGAGCGAGTTTTTACGTGGCGCGCACACCGACACCAAAAAATTTAACAGCATGAAGTTAGTTCTAGGTGGTATGACAGTGAATTTTTACGATGCGCGCGCATCGTGCGCGCGCGTCGTAAAAATAACAGCATGAAGTTAGTTCTAGGTGGTATGAAAATGTATGAGAGTGAATTTTTACGATGCGCGCGCATCGTAAAAATAACAGCATGACGTTAGTTCTAGGTGGTATGAAAATTGATAACTTCTAACGCGTGTACATAAGTACACATAAGTTTTTCTTTTATTATTATGTATTAAAATGTGCCCAGCATGACAGGGTCACGAGTATGTCGTCACGTAAAGCTGGGTACATTTTGCTTTGTCATCGATACATGACTGTTTGTCAAAAGGTAAAAAAATCCGATATGAACCAAACTTTATAAGGATGGTCAAATCTAAATATTTCAAACAATTCCCTATGGAATAAAATAAAAAAAAAACGCGTAAAATATATATGTAATCCAACTAATATTATAAATGCGAAAATTTGTGAGTATAGATGTATGTATTTTTGTTACTCTTTAAAGCATTATTAAACTAAATTCAATTATATTCTACTTGATCTAATATAAGTCACGATCGAATAATTTACTTGTACTTGTTAATTTGTAATACTATTCATGTTCCAACAATATACAGGCGCTTTTTAAAGTCTATGTAAATAAAAACAGTTTTTATTTTATTTCTTTCTTTCTTTTAAGCAAAAATACCGAACTGATTTTGATGAAACTTTATATAGCTCATATATCCGAATAACACATAGTCTATATTTTATCATGTTGGACGCGGGTAAAACCACGGGGCACAGCTAGTACAAAATATAGGAACATACAATAGACTTGATAACTTCCTTATTAAATATATATATATTTATATACAAGGTAATAACAGTTTACGAGGCAAAAGACGAGTGCAAAAATCATGACAAATGGAAATCCGTTGTGTCTGCCTACACCTCTAGGAAACAGGCGTGAGTTTATGTATGTATGTATATAAAAGTAGTAATATAATTAGTAGAGGAAACTTAAGGAGCACTATATCCCAAAGGTACTGAATAAAATAAAGAAAACCAGCTTGCTTAACCCTTGAAACTCTGTGCTAGTGACTAGTTCAATTTCCACCTTATCACTTTAGAATAAGGTCCAAAACAATGATAAAAATATTTCAAAGCCCGGTTAAGGGTTAATACGAATATTGGGTCCCCGCACAAAATGCATCAACTGATCGTTATTCATGTATGGGTAGTTAACATATTTCTTTTTTGCACCTTGCATGTTGTTGGCTACACGTTGTACAGTAGCATAGGTAAATAAAGTATTTTAGTTCCGTCCACTACTTATATTACACCTTGTATATTATGCCACATCAAGGACGAACGTAGAAATATAATATTTTTTTTAAATCTTTAAATAACCTTTTATCAATAACCACTTCCTGTAATGGTTTGCTTGAATGCAATACGTATAAACGTAATATAATACGTAATATGACAAATAAATATGTTGGGGCAACTAAGACACTGGCATCTGATCCCAAACTAGGCAGAGCATGTACTATGGCATCCAGACAACCGATAAACATACTAATATATTTTTAAATACATACATATTATAGATAAATACACCTAGCCAAAGAAAAAATAATCGTGCTTATCAAACTAATATTTGTCTTGGTTGGGGATTGAACCCACGACCTGTAACTTAGTATTCAGGGTCACTAAACACTAGACCAACAAATCACAAAACATAATATCAAAACATAGATTTTTAGTTTACAAATAATAAAAATATGATTGTACCTGCGATCTAAATACGCTTCTCGGGCCCTAAAAAGTTCTGCTTTTCCGGATTCATGCGAGAACTGCCTCCGCAGCATGTTTCCCCCACAATAAACACTTCACAATGATTTTAATGTTATTCTACATTGTCAGCCGAACTGTATAATCAAGAAACCGAATAAAAACATGTTTGGAATAGCATAGCTTTATGTGTTAATCAATAGATGTCACAAGACCGTCCATCCTCGTTTGATATTCGAACAGTGGTGGGGATACCGACCGGTGGGCGCGGAGAGGCGCGTGCGCAGGGCGACTGGCGTTGCGCAGAGGTCCACGAGGTTTTGTGTAGCTCGTCCCAAGTGACAGTTCTGACCTTGGCGTGTTCGCGCGTTAAACGTGAGCGCAGATTACTTGAGCCATGCCTTTCACGAATCTGATCATATGCATAAGAAAACGTATTGCAAATTGAAGTTTCCATATACACATATTTCACATTTTAAATCCATGGCAAAAGTTACTTTTTTCGCTTGCTATTCTAGCTCTTAAAAGACATTGGGTAGGCTGAGTGTGGGCAAATGACATTTTTTTTACAATTATTGACAACATTAATTTAAAAAATGTAAACAATACAGTTGTGCCATATATTTATACGACATTTAGTGATTTCAGTTGTTTATTTTTTAGGTAAATTCTTCTTTAGTGGCATTGAGCGCTTCTTGGGTGGATAAAAGCGTGAAACTCGTGTCATCGTCACCGCAAGCTTCCCGTGAGTAATATATATACTGTACTGTACTGTACATAAATACACAGATTTATGTACAGACGCCAGCACATCCAGCTACCCCAATCTGTCAAATTTCTTTTATAGATTTTCAACTTTATCACATAAGCATAAGGCTCACTTTCAATTGGGGAAATTTGACAGATTGGGGTAGCTTGATGTGCTGGCGTCTGTACATAGATATACCTCCGTCCGTTATTAATATACAAAATATATATTCAAAGCTTATATCTCAATGTGGAGTATCAACTATGTAGATTTTAGTTAGATAAGAAGTGTAACAAATAGGTTTCACTTCTATCGGCAGTCCCAAACTACTGCCCCGTATGTTATTAACAGGAAGGTTTTTTGGGAGGTATATATAAAATTATTCTAAACTTCAAATTGATAGATATACTCGTATACTGTAGTGACAGATGGATGGGGCTGGTTGAGTTTGGGACCTATGAAATGTGGAGATGAACGAGAACGAGATTGTAGGAGATGAACGAATGGGTTATGCTACTATTTACTAACAAGGTTGTTTTAGAGCAAACTGTAACTCAATCCATTAGTTTAATGAAAAATCTGAACTTATCAAAAGTCAAGTGTAAGACTATTGGACACCTTTTGTATTGTATACATTTTTAATAAATGTTGCCAATTTTGGTACCTATCATTATCCTATCCAATACACTTAAGCGCACTCACCGTGGTCATCTGTTTTGCACTTGGTACTAGCCGCTATATATAGGCTTTTTGGCTTATGAAATTTGTATTGTATATTTTTTTATTTCGGAAAAATTCATCCACTTGGTGTTAGTAAAATAATATTAAAAATAACTTATTATCTAGCGTTAGTACAATACACAAAAGGCGCCACTGTTACACACTCTTTGGTATTATTGTAGCTACTGAATGGACAAGTGGATTGGAACCTGTTATTGGACGTTATCAGAGTCGAGAGTAGCCTTATCTTTATAGATTCCTTATCTATAATCGTTTCTTAGATATTTATATACTTATCATCACAAATTCTGTTCATTATTCAGTGGCAACATTACGTTTCGTTTTCTGTTCAAATGATACTTAAATTAATCATTATGATTAATGGAGCGCAATCACAAATCCAACAACCTTCTCCCAAAAAGGACGTAAAAATCAACAGATTGGAAACCAATGACATTGAAATATTATTCACATTTTATATAAATCGATTAGCTTAACATATTTTTGTTGAGAGTTGAATGAATCAACCTTGTTAAGGCGCCGAAAATTTCCAAATTGGGTATTTTCCGCTAGTTTTTAGCTAATACTCACCGTGTTAAAAGAATGATATGTCAGATATGACTATATTTTAAACTACATATATGTGATTGATTCTTATACAAGATTAAACTACAAGTTAGTACTAAAATTGCTCAAAAAATAGGATCTTAAAATGTTCATTACAAGTTCTGCATAGTGAGACAACTGATATTGTGACCACAATCGCGTTTTAACAGTTTTTTGTTTACTTTATTTTGACCCGTACTTGGTAGCTACGGGCGGGTCCGGCGTGAGACGAACTGGATGTTCTCAGCCTCTTAATAATCTGTGTCACGAATCGACATTGACCGATATTCTGCTGCTCCATTGGCTGAACCGAGGTGCAACAAAAACTAAATATAAACGATGGGCAAAATGGGTATTCTCTGACACCAAAACTGTGCAATATAAAACCGTAAACTTATTTATTATCTATGGTCTCAGTTATCTTTTATCAGAAATCTAAGTGCTTTACTTTATTTTGTAGAGCTATTGTATTGTTTCAAGAACAAGGACAAGTGGATTAATTTGTCATTATCTTTCTCCTGGTCTTTCAAATATTTGGCGTCTTTCTATTCATGCAATAATGCATTACATATTAATACTATAGCCGTGTGGTTCCCGGGCCAGGCAGACTAATAGGGCCATCGCATACCATCCAGTAAGTGTCTGAAGACTAAGGTATACACCAGGTAGTCGAGCAACAGCGGGCGTTCCTGTGAACAAGCTGCCTCTTAACGGTGCGATATTTCAAATTCAAAACGCAATTCATTTAACTACAGCCATAGTTGTGGTAACCATGGCCAATGTGCAGCGGTGGAGTATATTAGTCAGATAGACTAATCTAAATATTTGGTTTCAGTTATCTATTACAAAAGTACTAAAATATAATTGGTCTCATCTTTATTTGTCAATCGGTTGAGTTCATGCTCAACTACTACAATTTCTAACAAAAACAAAACATTCAACAATAAAAGTCCAGGTTCAACCTATGGGGGGTTCAACATGGTGAAGATTGCGGTGATTGAACATGACTAAACCGATTGGCCTTATTCCAATTTGTTCTCTTGGCTCTCTTACTCATATCACACATAATTTATCTGTCTCTTTCTTAGTGTCCCTAAGTTGTATAGCCTATCATATGTTTTTCTAACACTACATGCGTTACTTATGGTTTCGTTGCTACATCCACCACAATAGACAAACGTCTATTGTGGAGAAGTAGTAGCGGGAGTCATTAAAGGTTGGAAAAGTGGAAAAGTTGTTAAGTAAACACTTCAAACTTTTCCACTTTTCCAACCCTTATCTTATCCGTCCATGTGCCCCTTCGCGGATCGCGGGGTACTTTTACAAACATATAATTGACGGACACAAAGCACAATCAGACTCAGAACAACTACTTATATGTCGCACAAATAGTTGTAATAGGGACACGAAGTGGCGAGGTATCTTAACCTCTGCGCCACAAGTGCATTAATTATGAATCATATTATTATGTAATATAAAATATCTTATATTTTACGATTTTTTTTATACAAATCATGGACTGGAAATAAACGGTAAGTAAGTATTAATCACTCAAGTCAATAACGAGCTTATGACCAGTAAAGTAAATAATAATATGTTGTGTCCAAATAACAAGTCGGTGCAAATTGAAAAGGTCGGTAATTCGTTCTAGGAACTTGTTTTTAACACAGTCAGTTTAAGTCTTCAAAAGGAGGTTTTATATTTTATCGTTTACTATATGAACCTAAAAGAATGCTGTTAGGGCGTAGCAATATAAAATCACAATAAGTACATTTAACATTAAATTATTATATAAACACATATTGATAAATCCTGACTGTTAAACTCTTGTTTAACAGTCAGGATTTGGGTCAGATCATGGGTTCAATCCCAGCCAGAACAAATATTTGTGTGATGAGCACGATTTATCTACATACATATACTTATATATTTAGATATATATAAGTATTTTTATCGGTTGTCTGGTTGCCATCGTACAGGCTGTGCCTAATTTTGGGTCAGGTGGCAGTGTAGTAGTTGTCCCAAGATATTCATAAAAAATACAAACATAATATTAATAAAATAAGATTGTATTGCTATACCGTATGGAATGAGTGCTATTTTATTTTGGTTATACTCAGAGTATTACAAATAATAATGTATACAACTATAATACTACAAACATGTCCTGACTATTTACAAGCGCTTTTTTAAAGTCTACGTGAATAAAAACCTTTTTTATTTATTTATTTATTATTTATTTTCCGAACGAAGTACCAACATTTTCTTGTTTGATTTTTCATACAGGCCACGTATAGTTGCAAATGTTCCAATGGAACCAATGTATCAATTTCAGAGTTGATTCGGAGGACATTGAGTTTTCGGAAATTTAAATTTGTTCTAAATGAAATAGTTTCAACTTTTTATTAACTGCCTTTTAGTTTCGGGGGTTCTGTAGGGGTTAAATAATTAATCAATATTTTGAGCATCTAACACACTGCCTCTCTACACACTAACTCAGATCGCAACCTAGGCAGAGCCTGTACTATCGCAACAGGATAACTGATAAACATACATATATATTTCTAAATACATGCATATCATAGATAAATAACATCCAGACACTGAACCAATAATCATTCTCATCACACAGAGTTCTCCTGGGTGGGGATTCAACCCATGACCTCTGCCTTACCCCTTAACCAATTAAATGAAACGATTTCATATCATTATGGTTTTTCTAGTTTCATATTTTTAAAAACAAAAACTAGCAACACCCGCATTATGTAAATGTTTAAACATTTGTAATTTCTTTATACATATTTACAAGCAACGCATCTTGAAGAACCTCGCAGACGCTGTCTCGTCAAAGTGGGGCATACCGCATACCGCACACGAAGGCCTAATGTCGTGATCTTCTAAGTGGGTTATGGAAATAATTTTCCTGGCAATAACCATACACACAAGGCTGTTGTTATGAGACCGCGTGTTACGAGTGAGGTGTCAACACGACAACATTGACCGACATACACAGCCAGTGCCCATCTTGCATTGTTGTTGAGGTTCAACGTCGGACTGCTTTTGAGCTTTAAAGGGACTGTCCATAGACAAATAGGTATTCTAAAAGCTTTTTTTACGAAAGTGATTCCAGTGGTATACTACTATACACTTTCTTAAATAAATATAAAAACGATACGCAAATGGTGGGTATTTTCTTACGCCAAAACTGTGAAGATGACTGAAACCATAGAAAATAATTAATATTATCTATGGGTTCAGTTATCTTTTGTCAGAAATCTAATTGCTTTGCTGCATTTTGAGCAGAGCTATGAAGTACTTACTACAGTTTGATCTTTGAAGAGGTTGACCACAGCTAAATAACTATTCCACAAGCTTTTTTATCCAAGAATATTACTAGTTTGAATTCACTTTCTTAAGTAAGTAATTTTGATCTCTAATCACGTACCGAAACTACCCCTTAAAGGTGTTAGAATGGGAACTTGACAATTGATCGGTCGGTGTCTATCGTTCGTGACATAACGGCAGATGATGTGCCCCGTACTGTCGGGTCGGTAGAGGGTGTTGATTCGATCCCTGCCGAACTATGATATTTATGATTTCCAAGTTTTTAGTTTAGATTAACGCTTTTAAACTTCAACTGCTAACTAAATAACAATTATATATATTCTAATTTTATTTAAACTGTAATTCTACGAGTACGTTATTCAGCTCATCATGGGTACATTGAACTTCTAAGTGTCCCACGATATTTATCTTACAGTTTGTTTAAACGATTGACGAGGTTCCAATCTTTTAAGTACAAGTGTTATGACTTGATGAAAAGTATTCTATATTTATTTATCAACACTAGACATTTTCATAAACTGATCAGAGTTTGGAATTTACAAATACAGAAGAAAATGTATCATAATTCAAAACTTAGATCGGCGGAGATCTAAGCTTCACCTTCTGCCAAGCCGGGGTAGACGTTCTGCCGCTAAGCAACGAATGATGTACACCAGCAGATCAAATTGTCGTTCCCTTGCTCACACTATTATGAAAGTGGAAGGCAGGAATCATCCATAGGCTTCGTTTCTAGACTTGATTTACTGCAATTCTCACAGTTCAATCTGTACGATTAATTCAAAACTAAGATCGGCGGAGATCTAAGCCGATTGGCACGCTGCCCCGCATGATGTAGCGTAGTGCGTGAGTGTGTTGTACGTTGCTTGTAAGTATCTCCGTTTGTATAGAAAACACGCACAGTCCAACACACTGAAACTGCATCCAAGCGCGTTCATGCAGATGCGTGTTCTGTGTGTTGGACTGTGCGTATTTTCTATACAAACGCAGATACTTACAATCAAGGTTAGAACACGCACTCAAGCACTACGCTGCACCATGCGGGGCAGTGTGCCAATCGCCTTACCTTCACCCTCAGCGAAGCCGGGGTAGACGTTCTTCTGTTAAGTTACGAATGATGTACACCAGCAGGTGAAATTGACGTTCCCTTGCTAATACCCTTACGAAGGTTGCAGGAGCGATCCATAGCCTTTGTTTCTAGAGACTTGGTCTACTGCTATTTTTACAGTTCGATTACATTTATGATCCTAGTTTCATGTTTCCTAAGGGCATGTAAAATAAAAATATGTATCAAATGCAGTAAACAATAAACTAAGGACAAATGACGCCACGTGCGTTGGTAGATACACATTAGCTTTATCAAGTCTTTATCTTGTACTTTTTAGCATCGATATAAAGGCAGTTTTCGTATAGCAACTGTATCCGCCGATGTGCATACTAAAGAAATGCTCCATTTGTCTAGAGATAGTCGCGTGCGCTAGACGTCACGTTATCTCCCGCCCCGACCGGAGTGACCAGTCACGGTCATGAGGTCATCATATGAGAGCTATTATAAGATAAAGGGAGTACGCTTTACTTTCCATCATAGATGTAGCATCGGATACGAGTACCACATAGACCGGTCATGCTTAAAGTTTTATTCATACGTTAGACTTGTCAGTGGCGCACATGTCGTGGTAATTTTTGTTATGGTAGCAGCTTATAAAGGACAACGTATCTTTTACTATTTATGTGACATAATATCCTGCGACATTTTTCACACAGTCATCTGATCCCAAATTAAGCAGAACTTGTACTATGAAAATCAGATAAAAGTTCTCCGTAGAGGTGTAAGTAAGAGAACTCGTAAGTTTGATCTACCGATGTATATCGTTCGTTTCGTAACAGCTGAGTGCCTAGAAGAGAAACAATGTATGATTACCTGGATGATTAGGTTTGAGAATAGTTACCAAATATTGTACAAATTCTCAGTTATCTTAGTTTAGACGGTCACTGTAGCCTAGTTGGTAGTGCTCCTGCCTGCGAAGCTAGTGGTCTTGGGTTCGAATTCAGGTAAGTGCAATTATTTGTGTGATGAGCACGAATATTTGTTTCTGAGTCATGGATGTTTTCTATGTATTTAAGTATTTATCTATCTATATAAGTATGTATATCGTCGCCTGGTACCCATAGTACAAGCCTTGCTTAGTTTGGGGCTAGGATGATCTGTGTGACATTGTCCGTAGATATTATTATTATTATCTTTGCATCACGACCGTACAACAATAATAATATCCCGGGACATTATTCGCACACGGCTATATGATTCCAAACTAAGCAGAGCTTGTACTATGGAAACCAGATAACTGATATATTACATATACTACTTTTCTTTTGTAAATACATACTTATATAGATAATCACACCCAGACTCAGGACAAACAGATATGTTCCTGCACACAAATATCTGTCCTGGGTGGGAATCGAACTCACGACAATCCAGTATAATATGTTAAAAACTGCCCATACGATACAGAGTAAAAACCACTCGTTAGGGTAACACTCTCTATGATAACAAGACTAAATACCGGTCCCTTTAATTATTCCAATGGAATGTACATTGTCCAGATGGCGCAGTAGTAACTTTCACTTTGCGAATTGCGACAAATAAGTCATCGGACCGGTATCGTAGAACAAAGAATCCCTGAAGGAAGTTAATTGTACAGACACTAGCACATCAAGCTACCCCAATCTGTCAAACCCCAATTGAAAGTGCATCTTATGCTTATGTGATAAAGTTGAAAATCTATAAAAAAAAAATGACAGATAGGGGTAGCTGGATGTGCTGGCGTCTGTACATCGTAAGAAGGTTATAAATATTTAATGGAATATAAGTTTAGTTTCATTTCCTGATCACTTTTGCCTTTAATAAATAACGCTGCCATAGAATGCACTTTCGCGACTAACGAAACAACACCACTTAAAATAAAAACATGTTATAATGCCTCCTAGCCGAATTTCGGCCACGGCGGCCAGTCTCAATAGAGATAAGCCATCTGCCCGGAACATAGTGCACAAGTGTGTGCGGAAACACAGGATCAATTTCTATTCCATTACTCTCATGCTCCGATGGTACGTCTAGCGACACGACCGGAAAGTGGTCAGGTACAGGACCGACGGCTTTACGTACTCTCCGAGGCACGGGGGTATAATACCGCCAACTCCCAGACTTCGGGCTGATGCTGAGAATTTTTTCTTTTTTCAGAAAAGTCCCAAAATCTCTTTTGGCTGCTTCGTTGGTCTAGCGGTAACGTGTTCACGCGCAGAGAACGAGGTCCTCGATTCAAAAATATGTTATATGTACACTAACTACGCCACTGCTGTCAACATGAATGAGACGTTTAACTCATAAAATTCACATTTATATTATTAGTAATTAAGTTTCATATTAGCTGTTTATACCTTTAGAACCGCTTTTAATGGGTTTATTTGAATAAAAACTTCATTTTCAATAATGTGTCATTTGAATAAGGAACAAAAATCCAAATGTATGCCCAAATTCACGTTAAAACAAAATTTTCCGCCTTTTGTGGACCGTACAAAGAGCTCTTTCGTGCGGGAACGGATCTAGCAATCGCAATGACAGCGACTTATCCGTACAGCGAAAATTTTCGGAGGGCACGTCAAGCTGTCGGTCCCGGTTCCAGTCGTTCGTTATGTACAGAACATGCATCTGCTAGAACGCACGTGGATTCATGTTCTGTGTGTTGGATTGTGCGTGTTTTCTATACAAACGGCGATACTTACAAGCAACGTTAGAACACGCAATCACGCACTACGCTGCATCATGCGGGGCAGTGCGCCAATCGCCTAGACAACAGTCGTTAAGCCGTGTCAGAGGCCTACTGGGCGGCTTGAACAACTCTGACACTAGGGTAACCACTGCCCATACGATATTACTTAATAATACTACTATAAGGAAAGACCACGGCGAACGGCAAGCAGCGCTACTAGCATGCGCAGAACAATTTAAAAGTATGACCTTCATACACTTAAATAACAAGTGTATTTACTTTAAAGTAATTTTATTACCTTATGTAATAATATAATACTCATAATATATTTAAACACGAGTCGGGTACTGTATAAGTACACAATTGTTATCTGACATAAAAACTTGACAGTTAAATATTAGATAAAGGAAGTACTTAATTTACTAATTAAGTAACTAATGATAATAAATGTTAAAACAAAAGACATCATCTTCAAAGTATTTAATATCAAAATAAAAGGTTTCCGTATGAGGTATCCGTATTTTCTTTAGGCGTATTAAAAGAATATAAAAAAAAACTGTAATATAAATAAATAAATATCTTGGGATAACTAGCAGAGCGAGTACAATGACAAAAGCAACGGGGAAACTGATGAACATACTTATACAACATGTAACGTAATTAACGCACACCCTCAAACACCCCAATTAGAATATTATGTTGTAATCATAATACATACACTGGATTATTAATTTAACATGTATATGCATAGTTATTTACTAAATTAGTTTCTTGGAATAAAGTTTATTTTTCTTTATTTTGTATTGAATGATGGAATTTGTATGAATATAAATAAAACTGCGATTTTAAAAGTCTTATTACGTTGACTTACGGTCCATTTTAATTTGTTTTGACTGTCCAGGGTTAATATGATAATAATTTCCGTAGCTTTAATTATATTGGAATAAAAAATTACCTATATTAAAAATGATATCAATCGATTCAGTAAACGATTCTGAACAAACTATTTTCAGGATGTGCGTTAGTTAAGTTACATGTTGTATATTTCTAAATACATATAAATAAATAAATATCTTGGGACAACTATACACACTGCCATCTGAAACCAAACTAGGCGGAGCCTATACTATCGCAGCCAGACAACTGATAAACACATTTATATATATATTTATAAATAAATACATACATAGGTACATATCATAGATAAATTACACCCAGCCACAGAAAAAAATATCGTGTTCATAACACTAAGATTTGTCTCGGGTGAGAATCAAACCCACGACCTCTGGCTTTAGCAGTCAGAGTCAATAACCACTGAACCAATAACCAGTCTTATAGTATTATAGATATTTGATATATACCTAATAAAAATAATGTATTTAGTAATTGAGTGTAATCACACATGGAATTGATCATCCTTTAGAACACCAGCTTGCTATAGCAAACAATAATTTATTATACTCTGCAACAGAACGTAGCATTGAACTATGTCGTGTATGACATTAATTTCATTTCTGTTTTGTTTTAACGCCTCTTTTTGTTGTTCCTCATAAAGGTTATATACTTTTCTTTGTTTAAAATAAATGAGTTCCGTAAATAAAAACTATTTTTTTATTATTTTGGTACATAGGATATCTACCAATTGACCGGTTTGTTTGTATGGGGATATGTGGAAGTAAACATATTTTTGTTTTTCTTGTTACATACATAGACTCATGTCTGTATCTCAGAGGGGTAGGCTGAGACATCGGATATCCATGTCACGATCTTTGCAAACCTCTTTTTTCGTTTTAATATAATATTCTTTCATTGTATTTAATGAGCTTGACAGTAATATAGAACATATAATTATCTACAATGTAGGAAAATTATATCATGGCCATAATATTATATAGCCATATTGTTATTTGACCTTCATTTTGCTATGGTGACCATGATGCAAACATTATGGCCGGTTAGGGGTGACATCGATTTGCCATGAATAACTGAAAAGGTTTTACTCAGTAGACTAAAATTGTAGGTCTATACTGAATTGTAATAAATTATATTAACTGTGATATTAATAACTTGGACCATTTAGCTGTCAGCTATCTAAATGCTATTTTTCGATTTTTTGAAGTTATACTTCTTTTAGCGCGATGGAGAAAAATGATGAGAGTGAATTTTTACGATGCGCGCGCACACCGACACCAAAAAATTTAACAGCATGAAGTTAGTTCTAGGTGGTATGAGAGTGAATTTTTACGATGCGCGCGCATCGTAAAAATAACAGCATGAAGTTAGTTCTAGGTGGTATGAAAATTGATAACTATGTTCAAGTTGTATATTAAGAAGTATAACTTCTAACGCGTGTACATAAGTACACACAAGTTTTTTTTTTTTAATTCTTTGACAGTATTGGTGGGTAGACACTCACAGGAATGTATTGACGGGTCAGATGGATGGCATGGTTGGCAAATGCTTGCTTTTCACGCCGCAGGTCGTGGGTTCGATTCCCACCCAGGACAGATATTTGTGTGCATGAACATGTGTGTTGGTTCTGGTTCTGGGTATAATTATCGATATAACTATGTATTTACAAAAGAAAAGTAGAATATGTAATCATATATATCAGTTATCTGATTTCCATATGTAGTACAAGCTCTGCTTAGTTTGGGATTAGATGGCCGTGTGTGAATAATGTCCCAGGATATTATATATTACATTATATTTGCATTTAAATAGTTCTATTCTCTTTGATGACGCTTATAGTGGTTGGAGTCGCAGCAGGTACGCATGGGTATATGTATATATAGATCCTGTTAATTAGTATTACACTAATTAACAGTATCACACAGTCGTCTTTGTCGTCCTTCAAGCGGTATCGGAACATCAGCGTTACAATAATTATTTACTGTTTGTTGCTGAGGTAGACGCCTTTACTAGCTTGTACTGATAATGTTGCATGCTTCCAAATTAACTCCTTTGTAAACTAAACGTAATTAGTTCTATCGTCTTTGATATAAACTAAGTTAAGTTAAGGATTATCTGTGTTTGTTGGGAATAAATCTTTTTTTCTTGATCAGTCTGATCTTATTTGAAGCTGGTTTCTTATTGGGCTACGCTTCCTACAATGCTCAAAACTAGTGGTGGGACAATATTACATAATTCTAGAAAATAAAGCCGATAGAATACCTACATCCTCCGGAGGGGTGTTAGCAAAGGAATCCTAAATTTGATCTGCCAGTGTGTATCGTTCGTAGCTTAACGCAGAGCGCCTACCCCGGATTGGTAGATGCTGCAGGTTCGAGACCCACCGGACGATTTGCTTTCCCATTTTTGAGACTATTACATCAATCGTGTGGCTGATAAGGCGGTCCTCACTTTCTGCTGAAATATCTTATTGGGAGTCTCTTCGAGCAATATACAATTTTTTCTCCACCCACTACAGTACTTTTTGCTTACCAAGACATTTATCGTTTGTTTGATTAACCGGTGTTTGCTTCCCACCATAGTTTCTTATTAGGTTACGCTTCCTGCAATACACTGAATGACATTACGCTACATTTGGCTTAAGATAACAATAAAATTAATCGCTTCTCTGATTACTCGTACTTTTATTCTGTCATCATTTCTTATAAGGCTTCCTGTTATTATGCGCAATATGCCCTCCGCCCACTACGCTAACTATTGCTCTAAAATAACTATAACAAGCATTTGGTTGATTACTAGGTCATTACTTCCCGCCACAATCTAAACTAATATTATAAAGAGGTAACGTTTGTGAGTTTGTGACGTTGTAAGGGGTAATCTCTGGATCTACAGAACCGATTTTCAAAATTATTTCACCAATAGAAAGCTACGTTATTGTGAAGTGTCATAGGCTATGAAAAATTCCAAAATTAATAACGCATCTTTATTTAATTTTGAATAATGTAATCCAAGTTGCGGGACAAACAGGCAGGGTCAAAAATATTTTTAAAGCGGAACGAAGTCCGCGGGCACTGATAGTTGCTTATAAAGCTACAAATTCTGCAATGCGTTAATTGCTCTCCATCCATTCCTCTTACATCAAGATAACTATAACAACAATTTGGTAGATTTGTCAGCCCTTACTTTCTACTATAGCTCTATAATTATCGCTTTCTGCAATGAGTTAAAGTCCTCGTCCACTACGCTACTTCTTGCTTAAGATATTTATAATACTTCACGTTTAAATGATTAGACCCCGTAGAACATTCTCTGACCAAATCGGAGACGTTTTCAAGAAGGGCCAGGTTAGAAGTAACCTAAACCGGCGAGCATCTATGAAGAATATAATGACAGTAAATGAGGCGAAAGAGGAGTGCAAAATCGTGACAAATGGAAGTCGGTTGTCTCTGCCTACTGCTCTGGGAAACAGGCGTGTGTCTATGTATGTTTTTTTTATTACTTATATACATTTAATTCCTCCGACAGGATCAGAGTTTTTTAACAGTCATTTCTTAATTCAATACTTAGTTCTAATTATACAGTTAAAGTTGAATCATATGCTTTCTGGTGTGTTAAAATCTTATTTATCTATCTACTTACTTATTTAACATGCTACTGATTGTTTTATGTATATATATATATATATATATATTATTTCTGGAAAATTTATATTTATTTACTACACATTTCCATTGCAGATTTTACATGTATGTATTTATGTAATTGATTAGCCGGCATATGCTGCCCCACCATGGTTTATTATTTCTGCGATGTGCTTAATATTCTCAACTAAATTCGGTGTTCTTTGCTCAAGGTGTTTGCCAGTCATTCACTACCCATTTAAAGGTTGTTTAAAAGATATCTCTTTTTGTGAAACGACCCTCTATCATTGTTTTGTATACGTCATATTATTATGTTCTTGCCCTTTGTTTGTGTTTACAATAAAGTATAATGTATTGTAGTACAAATCATACAAAAAAGTACTGGAAACAGATGGCATACATCAAAGAACATTGGAACATTCATGAGGAGGTCATTGCCCAGGAGTAATAAACAAAATTAGCTCTAATCCTACCAATCACACTAATCTTATAAAGGCGAAAGTTTGTGAGTGTTTGTTACTACTTCATGCAAAAACTACCGAACGGATTTTGATGAAACTTTGTAGTAATATACACATAGGCTATTATTTATAAAGTTTAATGCGGGTAAAACCGCGGAGCATAGCTAGTATTATAAATGCGAAAGTTTGTGAGTATGGATGCACAGATGTTTGTTACTCTTTCACGCAAAAACTACCGGAGAGATCTTGATGGAACTTTGTAGTAATATAGCTTATATATCCGAATAACATATAGACTATAATTTATAAAGTTAAAGGTGGGTAAAACCGCGGGGCACAGCTAGTAAAACAAATAAACCACGAATTTACGAGACATCCTACCGAGAGATAGAGTTTGGAGTTGTTAATGCTCTATGCTCAGGGGAAGATTTCTACACTTTTCTAACTAGCCCTATAGGTACTAAAAGAGTCTTCTTGTAGTACCAGTATGTCGTATATTTATCTTAAGGAACATTATTAGGTAACTAGGAGATACTGTGTCAACAGAAATTTATCGAGTAATATGTCCCCACAATAACTACTGACTCCTTCATTTACTCTCCTGAGGCTGGAATATCGTCTGTCTCTTTCGCTAAAAATATAATTACGGGCCTGTTGGCGTGGTTGGTAGATACTCTGCCTATCACGCCGCAGGTCGTGGGTTCGATTGCCACCCAGGACAGATAATTGTGTGCATGAACATGTCTGTCTGTCCTGAGTCTAGGTGTAAATTATCTATATAAGTATCTATTTACAAAAGAATAATAGTATATGTAGTACATCAGTTATCTGGTTTCCATAGTACAAGCTCTGCTTAGTTTGGGATCAGATGGCCGTGTGTGAATAATGTCCCAGGATATATTATATTATATCCCAGGATATGTTACAATATGATTGACAAAGACATCACTGTATGCACTGTAAGCCCAACCAGCATTAAGGATCTGCGGCCGATAAGTTTACTTTCATGTATCTCTAAAGTGCTCGAAAAGGTAGTCTATGAGCAGATGTTGCAATACTTAGAGGAGAACAATATTATTCCCGACCAATAATCAGGGTTTAGGAAAGGTCGCGGCACTGCTACATCACTATCAGATATAGTTGGTAACATCTTAGAAGCCAGAGACCAAGGTCTAGGTACGTTGCTGGTGTTGCTGGACTTTCCCCGTGCTTTTGATGCATTAAATTCCAAAGATGTCCCATTACTGTTTTTCAGTGGATAAAGTCAGGTGGTTTGACAGCTATTTGAGTAACCGTACGTACGCAGTACGTGGAAATTCAGAAGGAAGATGGAAAATCTTCAATATCATCACCTCATTGCGTAACTAGAGGAGTCCCACAAGGATCTATTTTGGGACCGCTCATGTTTATACTCTACAGTGCAGACGTAACAAACTCTTTTCGCAACTGTAAGTATCACATGTACGCTGATGATATTCAACTTTACACTTCTTTCAAGCCATGTGATAGAATAACAGCTGTACAAAGAGTAAAAATGAAGACCTTGAGTTGTTATATGGGCCAATAAAAACTGTCTACAACTGAATACATTAGTAATGTTTTCTACCCTTCAGGCTTATTATTATTAGAAGTAAATTCTTTATTTTTTGTTACTGATTTAATAGGTCTTCCACCAAGGAGACGCTGAAGTTGTCACTCTCAGCTTACGGTTGAAAATCAGTTTTCAGCTGGTGCTGCTTTATGCAATGCCACGGTACCCAAACTGAACCGCACCCTATTTTTGTTCCGAAGCGGCGCACTATGTAAGATGCGCTTATTATTGATGGCACATAGTTTTAAGAATAGTCATATTATATTTGTTAGAACAGTTTTAAGAAGTAGTTAATAAGTTCATCACAATTTGTTTAACACGCTGTGTTTTAATATTTATAATCGCCGATGTTCTGAGCAAAAATAAATAATATTTTCTTTGCTTTTCTATATAATTACGGTCTTAATACAAAAAAACACCGAAGGTGTGTCACAAGTGTCACTGTTCCCTTTAATTGCGCATAATATATGGATCCTATTAAAGTTTAACGATCCAGGCAATCAGGTACGGTATATATTTCACCGACAATTTGTTATCACAATGAATAAAATATGTCATGTTATATGATCAACAACAATGGTTAATGTTCCGGGAAATCCATGCGTACATTATGGCACAGGTGGCCTATTGTCGATAACAAGAGATCTACTGACGTCTATACATAGCTGACAACAAATTGATGCCATAAATAGAACGGACGTTGCTAATTTGCAAAGAATACGACACAATAGTTTGACGATGGCTAAATAGCTGGTGTACGAATATGACAAAATTGAGCACGGCGTAGATTGCCTGAGACATGGGGCTACAGAAATGGGGAAACCAAATCCCGATTTCTGTGTGTACCTACTTAATTCGTTTCTAAGTTTATGCACCGACAATGTGACATGAGGCCCGTGTAACTTTGACTGGTCTATTAATCTAGAACTTACTGAATCTGACTACTAAGCCAGATGTCGTGGTACGATGCCCACCCAGGATAAACCTTTATGTGATCTTCTTCCTCTTAACGTGTCGATGACAATCTAAATTAATTCACTTTTATGTGATGGATGAGCATGATTATTTGTTCTGTGCCTGGGTATAATTTATCTATGAAATGGATGTAATTAGAAATATATAAGTATGTTTATCAGTTGTCTGGTTGCCACAGTACAGGCCCTGCCTAATTTTTAGCGTAAAGAGATTGAAGGGGTCAGAATAGGTGTGCAACGATCGAAGAAAGTTGAAATCAGGTTTCAACACCTTAACTAAAGAAACGCACACCATGTAACATATTATTAACAAGAATGCTTTATCTAAGACCATAATATTATATCATATAAGTGATTGTTAAATTTCACGTTATTGAAATCTTTCATAGAAGGCAATCGTGATATGTGGACCCTTCGCCACTGCTGTGTCACAAGCCATTGAATAAACATACTTTTCTTGTCGATATTTACAGAAAAAAGTAAGTCATGAAAACAACCCCTATTAATCTGGGACTTAAACAATGCCTTACATAACTTTAACGTTGCAACCGTTTACCTATACCCAAAGATCACGTGTCCCCTACATGTAACCTTTGGGCCACAGCTGAAGCCTAGAGTTGTGGTATCATTTGACTACCATACTGTCCCCAAATCATGAAAATACACCGAATCATAATGACTACACAATAAAATGACCGCAATTTCGTGCAAATGCTGAATAAATAAGCAACCTAGACAATTGAAAGCAGGATATCTAGCGGTATTAAAATAAACAATGCAAGTGAACGGATGAGAAAGGCTGAACATTGAACAAGCACAAGAAATAACACCGCTAATTGTACATTTGTGAAAGTAAAACTTTTAGACTGAAACAATGAGTTTCCTAATATACACAAATAGTCATTTACGTGGTCACGCTCCAAGGAACACTAGGTAGATAAAAAAAATAATAGATTTAATTATCTATGGAGCTTGGTTGTCGATGGCTGAGGTCAGTCGATGACGGCATGCCAAAGGAAACACTTGCACTACGAAGATACGTCGTGAGCTCTACAATACAATTTAGCAATTGCACTGTTATTAGGCAGAAGTCTCTTCCTTCCAGGGTGATGATGATTCCTTTTCATCATTTTTACTTAGGGAAAGCCTCCTTTCCCGGCTTCAACGGACAACACAGGCGAGCGGGAGTTCGGAAGAGCGATTTAAAATTTATCTAGTACAAAATCAGCTATAAATTTTACGTAATATTTTCTAGCTTAATTTGATTATTTATAGAACAATAATCCAATTGCTAGAAAGATTATGCAAATTGTTATAGCTGATTTTGTACTAGACAAATTTCAAATCGCTCTCCTCTAGAGTAACGATTATGCAGAAGTAATTTTATTCTACGGATAGGTCGAATTGTTTATGTAGAAGTTTAGGTTAATAAAAAGTTACTTTTTAGTCTCTAGGCTAGATTGTAATACAGATAAAATACTACTAACTGTGCCCCACGGTTTTACGTACGTTAAGCTTTATAAATTATAGCCAATGTGTTATTCGGATATAAAACCTATATTACTATAAAGTTTCATCAAAATCCTTTCAGTACTTTTTGTGTGAAAGAGTAACAAACATCCACAAACTTTCGCATTTATGATATTAGTAGGATAATTAGTGAGTTTATCAATAAACTAGCTGGTGCCCGCGACTTTGTCCGCGACAATTTTGAATGATGACCAATGTAACTACTTATTACTTAAGCTTAATCTAAATAATATAACTTTTAAAACAAATAAGCAATATAAATTGAATAAAACCTAACCTATAAATAACCTTACTAAGAAATAAATGAAAAACTACTTTGCTACTGTTATTTACAAAAAGGACCCGATATCATCACGCAAAAATCAAAGAATACATATCAATTGTCCTTAAGTATAGTCAGTAAGTTAAATAAAGTAAAATAAAATTACTACCCAAAAATCCTGAAATATATATTTTTAATTTTTAACTGAAGTTCTAAGTACCAATTTTCATGCGTCACATTATTCATACAAACTTACATCCCCAATTTTACACCCTTGGGGGTGGAATTTTCAAAAACCCTTCTTTAGTGGATGCCTACGTCATAAAAGGTACCTTCTGTCAAAATGTCAAGTCTTTAACTCCAGCCGTTTAGGCTGTGCGTTGATATGTCAGTCAGTATAAACTTACATCACCTATTTTATGCCCTTCGGGGTGGAATTTTCAAAAATCCTGGAATACATATTTTTATTTTTAACTGAAAGGTCAAATATCAATTTGCATGGGTTTAACTTCAAAAAAGTCGCATTTTTCATACAAACTTACATGCCCTATTTTACGCCCTAAGGGGTGGAATTCCCAAAAATCCTGAAATATATATTTTTAATTTTTAACTGAAATGCTTAATACCAATTTTCATGCGTTTAACTTAAAAATTGACACATTTTTCATACAAACTTACACCCCCTATTTTACGCTCTTGGGGCTGGAATTTCCAAAAATGCTGAAATATATATTTTTTATTTTTAACTAAAAGGCCAAATACCAATTTTCATGCGTTTAACTTAAAAATTGTCACATTTTCCATACAAACTTACATCCCCTATTTTTCGCCCTTGGGGGTGGAATTTCCAAAAACCCTGAAATACGTGATTTTTTATTTTTAACTGGAAGGCCAAATACCAATTTTTATGCCTTAAACTTCAAAAACGGCAAAGTTTCATACTAACTTAGCGCCCCTGTTTTACCCCCTTAGGGGTTGAATTTCGAAAAATCCTTCCTTATTCCTTGTCTACATTATAAAACAAACATTTGTGCAAAATTTCAGCTTTCTAGGTCCAAGGGTTTGGGCTGGGCGTTGATATGTCAGTCAGTCAGTCAGGACTTGTCTTTTTATTTATATAGATACCACTCGTAAGTCGAACGCCACTAATATAAGTAAATTGAATATTAAATTAGGTGATGTTTAATAGACCTAATCGTATACTACAAGGAGCCGTTACACCTGCAGTATATATAATGATTCCTTAAGATAAATCAATTATTAATTCTGACTTCACTGCATTAAAAACTAAATTAAAATAAATGACTAAAAGCAAACGCCAAGACATGTAATCAGATAAGTAAACTTATCGCCGACGAAATTGGAGCACTTATAAGGATCGATGTTGATTGCGTCCGGTTGTTAATCGATTAGATTCGATGCTTTAAGTAAATTGGAACGTAGGACTCATCAGACTGCTTGGCGGAATGGATTAAGTTGCTGTGGCTATAAAAGGATTATTCACATTGATTGCCATGTTGGTCTAGGATAAGCATGTTCCACTGAAGTAAATAAATATGTTGGGACAACTAACACGCTATCCTTTATAGATTTTCAACTTTATCACATTAGCATAAGGTTCTCTTTCAATTGGGGAAATTTTACAGATCGGGGTAGCTTGATGTACTGGCGTCTGTACCTACTATGGCAACCAGACTACTGACAAATATAGTTATACTAGCTGTGCCCTGCGGTTTTACCCACGTTAAACTTGATAAATTATAACCTGTGTTATTCGGATATACATATAAGCTATATTACTACACAGTGATATCGTAATCCGTATAGTACTTTTTGCGTGAAAGAGTAACAAACATCCATACATCCATTCTCACAAACTTTCGCATTTATAATATTAGTAGGAAGTAGGATATTTCGAAATAAATACATATTACGGATAAATTACAGACACAAAATAAGTAATCGTGCTTATCACGCAAGGTTTGCCTTGGTTGGAGATCGAACCGACGACCTCTGGTTTACCTGTCAGGTCACTAACTATAAGGCCAATAAACTTGGGGCTAAATCCGGGTCTAGCCAATAAACAAGATAAACTGATATTTGGTTTTTCCCAGTGTTAGTCCAGAGTCTGAAAGCGGTATTACACCCCCGTGCCTCGGAAAGCACTTAAAGCCATAGGTCCTCTACCTGAAGTTCTAAAACTCTTTCCAGTCGTGTCAGCTAGTTGTCCCATCGCATCATGTGAGTGAGGGAATAGAATGGGCACCTGTATTAGCGCACACCGTTGTGCACTTTTATTTGTGGCACGCAGATCTATATCATTGAGAATGTATAATCTGTTGATCGATTTAAATGGATAGGTATTCCTATTAAAATATGCATCATCATACGCCATCAGGCTTCTGATGAAGTCATTCGTTTTATTGTCAGCAGCATCAAATAAAGATTAAATTAATGTTAAAGGACTACAATAAATCTGACGAAACGTACTTAAATATACTTTTTAGTAGTTATATATACATAATTTCTATTTAATCATTTAATTTATGATGGTAATGATTTAGTAAAACATCTAATTTACTATCAGAATAGTTATTCGAAAGTTTAAATACTAACTGTAAATAAATATAGTTTTTTAAAACTTTAAGATATAGGTATTCTACTACATCGTGTATGACTGGTTCTGTCGTTATTGTGGTAAGAATTAACGACTGCAGCGTTTTATTGCTACTACGGGGACGAATGCACCCTCACTATGAAGACCTAGCGAAATAAATTAAAAGGGTAACCGGTTTCAGCACGGTCCAGCGAAACTTACTCAAGTGGACATGTATGCGGTTATTCGCTCAAAAAGCAGCCCGACTGGGGAAGTACCTCCACCTTACAGTAGACATTCCTTAATAATAACATTAATAACTTCATGTTGTGTTCCCGAGTGTGTGTAAGATCGCCAGAGCTCATCGAGGTGGGGAGAAGGGTCAGCAACACTTGTTTGCTGACTCTTAAAGGCCGGCAACGCACCCGTGACACCTCTGGTCTCTGGCGGCGGTGATCACTTACATCAGGTGACCCACTAGGTCGTTTGTCGCCCACTGATATAAAAAAAATACGGGATATTGTCCAATTGACGCAGTTATTGGGTATACAAACATAATATTTGCTCGGTCGGTTCAACCCGCCAAGTAACCGCTCTGAGTCGAGGTTCGAACCCCAAAGTGCTCGGTAAAGCGAACTAGTAGTGTAGTTTTATTTTGCAGAATGGTTTTAACCCTCGTTCGTTACTATCGTCCAGTGAAGCAGTGCAATTATCCTAGTCTAATTGTAAAACCCCCGCACTCCTTGCAGGCGCCAATGTCGGTGCGAGTCCGACATACCTGCAGTGTAATGTGTAGAAATACGCACTGCCTTATAAAAAAAAAATAACAACAACTTTAAAAAAAAGTCCCTGCCTTGCAAATGATCAAAAATATACCCAAGGTTATTACATAACAGACAATTACGATATCGCCATATTTTATGTTAATATGTATATAAGACATTGAATAATAAAAATTAAGTACATACCTACTATACACACAGACATGTACTATATTGAACATAATGGAATATATACATTTTTAAAAGGAGCCTTTAGTTTTGAGTTGCCTATGCGTCCTGTGGTTCAATCCCTACCCAGGGGCTCTATCGGCTAAGTCACCGAACATCGATTTCTTAAACGGCGTTCAAATAAATAAAGGTTAAAAATGACTTAATCAATCGTTAAATTGGCTTCAACGTTGGCCATGGATTCCGGACCATTCATGACGTTACCTGTACTCATGGAAGCCGATTTAACGATTGATTAAGTCATTTTTAACCTTTATTTATTTGAACGCCATTTAAGAAAGCGATGTTCGGCGACCTAGCCGGTAGAGCCCCTGGACATATATTCGTGTGGTGAGCACGATTATTCGTTCCGTGTCTGGCTATAGATAGATAGATAAACTTTTTATTGTACACCAATAGTAAAATCACACAACATCGTGTAATTTATCTATAACTGTGTATGCGTCCTGTGGTTCAATCCCTACCCAGGGGCTCTATCGGCTAAGTCACCGAACATCGATTTCTTAAACGGCGTTCAAATAAATAAAGGTTAAAAATGACTTAATCAATCGTTAAATTGGCTTCAACGTTGGCCATGGATTCCGGACCATTCATGACGTTACCTGTACTCATGGAAGCCGATTTAACGATTGATTAAGTCATTTTTAACCTTTATTTATTTGAACGCCATTTAAGAAAGCGATGTTCGGCGACCTAGCCGGTAGAGCCCCTGGACATATATTCGTGTGGTGAGCACGATTATTCGTTCCGTGTCTGGCTATAGATAGATAGATAAACTTTTTATTGTACACCAATAGTAAAATCACACAACATCGTGTAATTTACTGGTACACTGTGTTTGCCTGTCCCGGCAAACGTTGTACTGCCTTAAAAATAACAATTAAACCTGGAATCTCATCGACGCGCCACCTACCGGGTCCAATTGTAAAAAATTTCAGTCCGGTCATTTACGACGGGTGGCCTTGGTATTCTTTCTGGGCCAGAAACCACGGCTAACAGCATCAAATGATTGTTATTCTTATATATACATAGTGCTATAATAGCTTTTAGGATAGCTTACGTGTTTACGACGAGCGATGACCGATCACCAAATAATATAATAATAATAATATCTAGGGACAATGACACACAGATCATCCTAGCCCCAAACTAAGCAAAGCTTGTACTATGGGCGACGATATACATACTTATATAGATAGATAAATACTTAAATACATAGAAAACATTCATGACTCAGAAACAAATATTCGTGCTCATGCCACAAATATTTGCACTTACCGGGATTCGAACCCAGGACCACCAGCTTCGTAGGCAGGAGCACTACCAACTAGGCTACGGTGACCGTCAAATTGGCCTTACTCTATCCTACATGACCCAGATACTACGACCATCAGGATATAACTTCACACTATCATGCCGTCCTCTAATATAAAGTGCTGTAGTAACAAGTGGGTTCACATATGACCCTTCCACATATTGACCTTACTCTTTCCTATATTTATAATAGGTCTTTACCTATGAAATTGCCGTTTTGTATGAAAAAATTTAAACGAATTTTTTTCATGAATTTTTTTATTTGTATTAATCGAAGTAATCACCCATGCAATCAATGCATCTTTGCCATCGCAGTGGCAGTTTATTGATGCCCTTCTTAAAGAAATCAGCTGGACGGGAGGCAACAAATTCTTCAAAGGCATTTTGTACTGCCTCTCGGGTATTGAATTTTTTTCCCGCCAAGAAGTTATCCAAATTCTGGAAAAAGTAGTAGTCTGTAGGCGCAAGGTCTGGTGAGTAGGGCGGATGACGGAGAGCTTCCAACCCCAGTTCTTGCAACTTGGAGACCGTCTGCTGTGCAGTATGAGGTCGCGCGTTGTCGTGCAGGAGCAGCGGAGACGAGCGATTGACCAATGCTGGTTGGAGATGCGCCAGCTTCTCCATCATTGTGCTCAGTTCTTCACAGTACACATCTGCAGTAATGCTCACCCCGTTTGGTAAGAAGCTGTGATGAATCACACCGGCGCTAGACCACCAAACAGTGACCATCACTTTTCTAGGGGTAAGTTTTCGTTTAGGGCATTGTTTAGGTGCTGAACCAGGATCCAACCAACTTGCTGAGCGCTTGCGGTTATCAAACAGAATCCATTTTTCATCGCAGGTAACAATGCGGTTCAAAATTCCTTCATTTGTGTGTCTGTTGAGCAGTGCAAGGCACGTCTCGACGCGTACTTCGCGCTGGCGATCATTGAGTTCGTGGGGCACCCATTTGTCAAGCTTTTTTACCTTGCCAATTTGACGCAAATGGACCAATATTGTTTTGACGCTAACGTCGAAAGCTGCTGCTAATTCAGCCGTAGATTGTGTATCATCAGCTTCCACAACCGCCTTTAATTCGTCATTGTCGACCAAAGTCTTCGGACGACCGCGAGGTTCATTTTTCAGGTCGAAATTTCCAGAACGGAAGCGAGCAAACCAATAACAGGTGGTGCGTTGGTTTGTAGTGTTAGCTCCGTAAACGTCGTTGATGTTGCGTGCCGCTTGTGCCGCGTTGCTGCCACGACGGTACTCATATTCCATAATTACTCGAATTTTTAACGTATCCATGATGACGAAAAAGATTGAAATGCGATGAAAATGTAACACTAATCAATAAAGAAATGACTACTTTTGGAAAAAAGAATCCATGTTTTTAAAATAAAATTAATTTGAAATTAGAATTCTTAGCCAAACAAAAATTATTTTGATTTGAAATGGCCAGTACTGCAGAACGGCAATTTCATAGGTAAAGACCTAATATAACCCAGACACTACGACCAATCTATACATATAATAAAATCGTAGGAAAGTCAAAACTGTACATTGAATATTTTTTTAAAACGATACTTGGGGCGTGATCTACAATCGATATCGAAGCCAAAAATATAGTTTCTAGAAGTTTTGTCTGTGTGTCTGTATGTATGTCCGGGATAAACTCAAAAAGTACTGCATGGATTTACTTCAAATTTGGCATAAATATTACTAAGAGGGCGGGTCAACATATAGGCTACATATTATCACGCTATCACCTACGGGGGAGGAGCTGGGATTATTTATAAAGTTTAACGCGGGTAAAACCGCGGGGCACAGCTAGTATTATATATATCCTACTAGCTGTGCCCCGCGGTTTTACCCGCGTTAAATCTTATAAATTATCATATTCATGCAAAATTTGAAGAACATCCATGCAGCACTTTTTGAGTTTAGCCCGGACATACATACAGACAAACAGACAAAAATTCTAAAAACTATATTTTTAGCCTCAATATTGATTGTAGATCACGCCCCAGGTATCCTTTTGAAAAAAAAATCAATGTGCAGTTTTGACTTTCTTACGATTTTATTATATGTATAGATAACTGCACCCTATCATGCCGTCCTCTATTATACAGTGCTGTATTAACAAGTGGATTAACCTATATCTACGATGATCCATGACCCATCCCCTTGTTGACCTCACTATTTTTCTACGCCATGCAGTCGTAAGTAAATATTCATATACATGTACTTGCAGGGGACTTACGTGTATTGCTTGCTAGTTATCCAACATTAGCTTAGCGCTTAACCACGCAACTCGAAATAAACATAATGACCACTCAATATTCACCTTGTTCTGGCTTGCGAAATGTCCAACATAAATATTTTGCAACAGAAATATATCAGAATATATAACGAGAGAGTGAGTATGTGGACAGGTTTAGTTCCACTTAATAAACGGATTAATAATTGGCGAGGTCAAGCAACTAGCCTTGCGGTCAGTCCATAGATGGGTGATCGCCCAAGTGGTTTAATTTCTGAGCGTTTCCGTGCTCAGGAGGGCACGTTAAGCTGTCGGTCTCGTGTCAGAGACCTAATGGGCGTCTTGAACAACTCTGAAACTAAGCGATGACCCATCCCCTTTTTGACCTCACTATCTTCCAACGCCATGCAATCGTAAGTAAATATTCACATACAAGTACTTGCAGGGGACTTACGTGTGTTGCTTGCTAGTTATCCAACATTAGCTTAGCGCTTAACCACGCAACACGAAATAAACATGACCACTCAATATTCACCTTGTTCTGGCTTGCGAAATGTCCAACATAAATATTTTGCAACAGAAATATATCAGAATATATAACGAGAGAGTGAGTATGTGTACAGGTTTAGTTCCACTTAATAAAAGGATTAATAATTGGCGATGTCAAGCAACTAGCCTCGCGGTCAGTCCATAGATGGGTGAACGCCCATCAATTAAACAGTGGTTTAATTTCTGAGCGTCTCCGTGCTTCGGAAGGCACGTTAAGCTGTCGGTCCCATTTCAGAGGCCTACTGGGCGTCTTGAACAACTCTGACACTAGGGTAACCACTGCCCACACGATAAGTAATAGTAGCACATGAAGGGTTGCGTAACAGCAAGTATTTTACATAATATATTTTTTTTAGTTTTATCATTCTCTTATTTAAGAAGTTACAGGGGGGACCCTCATTTTACTACTTTGAAAGTGTGAAGTGTCTCTCGCGCAAACTATTCAGATTAGAAAAAAATGATATTTGAAACCTCAATATCATTTTTGAAGACCTATCCAAAGATACCCAAAGGTACATGTATGGGTATGATGAAAAAAAAAATTGAGTTTCAGTTCTATGTATGGGGAGCCCTCAAAATTATTGTTCTTTTTCAATTTTTGTGTGAAAATCTGAATTCGGTTCACAGAATACATCTAATTACCAAGTTTCAACAGTACAGCTCTTATAGTTTCGGAAAAAAATTACTGTGACATACGGACGGACAGACAGACAGACATGACGAATCTATAAGGGTTCCGTATTTTTTTACGGAACCCTAAAAAGTGGAGGCAATATAAGTAGCATATTCTACACATGATTTTTTCGTATTTCTCAAATTGAATTACATTATTTGTTTTAAGAATTCCCGTTTCTAAAATAGGAAAAACATTTTTTTGGACTATACAATCACGTCAGCTATTCGTCAATTTTTGTGTGGGAAAGGTCATTGGGCAACTAAGTATGGAACCCACGGCCTACAGAAAAAAAAATAGGTAGTATGTTTAGATAAACGTCTCTAGTTTACGAATATATATGTCACATTAACGCAGCAATGGGAAAAAAACATAAATCTAAAAAATAAAAATACAATAATAAGGTTTATTATAACAAGGCTTAGTACATTTTTATTGGTTTTTTGATAGTAAACATGATTTTAAAAATAAAATAAGTTAAATAAAACAAGTATAGAAGAGTTTTTAAGTTTTATTCGACATGATCAATGTCTACAGGAATAATTGTATCGTCTAAAAACGCCGCAGGCGCATCAAATTGATTTTGATGTCGGGAATATACTATGCTGGCTATATGCGCGCAGCATCCAATAGTGCGGCAACCGTGGATACAAGAGCAGTAGTAATCTTCGATACTATCTCTGCCCTGTCTTGTTGGGTTCACCAATATGTAAGTATAGTATGTTTTGCTCCTGACATGTCGCGACTGTATTTTTCCCCGTATTAATATTTTGTGGTTAACCAATTCATGGTGCCGGTATAGTTCAACAATATACAGACCATTTGGTCGCAAGTGTTCGTGAATCAATACATTTATTACCTATTTTTTATTTATCTTTAACATTTTATTCCCATGGTTTAAAAAAAAATAACTATATAAATTTTAATGTAGGTTAATACTTAACAATTTAAAACTAATTTGGTTTTTGTAGGAAAACTATCGTTAACTGGGTCAGATTTCGCCCAATGACCTTTATCTGTTTATATGAGTATTTTGCAAAATGATGTTCATCGTGTTGGTGAGTTGCCTAAGTATTATTGACTTAGCCAATTAATTTACTTTGTTTCTAGTTTCACGCATTATTATTGTTATACCTTGTATAGTGCATCTGGCGGAGTTTTATCTACTGTCGTCGAAATGAACAAGACCACTAGAACATACAGACGCCAGCACATCAAGCTACCCCATACTGTCAAATTTCCCCAATTGAAAGTGAACCTTATGGTTATGCGATAAAGTCGAAAATCTATAAAAGAAATTTGACAGATTGGGGTAGCTGGATGTGCTGGCGTCTGTACATACACTACACCCACAAATAATGGTCCTAACACGCGGAGCTTAAATTGCCTATGAACGTAAACGACGTGTAAAACGTTTCCATGCAAAATGTACAAAAAAAATGTTAACTCCATCATCATATCATAAAGGATGGTAGTATCTGGGTTAATAGGTTGACAACACCCAATTAAAGGGTTCTACGCTAGTCGCGCCCGTATATGCTAACAGGCACAGATCAAAAGAGGGTGAATAGAAAACTATTAAAAAAAACTTGAGAGGTGTCAAGGGACACCCGGATGGAATGAAGTTATTTCTTATCATTTATTATATACACAATAACCTGTATACACTCAACAAAAATAATCGTCGCGACACCACACTGTTCAATGCGAAATAGAAATGAAAATATCTGGCTTGCTTTCTATAAGAGAGAGAGACAGACAGAGAAACATGCGCACGCCGCACAGCTGCAAAGTGTCGTGACAACTTTTTTGTAAGATTTTTTTCCGTCTAGCCCCCTTTCACAACGCGCGATAAGGAACTTCGTTCCAAAATGTTAAAAAAACAGAGTGAGATTAAACAATATCACAAAATTGTGAGCTAAATGTGAGCAATCTAAGACAGCAAAGATTTTTCTCATACCTTAAAATAAAATACATAAAAACGCACTACATTCCAATTTTTTTGTTCAAAACGGTTGTTATAATGAAAATTAAAAGTCAGTATGTATGTTTTTTAAAACAGTAATCGTTGAGAATATCTTCAAAGTACCGACACAGCTCTGCTGAGAAATTTAAAAAAAATCTAGGTAGAAAAGTCGACCACGTGTATCAACACGTAATGCATTCCACTATGAAGGAAACACGTGACCATACAAAAGACTAACTTTTTTTTTTCTTTTTGGCTATACCTAAACCTTTAGTCAAGATACACATACTCAAATACATGTAAATTAAATGCCTTCAATGGACATACGATAAAGATTTATAATAGTGTAGGTAGAGGATCCACGTGGTGCTAGGTTTATTGCAAGGAAAACAGTAATGGATGAACTCATAGTGGATACACGTGACCGTTAGTACTTAATAATGATGTGCTAGAATCATTAATGAAATCATAAAGTTAGGAGTGCGTCATTCTCATATCACGATGCGGAAGATAAATGATGTTTTTCTTAAGTTCTTACGGCGGTTTAACCAATGAATCTCAGAAAACACACTAATTCTTAACACATTCATCATCATCATATCAGCCGAAAGACTCCCACTACTGGACAAAGGCCCTCCCCCAAAGATCTCTACATTTGCCGGTCTTGCGCTACCCGCATCCATCGGCGTCTAGCGACCCTCACAAGATCATCGGTCCATCTTAGGGGGCCTGCCCACGCTGTGTCTTCCGGTTTGTGGCCGCCACTCGAGAACCTTTCTGTCCCAGCGGCCGTCGGTTCTACGAGCTATGTCCACTGCCACTACAGCTTGGCAATTCTTCTAAACCACATTAAAACTTAAAAAAACACAATAAATCTTGGAAAAATAAATTATGTTTTTCTTCAGTTTTATGTTAACTAATAAGAGCGGAGTTAGCATGTCGGTTCTACCAATGAAATCTTAGAAAAACACACCAGTTTATGACTGCGACTATGGTGATTGGTCGAACACTGTAGAGAAACATTCATTTAGAAATATTTAAGTAGGTATGTTTATCAGTTGTCTGGTTGCCATAGTACAGGCTCTACCTACTTCCGGGAAGAGGTAACCTGCTGAAGCTCAGGTTGCCTAAACGCGCTTGTGCGTGATTGGGAGGGGGGAGGCATTCGGGCCCCTCCCGGGGGAGAGTCTCAGACGCTCAGTATACAGCGGGGGTACTGGCTAGATCGTTCACGAGTACCCAGAGCCGCCGCTACAGGCACTGTGAGGCTGGCTACCGTGGTGGATTTAGTGGGTCGGCCCTACACAACGTACTAATGACATTTCCAGCACAATAAAAAAAAAGGCTCTACCTACTTAGGGATATGACGGTAGTGTGTTAATTGTAGTTGTACCAAGTAATTTATTTATTTTATTCCTTGTTACATAGTGGAAACGGCCATAATAGTCCAATTTCAAGAGAACCGGAAGCCAGGTCAATGTTTCTTTTTTCGAATACCAATTTGTGGACATTATTCACACACGGCTATCTGATCCCAAACTAAACAGAGCTTGTACTATGGAAACCAGATAACTGATACTATATGTACTTACTAATTTCCTTATATAAATGCATCATCAACATCATATCAGCCGAAAGACGTCCACTGCTGGACAAAGGCCAAATTATCTATAGGTAAATGCATATATATATATATATATATATATATTATATATATATATATATATATATATAGATAATTTTGTATTCACGATGGTGTCTTAAACCACCATATTGATCCGATACGGAGCGTTACACATTTCTAGTTACGTCAATATTAAGATATCATATGTGAAATACCGGTACAATTACAATGCAGACAGTATCTATTTGACATTTGACAACTGTCATTGTCAACCAGAGATGTGTATCGACGCGCAGCAAGCTAAGGCCTACCTCGGAAATGAAGGGCATGTCTCCGCATGCGATGTAAGCGGGATAATAAAATTACTCTATGAAAGCTTGTTTTGAGATCGTGATCAGTCATAGCGGAATGTTTTATCTAAGGGTATGAACTACATGTTTCATATAATTATTCATAACTAACTGTACCCTGCCGTTATAATATGCCTATAGGTTATTCGGATATATCAGCTATATTACTAGAATGTTTCATCTAAATTCTGTGCGTAGTTTTTGCGTGAAATATTAACAAACTCACAAACATTCGCATTTATAATATAACTAGTGGTGCCCCGCAGTTTTACCCGCGTTAAACTTTAGAAACTATAGCATATGTGTAATTCGGATATATAAGCTATATTACTACAAAACTTCATCAAAATCCGTCGGGTAGTTTTTGCGTGAAAGATTAACAAACATACACACTCACACTGTCACAAACTTTCGCCTTTATAATATTAGTGTGAAAAATTAAATTACTGGTCTTGCACTACCCGCATCCAGCAGCCCTCACAAGATCATCGGTCCATCTTTTAGGGAGCCTACCCATGCTGCGTCTTCCGGTTCGACGTCGCCACTCGAGAACTTCTTTAGGGTTCCGTACCCAAAGGGTAAAACGGGACCCTATTACTAAGACTTCGCTGCCTGTCTGTCTGTCCGTCCGTCACCAGGCTGTACCTCATGAACCGTCATAGTCAGGCAGTTGAAAGTCACAGATTCATTTCACATATGATGTATTTCTGTTGCCGCTATAACAACAAATACTAAAAACAAAATAAAATAAATATTTAAGGGGGCTCCCATACAACAAACGTGAATTTTTTGCTCGTTTTTATAGATAATGGTACGGAACCCTTCGTGCGCGAGTCCGACTCGCACTTGGCCGGTTTTTAAATCTATCTCTTCTCTTGACTGTTTAGAATTGGTGTTTACTTAAAGATTGTAAAACCGCCTAAATTTATAACAAACAGTTACGTGAACCAACAACAGCGGTTTAGTTTTAATACTATTACGCGATGTTGCGGCACGGATATGAAACTTAGCTGACTACAGGAAAGCAAACATTGCTCAACTGACATTCCGTAACGCGTAGGATTTCCTATCGATACCGTACTGCCTTTCATTTGTAATTATCATAATTCACACGATCTAGATACTGTAGAAACAATTGGATGAACGAATACACGTTATATTTATTAATAGCTGTGCCCCGCGGTTTCACCCGCGTTAATTTTTATAAATGATCACAGCTTCTCCCCCGTAGCTAATAGCGTGATAATATGTAGCCTATATATGTTGACCCGACCTCTTAGTAATATTCATGCAAAATTTGAAGTAAATCCATGCAGCACTTTTTGAGATTAGCCCGGACATACATACAGACAAACAGATAAACAGACAAAAAATCTAGAAAACTATAGTTTTGGCTTCGACATCGATTGAAGATCACTCCCCTTGTATCCTTTTAAAAAATATTCAATGTACAGTTTTGACTTTCCTACGATTTTATTATATGTATAGATGAAAGTATATAGAAACCAGACCAGCAGAGCTAGAATGACGATGAGGATTCATTCTCTTAACCGCGTTCATTCATTTAACGCGTAATGAATTCACAAATTTCTGTGATTTTTTGGCCAAGTCGAGTCGCTCATAGCTAGTTGCACTCACCAGTACGCAAGTGATCATCGCCGCCAATCACTAACGAACCGGTAAAGAACCGATGGGTGACCATCAAAGTGGTTTAATTCTGAGCGTTTTCTTGCTTTTGTAACAACCGGGAAAGATAGGTTAACTGTCCCAATTGTAATCGTTGGACAACAGTCGTTAATGAACGTCAGAGACCCCTGGACTCCAACAACTCTGACACCAAGGTACCAACTGCCCTTAGGTTAAAGAAAGAAGAAAAAGAGAAGAAACAAATGAAAGAATTCAAGCTCTCGATGGCAACACTTAAAGAAGTATCGTAATTGGTTGGATTAGCACGCCATCACAACAGTGACCAATCATAGCACTGCATAAGCGTCTAATTCGTCTATTCGTTTTATTTGTGCACGCTCATTCTAAAGACTTAAGTTATAATTTAAGCAATGAGATTTATGTAAAGTACTATCTTTAGAAAATTAAAAGTTTCCATTGTCAGTTAAAAATTCAGTGAAAGTGGGATTGGAAGAAGACCCAAAACCAATGGAACGTAACTAATACCCATATTAATTATGTAAATGATCATTTGATCCAACAAACCGCAACAAAAGATTTCGTTTGGTAATGCAATTAACATTCTTTAGTTAATTAATGTAACTGGCATTATAGAAACAGATAACAGGTACGGGTGTGCATCATGTTTTAGGGTCTAGGAGATTATTTAAAATATTGTCTCATTTTTTTTTTTATTCATGGGAATATGCTGAAACTTAGCGATACGAACCATTTTGGCAATTGTCAGCGCCTTAATGAGGTAATGATAGTGTGAATACCTACCTATACCGGTTGCCTGGAAGAGATCGCACTTAGCGATAAGGCCGCCATTTGTACAATCTTAACATACTCATAGTTCTTTTAATGTATTATTTTTTGGTGTACAATAAAGAGTTACTTACTTACTATATCACATGTACGGAACAGGACTAAACTTCATCACGCCATAACTGCGACTGGTCTATATGAATGGTTATGCCTGCAATTTGTATTTGTGTTAACATCGTTTTAACGCCTAGCAACAAGAAGGTGTCTGTAGTGAGCAACATCCTATCCTCATATTGAAACCACTCTATATTCTTTAACCACATATTACGGATATCGCAACCTCTACTCTAGCTTGTCTGATATCTATTATAAACTACTCCAGTAACAAGAGGGTTCAGCTTAAGTGTCTGTAGAGAGTGACATCCTCTCCTCATATTGAGGTAATTCTTTATTCCATAACGAAGATGTCACGGAGACACGGAAATCGCAACCTTTACTCTATCTGCAGTCCGTCATAAACTACTCCAATAACAAGAGAGTTTAACTTCAATGTCTTTAGTGACATTTTATCCTCATATTGGGCTGACTCTATGTTCCGTAACATAGATGTTACGGACATCGTACCTATACTCTTGGATGTATGCTGTCCATTATAAACTACTCCAGTAACAAGAGAGTTTATCTTAAGTGTCTATAGTGACATTTTATCCTCATATTGGGCTGACTCTATGTTCCGTAACATAGATGTTACGGACATCGTACCTATACTCTTGGATGTATGCTGTCCATTATAAACTACTCCAGTAACAAGAGAGTTTATCTTAAGTGCCTATAGTGACATTTTATCCTCATATTGGGCTGACTCTATGTTCCGTAACATAGATGTTACGGACATCGTACCTATACTCTTGGATGTATGCTGTCCATTATAAACTACTCCAGTAACAAGAGAGTTTAACTTCAGGGTATATAGTAACATTTTATCCTCATATTGGGCTGACTCTATGTTCCGTAACATAGATGTTACGGACATCGTACCTATACTCTTGGATGTATGCTGTCCATTATAAACTACTCCAGTAACAAGAGAGTTAAGTCTTACTTACTTAAGTGTCTATAGTGACATTTTATCCTCATATTGGGCTGACTCTATGTTCCGTAACATAGATGTTACGGACATCGTACCTATACTCTTGGATGTATGCTGTCCATTATAAACTACTCCAGTAACAAGAGAGTTAAGTCTTACTTACTTAAGTGTCAATAGTGACATTTTATCCTCATATTGGGCTGACTCTATGTTCCGTAACACAGATGTTACGGACATCATACCTATACTCTTGGATGTATGCTGTCCATTATAAACTACTCCGATAACAAGAGAGTTTAACTTCAGGGTCTATAGTAACATTTTATCATCATATTGGGCTGACTCTATGTTCCGTAACATAGATGTTACGGACATCGTACCTATACTCTTGGATGTATGCTGTCCATTATAAACTACTCCAGTAACAAGAGAGTTTAACTTCAGTGTCTATAGTGACAGTTTATCCTCATATTGGTCTTACTCTATTTTCCGTAACACCGATATTACGGACATCATACCTATGCTCTTGAATGTATGCTGTCCATTATAAACTACTCCGATAACAAGAGAGTTTAACTTCAGGGTCTATAGTAACATTTTATCATCATATTGGGCTGACTCTATGTTCCGTAACATAGATGTTACGGACATCGTACCTATACTCTTGGATGTATGCTGTCCATTATAAACTACTCCAGTAACAAGAGAGTTTAACTTCAGGGTCTATAGTGACATTTATCCTCATATTGGGCTGACTCTATGTTCCGTAACACAGATGTTACGGACATCATACCTATACTCTTGGATGTATGCTGTCCATTATAAACTACTCCGATAACAAGAGAGTTTAACTTCAGGGTCTATAGTAACATTTTATCATCATATTGGGCTGACTCTATGTTCCGTAACATAGATGTTACGGACATCGTACCTATACTCTTGGATGTATGCTGTCCATTATAAACTACTCCAGTAACAAGAGAGTTTAACTTCAGTGTCTATAGTGACAGTTTATCCTCATATTGGTCTTACTCTATTTTCCGTAACACCGATATTACGGACATCATACCTATGCTCTTGAATGTATGCTGTCCATTATAAACTACTCCGATAACAAGAGAGTTTAACTTCAGGGTCTATAGTAACATTTTATCATCATATTAGGCTGACTCTATGTTCCGTAACATAGATGTTACGGACATCGTACCTATACTCTTGGATGTATGCTGTCCATTATAAACTACTCCGATAACAAGAGAGTTTAACTTCAGGGTCTATAGTAACATTTTATCATCATATTGGGCTGACTCTATGTTCCGTAACATAGATGTTACGGACATCGTACCTATACTCTTGGATGTATGCTGTCCATTATAAACTACTCCAGTAACAAGAGAGTTTAACTTCAGTGTCTATAGTGACAGTTTATCCTCATATTGGTCTTACTCTATTTTCCGTAACACCGATATTACGGACATCATACCTATGCTCTTGAATGTATGCTGTCCATTATAAACTACTCCGATAACAAGAGAGTTTAACTTCAGGGTCTATAGTAACATTTTATCATCATATTGGGCTGACTCTATGTTCCGTAACATAGATGTTACGGACATCGTACCTATACTCTTGGATGTATGCTGTCCATTATAAACTACTCCAGTAACAAGAGAGTTTAACTTCAGTGTCTATAGTGACAGTTTATCCTCATATTGGTCTTACTCTATTTTCCGTAACACCGATATTACGGACATCATACCTATGCTCTTGAATGTATGCTGTCCATTATAAACTACTCCGATAACAAGAGAGTTTAACTTCAGGGTCTATAGTAACATTTTATCATCATATTGGGCTGACTCTATGTTCCGTAACATAGATGTTACGGACATCGTACCTATACTCTTGGATGTATGCTGTCCATTATAAACTACTCCATTAACAAGAGAGTTTAACTTCAGGGTCTATAGTGACATTTATCCTCATATTGGGCTGACTCTATGTTCCGTAACACAGATGTTACGGACATCATACCTATACTCTTGGATGTATGCTGTCCATTATAAACTACTCCGATAACAAGAGAGTTTAACTTCAGGGTCTATAGTAACATTTTATCATCATATTGGGCTGACTCTATGTTCCGTAACATAGATGTTACGGACATCGTACCTATACTCTTGGATGTATGCTGTCCATTATAAACTACCCCAGTAACAAGAGAGTTTAACTTCAGGGTCTATAGTGACATTTTATCCTCATATTGGGCTGACTCTATGTTCCGTAACACAGATGTTACGGACATCATACCTATACTCTTGGATGTATGCTGTCCATTATAAACTACTCCGATAACAAGAGAGTTTAACTTCAGGGTCTATAGTAACATTTTATCATCATATTGGGCTGACTCTATGTTCCGTAACATAGATGTTACGGACATCGTACCTATACTCTTGGATGTATGCTGTCCATTATAAACTACTCCAGTAACAAGAGAGTTTAACTTCAGGGTCTATAGTGACATTTTATCCTCATATTGGGCTGACTCTATGTTCCGTAACACAGATGTTACGGACATCATACCTATACTCTTGGATGTATGCTGTCCATTATAAACTACTCCGATAACAAGAGAGTTTAACTTCAGGGTCTATAGTAACATTTTATCATCATATTGGGCTGACTCTATGTTCCGTAACATAGATGTTACGGACATCGTACCTATACTCTTGGATGTATGCTGTCCATTATAAACTACTCCAGTAACAAGAGAGTTTAACTTCAGTGTCTATAGTGACATTTTATCCTTATATTGGTCCTCTATGTTCCGTAACACCGATATTACGGACATCATACCTCAACTCTTGGATGTATGCTGTCGCTTATATAAAACTCCACTTAAAGGTCAAGAGGGTAAATTATCCTGTCTTTATCGAAGAGATCATTGACAAGACCAACATGTTTAGAGGTTTCCTTTTATCGTAATCGCTCATTCATTGCGTAACGTTGAGCACCAAAACTCATGGTATTTTCACACATACGCGAAACTATCCATTTATTATCTGGTTCTCTGACCTTAGCCTCAATGCATATTTGTAATGAAAAATATCAGCACGAGCAAGACCGAGTACATAGTATCATTTAAAATAATTGTTTTAATTACCTGCGTATTATCTTATACAAGTAATAGGTGAGGTTGCACCAATTTGTATCATGCTTACTAATCCTGTAAATGATAGGTTATTATGGTAATTAGACAGCTATGTTGATGATGTTGCCAGTTAACATCTATCCGTTCGGCTATTTGTTAGTGATCCTGAATGCTGTTTAGTTGCCTGGTTGCCATAGAACATGCGCTGCTTATTTTGGAATCAGATAGCAATATGTTAATTGTCCTAAGACGTACATATTTATTTTATTATTATTATAACTCAAAAATTAATAAGGAACCGTTACAGAATCACTTCGTTTACAGACATATACGAATTGACTATATATGTCTGCGCCTGTCAAAACTTTTTATCAGGAACGTGTAGAGGAATCAAGTTAAAATTAGCACGTACTCAAGTCTGCAATACCTTAGAACTATGAAGGTATCATTTTTTAAGTCTTAGTAATAAAAAATGCGCATACTTTGACATTCTTGAGGGATTCAAAACCTATTATAGCGCATGAGATTTCATTAGAAGCAATGTCTTATATAAAGCACAAGTAAAGGGAAAATTCGTAACAACCGTTAAGTTCTATCCACATGTGATCAAACTAGTAATTTACGCATTTATTTACTTCTTTTTTTAAAGCGAAAACATTTTTATCATACGATTCCCGTGAGACCGACTCGCACTTAGCCGGTTTGTTGTAAATAAAAGAGTAGTACTTCTGCCTCGTTTTATGTTGTTATTCCATGGCTCTACAAGACTCTTAACGTTATTTGCATGTTCTTCATAATTTTAGACCATATCACGGTCACTGATATTAGACGTTGTTTGGACAGGTACACCTTACAAAATATACTCAATATGCCACTTTATATTGGGTATGTCGGCATCTGGCAGTAACATAACATCGTCTAAGTAAACAAATAAGTTATAAGCAGTGCAGTAGTCCGAATATATTGACCAAGTTAGCGAAGGCTGAGCCGCAACGCATGAGCTAGTAAGTGGGTCGATGGGTAAGGTACGTCTAGAGAAACCATAAAACTTACAGAGGCTTTAGTATGAATTTGCAAAAAACGCGGTGAACGAATGAGAACAAACTGACGGGAATGGATCGCTATGATTGGTTACTATCGTCATACGACTTTTTTATCACAATGCTTTCGTGAATGCATCGTGAATGCGTTCATACGTTTCGTTTTCTGTAGACTCTTACAAGTCTACAGATAGGTTATCAGAAGTTTACCCTATAAAACTGGTAATGTTAAGCTTGCATTATTCATGAGAGGTCGATAAACGAAATGATTATTTATCTTGTAACTGAATTACTATGAATTCACTCTACTACCGGAAAATAAGTGAATTCACAGCAATGGCCTACAGACATCGTAAGGGTTCCTCATTTCTAGTAATTGAACGCTGTTTTGGTTTATTTATTATATTAATCTAATACTTATTTGGTTTAAAATGTTCTAGTACACTTTAAACCAAATAAGTAAGAGTTGCCATGAACTAGTCGCAAAATTTACCCTATGAGGCACGAGCAGGTAATACAAAAGAGCTATTACCTAACTATTAACTAGCCCTATATGGTTTTCAAGGGCAGTATTTCAAATATGATGTATATTGCTGAAAAAAAAATTAATTCACTACCGCCAATAGCTTCAATGCGTCTCGTTATTGGAATTGTTAGGCGGATCTTGCATGTTTTTATTAATGGAATAAATTCCTTTTTTTTAATTCCTATTACCAATTAACTTTCTATTCATATCTGAAGATAACATTTGAAACTAATATCGAAACATACGTATAGAATAATAATAATAACAATATTTTGGGACATTATTCACACACGGCCATCTGATCCCAAACTAAACAGTGCTTGCACTGTGGAAACCAGATAACTGATATATGACATATACTATATATTTTTTGTAAAAACATTCTAATATCATAGATAATTACACCCCAAGTCTTGGCAAACAGACATGTTCATGCACACAAATATCTGTCCTGGGTGGGAGTCGAACCCATGACCTGTGGCGTGAAAGGCAAGCATTTAGCATATACGCCAACCGGCTCGTCATATACATAAAATACAACCTTAACATAAAACGGCTTTTGAGAGGTCTGTACTAATATAATCTAGTTTGTTTGTTAATAGATTTGTGTAATATTCATTAGTATAATATTACATTTGCACACGTAGTATGATTTCAAAGACATGTTAAACAGGTATATCTGGAACATTGCTTCAACCGTGCCGACCTAGTCTAGTGTTAACGGCATTAGATATGTAGATACTATGATTGACTAGACGTTACCTACGCCAATGTAGCGAAAATAATTATGAATTGACAACTTTTTTGACAACAATTTCTTCAGAAACACTGGGTGTGCAGAGTAATTAGCCTAATAAAAAGAATAGTTATAAGTAATGGAATCAGGCGTTACTTTGCGGAAATCCATAACAATCAAAAGACAAAATCAATATGTAGTGTCAGTTTGATCATGCCGGGATGCAATTTGCACCGCTTTCCCGCCCGCAAGAATGTGCTCATGCAAGAAGGACAATAAACAAAAGCAAATTACATGAGCCAGTACGATACCCAACACGTGTTTCAGTCCTCCACGGACCACTCTCAAGGGCTGCTAACTCGTCGAGTGCTCGAATGACAATTAGCGGAATTAACACTACATATTGATTTTGTATTTTGAAAAAAAGTTATATTTTTTATTTTGTTTTTTTATCGTCATCATCATCATATCAGCTGAAAGACGTACACAGCTGGACAAAGGCCTCCCTCAAAGAGCTCCACAATTGCCGGTCTTGCGCTATCCGCATCCAGCGATTTCCAGCGATCCGTTTGTTTTTCTTATGATTAATGTGAATTGTATACTAACATAGTTATATAAGTTTTATTGTTACTAACCTCAATATGGAATAATTTTCTGAAATAAATGATTTTCTAAATCTATGCACTGAACTATCTAAACTAATAATATGTATATAGAAGAATATTCTGTTTGTTTGTATAAAACTAAACAATTGACTTAAAAATTCTTTCACTAATAAAAATCTACGTTACCAGCGAGTACAATAGGCTGTATTTTATTTTATCAAAATTAGGTCTTTACGAAAATTACCTTCATGCAACCAAGGAATCAAACATGTGCCTAAACAAATCAGTATTTGCCATGCGCTGCGAAAACTATTGATGATACATAGGTAGTCAAAATAATATAACGATTATTTTGTTGTGTCTGGGTAAAATTCATCTATAATATATATGTATTTAGAAATATATAAGTATGTTTATCAGTTGTCTGGTTGCCATAGTACACGCTCTGCCTCTGTTGTCCCCAGATATTTATATTGTTATTTATTATTACCCGCAAAGTTAACGTGAGGTTATATCTATGTCTAAATATTATAATTAAGTCATAACAACTTTCTTTCGAATTAATTAATATGGAACAGGTAAAAGATGATGACAGTAGTAAAATTATTGTTTCTTCCATTTGTCCAAATAATTCTGATTTCGCTAGGTCGCTAGTAAGACAAAAAAATGTACCATTGTTGATATTTCTAAATTATTTACCCCGATGTTACGCTGCTGTGGAATTCAAGTATATATATATCACATCGTATCATAAAAAATATATATTGTATTTATATTTAGTATACCTAAATACAATATATATGTTTTAAAATAAATAGTTTGTGATCATTATGAGGATGAGAACATAATAAGAATATAACATGTATAATGTAATAATAATATAATTAATAATACTATATATAGTCTTAAGAACAATAAAATTTGCACGCCATAATTATGTGGCAGAATATGTGAATATATTAAATTATGTAACATCTATTTTTTACCATGTTCTTGCAAATAAACAATTGATTTGATGATTTTAATTCTCGTCTATCGTAGTAGGTACTTTATGTCTCAAGCCATTTTATTGACACGGTTACATACATACGACACCTGAGCTAATTGGGTCATTCAACAGATAAGTAATAGGACTTATAACGAGTTGAGTCTGAGCCAGCATACACGAAATCACAACAGTAATAATTAAATTGATAAATATATTAAGCTTTACGATGTTTTCGAACATTTTCGATTACAACATAGATATTGAGTAACTGATAAGGACGAATTGATGGACCGAGAACTAATGTGAACATAAATAATGGGTATTTTGGTGCAGTGTTTTAGTATACACTTACGGCCAAGTGCCAGACCTTCGTCGCCGAAGTGATTTCGGCTGCAGCTCCGGTGCGTGCAGCAACGCTTGGGGGATTAGACTCTTGGTCGGCTTGCGTCTCGTCAGCCGGTACTCAGGTCTCTCCGCAGCACTTTTGCACAGCCTCAGCGTCGACAACTCGCTCTCGGAGCCACACCACAATGAATCCATCGACAGCATTGTTTCACGCTAGTTTTACCACATCACTATAAAACAATTCTGTTCAAAAGTTTTCTCACGAGCAACCTTGGAATCTGCACTGTTGCAACCGCAATTTAGGGCGACCGATCCAATAAATATTATGTTGTCGGAGTTCGTATATTATTTGTTGTTATTTTTGAAAGTTTATTTCCAAAAACTTGAGTACAATTTTGCAATCGACTGTTTTGATGCGGTCAGCCTTCTGTTGGGGATCGGCGCGCGAAATCGTATTGCAAAATTTGGTACACGCGAAAATTAGTGAGGATGTGGAAATGTGTGGAATGTAACAAGGCTAAGAGCCGTAAATTATGAAGTAAACGGAAATGGTGCGGTCGGGTTTGTATCGCACGTCCGTAGTCGGAGGGCCGCGAACTATACGGAGTGTGAGAGCGCGCGTGACGGCGTGGAGCGCGCGACTGAACTGACGGCACTCGGCCGGCAAACCGCCAGCGACCACGAACACGATGAATGCTTGAAAATTGCAAACAAAAGCCGGCTGGAAGCCGTTATCAGTAATGATGGCCATACAATTGATCAGCTACCATATCAACATTTTGAAGTCATGACAAAAATACGTGATGATCTAGATTTGTTGAAGGTGAAAACTTGTTACTTATCTATAACACATATTGTATTATCTGCAGACTATGTATTGTCGTATTTATTGGCTTTTTAAGTCAACATATGACAGTGATATTCACGTGTTACAATGTCGGCCATTGTTATTACTCAATAAGCCATAACACTATTCTCATGGTTTGCTTTGTCAATATCAGATAATGTATCAGCCACTTAATTATTTGTGTGTATATCATACTAACCAGCACAATAAAAAATATAAACACCTTCCACACTGCATCATTCCAAATAAGTTCAATAGTTAGACCCGAAATTAAAATGACAACTTTGAGCCCCTCTATTTCTTTTATCTGACGTCAAAAAGAACTGTATGCTCTCGTATGTACATATGTTACGCGATATCTCCGTTGTTTCTAAACATATTTTTGTAATACTTTTTTATCCTTTTTTTGTCCCATTTGATTTTTGTTCACATCGCTTGTAATAAAGTTATGTTGAAGGAGGTTTTATGTTTATCAAATCAGAAATCATTGGATTTATTTTGACTGCACCTGTGGCAAGATATATACCTCGCCAATCCGTGCCGGGTTCAATCACGCACAGGACAACTATTTGTGTAACCCTAAGTTCTGAGTCAGGTTTTGCTTTGTTTCTATCAGTTATGTGTTAGTAAAGTACCCTGCGACACAGCGATTCATTTCCCTACGGCGGGCGTTCGCGTTGTCTTTTATGAAAGAATAAAAGAAAATGTATTTATAATATTACTTACAGTGTCATAGGAACTGATACACAGACAGGCAACAGAGTTATAGCAATAAGGTTAATTTTTGCTTACCTATACGGATCCGCAATAATGATTTAGTACTCTACTAGGTCAGAACAGAATTCATCATTTTGCATGCGGAATGCGTAAATGCGTTGCACTAATGCACCGTTTGCTGTTTACTCGCACGAAAGCCAAACAAATATGTTTTTATTGAGATTCGATATACCAATATGTTTATCATTATAAACATATTCAGCATAACAATGTGCCCTAACAAACATTATTTAACTAATGCCATACGAAAACGTGGAAGGTCTATGTGAAAATTTGCGGATAAATTGGGACATATGAAGAAAGCAGCTTGTGTTTAAATAGAGTATGATGGATAACTACCCACAAGCGCTGGATGTTTATATTATGGAAAACGAAGATCGGATTTCTTCAGCAAGATTCAACCTTTGAAGTCAGTTAATTTCAAATATGACTAAAAGGCCGCAGTTAATTATAATACCAAGTCAAGCTTCTTTCTTAAGTTTTTTTGACCCTTTTCTTCAAGCGATCCCCAACCTAAGTTAGCAGACGCCAAGTGTGGCGATTATAGTTATGGCGAACCTTGAGGGATGCTTCTGTCCAGCAGTGGAAATCTTTGCGTCGTATGCCGTGAAAAATATTTGTGGCATAAGAGTGAAACAATAATAAGGCAATTTAAAAAAAGTCTTCATAAAAATGTATTCGAGCGATATTCTTATTGTGTTCTCTATTATAGCTTCCTAGCCACAACATTTCACGCTCAATAACTCTAAGTGAAATCCTATTAAGTATGTAGACATAATTAATTAGTATTTCTTTTAAATTCTTAAGTGTTAGTCAGGTCGTACCGTCTGGTAGTCTGCTAAATAACGAAAGTGTTCTTAATTAGTCGTTCCGCAGACGCACCCAATGATGAATCAATATACATTGGCTGCAAATTTTGGCTTAGTAGCGGTTTCGCCCGAATTTGGCTCGCCCGAATCGGGCGAATCAACTACTTTCAATTTTGAATATTTTTTAGGGCCGGTTTCGCCCGAAGCAAATTTAATGGCGGGCGAATCAGGTCCAGCAAATTTCAGTAGGGTACGATTCGCCCGAATTCTATTATACCTCAAAAACAAGCCTTTAATTAATAATAAAATGTGAAATTTCATAAAAAAAAATACAGTTGCGTACACAATTGTTACTTACAATAATAACAAAATTTCTGTTGGTGAATCTGGTTATTCCTGTATGTCTATTACTATCTACTCAACCGACGAGCTATTGATAAAAATAGAATATATATAACTATTATGTCAGTCAATTGGTTTAGATGGGATCCAGAACGGGTGGGTAAGTATTAAATAAAAATCATACATAATAATCAGATATATTTTAATTCACACTAACAATTAGAAATTAAATCTTTTACTAATATATCAACACTTAAATATTTCTTATAATATACTTAACAGTCTTTTACTCGTTATAACTTTTTACTTACTAATAATCAATCACAGTAGTTTTACAAATATCAAAGCAATTTTACAAATATAATTTTGTACATATTAGGTCTTTACCTATGAAATTGCCGTTCTGCAGTACTGGCCATTTCAAATCAAAATAATTTTTGTTTGGCTAAGAATTCTAATTTCAAATTAATTTTATTTTAAAAACATGGATTCTTTTTTCCAAAAGTAGTCATTTCTTTATTGATTAGTGTTACATTTTCATCGCATTTCAATCTTTTTCGTCATCATGGATACGTTAAAAATTCGGGTAATTATGGAATATGAGTACCGTCGTGGCAGCAACGCGGCACAAGCGGCACGCAACATCAACGACGTTTACGGAGCTAACACTACAAACCAACGCACCACCTATTATTTTGGTTTGCTCGCTTCCGTTCTGGAAATTTCGACCTGAAAAATGAACCTCGCGGTCGTCCGAAGACTTTGGTCGACAATGACGAATTAAAGGCGGTTGTGGAAGCTGATGATACACAATCTACGGCTGAATTAGCAGCAGCTTTCGACGTTAGCGTCAAAACAATATTGGTCCATTTGCGTCAAATTGGCAAGGTAAAAAAGCTTGACAAATGGGTGCCCCACGAACTCAATGATCGCCAGCGCGAAGTACGCGTCGAGACGTGCCTTGCACTGCTCAACAGACACACAAATGAAGGAATTTTGAACCGCATTGTTACCTGCGATGAAAAATGGATTCTGTTTGATAACCGCAAGCGCTCAGCAAGTTGGTTGGATCCTGGTTCAGCACCTAAACAATGCCCTAAACGAAAACTTACCCCTAGAAAAGTGATGGTCACTGTTTGGTGGTCTAGCGCCGGTGTGATTCATCACAGCTTCTTACCAAACGGGGTGAGCATTACTGCAGATGTGTACTGTGAAGAACTGAGCACAATGATGGAGAAGCTGGCGCATCTCCAACCAGCATTGGTCAATCGCTCGTCTCCGCTGCTCCTGCACGACAACGCGCGACCTCATACTGCACAGCAGACGGTCTCCAAGTTGCAAGAACTGGGGTTGGAAGCTCTCCGTCATCCGCCCTACTCACCAGACCTTGCGCCTACAGACTACTACTTTTTCCAGAATTTGGATAACTTCTTGGCGGGAAAAAAATTCAATACCCGAGAGGCAGTACAAAATGCCTTTGAAGAATTTGTTGCCTCCCGTCCAGCTGATTTCTTTAAGAAGGGCATCAATAAACTGCCACTGCGATGGCAAAGATGCATTGATTGCATGGGTGATTACTTCGATTAATACAAATAAAAAAATTCATGAAAAAAATTCGTTTAAATTTTTTCATACAAAACGGCAATTTCATAGGTAAAGACCTATTATGAAATATAAATGTCAAATATTTGAGTTACATAAAAAGTAAAGCAGATTTAACTTACCTGAAATTTTTAAAGTTTGAACATTAGATACGTAAAACAAGCGAGCAATAACATGCAATAGAAAAATAGCAAGATGGGCGACAAGAAAAAGAAATATAACCAATAATTGACATAATAAAACACATCAGGCAAAAAATATCACACATCATAGAACAAAACTTTATTAATGTGGTATATTAAAGTGCATTATTGACTTTAATGAATAGTGTAATGACGCTTCCACCAGGGGGCGCTGTGCTATGATCTCATAAACAACCAACCAACAAACATAAAACATAGCTGAGATTCACAGATTATGCCAATCACTTCTTGAATACAGTACAAAACTTATTCAATTTACAAAAATATAGTATAAGTAATTTAGCATTGTGTACATATTTATATGTATTTAAAACAAAAAGCACCTAGAATAACAAGTATAAACAACTGAGTACATATTAACTACTTACTTCTTAGTGTAACCAGGCTTTTACGAAGAAACAGTACACATAAAACCAATTATATTTTTAACTTCACATTATTTATGCACGCACTTTATGCAGTTATGTTGTTACACTGTCAGTATTTTAGACACTCTAAACCAAATGGTGGGAAACACGCCGCACAATTTGCAAATGAGTGACAGAGACAGCAATATACTACTATCTTTTGTATTCCTGTGGGTGCGTTTATTTGCTGTGTCTTTACGTTTATCGCTGAGGAACAAAAGTCATTGTGCATATTATCTAGTAGGTTACTTACTATTTTCGATAAACACAATATGTGCCTAAGTAAATCCTCTTTAAATTGGTGCGCCCGACTGTACTACTTATTTTTCTGAGGTATAATAGTATTCGGGCGAATCGTACCCTACTGAATTTTGCTTTACCTGATTCGCCCGCCATTAAATTTTCTTCGGGCGAAACCGGCCCTAAAAAATTTTAAAAATTGAAAGTAGTTGATTCGCCTGATTCGGGCGAACCAAATTCGGGCGAAACCGCTACTAAGCCCAAATTTTTCGGTATTTAATATTAATGCTATGTTTGTGTATAAATAATGTGAAACACCCGTACTTATACCTACGCGATCAGTGCATTATATATTGGCAAACACCTTTGTATAAATTGTGCCGTCTGAAATACTTCTTCTTATGGGGCTAGCTGTCGTAAGATAGTAAAGAACCCACCACTGTACCTCTTTTGCGCCAAAATGTATAGGACAAATCCGACACAAGATGGAAAAGAACTTCCCACCACCGCTTGTGCGCCAAAATTTATGGGACAAATCCGACACAAGATGGAAAAGAACCCACCACTGCACCTCTTGTGCGCCAAAATGTATGGGACAAATTCGACACAAGATGGAAAAGAACCCACCACTGCACCTCTTGTGCGCCAAAATGTATGGGACAAATTCGACACAAGATGGAAAAGAACCCACCACTGCACCTCTTGTGCGCCAAAATGTATGGGACAAATTCGACACAAGATGGAAAAGAACCCACCACTGCACCTCTTGTGCGCCAAAATGTATGGGACAAATTCGACACAAGATGGAAAAGAATCCACCACTGCACCTCTTGTGCGCCAAAATGTATGGGACAAATTCGACACAAGATGGAAAAGAATCCACCACTGCACCTCTTGTGCGCCAAAATGTATGGGATAAATTCGACACAAGATGGAAAAGAACCCACCACTGCACCTCTTGTGCGCTAAAATCAAACAGAATAATGGAAAGCTGTGACGCCCGACACGTCCGAAAAAATTTATTTCTGGGAAGATGGATCCCGCAACTAGTTAATTGAGAAAGAAAAACCAGCCAAGTACGTGACTCGCATAAAAAGGGTTTCATAATATTGGGCTATTTTTATTTTTAACTTTATTTTATATTACTATAATTACACTCAGTGATAAATTTTAACTGTCTACCTATTATGGTTTGTGAGATATAGCCGCTGACGGGCGGATGAAGCGGAGGCTTAGTAATAATAGGGTTGCGGCGATACCCTTTGGGTACCTGGTAGGTAGTGTCATGTAGGCTCAGAGCACCTATCCAGGCATCTTGCCTAGTGATAGCAAAAACTACGCAATAATTTATCTTCAATTGAAAGTTACAACATGTAGTTTTTGTGTGAAAGAATAACAAACTCACAAACTTTCGCATTTATAATATAATATTATATAATTTATAGGATAGTAGACTGCGCGAATCGTACAGATATGTATTTTTGTGACTATGTCTATTTTCAGACAACAGTCAACCATAAAATAAAAGACAATACCACATAATTAAGACTAATAATGATAAAATTTAACATGTTACGATGTGTTTTTTGATTATAATTAGTTACGTGGCAGATATATTGGCCGTTTGTGCCTTATAGTTAAAGAAAAGTCATGTTACGATGTGATATTTTGATTTGGTGCAATAAAGTCACCGTAGCCTAGTTGGTAGTGCTCCTGCCTACGAAGCTGGTGGTCCTGGGTTCGAATCCCGGTAAGTGCAAATATTTGTGTGATGAGCACGAATATTTGTTTCTGAGTCATGGATGTTTTCTATGTATTTAAGTATTTATCTATCTATATAAGTATGTATATCGTCGCCTGGTAACCATAGTACAAGCTTTGCTTAGTTTGGGGCTAGGATGATCTGTGTGACATTTAAAAAAAAAAAAAAAAAAAAAAAAAAAAAAAAGTGTATCTACTCGTATCTATATTAAACAGTAGATAGTAATAATTTTGTACTATTGTGGTTTATTTTAATTTTGACTGTTGTATGAAAACGGTGATGGGAAACATTAATACTATGTTAATTTCGTATGCTTACTTGCAATAAAGCCGGCCCTCATTTGTTTCGCGTGCTGGCGATGTTGCTGACATTATGCATGGGACACAGCTATCTGCCGTATTCATTAATAAAAACTATAGTTGTTCCCATAGTCAAAAACAAAACTGGGAATATAGGAGACAAAGGTAACTACAGACTCATCTCTTTAGCAACAGTAACGGCGAAAGTATTGGATAGTTTGCTTAATTCCCACTTAACTGAACATATTAATCTACATAGTGCACAGTTTGGCTTCAGAGCCGGACTCTCTACTGAAAGTGCCATTCTGGGACTAAAGCATACTGTCCTATATTACACAAAGAGAAAAACACAAGTATACGCGTGTTTCCTAGAACTGTCGAAAGCCTTCGATCTGGTCAATTATAGCAGACTCTGGGATAAGCTAGAGCGCACAGAGGTAGCTGGTGAATGTACGCAGATCTTAAAGTACTGGTATACACACCAAATTAATCAGGTGAGATGGGGTAGTGCTTTGTCTGATGAGTATGGTTTGAAGTGTGGGGTAAGACAAGGGAGTTTATCTTCTCCAATACTGTTCAATTTGTATATGGATCAGTTACTTGAACAGCTTTATAGTATACATATTGGTTGCTACATAAATGGAACATGTGTCAGCAACATTAGCTACGCCGACGATATGGTTCTTTTGGCGCCATCCCCTAACGGTTTGAGGCTGCTTATTGAGACCTGTGAAAAATATGTAGATTCACATGGTCTCAAATACAATTGTGATAAGAGTGAGCTTCTCATATTTAAGGCAGGTAAAAAATATGATCCTACAGAGATACCTAAAATATTATTAAAAGGCTCGCCCATTAAGCGAGTTAACAGCTTTAAATACTTGGGACATATTATAACACCAGACCTTAAAGACGACGAAGACATTGAAAGGGAACGTAGGGCGTTGGCGGTAAGGTGTAATATGCTGGCCCGCAGGTTTGCACGGTGTAGTAAGCAGGTGAAGATAACTCTTTTCAAAGCCTACTGTCAATCTTTCTACACCTGTAGCCTGTGGATTAGGTATACTCGCCAAACTTATAACGCCCTTCGGGTTCAATACAACAATGGTTTCAGAGTGTTGTTGGGACTACCAAGGCACTGTAGTGCATCACAAATGTTTGCAGATACCTATACGGATGGTTTCCATGCGATTATCCGCAAGAGAGTGGCGTCAATACTGCACCGGACGCGTGGTAGTCACAACACCATTCTGAGAACCATTTCAGAGCAGTTTGACAACCCCATATTAAGCCACTGGGTGGGCAAAAGGCGTAGGGGTTGGCTAATTAATTAAATTTATTTTTATACTAACATAGCTCTTTAAGATTAATTTACTAACAATACTATGGATGCAATTATCTGAAATAAATGTTTTATTATTATTATTATTTATTATTATATTTGTAAATTCATATTAACCTATTTGCAAATACATAATTATTCAAAAATATTATTTTATTTTATTTTTTTCTGAATAAAATATATATGACTATAACTATTAAAATAACTTATCATCACACTGTGCATTGTACACCCCTCATAGGACAATTGTGAGCCCCATGTAGTTGTTCCGAGTCACTTTGTGTTTTTTGTCCGTGAATTGCATGTTTGTAAACGATACAGGTATTAATATCCATAACCAGGACGATTTGTTAAAAAAATATAAAAATCTAGAAACAAAAACGGTTGGAGTGGTTGGAAAATGCTTGCCATTCACGCTCCAGGTTGTCGGTTCGATTCCCACCCAGGGCAGATATTTTTGTGCATGAATATGTCTGTTTGTTCAGAGTCTGGGTGTAATCTATTTATATACATAAAAATCAATGCCACTATTCGTTGTAACGTTATAACTCAACAACGCCTTTACCGATTTGGCTAATTTTGGTCTTGAATTATTCGTGGAAGTCCAGGGAAGGTATGTACGTAGAGAAAATTTAAAAGTCTTGAAAAAGTGTAAAATCAACACCTTTCAGCGATTTACAAAAAAAATTGTTTGAATAAATGAACTTAATAATATTTTTTTTATTACTATGCCTTATACGTAGCGAAGCACGTACCGGGCCGCTAGTTATCTATATACGTATGCATTTACACAAGAAAAGTAGTATTTATGTAATATATCAGTTATATGGTTTCCATAGTACCATTAATAATGTCCCAGGATATTAATATTTGTTAGACCCATTATTTTTTATTCTGAATCTAGGTGTTGTTTCCGTGAAATGTGTTTGTAATCTAGACTTCTTTAAAAAAAACATTATGTAAGCTGGCGGTGGTCGGATGTTTATGGTAATTGCATAACTGTGCTACCTAATGATTGTTTGAATTGTTTACAGAACAAAGTAATTAGCAGTGATCGGAGTAGGTAGATTGAAATGGGGTCATTGATCCGAAACGTATATATTAATATGGACATTCCTCCGGAATTGGTGGATTATTAAAAAAACCGGAACTTATGTAGGAATTTTATTCTGCCAGAGTGGAAGGAGTCATTTGATGATTTGCCATCCTCAAAAAAAGGTAGGAATTGTAATAAAATGAGCAATATTATTCGTTATTATTCTTCATATTTTATTTAACGGCACACAGTCACGATTTGACAAAACCCAACGACCAATCAGAACAAAGGATCATGGGTGGTACAATAACCGGTTATCAGAACAATGCGTACGCCCGCCGACGACATGCCAGGTAGCTCACTCGTTTACTTCGGTTCGTAGAGTGCGCATCTTTGTTTGTTACTGCGTTGTGAAAACGTTACTTGACCCTGGCTTGTGTACACACTGACTTCTGGAATCTGCTCTAAACCACGATTTGGCTCGAATATACGGACTCAGATTTTTCACTATTGAATTTGATCTACATATTTAAACCAAGCTTTGGTAAGTAATATTTTACTAGTTACAAGGAGTATAAAGCATGTTTGGATGTACTATAAGAATATTTTTAGTATTGTGTTTGTTCGCTTGACCTGCTGAACATACCATGAGTCTTAATATTGTTAAATCTTTAATAGAGTATGAACCAGTGAGCTTAGTGCGAAACAAAATTATGATATTCTAGTAATGTAGTCGCAATTCAGCTAACTCCACTATTAACCGACATTTTACTGGAATCCGTATATAATTTGAATGCCCTGTGTCCTCTTGCAATGTATTGGTAAAATAAATTACTATAGGCCTTATCTACTTCTCTACAAAATATTCTACGTAACAAGCCCTTTCATTTGATACCCATATTGATGGAATTGAAAAAAAAATAAGTTGTCCGCCATCTTGTAGCGGCAGCCATTTTGGATTGACAATAATATTGAATATACATAATTGTATTGTCACCAGAATCAAAGGTGAATACCAAATTTTAGATCAATCGGTTGACAGGAAGAGGGTGAAATTTCAATGACTAAATTTGATCCACGAAAAATAAAACAAACGGAGTAAGCTAAATAAACTAAATAAAATGTAATTTTTTCATGTCTTTGTTTTAGGTGATATATACGAGGTTCCATCTCTAAAACAAAGTTCAGATATGGCAAACGTCAAGGCTGAAACTGTAGAAAAATGGATATCCGGTCATCCCGAACTACTTTACGATCACGCTAATGGTACAATATACTGTTCAAAATGTGAAAGCCATTTGAAAACCATAAATAAAGGAAACGTTAAAAGACATATCGAAGGAGCAGTACACCAGGGAAAGTTTAAGCGGCCCGAAGAGGAATTTTATTTCGATCTTATAAAATTTCTCATTTTGTGCAATATTCCGTGGTCTCAGATGAAAAATACTACTTTTCAAGATTTCTTTAAAAAATATATGTGTTGTTGTACGTGTACTAATCGTACTCTGCCAGATGAATCACAGTTACGGAAAGTTTACTTGGACAAGTTTTTTAAGAATAAAATCAATTCGATTCGGCAAAATTATAAAAATGAGAAACTATGGATATCATTAGATGAAACGACAGACTTTTTAGGTCGCTATATAGTCCATTTTTTAATAAAACCATTACATCCTAGCAATTTGACTAGACCTTATTTGGTAGCATGTAAAATGCTAACTGTAATGTTGTTGTTGTTAATGGACAAACAATCACACAATTTGTGTTAGAATGTTTGGAAAACTTTTGGGAAGATTCTTTTGAATCGAAGGTAGGTAACATTCTTGTCCTCTGCACTGATAGCGTTGCATATATGCTGTCTGCAGGACGAAATTTAAAACAATACTTGCCTGAAATGAAGCACGTAACATGTTTGGCGCACTCTCTTCATCGCGTATCTGAGCAAATTAGGTTAGAATATCACGATGTTAACATTTTAATAGCAAATGTTAAAAAGGTATTTTTGAAAGCCCCAAGTAGAGTCAAAATTTTAAAAGAAAAATATCCAGATTTGCCGCTACCTCCCCAACCAGTTGTTACAAGATGGGGCACTTGGTTAGAGGCAGCATTTTATTACGCTCAAAACTTTGAAAAAATAAAAGAAGTATTATCTTGTTTAAGCAGCTCTGATGCGGTATCTATTCGAGAGGCAAAAAATATTATAGAAAAAGAAATTTTATAAGAAGATTTAAATTACATTAAAGACAATTATTTTATAATTCATTTGTCTTTAAAAGAATTGCAAAAGCATAATTTATCGTTGACAGATTCACTTTTAGCATTTGACAACGTCAGAGATGCTATAAATCAGTGCAATTCAGAAAATATAAAAAATAAAATAGAACGCGTTATGGAACGAAACTCAGATTTAGACACACTTAGAGAATATAGTGAGGCCATTGAAAAAAATGAAGCACATAATTTAATACCTTTTTTAAAATTTGCTCCTTTGACATCGTCAGATGTAGAACGGTCTTTTTCCATTTATAAATGGACTTTAGATGTTAAAAGAAATAGGTTGAAAATAGAAAATATAGAGAAACTCATAGTTATATATTTTAATTGTAAAGATCAGGATTACCAGGATGCTGACATTGTAATCGATGAAGATTAAAATGTGAATAAATGTAAAATGTACATATTTAACAATAAACAATGTTGATTTTTATCTTTTTTCTTTATTCTACCCCTTTTTTTTTGCTCCTAAAATCTGACTAAAATCAACCTGTTCCTTCGTATGCCCTTTACGTTTCAAAGTCGTGGTGCATCCTTAGAACAGTCTCACGACCCCAGCAGGCATTGGCCCTCTATGGGGCCCCGTCATTTATTCTACCCTTAATGCAAATTACTATGAAAATATTTAAATTTAAGTGCAACAATTTATGTCTATCTATAAAAGTTCTAGCCATAAAAGGCTAAAAATAAAAATTAAGGCTTCGATCGGAATTCGATTGTTTTTATTATTCAACAGATAAATAATGAATTAATTTAGTTTTGATACCTTCCTTTAAATTTTGAATTGAAATATCCGAATTACTTTCCGGGAAAATGGCTTATCCATGTTATTCTTTCTGTGTGCATTTATGATACAAGTACCAAAAATCAATCTACCTACTCCGATCACTGGTAATTAGTGATTGCGCGCACCTACTCTTGGGGTCAAGATAATAATTGTTTAAAATAACAAAACATCGACTTCAAAATATTCAATAAAATAAATTTCAGCTATAAATGATTAATTATAACATTTGAAGTTGATGTCGAATAATACTTGGAACAAATGTTATTTCGGCTAAGTGTAACATTCGTGAAAAGTTTTTCGATTAAAACAAACGTAGGAGTAACGAAAGAAAACGAATTGATAATAGGTCAACTGATACAGTGGCAGACGTAACTTCGGTGTATATGAATAAAAAAAACGCAACGATAAAAGTTGAGAAGTTTTAGGTGAAATGAACTTCGGTTAAATATTTTTTTTACTTATGATAAATAACAACCACGTTACATCAAAAGCAGTATTTACCTATGCTATATCGCAATGAAATAAAAAAGAGACTTATTACTACTACCGTACAAACTGGCAGATATATCTATATGTATAAGTATTCGTTTATATGTATTATTTGGCAGTCATTTACAAGATGAACAATGTATTTTTTTAATTGGTAGGTACCTACTATATTTTTATATCTACTAAACATACACGCGAGACGAAAGTGCACCGTCCGCCTACTTATATATGCTGCAGAAACCAAGCTTCATCAGAATGAACTGTAAAGAAATTGTTGCGCTAATTTTGCTATCGGTAGGCTTCTGCAAGCTGCTCCCCTGCCGATTATTATGTTTTATTTCCTGATTGATCCACCGTAAACTTGGTCATTCCGGTCTGATCCCTTTTTGTACAATGTTGTACTACTATGTTGGCAGGCAAGTACAGTCAATAGAAAAACAGTTGTTGATGTAAACAATATTTGTTTTATTTTAGAATCATTACAGATAAATCAGACATATCGACTTTCTACTTGGACAAACCTTAATACAGTAGAGCCTCGATAAGTTAAAGTCCAAGGGAAACACAAAATATTTTAAGTTATAGAGGTTTTAAGTTATCAAGGGTCTATGTTAGGGACAGGTTAATATTACCTCACCGTTAATGAAACCTTTGTTTTGCTCACTCTTTCAAAATGACTATTTGACAAACAATTTTATGTTATAGAGGTTGTGGAAACATTTCTTTAAGTTACTGGGGGCCAATACAGAGATTACTTATTTAAGTTATATTTTGCGTATTTTAAGTTATACAGGTTTTGGGCTCTGATGGGACGGGAACATATTATTATTTTTTGAAGTTATAGAGGTTTTTAAGTTACCCAGGTTTGAGTTATCGAGGTTCTACTGTAATAATAAAAGCTTTCGACCATCTTAATTAACTACATAACAAAAACGGAAATTAAAATTACGTTTGAAAATCATCACAGACAATCAGACATTTGGTCTTTTTTTATTTCGAATAACATAAAAAACAAAGATTAAAAAAAATTAAACAAAAGTTAAACAAAAAATAAAAATTTTAAACATTCATATACCGGTTGCGGTTGACTTGGCTTGACAAAAAGTTTCATTTATAATGTATTTTGTTACCGACTGTTCCAAAAATCTGTTAATAGATAAAAAGGGCATCCAACAAGAATAAAATATTTAAATTTATTTGTATATATAGATACTAGATACCCTGCACGGGGGATCAGACCGGAATAGTAAATATTATAAAACAAAATGGATCTCCCAGGGTATCAAATATGTGGTATCCAACCACGTATTTGATAACCACGTGGAATAATTAGATGTGTGAACCCTAGGTGCAGGAAGTAATTGATAGATAGGCGAATTATGCAAAACTTTCGTTTTCAAATTCAAAGACTTACAACCGAAGGCCGTCACTTAAATTAAAATGAAATCTGTAATTTATGTTTCCTTGTCGACGAATTTATATGATTTTTTTAAATTTGATTTAGAGGTGTTTGTTTGACGAATGATTGAACGAAATCGTCATAGGTAAAAATAAAACGGACAAGTTGTTATAGTACTCGCATGCTGAGAGTTCCGTACAAACATTACTTTAGGCTTATAAGTGCAATAAAGTATATTACCTACAATATTATAAAGGCAGGGCTTTTCTATGTCAATAATACTTAGATAAATTGTTTAAGATATTCTTATACGACTAAAACTTGTATACCTTAGTGTAATAAGTTTAATTTTATATTGCTACCTAAGAATAAATCTGAGAGGCAGAACGACGCGTCGTTTAACCGTCGCGACGGTTAACAAAGTGATCCTATAGGGTTCCATTTTAGCCGTTGTGGTATGGAACCCTTCTAATAATATAGAAGTACTTATGTAAGTGGTAACTTTTACACGTTTTTGCATCGTTCTACATCAAATTAATAGCATTTTTTACTTTTCGTCGGTAACATAAATCAATCTATCCATATAATAAAATCGTAGAAAAGTCAAAACTGTACATTGAATATTTTTTTTAAAGGATACCTGGGGCGTGATCTACAATCGATATCGAGGCCAAAAATATAGTTATTAGAATTTTTGTCGGTTTATCTGTTTGACTGTATGTATGTCCGGGCTAAACTCAAAAAGTACTGCATGGATTTACTTAAAATTTTGCATGAATATTACGAAGAGGTCGGGTCAACATATAGGCTACATATTATCACGCTAGCACCTACAGGGGAAGAACTGTGATAATTTATAAAATTTAACGCGGGTAAAACCGCGGGGCACAGCTAGTTTAATTATATAATTACTTCCTGAAAAATCTAAGTGAGAATATCTGTTACGTAATGGCAGCTGGAAACAATTCTGTGACAAAGTGATTTCAGATTCATTAAACTGTCATAAAAATCTACTATATGTGCGTGCATAAAAATATCGATTCCTTCTAAAAAAAGGAGCGATATACACAATATAACCACAAAATAAGTAACATTTTTATGTGGCAATGTACAGAAGCCAGCACATCAAGCTACCTCAATCTGTAAAATTTCCTCAATTGAAAGTGAACCTTATGTATATGTGATAAAGTTGAAAATCTTGAAAGAAATTTGACAGTTTGGGGTAGCTGGATGTGCTGAGATCTGTACAAGATTCTATAACATTTCAAATTCAAGCAAACGCAAAACTGTCAAACGGTGAAGGTATAGCTCCCAGTAAAAAAATAAAAATCCATTAATATTAATTAAATTAAGTAATAACTGTGCAAGATTTTTGTTGCCCGGAGTGGATTATATAGTGATTAATAAGGACAATTGTTATATAAAGATATAGTGCAATATAAACGAAATTATACAACTTTAACATAACTTGCATCTTAAACTACCTCACAGTGAACTAAAAGTGAAAGTGATATTTATATAAGTACTATAAACTGTCAGTTTAGTGCCTGGATTCGGCCTAATTATATAAATTACATGCAATAACCCGCCTTGTTGTATTAATCACATCAAAATACAATATTTTAATATAAGACAGACATTATTGATCGCGTAGCGCCATCTAGTACCTAACAGAAGTACTAACGCCATCTGTTTACCAGCATCTTATAATGACCAACTGTGCGCATTGCGGTAAATTCTTGTCAGTACGTGGAGGCGCCACCTGCAGTAACTGCAGGAAAAAGTACCATCTTGACTGTGTTCAGCTGTCTGCTGTACCGAAAGCGGGTACCTGGAAGTGTGGCGGATGTCGCGTAAACTCCAATTCCAAGGCAAAAACCCTGAACAAAGAGACGGACGCAAACAGCTGCAGTTCTATGTCGCAAAATAGCCCCAACACCGCATTTGAAGACGCTGGAGAGCTGACTGACTTGGAGCATGAAGAGGACCCGAATGAAGCGCCAATATCGCAGGTGGAATTGCTCAGACAAATTAAGTCTGAAATTCAGCAGATGAGGGCTGAAGTTAGGCGAGATATAAGGAAGCTGACAGATCAGGTATCAGCACTAGGAACGCGGGTGTCTAAGTGTGAGCAACGGGTCAATGACTTGGAATCAAAGATTACAGTCATTGAAAAAAGACCACCCGCCACCGCAACAGATGACTCCGTTAAGCAGCTGGAAAATACAGTGACGCAGCTGAAATCACAGATTAATGATCGAGATCAGGATCTGTTAAGCTCGGATTTGGAAATCACTAACCTCCCTGAGGATAGGGGTGAGAACATCATGCACACCATTGAACTAGTTGCCAAGAAGCTCGGGGTCACCCTCGAAGCGCGAGATATAGTGTTTGCCGAACGGGTGGGGCTGGGCCCCGGGCGAGCGGCAGAGGCTTGCTCGCCTGGCGCCGTGAGCGGGCCGGCGCCGCGCGCGCGCCGCGTCGTGCTGCGCCTCGCGCGCCGCCAGCTGCGCGACGAGCTGCTGCGCGCGGCGCGCGTCCGCCGAGCTGTCGACACTGAGGGCCTCGGCCTCGCTGCGCCGCCCCAGAGGTTCTATGTCAACGAGAGGCTAACATACGTCAACAGGCATCTATTCTACCTCGTTCGACAGGCTGCCCAGCGCGTTAATTGGCGTTTCACTTGGACTAAGAATGGCAAAATATTGGCAAAAGAAACTGATGGAAAGCGCACTTTTGCCATACGAACAGAGGCTGACATCCGACGTGTTTTTGGCGAGCAAGCGTTCGACAAAGAAGTATAATGTAGTGAAGAGGAATAATGTAAAAAGTGATACTATTATTCCTCTTACTAATGTGATTATCCATAGTGCTGTCTATATATCATATTTAAAGTTTAGGCGCTGCATATACACCATACTTTACATATTGAATCTGGTATATTTACAGAATTTAGTTAAAAGTGGCTTATATAAATATTTACAATTACATTATATTATTTATTTAGACATTATTTTCTTATCTGCTTTTTGTCAATTTTCTAAATTTATAAACATAGGTTTTAACTTCTATAAATATTTACAATTCCATTATATTATTTATATGGATATTTTCTTATTTGCATTATGTAAATTGTCTAAATATATACACACAGGTTATAGCTTATTCAACATACAGTACACATTGGTCATCACTCAATACACCTCTTATCAGTACACACACTACTTATTATATACAAATGGTTAAACAAAAACAATTAAAAGTTGGACTTTTCAATGCGGGATCACTCGGAACACGGCATGAGGAGTTCATAGTAGCCATGGAGAATATAGATGTCGACTTAATGGCGATAAATGAAACCTGGATCAAAGCAGGAGAGGAAGGTAGGGCACCACTTGTTCCTAACTTTAGTTTAAAACATATGCCACGTACAGCTATCTCGGGAAGATCGCGAGGCGGCGGCGTTGGGTTTTACGTGCGTCGGGGGCTGCGTGTCCGCGCGTTGCCACACCCGTCTGTACCAACTGTAGAGCAGATGTGGCTTCGGCTGAGCGTAAACACACAATCGGTGGTCGTCGGCACGGCGTACAGGCCGCCCTGGCTCGATGTCAGCGTATTTCTTGACGCCATTACTGATTCTATTACTTCTTTCCGGAATGTTGACAAAATATTATTACTCGGAGATTTTAATATTAATTTACTTGATACCTCCGATAACAAAGTGAAGCTACTCAACTGTTTTCTACACAGCACCAATCTCATTAATATAATTACGGAACCAACTCATTTTACTGATCACAGCGCGACCTTGATTGACTTGATTTGTACAGATGCCTCTGTCCGTGGAGTATCAGTAAACCACATACCTGACCTTGGACATCATGCTATAGCCACAGCTGAACTTAACTTTAAGGTTTGTAAGCCTGCCCCCTTCTGGGTAAGATATCGACCATTAACTGACATACTGCAAGACCCATTCCAGTATGATTTAGGATGTATAGACTGGGACTCCATAGGCAAGCTAGGAGATGTCAATTGCATGGTTGAGACTCTAAATAACTACATTACAACTTTATTTGACCTACATGCTCCAGTTAAAAGAATTTTGGTTAAAGAAGCATCTTATCCATGGATCACCACCACTATTAAAGATATGATGCAATTAAGGGACAAACAGCACACTAAGTCTAAGCGGACCAAATCTGACATTCATATAGAATTCTATAAAAGACTTAAATATGAAGTAAGGGAAGCCATTGACAGAGAAAAAACTGCCTACTTTAAGACTCATATTAACAACAAAATAAAACAGCCTAAAATGTTATGGAAGTCCATTAAAAAAAATTTAACAAAGCACCAAACCCAAAGCCAAGAGTTACCACAGCACTGCAATAATCCTGATCTTTTAAACAATCACTTTTTAAACATACCTGGCAGTGATGAAGTAACTATATCCCATCTTACCCAGTTCGAATTTGACAGGTTTGGCTGTGGTAGTTTTCAAATTCAGTTTGTCAATGAGGAGCAGGTATCAAAGATTATCCATAACCTCAGGTCTAATGCCATGGGAATAGATGACATATCACTAGACATGTTGACACTAACACTGCCACAAACACTGACAACTCTCACGAGAATCATAAACAGGTCAGTGTCAACATCAACTTTCCCCGACATATGGAAGACTGCTATTGTAAGACCTATACCTAAAAAAGATAGTCTCAATGATATTAAAGATCTTCGCCCAATTAGCTTATTACCATGTATATCCAAAATTCTGGAGAGGGTGGTATGTGACCAATTAAGCAAATATGTAGAACAATTTGGTATTTTACCTTCTAGACAATCAGGCTTCCGTAAAGGCCATAGCACAACTACAGCTTTAATTGATGTAGTAGATAATATACTCCAGGCCAGGGACCAGGGCATGGGAACAATATTAACATTACTAGACTTCTCTCGTGCATTTGACTGTATAAATATTTCACTGCTACTGTCCAAACTGACATACTATGGGTGCAATGTGGAGACAGTTAAGTGGTTTCATAGTTACCTTACAAAAAGATACCAATTAGTACGGATTGGTGGTAACAAAAATAGTCATGAAGCTTCATCCTCGCTTCGTCAAGTAAACAGGGGCGTGCCACAAGGCTCAATACTCGGGCCTCTGCTGTTCCTGATATACAGTGCAGACATTGTCCATTCTATAACATATTGCAAATTCCATCAATATGCAGATGATCTGCAACTGTATTTTTCATGCCATCCCACAGACTGTCTTGACTCTGTAACAAAAATAAATTATGATTTAAATAGAATATCTAAATGGGCATGTGAAAATTCACTTGTCTTAAACCCATCAAAATCAAAGTTTATGGTTATGGGGTCAAAAAACATCATAAGTCGAATGGAGCAGTATCACCCTACTATTAAAATTGATGGAAACACTATAGGTCAGGTATATGAGGCTCGCAACCTAGGTGTTATTTTTGATCCACAATTACAGTTTGAAAAGCATGTGGCAAGTGCAGTTCAAAATTGCTTTTATCGCCTAAAACTGCTGTATCGAATAAGACCTTATATAAACACCGACATACGCATATTACTATGTGAGTCACTCATTCTCTCTCGACTAAATTATGCTGACACAGTATATGGAGCCTGTCTACTGGCAAGAACACAAAGGCTAGTCCAGCGGATACAAAATGCCTGTGCTCGTTTCTGTTTTAATGTACCTCCACGAACACATGTAACAACGCACATAAATAGTGGAAACATGTTAAAAATGTCAGCCCGTAGACTACTTCACTTGGCAACTCTAGTATTTGGTGTGATTGCCAACAAAAGACCTGAGTATCTGTACAGGAAATTAACTTGGTCAACAGACGTCAATAGTTATAGAACCAGGTCTTCAGCTCACCTGATCCTAATTCCGAGACATAGGACTGCAGCATTTCGTGGATCCTTTAAATACGCCGCCGCAAAGGTCTGGTGCAATATACCTCCTCCGTTGAAGTGCCTACGAACAATATATACGTTTAATGCCAATTACAAAAAAGAATTGTTGATGCGACAAAAATTGAACTCATAATCTCTCAAACTCAGTTCAAATACTATTTAATTTAATATTTTATCAAGGCTGAACTTACCCGTCTCTGTTTCACACTTTTGTAGGAAGGAGTATCGCAAGATAACCACACACTATTAACGGCTTGTTTAAGCTGAACACAACAATGCCCTGACGCTCACGCAGCGATGAACTCCGACATAATAGCAACGCCATTACTCCATCAAAGTAGTTTTCATACTTAATTCACCCTTTATATCGAAAATTACCAATTACCACTATTACCTACTCATCAAACATATTTAAGCTATAAACTTAGTACTTTGTATTTAGGAATCACAATGAGTTACTGTTCATAAAGATTTTTCAATTGATTTAAATTCCGCGTCCCTTTTTCTTTCATCTGACCCAAAGAGTAATTAAACCTAATCTGACAGAGAGCATATAATTGACAGAATTAGCTTATAACATGGATTAAATATGTAATGTATACTGGTTGTGACATAGTCGATATTATTATTTTTTGGTGTATCTATTGTTATAAACAAGGTATGACAATCATGTCGAGAGTATAACAATCATTTTATTTTAGATACTGTGTGTGATTGATATGCATTTAGAAATTAGTGTTAATTTATTAATGTTTTATTGTATAAGTTCGTTTTTCCATACATTTATTATTTTAATTAGTTATGAGTTATTATAATATTAGTGTCCAGGTACTTTGAAGATGTAACTGCGAGCTGTACTAACACATCATTGTCTGTGAGATATTTTACATGGTTCCATCATAAAACCAGCGCTGCAACAGTTAATGTTGCAGCTAGTGCTGAGGTGGGACCAATTCGGACTCGCACAGATAACCAATAAGGACTTCTGTATGTGTACCTATTTATATATATTATAATGATTGTCTGTGCTCGTTTACTGAATAAATGTATTTTCTTTCTTTCTTTCTTTTCTTTCAAATAAATTGTTTACAAAGATATTTTAAAGAATTATGAAAGCTAAATTGTGTAGCAGGCCATATTACAAGATTTATGATTTATTTAAGTGAAACAAGTGAGTTGAGTTGTTCTAAGTCAACACACATGAAAAAAAAGTAATTAGTCTCAAGTAAATTTTATTAACAAAAAAGGATTCCTACTGAGTTTTCTTGCAGTGTTTACGTCAAGTAGGGTAAAAAAATACGATTCCACATAAATGTAACGTTTTTACGGAATAAATGAATTGTGAGTTAGAAGCGTTTCTTCACCAGTTGGACATCTGACTCGATGCTAATATTAGGTACGGTAATACAGACGCCAGCACATCAAGCTACCCCAGTCTATCAAATTTCCCTAATTGAAAGTGAACCTTATGCTTTTCTGATAAAGTTGAAATTCTATAAAAGAAATTTGACAGATTTGGGTAGCTGGATGTGCTGGCGTCTGTACAACAATTATACTAGGAAATACACCTTTCCTTAGCCTTCGCCCAAATCTCGAAATGTGGCTTTCATTCCACTGATCTACCTATATTTAAGTTTATGAATTTTCGTTATCTAGTTTAACCACCAAGATAAAAGGTAATTGATAGAGATAATAACATTAGCTTACGTGAGGGATTGAACGTAAACTGATAATTTTAAACCAAATTCAAAAAGAAAACGGGAAATGTTCTGTATATTCTATTCTGCTGTATTTTTTAAACGTTGCGTAGTTAAATGTATGTATTTTATACCCCCAACGCAAAAATACGGGTGTTATGTTATATTGACGTCGATGACTGTCTGTGTGTTTGTGTGTGTCTGTGGCATCATGTCTCTGAAACGGATGGACCGATTTCGATGCGGTTTTTTTCATTTGAAAGCCAGTTATTTGCGGCGGTTCCAAGCTATGTTTGTTTAATATCGGTCTAGTAGTCTCACGGTTAGGATATAATAAATCAAATTTCCTATGATTTGGGCAATCAAAAATATTTCAAAGATACCTCGTTTATTAAAATCGATCAGGCCGTTAAAGCTAGGGATCGTCCGAAAGACTAAAGTCGTGCTAATCTATGGCACAACTTTTATTGTTTTTTTATTATTTTTTTATATATTTTTTTATTATATTTATTTTTAACTAACGGTACCTATAACGAATTTTCACACATTCAGTCTATCCAATGCTCTTAAGCCGCCCGCAGGGATCATAATTATATATTTTTTTAATGGTGACTAATTAAAGTAGAATATCGACATGACACATACAAAAATAATAATAAAAATAAAAAAGGTTTATTCCCAACAAGCACAGATAGTCCTTAATTTAGTTTACATACGAGCCTGCCTATGCAAATCCCATTTACACTGCCAACTCATTGCCATTATCACAAACACAATGCCGCGACTCACAGACCGCAGTCGCTCCTGCCGTGCATTATGAGTTTATAAATCTAATTTCGCTGTAGGTCAAGTGTCATTGTCCTGAAACTGGTACATTCCTGGCGGGTGGCCTGGCGCTCGCGTGAGTCATACGAAATCGAAACTGGTCGCTGTGACCGTGTCAGGACCAGCATTTAGGTGGGATTTGAAACGAATCTTGGTGTCAGTAAGTCATCGATCAAAGATTTGTTTATTGTAGACACATTAACCTGAGTAAAATAAGACCTATTAGAAAATTTAACCTATTAAACCCACACAAAAGATGTATGAATATATAAGTATATAGCAAAGGTGTTCCCTTTGAAAGTTTGTTTAACGCTTCTACTGCAATCATGGCAACGTAAGACAGACGGCATTGACCATATGTAGTAAAAATTATTAAACATAATCTCTTGACAATAACTTGATACGAGCTAGCTAAATATCATTGCTATAATAAAATAAATTTTATAAATGTTTTCATACAATCAATACAATGTGTACCTAAATATCTATGTTACTAGAAATAATAATGTATACAACTATATTACTACAAACATGTTCTGACTATTTACAAGCGCTTTTTTAAAGTCTACGTAAATAAAAACCTTTTTTATTTTATTTTATTGTTTTATTATTGTGGCTGTCATGTGTCACTTGGCAATGTCAATAAATCGGGGTGGCTTTATGTTTAAAAAAAAAAGTTAGTATGTGAACAAAGTTTATCTGTGTAAAATCCCCGACCGATATTAAAAGTCCATTTAACCGTTTGAGAGCTTACTTTTATCCTGTGTCATCACTGCTCGCTTGCTTATCGTATGGGCAGTGGTTACCCTAGTGTCACAGTTGTTCAAGCCGCCCATTAGGCCTCTGACATGGCTTAACGACTGTTGCCTAATGGCTAAAACCGGGACCGACAGCTGAACGTGCCCTCCGAAGCACGGACACACAGAAGTTATACCACTTAGGCGGCCACTCATCTATGGACTGACCGCGAGCCTAGTAGCTTGACCTCGCCGACCGGTGAGAGCATCTGGCTATGAGCGCCTCACGCCATTTTAAATACGAGATAATTACGTACATGCATTCGAAAAGACAGTGGTCGTGGCCTTGGGTTTGATTTCGAGACAACTGGCTTCAATATTCCAATGGTCTAACTACTAGGCTATCTAGTTCTATACCTAGTAATATTATAAATCCGAAAGTTTGTGAGTATGGATATATGGATGTCTGTTACTCTTTCACTCAAAAACTAGAGAAAGAATTTTGATGAAACTTGTAGTAATATAAGTTGTATTACTACAAGTTTCATCAAAATTCTTTCTCTAGTTTTTCTTATATCGGAATAACATATAGGCTATTCTTTATAAAGTCTAAAGCGGGTGTAAATGCGGAGCACAGTGCCTCTAGCACGAGTTCCTGCAGTTTACTTACTCGATCACATGTACAGTTTCGTCCCATACATTGAGCACCAGAGTTTTAGTTCTTAATAGTTTCCGCGAGAGGCGCTGGTGCTCAATGTATGGGAGGAAACTGTACGTGTGATCGAGTAAGTAAACTGCAGGAACTCGTACTAGAGGCACAGCTAGTTTGCAGCACAGTATATTAAGTGTATACTCTCATTCCGCCCCAAGGAAGGATGCAACAAGGAAGAGGAAACCATGGTCCGCTGCGTACATTTTAAACGTGTTGTTACTCGGTAGGGACTAGTAGGTAGGACACTTCCTCTAACTTCGTACATTTTATATGTGACTTCCCGAAGTGCGCCCTTTGTTTTGCCACAGTTAGTTTGGCAGATGGTTTCCGCACTTCGCCTCTTTATTGAGCTGTTGAGCGTGACCATATTTAGCTGCTTGGATCATTTCATGTCCGTCTATCATTCCATTAGCGTGGCAATGTATGCATAAGACTCTCTAGTCTCTACTATGTTTGAGCAATGGAATTCCAGAAAATGATCTATTGGATCGCGTGTGGAATGATTGCATTGATCGGACGTAGTCGGAAGATACGGTTACTACTGGGAAAGTTAAACCTGCAGAAGTCTAGGCTAAGTCGACTCTATCGATGATGGGACGACGTAGGCAACCAAAACTAAATTTTGATTCCAGTTTCGACGACGTACTATGTCACACTTAGATATTATTGTATCAATTAATTTGATTGCATGTGGTAAAGATAGGTGTTTTGGGTACGACCCCCCGGAAAAGACAACTATTTATGAGATCGTGTTTCGGGCGTGTTTTATGTCCATGAATTGCATATTGGTAAACCCCACGGGACCCAGGGATTTATTTTCAATGTATGGGCGTTGATTTATTATCAAATATGATCGTTTGATATAATATGAATTTCAGCAAATTTTGGCTTATAAATCTACTGCTTGGTTATGAAAACTCTATATTTTTGATAAATGTATGATCAGTTGACTGGAAGAAAATGCAATGGGCATTAAGTCCGCCTTTGTACTATATGATGTGCATAAAGTTTTAAATAAATAAATAAAATAAAAATGATCCGGGTAACTATCTAAGTACTCAACTGGGAGGAAAAAACCAAGAAATTGGCAGTAGCGGGACACTTATGCGTGCTAAATGAAAATATAGTGGGCGTTATAATAAAAGAACCTATACCATGCCCCAGCGCCTAATGAATCACGAATAGCAAACTTGGGGCGGCGGTGTTGCACGCAGGTTTGAGAGTAGTCACACTAGAAATTTGCTTGATTATTAGTATAAGGCGATTGGCACACTGCCCCGCATGATGCAGCGTAGTGCGTGAGTGCGTGTTCTAACGTTGCTTGTAAGTATCTCCGTTTGTATAAAAAACACGCCCAGACCAACACACTGAAACTGCATCTGCACGAACGCGCGTGGATGCAGTTTCAGTGTGTTGGACTGTGAATCACGAATAGCAAACTTGGGGCGGCGGTGTTGCAGGCAGGTTTGAGAGTAGTCACACTAGAAATTTGTTTGATTATTTGTATTAGGCGATTAGCACACTGCCCCGCATGATGCAGCGTAGTGCGTGAGTGCGTGTTCTAACTTTGGGTGTAAGTATCTCCGTTTGTATAGAAAACACGCACAGTCCAACACACTGAAACTGCATCCACGCGCGTTCGTGCAGATGCGTGTTCTGTGTGGATAGGCTTGTCATGGATATTGCACCTAAAACATCTTTATTCCAAAAAATGTTACCCTATGTGTATAAAAATATACAACCAACTTCCATCAGATGTCCAATAACTACCGCTAGTAAAATTTAAAAGAGTTTTAATGATTTAATCCGTAGACCAATGGCTACATATAAAATTATAAAATGTGACATAAATTCAATATTATGCCTATTTATATACTCCTATATAATTTTACTAAATGCTAAAAGCTGTGACATATTATTTACTGTGTTGTGACAATTAATTATTATAAGCTATGCACTATGTTCGCATGCCTTGAAGAGGCTAAATAGATTATAAGGACTAACCTATAATAAGACCTACATACATTGTAAACTCTATTTACTGTGAACTGTGAATAAATAAAAAATAAATGAAATAAATAAATGTGTTGGACTGTGCGTGTTTTCTATACAAACGGAGATACTTACAAGCAACGTTAGAACACGCACTCACGCACTACGCTGCATCATGCGAGGTATCGGCACACTGCTTCGCATGATGCAGCACCTTAGTATTTCTGTCGCGAGGGAGTGCTCGCATATATCGGTCATGCAATCTGGACATTAGCATCATGCTAGTAACAAAGCAAAGGGGCAAGCGGAGTCCAGGGCACAAATAACCACGCAAAAGCCATGCATGCATGCATGACTGATAAAGGGTTGCATGACTTTCATGGGGCGTGAGAGAGAGACGGCGAAGACTATCATCAATCCATCTCATCCCGTGAAGTCGTCCCGAGGGAATATCTCCCAGAGACCGAGCAGCAGCGTTTTTCTTACCAGATAAGTCCCAAAATCACTTTTTGGCCCGACCCGGGATTTGAACACAGGACCTCATTATCTGCTGTTGCATACGCTACCGCTAGACGAACCTCGGCTGACGCGGGGACGAATGAGAGGGTCGAATTTTTCGAGATGGTTTGTATAACTGTCGCTATACGATAGTATTCGTAGACGTGGGCAGGTTGTCGCTTGGGAAGGGGCATTTCATCAATAGAAATGCAAACTAAGGGTCATGGAGTGCGAAGGTGTACGAGGCGCTTCTGCGGTCGTACTCTCGGCAGGCGAGGGGATCACGAGAGTTTCTAATACCCTTGATTAGTTCAAGGTACATTGTGATTTCATTATCCTGATCATCCTGGAAAGATATTCCTGCGAATTCTAAATAATAATCTGAAGATACATCTGTCCAGATAAGATAAATTTATGAATATTTGGCTCTTATCTTATATTATTATTTATTCTATTACAAAGTCTTGTTATGATATGTATATCATTATTATATTTACAATAGAAGTGGTCTATAAACTACCATCTGGAATATATATGAGTATTTTCCTTGGACATTTATAATTTGCATTGCAATTAAATAAATACTAATAAAAAAGACATTAAGATGTAAGGAGAACATTACTCTAAATAATTTACAATATCTTAATTACAATTTAGATAAGACTGTGTTAATATATTAAATTAACTAGCAACCTGGGTTTGCACAGATGTATATCGACGGTTAAAAGGAAGTAGGGGATAAGCGACAAGAACCAAATTGTTCAGGGGAGCAGTTTAAAGTTTGAAATTATAGAAAAACGAACATAACTTTTTTATTTATTGTCGTATTCTGAAAATAGCAACAGATCTACAATTAAGATAAGTAAAAGCATTCATTGGCATTTTTAGTTTTTTGATTAGATCTTGTTTTATATGATTTTATGTCGCTTATACCAAATAGTCTTATTTTCCTTGTAAGGTAGTTCGGCATAAGATACCTCCACATAGAAAAAAACGAAAAGGTAATAGGGCATAAGCGACATGACTCTAGAATAATTTAAATGGGTAGAGAAGGATAACTGACATGACTCTAGAATAATATAAATGGGTAGAAAAGAATAAGTGGCGATTTACATGATTACGCCAATAGGTAATAGAGCATAAGAAACAGTGCTTAGTAAGAAGATAGTGAGGATGTTAGACATTAGCGACAATGCAAGTGGGATGAAGTAATGGAAATGTGGTACTTCCACCCATCGAGTTTTGTACTCCAAGGGGCAAAAGAAAACATCCGACATGCGGCAATGTCTGTGAAAGTGGTAGTATGGGTTAAATGTCAGAAGTAATCTAACAGAATGCCTCTTACGACTCGTAGTATTATCTATACTTCTAAAACGACCATTCTAGGAGCAAACCATAGATGAAAACAAAATAAATTTATTCACTATTTATAAAAAAAACCGGCCAAGAGCGAGTCGGACTCGCCCATAAAGGGTTCCGCAGCAGCAAGTATTTCAGTTGATTAAATGAAAGGTAAATTACGATTTGCGATTTAAGACGCATTAAAAAAACTACTCACTAGATTTCGTTCAAAACAATTTTCGTTGTTAGTTTATATGGAAATGTACATCATATTTTTTTTAGTTTTATCATTCTCTTATTTTAGAAGTTACAGGGGGGGGGGGACACTCATTTTTCTACTTTGGAAGTGTCTCTCGCGCAAACTATTCAGTTTAGAAAAAAATATATTAAAACCTTCAATGTCATTTTTGAAGACCTATCCATAGATACCCCACATGTATGGGTATGATGAAAAAAAAATTGAGTCTCAGTTCTATGTATAGGGAACTCCCAAAATTATTATTATTTTTGTGTAAATATCTTAATGCGGTTCACAGAATACATCTACTTACAACTCTTATAGTTTCGGAAAAAAATGGCTGTGACATACGGACGGACAGACATACATGACGAATCTATAAGGGTTCCGTTTTTTGCCATTTGGGTACGGAACCCTAAAAACAGTTTTAAATGAAATAAAGTAGTTTTAGAGTAAGTAAATTCGTAGTTATCTACTACTACATAGTTACAAAAATAAAATATTAATATTATGAAATAAAATATTAATCAAAATAACAAATTCTTTATTCACCAATATACTTTTTACCAAACTTATATAGTGGCTTACCGTTAGGTTAGCCCCTATGATGAGTTTTTGATAAGTAAGATACCTGTAATATAACTTAGAAATACAATAATCAGTCACAAAGTTAAAGCATCACCAATCCCATCAAAAATAAAGGGTTGAATACGACCTTGGCCTCACCCTTGATAGTCGATGGGGTTTCGAGGAGCCCTTTGAGCGTCTGGCCCGGCGCGTTACACCGGCTTTTGGCAAATTTCGGGGGACCTCTGGAAGAATTTCGCCGCCTCTACGGTGGTGTCGTGCGATCCGTAGCCCTCTATGGGGCGCCCCTCCGGTCTGAACGACTGAAGTACAATAAGAGGCAAGGAAAGCACTCCAAAGACTTACTGCCCTGGGCACATCTTACGAACGTATGCCCACTAGGTACACGCAGGCAGAAAACTGGAAAGATCTTGACAATGTTATAGGGATGGGCAGTGATAACATGCAACCTACCTATACATTTGGCAAACAATATAACTTCCCTTGTAGAGAAGAATGGAAATTGAGATTTTTTAAACAAAACGAACTAGGTCAAATATGGTATACAGACGGATCAGAAATGAAATCCGGCACAGGAGCGGGTGTATATCATGAATCCTGTAGTATCAGCAAAAGCATGGGTAACTTTGCGACAGAGTTTCAGGCAGAGACATTTGCGGTAATAACATGCGCGTAAGTAATAATAGATAGGGAGACGAAAAGTCAGACCATCTACATACTCAGCGACAGCAAGGCTACATTAAAAGCCCTGATGTCACACAAAACCGAATCAAAATTAATACAGAACTGTATCTACTAGGCTCTGAACAAACTTGGTACTAAATACAATACAGGAATAGAAGATGCGGTGGCTAGGAAAAGATCTGAAGGTCAGTTCTGTGAACCAGAACCGTACGTAGAGATTCCACCAAACATAATAGGAGCAATCCTTAAAAAGGAATCCACAGCTAAGCAGAACCAAATGTGGACCAAAATCACGGAACTAAAACACTAAACAACTCATAAAAAGAGTAGACAAGAGCTGGTCCAAAAACCTTTGGAAATACAGCATATACCAGCTACGACTAATAGTAGCAGCACTTACGGGCCACTACGGCACCAACTATCACCTACACAAACTGGGACTGTCAAATAGCCCGATCTGCAGGACCTGTAGAAAATGAAACAATGCTGCATATAATATGTAAATGCGGTGCGTTGGCAAGACACAGAATGGCCATGCTGGGGCTGGCATAACCAGAGCCAGGAGACTACAGGGATCTACCCCTAACAAGCGTACTGAATTACGTAAAAACTTCATTCAGGGCTCTAGGCAGGCTAGGCTAGTGCAAAAACCAATGGGGTTTAGTACAAAAGATCCTGAAGGATGGAAGTGCTGTACACAAGTACACCCCAACCAAGACAAGACAAGAAAAGGACACCCTGCCTCACCTCGAGGCCTGGGTGGGAAGAAAAAACGGTCACGTCACCTACAGTTTGACTCAGGTACTTACCGGACACGGGTGTTTCGGTGAGTATCTGAACCGGATAGGCCGATAAGCGACAACGCATTTTCACCATTGCGGGAGTGACCTGGACTCCAAGCATGGAACCTGGCGCCAGCATACGTTAGAGGAGTGCCCGGCCTGGGAGGCCGAGAGACGAGTCCTGGTGGCTGAGATCGGACGGGACCTTTCGCCGCCAGCAGTCGTGTATGCGATGCTGGCAGGTTACTCCACCACATGGGACGCCGTGATCTCCTTCTGTGAGGCAGTCATACCCCAGAAGGTGGCCGCCGAGAGGGATCTTAAAAGTGTCTCTGAGTATGATCTTTTAATTACATCAAAAGCTATAGCTATAACGCAATATATTGCGTGTAGATGGGTAAACTCACGATTTTTTTTTTATATATTAATAATATTGCATACGAATTGTAATTGTGCTTTTGGTATACTTAGATTGAAACAAAACTTACTTTAAATAAAATTATTACTATCTCATGTCAGCCAAAGTACGTGCATACGTTGTGCATTCGTTAATCAGTCAAAAGTATTGAATTAGATAATCACGTACCAAATAGGTTATAGAAGTAAATATCTTACCGTCAGAAACTTGCAATTTTTTTACGCGCTAGCGCACATCTTTCCCACCGCACCTATACGCGGCCGACTGATTTAGGAATAACCGACACGCGAAATAGCTAGTTGAGTACAACACGGTGATTCAAATTGGCATAAACGCCATTTAATAAATAATTATTGTGTAATAATACGGCATAACTTACAGATTTATATTAAAATACTAAATGGTAGTATGTTATATGCGACAGCTGTGTTGTAAACTTGTAAAAGGTAGTAGGGTATAAGCGACAGCTGTATTGCAAACTTGTAAAAGGTAGTAGGGTATAAGCGACAGCTGTATTGTAAACGTGTAAAAGGTAGTAGGGTATAAGCGACAGCTGTATTGGAAAACCACATGTAGTAAAAAGGCATAACCGACGCTCAATGTTTTTGACCGCATAGGTAGAAAGCCGTAAGCACCCGCAATGTTTACGCTAGTAAGAAGTAAAAAGACATTACCGACTATAAACCAAAAGAGATGTCATTTTTACTGGGGTATAAACGCCTTCGAGGTTAAAAAGACCTGTAAATCGGTCGATTATGCCAAAGAGTCACTTGTAAAACGCAGATTTTTGCTGGGGCATAAGCGACAAAAAAGTCATCGTAGAGCCATGAGAGTAAGCCCATTCGAAAGAGCGGAAAAATGTAAGTAAGATGGCATTCAAAAGTCATTTTCGAAAAAAGTGTCGCTTATCCCCTACTTCCTTTTAACTGTCGATATATATAAAGAATAATTTGTCTTTTAAATTAGTATGGATAGGGTATAATTTAGAATATTATATAAGATAAGAATAATTCCTCACAGTAAAGTCATAATTAAAATTTTACTTGTGTTTTGATTTTGATTTGATATTTCTAAATAGTTAGACATTGTGCATTTTTCTGTGGGTAATGATGAGTACTCCAAACAAGTACTAGATTATTCCCTGTATCATCAATAGTATTCACAGTGCATGCAATATAAAGACTTTTATAGGCAACATTTTTGATACCTTGGATAATATTATTGTAAAATGCCATACTGAACTCTAATAATTTTAAATTAAATTAAAATATAGGCCATGTTACTCACTACTAATGTAGCTTTATGTATTTTTAGTTTTATCCTTTACAAACAAGTTGCATGCTGCACAGTTGTGTGTGGCTGAGGACAAAAAATATCATCACCCCGCCTCAAACAAGAAGCAGGCTATATATCAAAACATAGCATAATCGCAAGGGAATACCTCTACCATCATACTGTAATAACAAGCCATTTGCCAAGCATGGCGATTATGGCATATCCTTCCCAATCATGAATGTAATTACAAACAAACATATAAAAATTATAACGGATTAAAACAAATCGGTATAAGTTATAGATTGTTTATTGGGTGGAACCACGAAAACACAGATTACATGTTATGTAGCGTATCAATAAAATTACAACCTTTGCACTATAGACACGTAACATTATTCTCATTCGACTTCGACAATCGACTCAACTCAACTGACCCAGTAAAGCAAAACATATCTACTGTCCGGCGGGTGCGACGCGGCGCGCGTCTTCCCGTCCCGCCCCCTGCTTTCCCCTCAGGGCTTGCGTTGAAACAGTATACGGAGGTGCGCGTTATAAAATCTAATATTTTCTCTTTATAATATTGGTACAGATACTATTTAATATAAAATTACAGCAATTATTTTGTTTCATGGGTTATTACAATGTTGTTTGAATGAAAGCCTAATAAACCAAATATTAGGCAAAAGCCAAATTATTTGCATTGGCACAGAATAGCAAAAATTAGTTTTTTTTTTAATTTTTTACAAATCCACTGTACTGATTTGTACGAGTTGCACCAATGACATGCACTAAAAACAACAAACAATCTTACAGAACACAATTTAGGAGACCGCATTTTCAGAAAGTATTTATCTTGTTTAATAATGTTTGAACCTGGATGATCATAGTACATATAAATGCCAGTTATAGTATATGACAGTTAAGTTTTCTCAGACTGAGTCATAACACAAATATATATTATTTTAGAAAGATTATTGTATTAATCTATACATATAATAAAATCATAGGAAAGTCAAAATTGTACATCGAATATTTTTTTAAAAGGATACTTGGGGTGTGATCTACAATCAATATCGAAGCCAAAAATATAGTTTGTAGATTTTTGTCTGTCTGTATGTCCGGGCTAAACTCAGAAAGTACTGCATGGATTTACTTCAAATTTTCGGGTCAAAATATAGGCTATATATTATCACGCTATCACCTACAGGGGAGGAGCTGTGATAATTTATAAAATTTAACATGGGTATAACCATGGGGTACAGCTAGTTCCTGACTAAGTATTTTGTATAGTTTACTTTCACTGAACATTTTATAGAATGTGGTAACATATAAAACCAATTTTACTTGTTGAATAGTAAAGTATAGTCCAAAATAAACCAGCTCCCCTTAAGTCATTGAGTCGCCTGAATTTGAGTTAGGTGTGTATATGGGGGGGATATACACACCTAACTCTAATTCATGCAACTCTATAAGCCATCCAACCCCCAATTTGTGTAGGACACACATAAATCAGTTATTTCCTCGGCGGCCGCTGCCGCGGCATGCTCGCTCGCCTTCGCGCGCCAAGTGGTCACCGTTCTAACCTAACCTAACCAAAATTATTTCATAAAAGTGCAGTTTTGCAAAAATATTATGATAGTGACAATGAACAATTCAGTTTTGGGTATTTTTCGGATAATTATATAAAAACAAAATATAACTTCTAAACACGAAAGCAATGTTTTTACACTGTTTTACAATGCTGTAGGTATCGAAATCGCTACGAAATGTTCAAAATTGCGTTCTGTTTTAAGCATTTGTATGGAGTCTTACGATTTTGAAAAATTAATTTAAAAAAATTGGCGCGCCTCCGGCAGAAAAAAATGCATTTTATCACTTAGTAGGAACCCCCTTAACCCCCCCATATACACACTTAACTCAAATTCAGGCGACTCGATATGAGATCCAACCCGTTTATAGTCTTAAGTTAGTATTTATGTCACTAAACCACACAGTCCACCGACCATAACAATACGTTTATAGTACCTATGAAAGATATGTTGATATTATTGTTTTTTTGACAGAGAAGCTATATAATATATGGTCGTACAAACCTCTCATCATCACTAAGTGTGGATTCTTTTACTTCTACACTGGTAGTGGCGTTGGTCTTCGATTTACACTTGGATAAACTATCCATCTTCATAACACACTGGTAGCAGTTTATTCACCGATAGTACCATAATTGTTCAGATCATATCATATTATCACTCACGATAGTTATAACATGGAAACGTGCAAAATCAGTAATTTTGATAAAAAATTATCCTGCTTCAAATGTATATTTATTTCTTAAATATTTTTAGGTTAATTTAGTTCGTCAAAATTTGAAGGTCAATTTTGGGGCGCCAACTAATGTTTTCTCTTTCCCCGTTTTTAAAGCATCTGACATGCGGTACATACCGTTTACCTTAAAATGGACCTCACTGTCATGTTCAGCTGCAGTGGAATGCGAGCGAGAAGGTAGGTATGTGACCACACGGAAAAAATTATAATTTGATGATAACACATTTTTTGTATTTTAGTCCCAAAACTTATAAATTTATTTTAAATACGAAAAAATCCCCATTACTTTTGGCATGGTTGAATATAAGTTTTGTTTGAATTGATTGTTGAAAAGAAAAGATAGAGCCAGTTCTATGCATTTATCCGGCTTAAAAATAGTAATTACTTAATATTCTGTCTATTTTAGCATTAACCTATTAAATAAAAAATCTATTAATAGGGGTTATAAGATGTTTTATCATGTGATGCCTGTCTAAGAACTCAATTAATATTTTTAAACAAGTTAACTAGTAAATATCAGTAGTCATAGCAGGGAAACTAGTATTACGACGACCTTTGTTACCCTGGAATTGATGGAATTTCTTCATCACTGACAACCCTGGTCCAAATATGTCACATTGGCAGTTAATAGACGTTGTGTTGTTTACAAATTAAGCTTCGGGCCACGAATATATTAGCTAAAAAACGATTATTTAAAATTCTGCAACTAATTTAAATAGTAAATAATTAATTCGTTATACAAGTTTTATGGAATGTTATGTGGCATATACATGCATGTTACGCTATCCCGCGGTAACGTCATAAATTTTATAAGTAAACTAAACTTTTAACTTTATAATGTAGATACAAAAATCTTTCTTTACTGTTTATCGCCATTATCGCGAAATTCATAAACCTTCAATAAAGTTAAACAATTTTATAATGATACGATAGCGACAACAATTTTATTTTCTGATTCGTTCGTTATACGAGTACCTACCTATAGCATAGCTTCTGAACAATAACTAAGTATAGCTATTAAATAAGTGTAGATAACTTCGCGATTTTCTTATAGTATAAGTACCTACTTAAAATATTAACATAAGCCTAGAAGCTCTTGAAAACTTTAAAACATTTCAAAGATAAGAAGGTAAACAATAATATTGCTACGATTTATTTATTGTTTATTTTAATGCACGTAGGTACATACCTACCTAGTTTCCATTTTTTTAGACTACATAATAAATAAAACTAGGTACACCTACCTGAAAGTGTTCAGTTTATCGGCGAGGTTGGTAAGTACAGTTTTCCTCAGCGGCCCTGGAGATCCTCCCGGCGAGTTTTCCCTAGACTCCGCCGCCAGGGCTCGCGCTACGATCAGATCTTGTTCATTCATTCTGCAATGAAGATAAGGAATAATATTAACACATCTAAAAATATATTGCAAAATAATGCATAGGTGCAAGAGAGAGACCCTCCAAATAAGTGTAGATAGATATCACGTAAAATACGTTCACGTACTTGGTCATCACAACGCCCATATCTTGTTTCGTTTTCATACGGCCCATATCCAATGTTATGTAAAGCTAAACTGGGACGTGTCATTCGCTTCGACTCCAAGCTTAGAGTAAGTTCTGAGAGGTTACCTATATTGTATAGGAAGCCTTGTGATGACGTAGTTGACTACGTAAGGATTACGTTTAATCGATACTGATGAAAAGATGGCCTGACTGCATGTAATTTATCGATTCAGTGGGCAGACTGAGCGTCGCGACGTGTTATTCATAAGATGATTTTCTTAAGGGTGAAGCATTATTATAATATGCTTACTTACCTTTTCCTTGAACACCTTTTAGTTCATACATCGCAATGAAGAGTTATCCCAGACATAGTTCCTATTATATATCCCATAGTTATATTCCTATACAAAATTATTGTACTCAGGTGGACGTGACGCTTTTGATTGAACCATTCCCGTTCAAACTTAAAAAGTGTACCAAAATAAAAAGAATAGTTGGTCAGGCGTCGTGGTTGATACCTTGCCTAGGAGGTCTTGGATATTTTGAATCTTGATGTAGGATTACATTAATTTTACCCCTATTTTATTTACACTAGTAATTGAAAAGTAACATTCCGAGCTGTCTATGGTGCGGTAGCAGTTCTTGTAAGAACTCAAATATGGTGACGCATGGCACCCTCCGTACGACTAAAATTCAATTGATATCATCATCATATTAACCGTAGGAACTGCACTCCTGGACAAATTCCTCCCGCAAAGATCTCCACAACACCACAACACCTTCATCGCTCCATCTTGTAGGGAGCCTGCCCACGTTGCCCAAGTAAGTGTTAAATCTTGCACGATAATACAAAATCCTTAGTGTGCAAGTCTAACTCGCACTTTACCGAGTTTTTAAATCTATAACAGGCATAAAACTACCAACCATACGCTTTACCCACAGGCTAATTAGTCTTGAGCCTATGGCGTATGGGGGCGCTGAGAATTAATGTAGATTTTCAGTATATTTTATTATCTAAATAAAAACCGTGCGTTACCACTTAAAATATTAAAATTACCCACATTTTAAAAGTAGGACTCAATATCGCTTTTTTAATCTACGACTACAGAGAACCAACTCAACAAAAAATTACTAGATTAGTCCTTGGGGAAGGAATAGCACCCATACAGGTAAAATAGGTACTTTTGCAATCATCATCATCAATCATCATATCTGCAAGACATCTACAGCTGGACATAGGCCTCCCTCAAGGATCTCCACAATTGCGGTCTGATGCTATCCGCATAGAAATAAAATAAAATAAATGTGATCCTATTCAGGCAAACGTGTCTTCATTTCGAAATTTTATATCTTCATGAGTTTTAACCGTGTCGTAAATCGATTGTTCGTAAATGGGTGAATTTCCCAAATGACTTATTTTTTTGTCTTCGGTGAAATTAGTATTTGAAAAAAGGAATATTGTTCTGAATTATTTTTTTTAGTATTCAATAGATAGTTATTGCGTTGTGGCAAAAATATAATTTACCTAGGACTATTACAAAGGTAGAAATATATACATAAACCTCTATTTTTTTCAAATCGGTGCTGTCCCTCTACTTTTTTTACAAACAAAAAGCTTATACACTAATAAAAATAAGTAAGTTAAGGATATAACTTATTCTATTTCATAGAATATTAGTTATATTATTAATATATAACATATTTTATTACATAATTAACGATTATTATTACTGAGAGGCACAAACGTACTTGTCCTGCGAAATGTTCTCATATCGCTGGACAAAAGTAATTTAAACATAACTTTACATCGACGAGTCCGACAGCGTCCCCACCCCAATTTTATTTCTCTCGATAATGTGTGCTAGTGCGCAGTCAAGACGGACGTGTGTCAAATCGCTGCATATTCCCGCCAATAACGTAAGTACGCCATTTCAGTTGCTCCCGGACAATTATTTTATATTATCGGTGGTTGCATTTTTCTAGTGTAATGAGTAGTTTCATTATTGTTGTTTGGTTCTAACAGAGGTAGTAAGTGAATTAGCTTCATTGACTGTTATTGAATTTATCCTAGATATTATGCATTTTTTCTAATTTTCAAAAAATTGTGTTATTTCTCACGTCGCTGTTCTCATATCGCTGTAATCGGTGGTCTTTATTACCAACGATGTGATAATTTACACCGAAATGATGAGAAAAAATCAATCGGTGTCTTATATCTAATATCGGTGTTTTGATTCATGATCAACGCACAGTTTTGTCACATCGGTGGATTGCTTTATCATATCGGTAGATATTTTATCATCTCGGTGAGTCGTTTTATCATATCGGTAGATCCCGTGTCATTTCGTTAAGTATACAAAGAAACAATGGATCATACAAACATACATCCAAACACATACATTATATACATACATATACACCGTTAAATTTCGGTCGTTTTAATCCCATGGCTGGTCGATCTGGTACATGGAACACTATCGATTTGTAGCGATAAAATCAAAAAATAAAGTACCTTTTTTTTAAACTCGTATCAATTTACGCATGTACGAAATCAATTTCTTTAAGAAAAAATCAGCTGAGCGATTTCAATGACCTGTAGGTAGTAGTCGGTCGTTGCGTACTAACTACAAATCGATAGTGTTCCATGTACCGGATAGACCCTCCACGGGATTAAAACGACCAAAATTTAACGGTGTATTCCTACGTACAAACATTCATACATACATACATACATACATACTTACCTACATAGACTGCCAAAATCATTACTACGATACCACTGGGTAGTAGAAGATGTATCATTAGAGGAGGTCTGTATTCGGTAATGTACATCTATAGGCTGAGATGATAATGGTGAGGTGGAGCAATTGAACGCATTAAAGGTTTCTCTAGAAAATATTTTCTAGTTAAAAAAATAGTAAGTACATAATAATAATAAATAGATAAAAAGAAAACATAATAATAGCTTAATTTTGTTTAAGAATGCCGAGGCCAAAATTAAAAGAGGAGGAGAAAAAAGAGAGAAAGAAGTTGCTGGAAAGAATAAGAAAAGCTAAAATAAAAAGCGATCCTGTGTTAAGAGAAGAGCATTTAAGAAAAGATAGAGAACGTTTAGCTAGATGAAAGGCAGCCGGACTTATCCCAACCCGAAGCGAAATGACTGCACATGCACGTCGAATTGCACAAAAAAAAAATTGAATCAGTGCCCGTGCATATTATCAGAGGAAAAAAGCTAAGGCAAATGTGGCCCGAAACAACCAAACAAGTGTTTCAGTAACTAATGATGTAACAGAATCGCTACCAAAAATCGAGATAATAAGCTTGGTATTTCTCAAGAACCAATAAGACCTCATAGCCCACGGCTATTAGTACAGAATGTTCGATGTAATAGTCCTAACCTGCGTATTGATGCCATAGTAGCGAGTAGTTCTCACTATTTACGTACAAGCAGTCCTCTAGATTTGTCAATAGCATCTCCTTTACGAACGCCAAGTATTAGTTCAATAAATTCAGAAGAATCAACATTACGCCCAAACAGTCCTAACTTAGAGTCGTCTCTTGCAACTATTAAATTGAATCAAGACATTCAAATGAAGTTTCGTAAATATCAAAAATTTAAATCTCAGCAAATATGCGATTTAAAAAAACAATTGGCAAAGGCTAATAAAGAGAAACTGATGTACAAAAAGAGATACATGAGGCTACATCAAGAATTTAAGAAATTCAAACAGAGTAATTTAGAAGTGAGACAAATCCCGATGAAGCCAAATAATATAGACCTGCAAAAACGTATCCGTAAGATTGTCGTTCAGTTTTTTGAGGATGATGACAATTCAAATCTTTGTCCAGGTAAAAAGGATACTGTTACACAAAATGGAGTAAAAAAACAGAAAAGACTGATGAAAGACACAATTAAAAATTTACACAAAAAATACATGACTTCGGGCAATCCTCCAATCAGTTATGTCAATTTTACAAGAATGAGGCCGTTTTGGGTCACACAGCCAAAATTAAACATGAGAAATACATGTCTGTGTGAGAAACATGAGAACATGGACCTTCTCATAACATCCTTAAAACGAAATCGGATCATAAAAGAAAACACCGCGACTGAAGTTCTTAGTAGTATTTGCTGTGATATTTTTAAGTTAGAATGCATGCAAAGAACGTGTCCTACCTGTAGAAACCGTCACTTAAATTATCAGGAATTTGATAACTCCAAAGATGTTGTTTATTGGACTTGGAAGAAGATAAAAAAAAATTACAAAAAGAATGGAGTGGATAAAACAGCCATTAATGTAGAAAAAGTAAAAATAACAGTTAAACCATTGCAACTGATCAACATATTTGAAGAAAATCTGAAACCGTTCTTAGTACATTGCAGTAATATACGAAATCAAAGTCAAGCTTTTAAGCACTATAAACAAAACATGTCTGAAAAGGATTGTGTTGTTCACATTGACTTCAGTGAGAACTATAGCACCAAGTACGGGTCCGAAATACAATCTGTGCACTTTGGTGGCAGTCGTCAACAATTTACATTACACACTGCTGTAATTTACTATAAAATTAAGGAAGAGAATATAAAAACTCAATGTTTCTGCACTATTAGTTCTTCACTGCGACATGATGCTGCCGCCGTTTGGGCTCATCTTGTCCCAATACTAGAAGAAATTAAAAAGGAAGTTCCAACTGTTCAGAATCTTATTATTATTTCGGATTCTCCATCAGGCCAGTATCGGAATAAGAAAATTTTTTATATTATGTCCCAACTAAATATTTACTGCTCTTCTCTGACTAAACATAATATGGAACTATAGTGAATGTGGGCATGGTAAAGGTGCGCCAGATGGAGTAGGTGGGCTACTGAAGAGAACGGCGGATCGAGTTGTTGCACACGATGGTGATATGAATAATATAGATACTTTTGTAAACTATTTAAAATCTTCTGTCCAAGGCGTGAAAATATGTACTGTAGAAGAATACGAAGTGGAAGAAAAGGACTGGCTTCTCCCTACTAATTTGAACACATTTCGTGGAACACTGCAAGTCAAACAAGTAGTTTGGACTAAAGAAACTAAAAATCGTATAGTTTTACGTCGTCTTTCTTGTATAGAAGATGAATGTATAAAATATGTTGTTAAATGCCGACATGGCAAACATCTAGACTTCCACAATTTGTCAACTGACCACGAAATTAAGTCTAAATCTCAGCTTGCTACTCCAAGTCATAAAAAATCCATCACTAAATCAAAAATAGATATCATTAAAATGCGACCAGTAAAGTTAACTGACAAATTAATTTTGTTCCCACAGCCATCATATTTAAAGTATTCTACACCATCAAAGACACTAAAAATCTCGGAAAATGCTGGTCCCATATCATCCTCTTCGACAAAATTATCCGAAAATTTGGTATTGAACTATGTAGATCTTAATCAAAGTACTCCTTCCTGTTCATTTCTAGAAAAAATTGATACGAATATTTTAGTTGATTTAGAGGAGTCAAGTCAACTCGTAAATAAAGAGGATACCGTAAAAGCATCTAAGAGTGTTTCAAATCCTACCGTGGAAGATAGTGATACTGATGAAGACATATTTAGTATAAAATCTAAAATTAAGTTTAAAAATGAGCCTCGTGAGCAAACTTCTAATACCAAACGGATATTTAATTATAATATATTTGGTGGCAGTGACACCGATGATGACTTATTTTAATCTGGTCTGATTTGTTTTAATTAATTTATATTGTTAATTGTTGTAACTAATAATAATAATTAAAGTATAGATATAAGTGCTGTGATTAACTATGTATACATAGTCTCTTTTGACTTAAAACTCCAATTATGGTGCAATTTTACAAATGCGGAGTACGAAGATGGCAATTAAGTTCTGTTGTGATTAATGTTTAACTCAAAGGCTGATTAACATAAAAACCAAAATAATTATACTGACAGATTTAATTATGTTTCATTTTACTAAATATTTGACTAGGTGAAGAGTATTTGCTTAGTAGTATTAGCGTAAAGATTTTTACTAGATGTAAGATATAAACGATCTGTAATCTGTGATTTGTACTGAGAACAAAGATTTAAAAAGTATTAAAGTAAGAATTAATTAAAGCAGTGATTATTGTAGTGTGGTTGTGATTAATGTTAAACTTAAAATTCGCAATCAATTATATAAATTGTATGAAGAAAGATCCTATAATCAAAATACGACTTTTCTAGAACATGTAAAACAATATGCCAAAACCTTTCGAAGAGCCTGTTCCATTGCTAAATCGATGTACTTAAAAAATATTATAAAAAATTCGACAAATATTATTAAAACCACCTGGAAGATTATTAATACTGAGACAGGTAGGAAAAAAATACGTAGTCGTGATTTTAATTTAAGAATAAATAATGTTGACATTAAAAGCGATTTAGAAGTGGCGACTGAGTTTGAAAAATATTTTTCTAATGTTCCAATCGATGTTACCAAATCTCTTGCGTCTTCTTCTGTATCTGCTGAGCTAATACTCCAGCAAAGCGTAGAGAAGTGTGACACAGATTTTGAATTCTCGGTGGTTAACCCTAAAGATATTTTGAATGCTTTCAAAAGTATTAATATGAAAACCACTAGGGATCTGTGGGGTTTATCTGTTAAGACTATTTCATCAATTATAACTATAATCGCCCCACATCTAGCTGCTGTGTTCAATTGCTGTGTCGCATCTGGCGTATTTCCTGACTTGATGAAGTATAGTAAAATTATTCCATTGTTTAAAGCTGGTGATACTTCAGATCCTTCAAATTTCCGACCTATTTCCGTATTGCCCACTCTAAGTAAAATATTTGAAAAGCTAATGCTTAGCCAGTTGCTCAGTCACTTTAATATACATAATTTACTTCATCGGAAACAGTTTGGATTCACGAAGGGTTGTTCAACTATAGATGCAGGAGTCAATCTGTTAAAAAGTATATTCGCGGCTTGGGAGGACTCGCAGGATGCATTAGGTATCTTTTGCGATTTGTCCAAAGCATTTGATTGTGTTCATCATGACACTCTTGTCAGGAAACTACACCACTACGGTATCAGGAACAAGGCTCTCGAACTTTTGACTTCTTACTTGGGCAATAGAATTCAGAAGGTCGATATAAATGGTAAAAAATCTGCGGGATCCCCAGTGGTAATGGGCGTTCCACAGGGATCGATTCTCGGCCCATTCTTATTTTTAATCTATATAAATGACTTACCCTACTATGTAAGGGATAAACATGAGATTGTTTTGTTTGCGGATGATACTTCATTGACGTTTAAAATAAATCGACAATTACGCAATTTTGACGAAGTAAATGACGCAATCTCTAAAGTTGTTCATTGGTTTAATGCTAATAATCTTTTGCTAAATGACAAGAAAACTAAAGTCATAAAATTCTCTACACCTAATGTGAAACAGGTGGCTACCAATGTACAGCTTAATGGAGCTGGATTGACCCCTGTTGAGTCAACTGTGTTTTTGGGTATCACAATTGATTCAAAACTACAATGGGGCCCACAAATAGAAAAACTATCAGGCAAATTAAGTTCTGCTGCATATGCTGTTAAAACTATAAGACGGCTTACTGATGTGGATACAGCTAGAATGGTTTATTTCAGTTATTTTCATAGTATAATGTCCTATGGAATTCTTCTCTGGGGTAGCGCTGCGGACATTAACACCATATTTGTATTGCAAAAAAGAGCTGTAAGAGCAATATATAAACTTGGTCCGCGAGAATCTTTGAGAGAGAAGTTTAAAGAGATTAACATTCTGACTGTAGCATGTCAGTATATATATGAGAATCTAATTTATATGCATAAATATAAAGACTCCTTCTGTAAAAGGAGTGATACTCATAATATAAATACTCGATATAAGCATAACTTTGTGTTACATACCACCCGTCTCCACAAAGTAAGTAACTCTTTTATGGGGCAATGTATAAGATTCTATAAGAAACTTCCCAGTGATATCCGAGAAATGTCTATGAATAAGTTTAAAAGAATTATAAAAGCCAAATTGTGTAGCAGGGCTTATTACAAAACTTCTGATTATTTAAGTGACAAAACAGCTTGGGATTGAGTCGCTCTAAATTAACACATTTAAATACAATGTAAATTTATTTAAGAAATATATATTTTAAAAAAGGATTCCTACTGAGTTTTCTGGCAGTGTTTCTCAGTAGCTGCCACGTCATGCACTGCACGGTAGGGTAAAAAAAATTGACGATTCCACACAAATGTAATATTTTAACGGAATAAACGACTTTGAATTTTGAATTTTTTGAATTTTGAATTTTGAAAATGCTGATTAATTAGGTATATAAAGTTCCTATTCTTATTATTGTTAAAACTAGGTTTCAATGTTTTAAGTGTACACCCGGCAAAACCATTGCTTGGATCGTCCACAGTAATAAATGTGTGTTGTGCAATTTTAACATATAAGAGATTTTTGATTTTTTTATACTTCATTTTAATAAAGACAATGATAATAAAACTAAAAGCTCTTTTTTCAATTCTAAGTACCTATAGTAAATATAATAAAATAGATTTCAAAGAACTCAGTTCTCTTTGGATGTGATCTACTCACATAAGACCCTCAGTTCAGGTCTTCAGTTCTAAGTCACCCTAGTAAAAAGATATAGGTACCTACTAACTATTTCCTGTTTGATGTTCAAAGGTGGATAGATTATCATATCGCTGGATATGTACATCATTTCGGTGGATAAACTTATCATATCGGTGTACAGAAAAAATAATCGGTGCCGGTTTATGATATCGGTGGAAACCAGAATTCAAACTGAATTTTCTCTTTAGTCTTAAATGTTACGTTGATGATATTAAATTTGGGGATATTTGATATCCTAAAGATTACATAAAACCTGAAAAATATAAAAAAATAACATAAATGAAAAAGTTCACCGATATGATAAAAAAAATGGCATTTGTTGAAATTCACCCAAATATTGACTCGATCGTGATCGCAATTGATTGTTTTCGAACGTGTGTTATTATTAACTGCGATTAGATATCTAGGTGACGTTGGCAAGGCGTGCCGCATAATTACGTATGACCTGGAAACTTGATGGCCAATATTTCCAAAATGGGACAAGAAGTCGAATGATCTTAGGTTAAGAGACAGCGTTCATTCGGTTAAAGAGCAGCCCGACTGGGGAAGTAGGTACCTCCACCTTTTTAATGTTGTATTTCTACGTGAGAGTAAGGTCGCCAGAGCTCATTGGGAAGGGGCGAAGGGTCAGCAAAAAATGTTTGCTGACTCTTGAAGGCCGACAACGCACCCGCGAGTCCTCTGGTGTTGCGAGTGGGCGGCGGTGATCACTCACCTGACCCACTTGCTCGTTTGTCGCCCGCTGATATAAAAAAAAGGTTCAAGTAAAAGCTCAATTGACGCCAAAAGTTGTAAGGATGGCCAGGAGATTGTTATAATGAGGGTTCTTCGAGTGGTATCCCGTCGGGACCGCGTCGTGGCCCGAAGATGCAAGAGCGCGTATTGGATCGATTGGCCTCATTGCTGGCACCATAGCCAGTTGCAACCATAGTAAATGATCGGCGAAAAGCATAACCGTCAAAGGGGCACAATTTCTTAGCTAGATGTCCAGTTAACAGTCGTTAAGCCATGTCAGAGGCCTACTGGGCGGCTAGAACAACCCTGACATCAGGGCAGCTGGCCATATGATACAGAAAGAAAGAATTGCTGGCGCCATGACTCTGGCCTATAATTAGCAGAGAGCAGAGGTGGAGAGTTGAGACAAATGAAGATCAAAGACGAGTCGTGTGTTACATCCACGTTCATGAACTCTTCATTGTCTATTTGACTCTTTTCCATTGTGACAAAATTTTCAGGGCTCCGTGGTCTTTTAAATTTATTAAGTTTAATTCAGAAAACGAATATTTCTTTTAAATTTTATGGGATAGTGTTGATTCAAAGAAGAAACAGTTTTTAATGTTTTAAATAATACTTTTATAAATTAATTTTTGGTGTACTTACTTTAAAAGCTGCTTAAAATTACCATTCCGCCTAGGCTAATACCTAAGCATAATTTATTGTTATTAAATATAGTAGTGTAGTAGTTTGCTGTGTGGTGACGGCATAGAATATCATCACCCCATCACATCCCATGGGAGGTGTAGAAATCGACCGAGGGAATACCTACCAGAGAACGGGCAGCAGCGTTGTTCTGTGAACTATGACCATCAAAGTGCGATCGCCAACCCGTCTGCCAAGCGTGGCGATTATGGTATATCCCCCATTCTTTGGGGAGGCTTTTGTCCGTAGGTACTTTAGCTGACATGATGATGATGACGATTAAATATAGTCTCCTCTCAATTTTTCATAACTAAAATAATTTTGCTTGGCCACTTTCCTTCTTCTTTGAGCGCCTTCCCACACTTCCAGCCGATCACATACAATTCGTCCAGTAGGCCGGAAGTGTCGTGTGATCCATGGCCCTTTACGGGGCGCTCGTCTGGTCTGAACGCCTGACGGGCGCCTCCCGCTGCAGATCTATTCTGAATAGCCTGCAGCAAGCGCAAAAGGGGGGCAGCATACCCGCGTTCCCGGGGCTCGTCCTATTAGGCGCCAAGAGAAGTCCACGGCAGGTTAGGTTTAGTCGGTGCGAGTCTGACATAACCACTCGCAGACTCTTTTTGCGGGTGGCATGCGTAGGCATTCCCCCTGCCTTATCAATAAAAAAAAGGTTCGGCTACGGAACTCTCGTTCACATTCCACTCGTTGCTTGATAATTATAATTAGTATTTTAGATACGAGTATTAGTATTTTACAGCAAGCCTAGGACGATTTCCCTGCTTCATCACTCATCAGACAATAGAGGCGAGCGTCGGCTTAAGCGGTCTAGTTATATAAAACTACAAACTAAAGTAACCACGCCGGAGGGCACCCCATTTGGGGTACCAACTTTGAACTCTGGGCGGTTTCTGACTTGGAGATGAATGAGAGGGTCGTTCGTATTTGAGAAGTGTCATGCAACTGTCGCTGTATATTTATTTTTTTATTTATGGAGGACACTGGTGGTCGTGTCGCGTTCACAGTAGTACTCTCGGTCGGCGAGTACGGCGTACAGCGTGTATAGTGCAACTAGAGTTTCTAATAGTCTTTACTCTAGGTAAGCAGTAATCTCGCCAACCGGATCGTTTAAGACGCTCTTGAGACGATGGTGACTACGAGAGAGAACAATCGGGGTGTACCTACTTTGACAGCCTCGAGGGACTCTGATGGTGCATAGCCGTTTAATCTATAATTTTATTTATTAGGTAGGTAGGATATTATACATAGCTGCTTATGTATATTTAAAAATGCAATCACGAGCTAAGAACATTATGACTTCTACGCATAAGTAATTAGAAAAAGTGGATCGGCTACGGCCCTCACTCGGAGTTTTGGCTTTTGAAGGCTCGCTACTTAACTCTTTACAAGATGCAAATGGCGATCGCAGGAGCGTAGAATGAGCATTGTATAAGGCAAGTAAGGACTATTTCTACTTAACTTACTATAATATTTGAAACTAGGCAGATACTTAATGGTTTCTTCATTTAACTACGCTTGTTTGTATATTGTCTTTGTTTGAATGAAAAATAAGTTATTGACACGGCCAATGACACTCCATAAGAATGTCATTGGACACGGCAAAGATGACATCACCTCAGAAAAATATAGTTGTGTGAGGCTCAATAATATTTACTCAGTCATAATAATTATTTCCTCGGTCCTGAATACATATATGGTTAATAGATAATAAATGTCTTGGGACAACTAACGCACTGCCGTCCGATTCTAAACTAGGCAAAGCCTTTTCGATGGCAATGGCTGATATACTTACCTATAATATGCAGGTATGCGTATTTAGAAATTATTTAAATGTAGGTATATACTTAAACAATTTCTAAATACGCATACCTACATATTATAAATAATTTTCATCCCAGACACAGAGCAAATAATCGTGCTCATCAATACAAATATTTGTCCTGGGCATGTCCAGGGTGCGTATCGGTCGAACCCACGACCTCTGACTTAGCAGTCAGGTTCTCTAACTACTAAACCAATTTATGTCATCAAAACTTGAGCAAATTTGACGTGAAATGATCTGAACTGACATGACTCATGCATGAAAGCATTCTTACAGCGCTGCAGCGGCTGCAACAATCGTGTTATTCGAATACCATGAGGTTGGAGAAGAGTATCGCCATATTATAGTTAGAGACTAAAGTAAATCATGTGTCGTTTTGTTCTATAATTTGTTGCCATCTTATAAGTAGTATGCCGCGGTGGAGGTAGAAATATGTTCGCAGATTTCGCATTTTGACATTCATCCCTTGATTTTAAACTTAGAGACAAATAATACTGAGGTGACCGAAAGAGCTTGTAATCTGTATAGGGATGTATGTATTGAGTATGTTCCGAGTGGATAAAAACGGCTAATTTATAGCTACAGACCAAGACAGTGTGAATAAAAAACTATCAAAACACTTAACAGGGTGAAATATAAAAAAAAAAACATTTTTATGATAAATCAAATACAATCATGCTTTTGCTTATCATAAAGTGCACTACACACACAACAATTTTAATTGATTAATATTGTCGCAGTTATTCCGGTATCCGACCGGAATCGCATTCGATACCGGGGGCATCACTTTTATTTTATAATATTTTATATGCCTTGGTGATCGACCATGCAGGGTATCACAAATAAATCTAACTGTTTCATTTGCTGTACGATGGATCATACTGGCGTTATAAAATAAAACTGAACCCCACGGTATCAAATACGATTGACCTAACTTTATTGTGAGATTATTTTTGTCAAGCATAAATCATGTTTTGGGATCAATTGTCGTGGTTGATAGATGCTTTCACGCCACAGGTCGTGGGTTTGATTCCCACTAGTGTTGTCAATGACTCAGTTATATAAGTCCTTTAAAATATGACTTAAACAACTAGTTCAGACTAAAAAGACTATCTTTAGACTAATAAGACTAGCTTGTAGACTTAAAAAGCTTAAAAGACTGCTTCAATTAAAACGACTGAGTTCTTTAAGAAAATGCTTACTCCTTAGTCGGTTAATAAAATCTTATACAGCTAGCCTTTTAAGTCTTGGTCCCCATGATAATAACTATCCAGCAATATTCGTGTTTAATAAATCGCAATAAACCTTTTTCTCGGTCTCCTGCCGGCCCTGTCGGACATACAACTTGTTTATTATATTAAACAAGTAAAAGATAACGATACAAAAGATGTAGAATTTCTGTTTGTATTGGCTGTCCAGTCTTTCTTTTAGAGTTTAGCTAGTGCATAGTAGTAGTTACTGCAATGGGGATTAGTCTTTTTGATAATTCTCAAAAGATGAGGTAAATTTAAGTCTTTTTCATAACTAATCAATCATACAGGACTCCCTAGGCGAATCTTTTTAGTTCAAATTTAAAAGCCTTAAAAGACTTACAAGCCTTATAAGACTAACACGCCTTATAAGCCTTAAAGCACTAGAGACTATGCTTATTCTACGCAAGCCTTAGTCGAGAACTAAAAAGACTTAAGAGACTAAAAGCTAAGGGTTTAAAGGACTAAGTCAGTCTTTAGCTGTCAAAATGTAGTCTAGTCGCTTCTTACACGACTTAAACGACTGAGTCTCTTTCATTCCTAATTCCCACTCATGCATGACAGATATTTGTGTGCATGAACATGTCAGTTTGTCCTGTGTCTGGGTGTAATTATCTACATAAGTAAGTATTTACAAAAGAAAAGTAGAATATGTAAGTAGTATATCAGCTATCTGATTTCCATAGTACAAGCTCCGCTTAATTTGGGATCAGATGGCCGCATATGAAATGTCTCAGGATATTATTACTTAGGTAAGTATATGTTTTTAACAAGAGGAACTTCGTAGTAGTTATTAACAAAAAACCTAAAGAATAGTAACAATTTGGCTGACATCAGCGCGTTAAATATTACTTACTACTTACTTCAAAAAATGTAAAAAGGCTAATGAAGTTTCACGGCTGAACTTATGTTTAACGATGTGTATGCAAGTTTGTGAAAATCTTTACTATTAGGTACCCACTGGCACGAATATAGAATCGGGTCGGTTCTTCTTCTTAGCGTTTCGATGGCAAACTCGTCAAATTTTTGTGGCCCAGAACTTGGCCACACTGATTGCCCTGCTTGTGGCACTTTTAAGATCGTGCCATGAACATGTGGCAGGGCAGGCTGGGCAAGCTGGTAGCCGGTTGTCCTGGTTGGTAAATACTTGCATTTCACGCCGCACCTCGTGGGTACAATCCCAACCCAGGACAGATATGTGTGTGCATAAACATGTCTATTTGTCCGGTGTCTGAGTAATTATGTGTTTTATTTATTAAGGACTGCCAATAATTGCTACATTTTTCTGATCACTAACATATGTTAATGCAATAACACGAATCCAAATGCACATTTTTTAAAGGCATCACAACACGCTTAGCATATACTATAGCTAAATATAAAAAATTGCAAAAGAAAAGTAGCATATGTAATATATCAGTTATCTGGTTTCCATAGTACACACGGCTACATATCAAGCTATAATATTCCAATATAAGCTGACCTCTAATTGTAGGGAAATCCTATACAACGCGAGATCAGCTTATACTGGAAATTCTAGCTAGTGTGATGTGTAGCCTTGTGTACAAGCTCTGATTAATTTGGGATCAGATGGCTGTGTGGGAATAATGTCCCAGGATATTATTGTGGTGCAGCTCACTACTGTCCCACTGCAGGGCAAACGTCTCCCCTTACAATTAGAGGGCATAGGCCAAAGTCCATCATGGCTGTCCTTTAGTAATTATCAGGTTGCCTCCCAATGTACAGTCAGCACCAAAAGTCGATGAACAGAATGTATATTTAACAGTACAGTTACGGCGTCAAATCAGGGTAATCTAATGATAATATTTAATGGATAAAAAGTCTGTACAGACGCCAGCACATCCATTAAATATATCATTAGATTACCCTGATTTGACGCCGTAACTGTACTGTTAAATATACATTCTGTTCATCGACTTTTGGAGCTGACTGTACGTGGCAATTAATTAGTAATTAAATAAGTCGGTCCACACCACTGACTTTTCAAATTCATGTGCCTTGGGTTTGAACTCGAGACCACTGAATCCACTGACTAAGCTACGACCTAACCACCTGTAGACTGATGATGATCTCGACTTTTAGTTCATGCAATGACAACAAATTTTATCTGTGTATTTTACAAGTCTAATTATCAATATATAGGCCTACCTCCATGATAATTATATCATAAACATCCATCAGAATTATGAATCAACTTCAGCTTAAACTTGGGCATAGATCATGTCTAGATAACACCTCTAAGAAGAAACCATCGGCGTTAATGTCATTTCGCAGTTTTCCTTATATAAACAAACCACTTAAGAGTATTGTCAATTGCAGACATCAGAACTGCCAGATTTCATTCGAAACGTTGAATTTGGAATGGAATGTACAGATGGCGTCTGGCACATCCAGCTACCCCAATCTGTCTAATTTCTTTTATAGAGTTTCAACTTTATCACAAAAGCGTAAGGTTCACTTTCAATTGGGGAAATTTGACAGATTGGGGTAGCTTGATATGTTAGCGTCTGTACATATACATTTCTTACCTGACATGTCATTTATTATGTTATCTGAACAGTAAAGCGAAAAAAATTTTTGTATGCATGTAATGGATAAACTCAAAAACATCATCATTACAGCTGTAAGAAGCTCACTGCTGGACAAAATAGAATAATGTTATGCCACGAGAATAATGTTGGGGGATATGCCTTAATCGCCACACTTCTCAGACGGATTGGCGATCGCAGTAAGATGGTCATAGTACTCAGAAGGAAGCTGCTGCCCGTCCTCTAGTAGATATTCCCTAGGGTCGACTTCTACGCCCCCCACGAGATAAGATAGGGTAACGATATTCTGATATACGCCGCCGTCATCAAACAACACTCCAAAACAACTCCACTTATATTGAAAATTATTTCATCTATAGAAAGCTACTTTACCATCCAGTGGCATAGCCATCTTTAAAAAAAACCCTACCTAAATTACAGTTAAGTAACCAAAAATGTAAGCATCAAAATATTGATTAAGAAAGTAATTATTTTTGGCGTGAAGTATTTATTAATTTAAAGTGCAAAGCCGGGGTTCATAGTTAATAATAATTTTATTTTAATCAATTTCTATACCTATTTCACAGTTCACTATTTTAGTGTAACGAGCACAAGCAAAATTAACTTACCTACTTCAGTTTCAACTCCACGCTCAATTGCAATTTTTCACTCACATAACCACTTCGAATTTCGTATCACGAATCACGTTTAAATATAAACCAATAAATCGCTCAGGTAATGCGTGTGCGCGTCTAAACGGATTGTATGACAATGCCGGTATATTTTTCACCGTGGGGTCGTGCAGACAACATCTGTCAATGATGTAAGTCACGGCCGTAAGTACCTCTCACTTATTTCCTATCGATCAATGAACAGATTAGTTGTATGAATGAGCTCAGTATATCAGTGCCTGGGCGACTAAGCTCCGCTTGTTTTGTTCGTGATAACTCAGGAGCACTTTCGTTTGCCTAAATTTGTTCGAGACTTGTTCCTAATTCTTTGGGCCAGCTCGCATCTTTCACATTGCGGCTGGTCAAAAACTATAAACAAAAACTAATAACCAAGATGATTAGAATAAATGCCAGATTCTATCCTTCTGATTCCTTTTAACGATAAATTCTGACTAGAGATCGCACCTGTAAAAAATTCTACCAATAAGGTTCTGTTGTCAAAAACTACAGACATTAAAGACCAATAATATTAATCTATTCTCAGTTTTGACATTCAATTTGTCATCTCTTCTCATTTTGTGTCAAAAGCAAGACACACACTACTGTAATGTTTTTTAATTAAAATAATATAAAAATATTAGCTTTTTGCACTCCTCCATACGAACTTTAACTGTTCCAAATTTCATACTCCTTCGTCCGCGCAATTTTCTTAAAAGGCGTACAAAGAGTTTGCTTCACGTATTAATATTATGGATGATTTTATGATAACCGGGTTCAAAAGTTAAACGAAATCGGAAACGAATACCCTAAAACATCGAATTTACAGAAGGATTTAAGCACAGAACGCCAACCCACAAACTTTCAAGCGCAAAGGTCCTAACAGACAGCGTACCTACACCTTTCGGATTTATTTACCCCAGAGGTGACCTGTAATTTAGTTTTTTTTCAAACCTACATCAGGCAACAGTCTATCATCACTAAAAACAAATATCTGTTCTGTTGTTGGGGTTGACCCTATTGTCAGGTTATGAAGAGTAGTTGTTACATTCATTCATTTATGGAATGAAAATAAACGTATTTTTAATTGAATTGAATACTCTTCCGTGACTAGTTGCTTTTTTAAATGGTGTAGGCAGTGAACGCAAATCGTTCACTGGGTGTAGGTAGGTATATCCAATATATAAAACAGTAAATGACATCTGTTCTTCGGATTGTATCATTTAGTACTTACTAAAATATTACAACTAACCTCGAAATTCAAGTTAATACCACAGATTCTATGCAATACCATCTGAACTCTAAATTGATTTTAATATCATTGCATTTCTTTCTAATATAGCTCTCATGAAAATGAAATCTTTAGTTGTGTCACTTTAGGCATGGCGTAAAATATTGATCCTACTATATAATATTATAAACGCGAAAGTTTGTGAGTATGGATGTTTACTCTTTCACGCAAAACCTACCGAACGTATTTTAACGGAACTTTGTATTAATATAGCCTATATATCCGAATAACACGTAGGCTATAATTTATAAGGTTTAACGGAGGTAAAACTAATAAAGGACATGTTAGAACCGGCCAACTAATTATGCGCCCGGTGCGCGTATTACTGCGCAGTATTAGTTATTTGAAGGTATTTTAATCCCTGTTCTTTCAGTACGAGCTATTAGTGATATATTTTAATTTTTTTGATATATCCAAAGATCTTTACTATTGCCGATCTTGAAAAAGAGATTTAATGACATTTTTATTAATTTGGTTTAAGGCAGAATCGCCAGCAATACCATATAGAATGATAATAATTCCAGAAAATGGATTATACATTTAAAATTTTATAAACGTTTTTCTCTTGTCATAAAATCAGAGCAGTAGTTGGCAGACCCGTATAAAGTTTATTATAGCTGGTGGTAAGTATAAAAAAGTATATATTTTGCTAGCTATTACTAGGTAGCTAGGCCGATGACTTGACGTTCAAATGCAAAATTTAGATACTTTATGATGAGAAGTATCCGAATCACCATAATCAGTTCTACGATTGGGCGTAGGTTTCAAATTAGAATTTTATTAATGATTTTTTTCGTAAATTTCACCTAACATCAGTTTTAGAATAGTTTCTCGTTCTGTTGAACATTTCTGGTTCATTTTTTTGTGATACATAATTAGCATAGTTTAACCTAACACTCTAAAAGTATGGTTTATCATGGATTTATCTAATCATTGCAAAACTGACTTAGAATTATTTCTAAAATTCAAAATCAGGGTTTGAGCTAAGGACTCATACATTTTCAAAGTAACAAAAAGCGCAAAATCGTAGAAAATACATGGGGTGATCCGGATACTCCTCATCATAAAACATCTAATTTTTGCGTTTAAACGTCAACTCCTCGGCCAACCTGTATAGGAGCTCAAAGCTTAACGGAGACCAACTACGCCGGACTAGTGCATGAGTGTTTGGGCAAACACGAGAACTGATAATCCAATTTGAATGGCCATCCCACACTACCGGGGAAGAACTGGTGCTGGATCGACAACAATATTTACTATCACCATTGAACACATTGAACCATTCCATCCAACCATGAAAATAATAAATAAATTTCAATAAGTAAACCTAAACATAATCTCCTTGACAATAACTTAATACAAGCTAGCTAAATATCACTACTATTATAAAATAAATTGTATAATTGTTTTAATATTCCTGTAATAAGTAACTAGAAATAATAACTGTATTACTACAAACATGTTCTCACTATTTACAAGCGCTTTTTTAAAGTCTACGTGAATAATAAACCTTTTTTATTTTATTTTATCCCAGGCACGCACATAAGCCACCGCCAGCATCCAGAGTCCGTCTGCTACTAGGTAAAACTTCTTCACGCACGTTTCCCTTGGGAATAAACCCAATAAACCCGTTTCCATAGTGACACAATTTTATATTGTAACATTATATTCATATTGTCATTTTATTATTAGGTCTTTACCTATGAAATTGCCGTTCTGCAGTACTGGCCATTTCAAATCAAAATAATTTTTGTTTGGCTAAGAATTCTAATTTCAAATTAATTTTATTTTAAAAACATGGATTCTTTTTTCCAAAAGTAGTCATTTCTTTATTGATTAGTGTTACATTTTCATCGCATTTCAATCTTTTTCGTCATCATGGATACGTTAAAAATTCGAGTAATTATGGAATATGAGTACCGTCGTGGCAGCAACGCGGCACAAGCGGCACGCAACATCAACGACGTTTACGGAGCTAACACTACAAACCAACGCACCACCTGTTATTGGTTTGCTCGCTTCCGTTCTGGAAATTTCGACCTGAAAAATGAACCTCGCGGTCGTCCGAAGACTTTGGTCGACAATGACGAATTAAAGGCGGTTGTGGAAGCTGATGATACACAATCTACGGCTGAATTAGCAGCAGCTTTCGACGTTAGCGTCAAAACAATATTGGTCCATTTGCGTCAAATTGGCAAGGTAAAAAAGCTTGACAAATGGGTGCGCTGGCGATCATTGAGTTCGTGAACTCAATGATCGCCAGCGCGAAGTACGCGTCGAGACGTGCCTTGCACTGCTCAACAGACACACAAATGAAGGAATTTTGAACCGCATTGTTACCTGCGATGAAAAATGGATTCTGTTTGATAACCGCAAGCGCTCAGCAAGTTGGTTGGATCCTGGTTCAGCACCTAAACAATGCCCTAAACGAAAACTTACCCCTAGAAAAGTGATGGTCACTGTTTGGTGGTCTAGCGCCGGTGTGATTCATCACAGCTTCTTACCAAACGGGGTGAGCATTACTGCAGATGTGTACTGTGAAGAACTGAGCACAATGATGGAGAAGCTGGCGCATCTCCAACCAGCATTGGTCAATCGCTCGTCTCCGCTGCTCCTGCACGACAACGCGCGACCTCATACTGCACAGCAGACGGTCTCCAAGTTGCAAGAACTGGGGTTGGAAGCTCTCCGTCATCCGCCCTACTCACCAGACCTTGCGCCTACAGACTACTACTTTTTCCAGAATTTGGATAACTTCTTGGCGGGAAAAAAATTCAATACCCGAGAGGCAGTACAAAATGCCTTTGAAGAATTTGTTGCCTCCCGTCCAGCTGATTTCTTTAAGAAGGGCATCAATAAACTGCCACTGCGATGGCAAAGATGCATTGATTGCATGGGTGATTACTTCGATTAATACAAATAAAAAAATTCATGAAAAAAATTCGTTTAAATTTTTTCATACAAAACGGCAATTTCATAGGTAAAGACCTATTATCAACCTAACTATGTATTATACAATGTGTCCGGTTATGGACTAGCGATAATTTAAATACATGTGAAGGAACTATTTTTATACACAAATACACCATATACTAGGGCTCAATACCCCACCCCGCCATATGGCAGCCATTTTGTTTTTTTTGATGACCTATTCTCTACGTGTGAACAAAAACGTTCATATCTCTTAAAGTTTTGGTCTTACTGAGATAAAAATAGGCTTATTCGACTGACAATAATACTGTCTATCAACAACATTTCAAAACAAAGTGTTAACGTTTTCTTAACTTTTGAAAAAAGATGAAATACAAAAAAAAAACGGTCAAAAAATTAAAAATAATCCAAGGGGGTCAAATCCGGTGAGCGAGCTGGCCACGCTACTACACCACCCCGACCGATCCACGGTGCATGGTTATTGTTTAAATATTCTCTCACTGCTCGAGAATAGTGCGCGGGTGCACCATCTAGCTGCAACCACATATTATGTTGACGGTATAATAACGGTAATTCCATGAGGCTGTCAGAGAACTGTGTCTGCAGGAACTCCAAAAAATTAGCACCGTTTAATGTAGGAGGCAATTCCAACGGCCCAATCAAACGATCGTTGATTATGCCTGCCCACACATTCACAGAAAATTCGTGTTGAATCGAATTTGGGCGCACCGCCTTAGGGTTTTCAGAGCACCAGAGATGGTCATTTCTGTGATTTATAATACCAGCTCTCGTGAACTTCGCTTCGTCAGTCCACAATATCCTTTGTAAGAAATGACGGTCCTCTCTCACACGTCGATTAATCCACGAACAAAATACAGATCTTGTTGCACAATCTATTTCGAGAATATCTTGGACCCGACGAAAATGATAAGGGTGTAATCCTTCTCTTTTTAAAATTCTCCATACATGCCACCTAGACAGTTGTAATTGCGCTGCAATCCGTCTAACACTTAGTCTAGGATCATTGGTTATTAGCCTAAGTACTTCTTCTTCATCTTCGGGCGATACCAAACGAGCACGGTCATTTATACTTTATAGCTCTCTGAATGCCCCTTTCTGCTAATCTTGAGTGCACGTCGATAAAAGTTTGGCGAGTCGGTGTAGGCCTGTTAGGGTACCTTCTTCGATATTCTTGTACAGCCAAATTTGCACTTCCATTGCAGAAACCATACACGAAGTGTATATCAGCAATATGTTGCGTTGAATATTGACGATTTACCATATTTATATCACAAGATAACCACTAAAACAGAACGTAAACAGCACGGACGGTAAGTAAAAGTAGCGATCACAAAATCACAACGCAGGGCGAGGGACAACTAACGTAACTGGTTTTTATTCTCTTTATCCTTAAAACAATGTGATTTTTTTGCAGGTAGAGCCAATATGTTCCATCTCGCTTACTCCCGCTAGTCGCCAATAGTATTGCTAGCCTTTTCTCGGACAGTACGCAGCTAATGCCAGATGTCACTTAACAAAGGTCTTACTCCGTCTTACGCATACGCTATGTTCAAACAACAATAACTCCTAAAGTAATAAACATACAGTTGTGAATTTAATGTTGTATCGTAGCTTAACTCAAAAACTTTCGATTTAGTGAAAAAAAATGAAGGGTTATCGGGACAAATTTTGCATTGATTTGCAATAATTTGTTGATTTGAATAATTTTTTGACCGTTTTTTTTTTGTATTTCATCTTTTTTCAAAAGTTAAGAAAACGTTATCACTTTGTTTTGAAATGTTGTTGATAGACAGTATTATTGTCAGTCGAATAAGCCTATTTTTATCTCAGTAAGACCAAACTTTAAGAGATATTAACGTTTTTGTTCACACGTAGAGAATAGGTCATCAAAAAAAACACAATGGCTGCCATATGGCGGGGTGGGGTATTGAGCCCTAGTATATGGTGTATTTGTGTATAAAAATAGTTCCTTCACATGTATTTAAATTATCGCTAGTCCATAACCGGACAGATTGTATATAAATACATAAAATAAATATATAAAACATTTTATTAATGGATACTTTGATGATATATTGTGATGTACATCCCAACATACACACACAATCTTTTTTTTTTTTTTTTTGATAAGGCAGGGGGAATGCCTACGCATGCCACCCGCAAAAAGTGTCTACGGGTGGGTATGTCGGACTCGCACCGACTAAACCTACCTGCCGTGGACTTCTCTTGGCGCCTAATGGGGGAGCCCCGGGAACGCGGGTATGCTGCTCCGGTGCTCCCTTTTGCGCCAACACACACATAATCTAACACGTTTATGTAACTGTACGTTGATAATAATTAAGTACGCATCTATTTTGGGGGGGCCTGGAGTGCTAAGATACAGGCCTCGGCTTAGTTTAGACTCCAGATCTCCCACGAGTTACATATTATGCTCTAAAGTTTGTCAACACTATTTTTGTTAAAATACATTGCAATTTGTGGAGATAAAATAAAACATTTTTGTATTTGTATGTGTTCTAAAGCACACTCGTTTTATTTACTTTTCCCGACCCGGTATGAAACCTCGACTTCATTATCTGCGGTTAAACTCACTAACCCTATACCTACGAACTATACCTACCTTAATATCTAGACTATATCAATAATGGATTAGTTATCACTTTGATATCTACATACTAGAACAGGTAGTTAAGTTGAAATAGTAATTTTGTGGCTTTATGTATGTCATCAAGCTGGGGTAATGGATTTTAGATTAACTTCATACGAGTATGTAATATGGGCCTTATCAGACGGCTCAGGATCACCCAAAGAGCGAGATAGAGAGGGCTATGATTGGAGTACCCTGCGAGATCGAATCAGAAGTGTTGAGATCCGTAAGCGAACGAAAGTAACCGACATAGCCCGAAGAATTACCAAGCTGAAGTGGGCATGGTACATAGCTCATAGAACCGACGGCCGATGGGGCAGAAAGGTTCTCGAGTGGCGACCACGAAGCGGCAGACGTAGGGGAGCGGTGGGCGTCTTTCGGCTGATAAAATGAGTATGTATTGTGATGTGGTGATCATTTGCTGTCACCACATACCAACGTCTTTAATTGGTAAATAATAAGCGTAGTTTCCGCTCTGTAAGTGTTACACTGACGCGGCGTCGGCTAATTATACTTGTCTGTTTCGTTTAGAACGATTCTTTGCAGCAATTTTTTTATTTTTATTTTAAAACTTTATGCACAACAATGTACACTTAATGCCAAAGGCATTCTCTGCCAGTCAACCTTGGGGTGATGCAGAGAAAACATGGCAGGTGCACTATAAGGACAGTGAGTAAGAAAATTAAAATCTGAGGATATATAGAATACACAAATATCTATATTAAAATAAACTAATAAATATAATATATATATATACATATATATAAACACAAATATACAGATAAATAATAACAACAGTGCTACTGTTGTTACCGGATTCAGCCAATATTTTTTTAGCAAAATGCTCCCGAATTTTCTTTTTGAAGGAGTAACGACTTTTAGCCATTCTGATTTCTGGGGAGAGAGCATTCCAAATCAGAGTGGTGTGGGGGACATTGTAGGAGACGGTTATGAGAAGAACGAAGATTTTTGTTGTGGTTAGTATAAAGATATTTAAATTCAGAAGTTAGATATGAAGGAGAAGAATGAGAGTCAAGTTAAGAGTACAGTGTGGTTAAAGCTCGCAACGTTCTCCGTTGGCGAATTGGTAACCATTTTAACTTTACTCGATAAAAAGAAATGTGATCGAATTTACGCAAATTGAAAATGAACCGAATGCAGATATTCAAAAGTCGGTCGAGTTTATTGAGGTGTTCTGCATTCAGGTCAAAGTAGCACACATTACCATAGTCAATTTTGGGGAGAATTAAGGACTGCACGAGCAAAAGCCGATAAAGACTGCGCAAAATATATTATTATGTTACACTCTGGCTGACAGCAGCAATTTGATTCGCCCAGCTAAAAGTCATATCAGTGTAAACCAAGATCCTTTACACTTTGGCTGTAAGAGATAGGGTATTGATCAAATACAACCCGGGGTGATTGGTCGATGTCTAATCTGCTAATCATGCGGGAGCTTCCTATAACGATGGCTTGGCATTTATCAGGATTAACTGTAAGTCCAAACCTATTAGACCAGATCTTGATCAGATCCAAGTCCCTATTAAGGTTTACAATCGCTTCCGGCAGAGTATCAATGCAATGACAGTAATCGAGGCAAAAGAAGTATGCAAAGATCGTGACAAATGGAAATCCGTTGTCTCTGCCTACCCCTCTGGGAAACAGGCGTGAGTCTATGTATGTATGTATGTATGTATCAATGCAATGCAGCTATCCTTTTGTGAAGCAGACAGATAGATTAACTTTTTAATAATAAAAATAAATAAAATAAAGAGACAGAGTACAATAGAACTTTTTAATATACACCAATAATTAGGTACACCAGATACAGAACGTTATAATAACAAAGTATACAATAGGACACGTTTTTCCTAACATGTTATTTTTTTCAGACAAATCGTAGATTGGACAGGTTAGCCATTAGTTTTGGGTAGTTGTAAGAGTATTTTGTTCATAGTAGCCACTGATACTCAGTACAAGAGCTAAAGAGAATAGTTTGAATGTTTGTTTGTAAAGTATAAATGTAAAACTACTCAACTGATTAAAAAAAAATCTTTTAAAGTTACATTATCAGTGACCAAAATGGACTGATTTTTATTTTAAAAAATAGAGATACTTGCGAAACAAATAACATAATAGACTCACGCATGCTTCCCAGAGGGGGAGGCAGAGAATGAAATCCAAGGTATCAAATAGTGCCTATAAAAGGCATTTTTGCGTTAAATATTATAAAATATCAATTTATCATTCTATTGGGCGGATCAATAGTTAGTTGAGAGGTAATATAATAAAAATTACAACAATATTTGTGCCTTTTTAACTTTATCGTAAAGTTTTTAATTCATAAAGTCGTAATTTGAATAAAGATCTGCATTGTTTGTTAATAGGATATTGGAGGATATTGTCTATATATTCTGTGTAAATTTTTCCGTAACTGTTTATATTAGATAGACACAAATCGCTACAACTTAATTTTGTTTTGGAATCATTATTATTTTCCATAAAAAATTAAGTACCTGCACATAATGCTTAATTTAACCATCGTGTACTTAGAACTGGTGTTTTTATTTTAAAAAATAGAGATACTTGCGAAACAAATAACATAATAGACTCACGCATGCTTCCCAGAGGGGGAGGCAGAGAATGAAATCCAAGGTATCAAATAGTGCCTATAAAAGGCATTTTTGCGTTAAATATTATAAAATATCAATTTATCATTCTATTGGGCGGATCAACAGTTAGTTGAGAGGTAATATAATAAAAATTACAACAATATTTGTGCCTTTTTAACTTTATCGTAAAGTTTTTAATTCATAAAGTCGTAATTTGAATAAAGATCTGCATTGTTTGTTAATAGGATATTGGAGGATATTGTCTATATATTCTGTGTAAATTTTTCCGTAACTGTTTATATTAGATAGACACAAATCGCTACAACTTAATTTTGTTTTGGAATCATTATTATTTTCCATAAAAAATTAAGTACCTGCACATAATGCTTAATTTAACCATCGTGTACTTAGAACTGGTGTGATTTTACAGTTTCCAACATGTTCTCAAGGTTTTGTTCAGAATTATACCTGTGTCAATAAATATATTTATCAGAATCATTACCAAACTTGCTGTTTTTGTCAGTAGTTTTTTTGCGATATTATCATTCACACATATTTGAAATGCTTATTCAACATGGTTACAAAAAGTCAAGCGACCATGTCCAATGTAAAATGTCCACGGCTGGACAAACGCCTTCCCCAATCTTGGTGGTTACATTTATAATAAGGTAAATAAAACACTCAGTATTCATTCACTAAGTAAATTTAATTGCAAAAAGACGGTTACAAATTGGCTCATGTCCCTCGACTACACTGAAACAGAAAAAATCATAATTACAAATTAAAATATCATACAGCAACAGGCACACACGCACACCCCCTCACATACACCCTCTCTCTCACACACACACACACACACACACACACACACACACACACACACCCTCTCACACACACACATACACCCTAACACACACAACACATGCACATATACCCTCACGCATGCATGCTCCTTTTCTCTTTAATAATTATGTATCCGATCATTCATTATCTCAAAATAACCCATTCACGACACGTTAGCTACTCATTTTTCACTACAATATAAGGAGAGCCTGGAGATTCGTCACACAGGTCTTTGAACCTCTTACGGACTCCAGCTCTCACAAGGTTTAGAAACTTATCAATAGCTAAATTTACTTTGTAAAGACTACTGTAACCTTTTGAGAGAAATAAATGAATTTATTATTATTATTATTATTATTAATCATCTCCACAATGGCCGTTCTCCATCTAGCGACCTGCAATAACTCTTACAAGATCGTCGGTCCACCTTGTGGGCGGCTTGCCTTTGCTACGCAATGCCCCGCCTATTGCCACTGGTAATTCTTCGGGCTAAGTCGGTTGGTCACGTGACCCACAATAAGGGGATATTTTTAATATCATTGCCCTAACCTCATTATTTAGAAAGGAGGAAAAGTCCGAATTGGTCCCATCTCAGCACTAGCTGCAACATTAACTGTTGCAGCGCTGGTTTTATGATGGAACCATGTAAAATTGCTCGCAGACAATTGATGTGTCAGTACAGCTCTCAGTTACAACTTCAGAGTACCTGGACACTAATAATAACTGATAACTAATTGAAATAATAAATACATAATATGGAAAAACGAATTAATAAATAAAAAAATAATAAATTAACACAAATTTGTAAATGCATAACACACACAGTCATCATCATCATATCATCATATCAGCCGAAAGACGTCCACTGCTGGACAAAGGCCTCCCCCAAAGATCTCCACAATTGCCGGTCTTGCGCTATCCGCATCCAGCGATTTCCAGCGACCCGCACAAGATCATCGGTCCATCTTGTAGGGGGCCTGCCCACGCTGCGTCTTCCGGTTCGTGGTCGCCACTCGAGAACCTTTCTGCCCCAACGGCCGTCGGCTCTACGAGCTATGTGCCCTGCCCACTGCCACTTCAGCTTGGCAATTCTTCACACACACACACACAGTAGGTATATAAAATAAAATAATTGTTATAATCTCGACATTCTTGACATACCTTGTTCATTACAATAGATACAAAGAAAAATAATACAAAGAAGAATAGTTTCCAAAGGGAAAGAGGTCGTAGTATTATACTCTCCACGTATGTACCTAAATCGTGCCAGAACCTTGATAATGCTCCACTTATCTGAACCATTATCAAACAAGGTTCATTAGAAAGTAGCATTATAAAATGTGAACCAGTCTGGGTCGGCTCGTTACTTTGAGGCTGAAGGTTGGGCTCGTGTACTGATTAATATCTATTGAGCAATATTGTTGGCGAATATATGCGATATACAACGACAATAGGCGAGTGGACTTACTTTTTTTTTAAGTATCAAGACTGGCCATATATACACCGTAAATAAGGCCTAAGTGTAAAAACAACCAGTAAACTTAAGAACCTCCTCCTTTTGAAATCGGTTAAAAATATAATTGCCTAAAACTAACTAAGTTATAAACATTTAAAAATCAGGTTAGATAAAAATGATACCTATTAACATGTGATGCTACTTATATTGGAGCCATATAATATCGTTGGACATTATTCACACACGGTTATCTGATCCCAAACTAAGCAGAGCTTGAACTATGGACACCAGATAACTTTCAAATTTTTTTTTGTAAATACACAGGTAAGTACTTATATAGACAAACAGACATGTTCATGCTCACAAATATCGGTGCTGGGTGGGAATCGAACCCACGACCTGCGGCGTGAAAGGCAAGCATCTACCAATCACACCAACGGGCCCGTAAGGTCTATACCGTAAATATTATTCTACTCTTTGGTCTCATAATACTAACAAACGATTTGCGAGAAGGGACAAAACACCACAAAATACCCGCCATGCATTTAAAACGCTAATATCTAAAATAAAATATAGTATAATAATATTTTTTGATGTGAAAACTTCTTTAGACGTGTGGCACTTTTTAGGTGAACCAACATCATAGAACTCGCAGCCAACGAACGCTTCCCATGAGCTATATGTAGGTATACTGTGTATATATGTCCATACATATACCTCCGTGTGTTATTAGTATACATTTGACGAGCCTGTTGGCGTGGTTGGTAGATACGCTGCCTTTCACGCCGCAGGTCGTGGGTTCGATTCCCACCCGGGACAAATATTTGTGTGCACGAACATGTCTGTTTGTCCTGAGTCTGGGTGTAAATTATCTATATAAGTATGTATTTACAAAAGAAAAATAGTATATGTAGTATATCAGTTATCTGGTTACCATAGTACAAGCTCTGCTTAGTTTGGAAGGAGTATATCCAATGTGAAGTGTCAAGTTTTTTATTGTTTTTTTTTTATATTTGTGATCTACGAATAGGGGACAGATGTTAAAATTTATTAAAAACAGCAAACTTAGTGAACAGTCTGCTGTTTCTCTCGACTGGCCATTGGTCTAGTTGTTAGTGACCCTGAGCTAAGATAGAGGTCGCGGGTTCGATCCCCACCCAAGACAGATCTTTGTGTGATGATCACGATATAATATGTTTTGTATCTGGGTGTCATATATGTATTTAGAAACATATAATTATGTATAAGTCACTATCTGGCAACCAAGAGTCGGCAAAAGAAGTAGGGGTCGTCAAGTCAGGAGATGGGAAGATGACTTCAAACAGACAGCGGGACCATTCTGGATGAGAGTGGAAAGGGACAGGACCCATTGGAAGGTATTGGAGGAGGCCTATGTCAAAAGGCACACCGAACTTAGGGACTTCTTGTAACCCTATGTTTGCGAATAAAAGGCTATTATTCATCATCATCATCATCATATCAGCCGAAAGACGTCCACTGCTGGACAAAGGCCTCCCCCAAAGATCTCCACAATTGCCGGTCTTGCGCTATTCGCATCCAGCTGTTTCCAGCGACCCGCACAAGATCATCGGTCCATCTTGTAGGGGGCCTGCCCACGCTGCGTCTTCCGGTTCGTGGTCGCCACTCAAGAACCTTTCTGCCCCAACGGCCATCGTTTCTACGAGCTATGTGCCCCGCCCACTGCCACTTCAGTTTTGCAATTCTTCGGGCTATGTCGGTGACTTTGGTTCGCCTGCGGATTTCGACAGTTCTGATACGATCCCGCAAGGAAACTCCGAGCATAGCCCTCTCCATTGCTCTTTGGGTGACCTTGAGTCTTCTAATAAGGCCCATAGTTAGCGACCACGTCTCTGTTCCGTATGTCATCACTGGCAACACACACTGGTCGAAGACTTTCGACTTGAGACACTGCGGTATTTTGGACGAGAAGATGTTACGTAGCTTCCCGAACGCTGCCCAGCCGAGTTGCATTCTACGATTGACCTCCTTCTCGAAGTTGGACCTACCTAGTTGGATGGTCTCTCCTAGGTAAATATAGTTCTCTACAACTTCGAGTGCAGAGTCACCAACTTTCAATTGAGTGGGTGCAACGTGGATGTTTGACATGATTTTCGTCTTATCCATGTTCATTTTCAGACCCACTTGTTGAGAGACTCTGCTGAGGTCATCGAGCATTGTACCGAGGTCTTCCATGGTCTCAGCCATGACTACTTTATATTACTAAGGCTATTATTATTATTATATAATTATGTTTATCAGTTATCTGATTGCCATAGTACAGGTTCTGCTTAGTTAGGGATCAGATGGCGGTGTGTTTGGGCACCGGAGCAGCATACCCGCGTTCCCGGGGCTCCCCCTATCAGGCGCCAGTAGAAGTCCACGGCAGGTTAGGTTTAGTCGGTGCGAGTCCGACATACCCACCCGCAGACACTTTTTGCGGGTGGCATGCGTAGGCATTGCCCCTGCCTAACCAAAAAAAAAAAAAAAAGATGGCGGTGTGTTAGCCGTCGAATGATATTTATTTATACTAATAATTTAATAACATAACTATAGATGCCATGTACTTTTCAGAAGAAGAATCTTTTAGAATAATAGAACTCTTTCTTAGAATAATTGATTGCGGTCGAATGTAAAAACTTTGACTATTAAAAAATCTAAGACAGTAAAGATTTTTTCGAATCGTAAAAAAAACATATATTGTATTATAGTAGAATTATTAATTTTATTGATATTTAAATAATTTAGATTTGTAATTGTAATGGATAAATTGTAATAAACATCACTGTAATTTAATGTTTTAAACGTAACTTTGCATACCCTCATCGAGGGTGAAATATGTCATGTACATACTTACTACTGTATTTATGCCTACCGTATTTCATGCAAATAAATGATATTATTATTATTTATTATTATAAAAATGGACTTCAAACACTAAAACGTAGGTATAAAAAATAAGTTAATAAAGATTTAATTAAATACATCTCTTACGCAAACCTAATACCATTAATATTAATGAAATAGGTACTAATTTTGTATTTGGTACCTATTGATAGGTTTGAAGTCGCGTACGAGCTAAGAGGCAATTCTCTGGGCTATGTCGGCGTCTCTGTTCCATAAGTCTTCACTGGCAACACACATTGGTCGAAGACTTTCGAATCAAGACACTGCGGTATTTAGGACGAGAAGATATAACGTAGTTTCCCGAACGCTGCCCAGCCGAGTTGGATTCTACGATTGACCTCTTTCTCGAAGTTGCAGGACTTACCTAACTTAACACCTCAGCACGACCCATGTTTCGATCGAATCAAAGGCTTTCTCATAGTCCACAAACGTTAAGCATAATAGCTGGTTATACTCCTCGGTCTTCTGTATAAGTTGCCGCAGCGTACCTATGTATGTATGTGGTCTATGGTAGGTACTGTAGCGTTTTCGGACATCGGCTCGTTCGGGAGGCTGGAAGTCTTAAAGGTAGATGTAGACTAGGTCTTATTAATGATCGATTAGCCTACGAAACTGCTGAGCAGAGGGCTATTATCCTAGGTCTTAGTCATGATCTATTAGCCAATGAGTGTATTGAGCAGAAAGACTAGGTCGTAGGTATTGATTATCTATCAAGTAGACAACGAGTCTGCCTACCCAGCGAGCCTATATAAATCAAAAATAACTGCTATTCCGCATCAAACTAAAGAAGAATCACGTAAATCGGTTCATAAATCTAAGCATATCGGTGTATGTACAAAAAAAAACGCATGTGTTAAAAGGTGTGCCAACATGCGCTTCCATAAACGAGCTTATACGCGCGTATTAAACGCAAATCTGAAGATGTCCTTCATGTTTACGCCAAGAAGCCCTTAAACAGTATGATTCTAGCTAGACTGGCCAAGATTTACAAACGTCTCTGCCAAAGAAAATTACATCGTCCACATAAATAAAAATGTTCATAAAATAAAAACTACTGGGCCAAACTATATAACTTTTTTATGGGACCAAATGGCAACAATTTCGCATCAAACTAATGAAGAAATCATGTTAATCAGATCTTTGTGCCCTGCGGTTTTACCCGCCTTATACTTTATAAATTATAGCCTATGAGTATGTATTCGGATCTAGCTAGGTATACGCTATATTACTACAAATTTGCATCAAAATCCGTCCGGTAGTTTTTGCGTGAAAGAGTAACAAACATACATGCTCACAAACTTTCGCTTCTATAATATTAGTGTGATAAAATAAAATGTTACATTACCTACATTGATAAGTCTCTGTAAATGCCTGATAACTACAATAGTAGATATATGGAGGGAATAGGTGCTACATTAAATAAAATTTTACTCTTATGCGTAGTGTTTATTACAGATAAAAAATAAAAACACATTTGTTTATTGAGAAAAGTGTTGGAATTCCTATTGGTTTTGTATTTATTTTCACTGAATTAGTTGCTTGGTGGTATGGGGAACTGTGATCCGTTTTTCCTCTGGGGGATACAATTTTTATGAAGGCTAAGTGTTAGCTTATTCAGAGAAATAGTCACTCACTGACAACTGAAGTCTCCCCCTGATTATTAGGAGAGTCGACTGCGTCGATCTTCGCCTAAATTATTAATTATATATTAAGTATTTACTGGGAATGGGTATTTATATAATATTATATATAATGGGTATTAACTGACCTCTGTAATAGACGAGCATTGGACTAGGGCTATCATCAATCCGCCATTGCCCTGCTGACTTATATGATGAAATAACATAAGAATACTTACTTTATTATAATATAAAATGATTACAAATAGTTATACTTACAAATAATTTTATTATATTTAATTTCTAAAACAAATGAAATATAAATTTTACTTAGTTTTAAAATTATAAGTATATTTTGTAATCATTCGCAAGTAGTCAGAACATGTTCGTATTTTTTTAGAGTTATGAGGACAGAGTTCTTGTAAACAACTCGCCCGCGGCCGCTAGAACTTCAAATTCTCTTTGGCAGACTTTTATATTATATTATGTAAAAGAAACGAACGCGTTGCCAACACTTACTTCGATATTAAACGATGATCGCTTTGCGAGTTTTCTTTAAATGATTCAAAGTCTATTTATATAGACTTACCGCGAATCATTTGTCAAAACATTGTGATTTTACATTCAAATTTAAAAAAAATCATGAGAAGAATATTAGGACAGTTACCATACTAACATAGTTTTATTTTGTTCTCGTTCGTTTCACGATATTATTTTAATATCTGATGAAATTGCTCTACGGTAGCTTATGCCTGCATCTCCGGGATTAAAAAAATACGAAAATCACGGGCACAAACACAGCCAGACTGATAATAAATACATGGGTCACACAAATAATCGCTCTGCGTGGGATCGAAGTCATAACGGCGCCGATGAAATAGCGACAACCATTACGCCACACGTGCAGCCAAATCATGAAAAGATATTTATGTAAGTAGGTACTGTTATTGTCTATGTAAAATTCTAGACTTAACAGTTATTGTCTATGTAAAATTCTAGACTTAACAGTTATTGTCTATGTAAAATTCTAGACTTAACACGATTCTTTTTAGGTACTGTTATTGTCTATGTAAAATTCTAGACTTAACACGATTCTTTTCTAAATAAAAAAAATCCAAATGTGAGGCTACGTAACGCGTTTTAATTAATTTCTAAAACTACACCCAAAAACCTAAATACACGGTACGAGTGATATCACTCATATATTATAAACGCGGAAGTTTGTAAGTATGTATGGATGTGTGTTACTGTTTCACGTAAAAACTACTAAAACTTCCATTAAGAATTTATCGAAGATACCAATATTTCTGTTGAAGGTCTCGAAAAATAAATATATTAATGAAAATAAATTAAATCATATGTTAAAAATGATTTGTAATAATTCTTCCAATTGTAAATTTATTGACTATTATGATAATAACTATTACCATTCAAAATATATTAATAAAATAGAATTAGGTAACGAAATAAATTCAGTCTTAAACCAGTTTGACTATGATAGCTTGTTTCTCAATTTTCATAAAATAAAATCTGTAAATAAGTTTACACAACCAAAGCACTTATCGCACAATGTAAATATATCGTCTTTGCCCAAAAGAGGCACAATCCCATTCTACTTTCAAAAAATATGCACTAACATAACAAAGAAAATGAAATGCAGCACAAATAAGGAAGTGTCGGGTGAGTTTTTTCGAACCTAATAATTTCATAAGAGTCCTGCATCAAAATATAGCAAGCTTTCTACGGAAAAAAAGTGAGCTTGAAATTGTATTGAACAGTTTGCGAGACGAAAAACAAGACCCAGACATTGTGTGCTTATCAGAGACTTTTGTGAGTAGCGGTAGTGAAAAAAATATGAGCTTAAATGGTTATCTTTTAGCAGATTCTTTTTGTAGAAAAAAGAAGAGAGGCGGGGTCTGTATTTTTATAAAACGATATTTAAGCTTTAAAAAAGTTTCATTTTTAAATGATTATGCTTGCGAAAATAGTATGGAATGCTGTGGTATTGAAATCACTGAACATAATTTGGTAATATTCTGTTTTTATCGTACTCCCACCTCCAACGCTTTTGTGTTTTTAAAGGGTCTGAATGATATTTTATATAGGTTAAATCGATATAGGAACAAGCAGATTATCTTGGCAGGCGATTTTAATATTAATACGTTAAAGGAGAGTAAAGAGTCATTAGAACTTACTGATATTGTTAAAAATTTCCATATGTACTTTCATATTACCGTGCCTACACGGAATGAAGCCTGCATTGATCACTTGATTAGTAACGTTAGATCTGCATCGGGAAACACACGCAATTTCGAACTGTCTGACCATAATACAGCGCAAATGTTAAATATACCAATTACCAAGAAACAATTACAATTGGAGACTTACTACGTAATGAAACGAGATTACAGTGATGAGAACATTGTCAAATTTCGAGAGTACATTAAAAGTTTGAGTTTTATATCGGTTTTTCAGGCAGATGATATTAACATTGCGTTTAGACTATTTCATGACGAATTAAGTTTGTTGTATAAATTGTGTTTTCCTGCGATGAAACGAAAAATAAAAATGTATACTTTGTCACCAAAATGGATAACAAAAGGTCTTAAAAAAAGTTGTAAGACTAAAAGGTATCTTCGTTATATACACTATAAGGAAAAATCTGAAATCTGTAAATCTCGGTACAAAACGTATAATAGATTGCTTCGTCGATGTTTCAATACGGCGCAGAGAATATCTAATGAACAAATTTTGGCATCTGCTAAAAACAAATGCAAAGCAGCCTGGAATATTATAAAAAACGAAGCAGAGCAAATACAAACCACTGAATATATTAGTGAGATCAGATATAATGATCAAATTTTAACCAATCCTACCGAAATAGCAAATGTGTTTAATAATTACCTTGTAGAGATGACTAAAACGTCGGAAAAGGGCCAACAAACTTATAAAAATATTTCACCACACAGCATATTTTTAAAACCCTACGATATTCGAGATATCTACAATATTATAAATAGCCTAAACAACACCTCTGCTGTAGGGTATGACGAAATCTGCACAAAGGTGGTAAAGTCATGTAATATTGAACTAGCGCCAGTTCTAACACACCTGGTAAATCTTTCTTTTGAGGGTGGGTGTTTTCCGGATTTACTAAAGATTTCAATTGTTAAACCTTTGTTTAAAAAAGGTGATAAAAAATCACTTGTAAATTATCGTCCAATCACGCTTATTCCAGTGTTAGCAAAAATATTTGAAAAGGCGATGCAAAGAAGGCTTGTTAGTTTTATAAATAAATTTGACATAATTAGAAGTAACCAATATGCATTTCAGAGAAACAAATCGACTACACTGGCAAGTTTTAACTTAGTTAATGAAATCATCAAAAATCTAGATGACCGAAAGAAGACTTTTGTTGTATTTTTTGATATGTCCAAAGCATTCGACTATGTTTCCCACGAACTACTTTTGGAGAAATTAGAAATGTATGGGGTCAGAGGACCAGCGCTAAATTGGATGTCTTCTTATCTAAGAAATCGGACACAATGTGTAGAGATCGCAAACTTGAACAATGAAGGGGAATTAATAAATTATAAGTCCAAATATATTACAAATGGATTTGGTGTTCCCCAAGGGAGTGTGTTGGGCCCTATTTTGTTCCTCTTTTACATTAACGACTTACCTAATATAACTAAGTATGAATGCACGCTTTTTGCTGATGACGTTTCTATAGTAATATCTCAAGATAAAAATTTTGACATAGAGAACGAATTAAATGACATAATTAATGAAGTAATATCATGGCTCAATAATAATAATTTACAAATTAATCTTAATAAAACTAATTATACTCAATTTAAGAATAATTCACATACTAGACATAATAATATTAATGTAAAATTTGAGGATCAATTAATCGGTGAAGTATCATGTACAAACTTTCTGGGAGTCACACTTGACAACAGATGTAATTGGAAAGCACACGTGGCAAAGGTCTGTGATAAACTTAATAGATTTGTGTATGTTCTATATAAGCTGCGCAAAACCTCAAATCAAAAAACACTCCTAGCAGCTTACTATGGCTATGTGTTTTCGGTACTTAAGTATGGCCTGTTGATATGGGGCAACTCTACAGATATTAATAAGGCATTTATTGTACAGAAAAAGTGTGTGCGTGCAATGGTTGGATTACGACCTTACGAATCTTGTAAGCCAGTCTTTAAAGAACTGGAAATATTGACTCTTCCATCGATGTATATACTGGAACTATGTAATTTCGTTAAACAAAACCAAGAAATATTCAAAAAAGCATCAGACATTTTCCCGAGAAATACAAGAAAGCCGGACAGATTGGTTTTAGACACTAGGCCAAAAACTACATTATTTCAAAAAAACTCTTATGCTATGTGTATTAAAGTATATAATGCAGTTCCAGATGAAATCAAAAAGTTACCCAACAAACGTTTTTCTAAAGAACTGCGCAAATGGCTTTTAAAAATGAATTTTTATTCTGTAACGGATCTTTTCACCAAAAGAAAATAAATAAAAATATATAATGATACTGAAATGTACTAATTATACTGTCACCTAAAAATAATTTTATTGTAAGAAAGTAAAATGTTATTAATTTATTTCAATCATGAATAATCTAATTTGTTATTTTTAATTTTATTCATCATTATTATTATTATTATTTTATTTTGTCAATTAAGATTGTTGTGTTGTTTTGTGTTTTTTTTGGAATTTTTGTTTTTTATTCATATTTTTATATTTTTAATTATGTCATGTCATTAATATGACAAAGTGTTATGGCTCTGTAATTTTAAATTTAAGAACTCACTGTACCACACTTTAAGACAATAAATATATTCTAAATTCTAAATTCTATTCTAAATTCTAAATTCTAAATTCTAAATTCTATGGATTTTAATGAAACTTTACAATAATATAGCTTATACATCGTAATAACACATAGCCACCGGCATTCCGGCATTTATCAAGTTTAACGCGGGTGAAACAGCGGGGCATAGCTTGTCTCTCATAAAAAAATAAAACATTAATATACTGCTATTAACTTTATTATAAAAATACATATTAAGCTACAAGATAATTGAAGTTTTCAATTACAAGTGTCATAATTTCATTAAAAGACTGGTACACTCCGAAATCGGTCAGTCTGTCCTAATTGACTTTAATTAATCATAATAACTAGACTTACAATATTCTAAGGATATGCCCAGAGGGCCATATATGCCTAACATTTCGTAATCTAGTTACTAAGTACTTTCAAAACATTAAAAGTAGTTACCTACAATTACTGTCACCGTACAATTAAAAGGAAGCGAGATACAAACAAAAGATTGCGAAGTCGATCCCGGCTTACGTGTAGTCAACAGAGAGAAGTGAGTGAATGATTAAAATGATTAAATGTACATTAAAAGTAAATATACATTATACAATAATAACAAGCTAAACATACACAACTCCATAAACCTTAAAACTATTTAAAACTGTAAGTAAGGAATAAAGAGTAATCTGAAACTTATTCAACTCTATGAAAAAAACACTCATCTTAAAAAAACTTTTAACTTGCTATTTCTTACTAAAACTAACAGTTCAAAGTAACTATATAGTAGGGAGCTATAAAATACCTATTTAAATATAAGAACACAAATTATTATGTGAGATGTATTCAATTTAGTTGATTATTTCACCCGTCAGTCTTATTAATAAAATGTTTGAAGATTCACACAGCGTTTTACTTTTTTTTTTACAATCATAAAGTTTTATTTTGTACGAATTCAGTTGAGCTTAGCAGATCATCAAAGTGTCGCAACACTGGCTTAAATTAAAAAAGTAATATAAGTTATTCTATTTTTAAATGTAAGCAATTTAAAAACAAAACCTAACTACGACATGCATTCGATATTCGAATTGCAAAACTGTAGTGAAGTGACACACACACACACCAGTCTTCCATTTCAGAGATCGCTAAAGATGACTCCCGAACGTCGTGGCGTGGCGTATTCTTCGAGCCCATGGTGTTTCATGCCGTGGACTATGACCTCTAGGCCTGGGGCTGCTGCCCTGTAATGCTGCTACGGTATAGTGGGCGGCGAGCGGCGAGCGTCTCGCGAGCCCGGGCGCGGAGCCTAAAGTTGCGCCTCGGTAGGATTCTGCCAGAGGTTCGACGGCAGCGTGTCGTAGTGCGAGGGCACGGTCACCAGCGCGTCATCGGTGGTGCGGTTGATTGAGCAGTTCTGTAACAATTATGAGTAGAAAATTAGATAAATTATGAATGCCCACCTCATTTTCTATGTTAAGTATACCAATGGATACGCGTCAGTCGAAGTGGTGATGAGTTATGGAACTATAAACTGATATATCTTCATAGTCATAACTTACTTCTGTGGTTGCAACCGACTGTACTTACAAACAAGATTTTAATTAAAGATTACAAAAGTACAATCAACTCTACCTGATCAGTTCTTAATTATTAATGGAAAAAATGTTTTTAATAATAATAATATCCTGTGTCATTAATCACATACTAAGCAGAGCTCCCAAACTAAGCAGAGCTTCTATTGTGGAAACCAGATAACTGATAGGTATATTACATATACTATTTTTCTTATGTAAATACATACTTGTATACATAATAACAACCAGATTCAGGACAAACAGTATGCACAAAAATATCTGTCCTGGGTGGAAATCGAACCCATTTACCAACGACGCCAACCGGACCTTTAAATAAATATTACTTAGTACTTGATTGCAATAATCACTATAAACCCGGAATAATAATCTTCAGGAACCAGACGTCTAACGCCTTTATCTTTATGATCGGTAAAGAAAAAATATGACATGCTTATCTATGATAATATCTGCCATAGTGTCTAGACTTAATTTATACTTTTTTTTAATGCTGGTAGGTTGGTAAGATGCCTGTTCACTCTAGCCTTGAATTAACCCATTTTGTATGAGTCTGGAAACACGTCGTAATTTTCAAATACTGTCACAATACAAAGTAGGCACATTTTCTGCGTACAGATATTATATTTTACTATCTTGATGTAAGTTTATATTTGTCTGTTATTTCAAGGTCATGTTTAAATTGCAAATTTTAGATATGTTTGCGTAGATAAGTACAATTTTGAATAGGTACATTACAACAGTGGAATCGCTAATTCACGACACCACGTAGACATCACGTGAAACAAAATTTGTGGAAACGTGAGGATATTTTTACCAAAGCTATTTTTGTTTATCTTTTTTACAATGAATAAAAAGTTGAATGATTTTTTTACTATGCAGAGTTGATTTAAATTCGTTGATGATGTTATTATTATTTCTTTCTTTTATGGACATGGATAAAACTAAATGGGAATATAATTTAATGGGTATGGGTTATACGGGTTTACTATAGGTGAATATGTAGTGTTAGCTTAGTTCAAACCATAAAGAAGACGAAATTTTTTACGGTAAATTGTTAATTTTTTTATATTTTTGTTATTGTGCCTCCTTACATTTAGACAAATAAAATCGGAAAACGTCGTCTAAAATATTTAAACATAGTTTAAATAGAACATGTTATTTTAGACTTTTTGTAGCAACAACTCTTGCCCTATGAATTGAAACTGAACTCAAAACTCTTGGAAATGAATCTCTGTGTCGCAGGTTACTTTACAAACATATAAATGACGGACACAAAGTAAGTACATCCAGTGGTAGAACAACTATCTATGGGTCACACACAAAGTTGTACTGTGCGGGAATTGAACCCGAGACACGAAATAGCAAGGCGTCTTACTGCTGCGCCACACGTGTAGTCAAATTAGAATATATACAAGCTTTTTAAATGACTTTATGTGAAAAGCATAAGTCGGCCGAACGCTTGCGAGTCCTATCTAATAATAATAATATTATCCTGGGACATTCTTCACACACGGTCCTCTGATCCTAATACTATTTTTCTTTTGTAAATACATACTTATATAGATAATTTACACCCAGACTCAGGACAAACAGATATGTTCATGCACACAAATTTTTGTTTCGAATCTGTCTCTAACGTTATTACTTTAAAGGGTTGGATCTCATATCGAGTCGCCTGAATTTGAGTTAAGTGTGTATATTGGGGGGTTAAGGGGGTTTGTACTAAGTGATAAAACGCATTTTTTTCTGCCGGAGAGGCGCCAAAACTTTTTAATTAGTTTTTTTAAATCATAAGACTTCATACAAATGCATAAAACAGAACGCAATTTTGAACATTTCGTAGCGATTTCGATACCTACAGCGTTGTAAAACTACGTAAAAACATTGCTTTCGTGTTTAGAAGTTATATTTTTTTTATAACGCCTTTATATAACAATCCGATAAATACCCAAAACTGAATTGTTCATTGTCACTATCATAATATTTTTGCAAAAATGTACTTTTATGAAATAATTTGGGTTAGGTTAGGTTAGAACGGTGACCATTTAGCGCTAGAAAAACATAACTATGGATATCTCCATAACCATGGGATTCCGCGGGGTGGGGATGGTACAGGATAAAGCCCCCTCCCTCCTCCATCCCTCCCCCCTCAATTCACTTACGTTTGAAGGCGACTTGATGTGAGATATTTACCACTTTAAATTGTATAGGAGTTCGCAGCTTACCTTGGGCTGGTTGCGGTGTGTGTCGACGCATTCCACGGGCTTCTTGATCATCTCCACCTTGTACTTGTACCCGTATGAGGTCAGCTTCACAATCGTGTGCAGAGGGACGTTCATGTACGGCAGTTCATCTGGAAAATAACATTGATAGGTTAATGTAATTATTAAAATTTGACTGCAAATTTTGTTTTCGAGCCGTTTGGGGTAGAAACCTTAGGACCATGGGGATCAAGCGCACATTTAATATTTCGGGAAATAGCTAAACGTTTGATCGACGCTTCCCATGATCAGAGGGCTGGTCTATTCTTGGGTCAGAGGATCAGCATTACCATTCTTTTTTTTTTAACATTCAGTTTTACGGCTCTGGCTTCTTCGGCCTTATGAGCCTTCCGTAAAATATATTTTTATTTCATTTATTTTCGTCATGTCTAGTAAAGTCCGTCACAGTCAAGTCATACGTAGTCCTTGTCGTACCCCAGTAAAGCAGTGGAGACTTTACTAGAGGCTTATATTGAGTTTTAGATTCAACACAGAAAATCGCAATTCACGGCAATATGGCACTTTCCTCCACTCGTGTACGTTGTCCATGATGTTATGTCTGTCAGGATGTAAAATCCACTATATAACACATAAAAACTTGAATTTACACCAGTTTTTGAAAATGAAACAATGCCCTGATGCGTCTTTTTCCGCGTTGGCGCCCCAAAACTCCTTATTTACGTGTCCATTGCCATCCAGCGTGGCAATGCGGCCAGCCTTCTTGGCACTTTTCCCATAAGCGATGCGGAGGGATTATTGGACGGCTTTTAGGGTAAATAGTGTATCTGTAGTTTATCTAATTTTTAGCTTATAAGTTCATTTTATTTAATGTAATTATTTACTATTGAATAAATATATTATTAACATACAATAGTCAAGTATAAAATTTAGCCCAGTTACGACTACAATATATTCGCAGATAGCGTGCGACTATGTAGCATAGAAACACTGTTTGAGTTAATATTATAAAGAGGTAACGTTTGTGAGTTTGTGACGTTGTAAGGGGTAATCTCTGGATCTACTGAACCGATTTAAAAAAATATTCCACCAATAGAAAGCTACGTTATTGTGGAGTGTCATAGGCTATGAAAAATAAAATATCCCGAACTTTTAACCCGAAGTATTACGCGTGACCAACGGGCACTGCTAGTATAAAATAAAGTTAATATTGTTTTACACTGTTATTGATCGAAGGTTTTACACTAGTAAGGTAAAATGCTGTTTATACATCGATTATTAATCAATAATATAAGGACAATGACTCTAATATTAAATGAAAAGTAAAGAAACATTAAACTCTGGTTCGTGTCATTGCACTTGGATTTAGAGATAAAAAAATATTAAACGAATAACTGCTGTGAAGGTGATATTATGACGGATAACAGTTGTAAATATAATAATTTAATTATTCTATAATGCAGGATATCATTTATAATTTGTTAATATTTTCCTTTTATTATTTTTTTTTTCATAAAATTATTAACATTAAAGCACCTTATTTGATATAGTTTTAAGCTTGTACTTTATATTGTACCGTAAGTCTGTGTTTGCAATGCCATCCCGTAAAAACTCTCCACGAAACAGGCTCAGCCTAGTGTGGAGTATTTTAAGTAAGACAAACTCATGTAGATAAGTACAAATACTTTCTGCCAATAAATCTTTTATATTTATCTTATCTTTTAAGAACCATAGTTTTATTTTTAACTTTAAGTGTGCAGTTAGCTTAGGAGGCTTTCACTGCTTCATCGGACAAGGGAAGCATGGAGAAGATATAACTAGTTATACATAAGTAGGATCCAAAAGTAAGAAACTATTTAACTCTTCAAATACGCTTCAAGTAGATAGATTAGTTAAACTTTATTTAAGTATCTTTATAATAAGTTGTATAAATAATGGAGAGAGACTATAAGGATCTACCCCTAAGCAGCATACTCTATGTTCAGACTTCATTCAGGGCTCTCGGGATAGAATAATAAAATCTCAGTTGGGGCGCATTGGATCTGATTGTAGCATTAAAGCGCGACCGTCGTTATTAACACAAGGTCCGTCATAATAATAATACCTTAATATAGACAGAATCATTGACAATATGTAGTAAAAATATTAGACTTAAACTAGATAATTAAACATAATCTCTTGACAATAACTTGATACGAGCTAGCTTAATATCAATGCTATAATGAAATAAATTTTATAAATGTTTTCATACAATGTGTACCTAAATATCTATGTTACTAGTAATAATAATGTATACAACTATATTACTACAAACATGTTCTGACTATTTACAAGCGCTTTTTTAAAGTCTACGTGAATAAAAACCTTTTTTATTTATTTATTTATTTTATTTAATAAAAACCAATGGGGGATAGTACAAAAGATCGTGAAGGGTCGAAGTGCTATACGCAAGTCCACCCCAACAAAGATAAGATAAATAATATAGTGATGGTGGGAAACGAAGCCAGGAACTATGAGTTATCCGGCCCCATGTTCGTTAAACGCTCTTCTACCGCACTGTGGTGCGTGGACTTGAATTTATACATAACTTAAGGGAATGAAGACGCTTAACTATATTCTTGAAGCCTGTGGAACCAAATAAATTAGGAAGTCCTCAAAGATCAAAGTTATGTCATAAGTTTAAGTAAATACCTTCACCAGTTCCAGGATATGTTCAATTGAGACAATAATACCCGTCTGAGAGGTCACACATTTAAACTTCAGACCCGTTTCTCACACAATATACCCCACAAGAATTTCCTTTCAAACAGAGTTGTTAAAGAATGGAACAAACTACCACAAGATGTAGAGTCAGCACCAAACACCAACATATTTAAGAACAGACTAGACAAGCACATAATAACAACAAAAAAGACAGGCTAACTCAATGTACTAGATACAGGCAATTATCAGTTGTTTCAACTGCCTGCCTGATTACAAATAATAATAATAAAATACTTATCGTAAAATAATAACGTAACCGTTAGAAAACCCCTGACTCCAACTATAATTACATCATTATTAAAAGATCTGATACTCTTACACTGCTCGACTGATATTAACCTACGCTAAGAACCACCGCAAGGAAACAGGCTTCAAATGAAAAACCCTCATCGAAATCGGTTTATCCGTTTGATAGCTACGATGCCACAGACAAGCACATACGCACACACACACACAACACAGACATACATAAGATAAGATAACTCTTTATTGTACACCAAAATATTACAGGATACAAGAATACAATAACATACATTAAAAAATGGTACAATTGGCGGCCTTATCACTAAATGTTCAGACAATATGTAGTAAAAATATAGCTAAAATTTAGATAATTAAACCTACACATGATCCTTGACAATAACTTAATTTTAAAACAATAGCTAAATATCGTTACCGTTATAAAATAAATCTTATAGTAAATTATTTCCTACAATCCGTGTACCTAAATATCTATATGTACCTAGACATAATTATAAATTAATTATATATTACTGCGAACATGTTCTGACTATTTACAAGCGCTTTTTTAAAGTCTACGTGAATAAAAACCTTTTTTATTTATTAATTTTATTAATGTGATCTCTTCCAGGCAACTTAGGCAGGGATTGGAGTATGGAGTAACCCAGAAAGGGTAGTTGTCAGTGTACATGGGTATAGAAATGATACATACATCGACGTCAAACTTTAGATTATTTAGAACTTAGAACTTTCAAACTTAGGATTAACAAAGTTTACTATGGATTTATTAACTTACCAAGCTTGGCATCCAAGAAGTATCCCAGCATGCATCGGAGCACTGCCTGATGTCCTACCACCACTACATTATGTTCGTCTTCAAGTGCCGACAGGGCTGGCCGCAGGCGCGTCATGATGTCGATGTACGACTCGCCCCAGGGGTAGCGGTAGCGGAGCTTATCCTGGTCACGCCATGCGAACTCCTGGGGGAAACGCTCCTGCATTTCTTCGTAAGTTAGACCCTCGCAGATACCCTGTGGAGAAAGAGAGAACTGGTTGCATAAATGGAACAAAGTAATTCAATGTTTTAGTAGCATGCGCACCAATAGAGCAGACTAGGGATCAGCGCAGACTGAGAGGAGCGTTTGAATAAAGTGCATATATGTATGCGTGAACAATGTGAACATACATGCCCGAGACCGCGCGAGCATTTATTGTCAGGTTCAAGCATATATGCACGTTATTTTCATAATATTAAAGTTGATTTTCTAGTGCCTTCATTAAATTATCTCCGCTGCACTCCTCTCTGTCTGCGCTGACAATAAGATGCCATAAATAGGGTTATCTTAAGAAAAAATCTGGAGTTGAGGAAAAAATTGCTTCCAAAAGTAAACAAGCTTTTTGAATATTGCACTCTCATTTAAGTCAAAAGGCACGTGTGGCGCAGCGGCTTACACACTCGCCCCGCACCTTCCTGTCCCGGGTTCGCTTTCCACGCCGGACAACTATTTGTGTGACCCATAAATAGTTGTCCTGAGTCTGGATGTAATTTGAGTCCATGTATTATTTGTTTGTAAATTACCCCGCGACACAGGGATTAGATTATGTACAATCTATTTTTCCTTACTTGTCTTATTTGGTAAACAAATATGGCGTACTGGTAACCAAAGACAATTGATAGAGTTGGGAAATTATCGAATGAAGGACTGAACTCAAAAAATTTCACTAGTCAAAATAATACTTTTAGTCTACGACCAGTTACAACAAAAACTTAAGTTTTCAAAAATAATGCCTTACATTACCATACACACATAACTTGATATATATATAAACATTCTGCTTTATTATTTAGTTTTTTACATTAAAATTATACAGTCCACACTGGTCAGAATCATTCATTCACTTTTCCCTTCTCTAAGTTCCAAAGACAAACTAGCATTTTGAAATGTCAAATGCCAATATAATTTTTAATCTGTGGAAATGGAGTCTGATATTATTTTGATTTTAAGAGAATTAATGTGTTTGGATGGTTAATTTGAAGCAATTTTTGGTGTTATTTATATAGTATGTGTTTCTTCCAACAATCAAGATGTTCATACCTAACTAAAAGTGCGTGATTGATGACGAAACTAGTGATTTTCGTACCGAGTAGTGTTTGTTTACCAAATAAGACAAGTAAGGAAAAATAGACTGTAGTTCGGGCATTGTATCTTAAAAAAAAAAAGACGTGCACGTCACTGGTAGATGGATTGGCGATAGTATTATGATGGTCAAAGAGATGCTGCATGCTACCCGTTCCTTGTACTTTTTCCTAGGGACGACATGTGTAGGTACGCCAGAATATGATGGGATGGTGATATCAGTCGCCTTGACAACGAAGCAAACTTTACGCTCTTCTTGGACAATTTTCTTCAATCTTTCACCGTAGGCAGGCGATAGTCAATAATAACACACAATCAGTTACGTACGACACACGATTATGTCACATGAAGATATGTAATTTGTAAATAAAGGCACGAACATGACACCGAAGCCTTGGCCGGCCCCCTATAAGACAGACCGATGATCATGTGACGGTCACTGTAAGCCGCTGGATGCGAGTAGCGCAAGACCGGTAAATGTGGAGATCTTTGGAGAAGGCCTTTGTCCAACAGTGGACGTTTTTCCGCTGATATGATGATTATGATTGCGAAAAACTATTTTGGCGATATTTACTTTGACAAATCATATATTTTACAATAATTCAATATAATACATACGATATTTTTTTTAACCTCACAATATTGCAAGATTAAAAAACATGGCGGCCAGTCTTTGAGACTGCCGATAGAAGTGAAACCAAATATTCATCTCTCTTACTCGGAAAGTAGTGTTTTTTTTATCCGAGTAGCGAGTGGAAGATGCTACTTCCCACCTTTGAGCGGTGAAGTCTCATAGTAATTGCTGCCCTCCCTATGGTAGGAATCAATTTTAAAAATAGAACTAAGTAGGTTTGGCTAGGCTGTAAAATATCTAACATACCTAATTAACAAAAAAAAAAGGCTGCGAGTATGAACGGCCAGTGTGAATTAAAAAGAAAAGATTCTCCGTCCTACGAATATTTGATCAAGTCGCGTGTCCAGAGGCGAGTTAAATTTTTTTTACCAATCATAAAAAATGCACATCGCCACTAAAGAAGATTCCACTTCAAAAATTGTTAGATAAAGGTGTTGAATTATTGCAAAATCTATGATTTTCAATATTCCGAATACAATACTGACGTTTGTAGATTAAAGATGAAACGTGTAATTAATTAATCTTTTATGTTATTATATAATATTGTTAGTTATTGACTCTCAATTACTCTTTTATCGTTATGTGCGATAAATACAGTCTTTCAGTGGCTCTCTTATCGCGTCCATGGTAATGAAATGTTAAAGTCGATTGCGTAAGAAAATGAGTAACTAAACTTAGTTCCTAAATATCACACACTTTATAATATGGCAACTTGAAAATTTGTGCCGAATCATTTCCGCGTTGCTCATGTATAGATTATGAAACCTACAATAACATCATATCATCAATCATAATATTATTTGATTATAACTATTTTGCGATGAGTAAAATTTTATTTAGGAATTTCGGACCTATCCGAGTTCAAAATACAAGATTAATATCTAGTGTTAATTCCACTGATTGTCAGCTTTATTATGCCGGGGTGCAAAAAATAGCGTATGCAAGAAGGACTAAACTGCCAGTCCTAAATGCTCGAATGCGACTAAAGTTAGCATCCCTAGATATTGGTCCACGGACCAATATCTAGGGATGCTAACTTTGAGGAGGTGAGATGAGGACTGAAATACGTGTTGGGTATAGTACCGGCTCATGTAATTTGCATTTTATATTGTCCTTGTTGCGGGAAGGCGGTGCATATTGCACCCCAGGTTGATTAAACAGACAATAAGCGGAATTAACACTACATATAATAATATCTAGGGACAATGTCACACAGATCATCCTAGCCCCAAACTAAGCAAAGCTTGTACTATAGGTACCAGGCGACGATATACATACTTATATAGATAGATATATACTTATATACATAGAAAATATCCTTGACTCAGAAACAAATATTCGTGCTCATCACACAAATATTTGCACTTACCGGGATTCGAACCCAGGACCACCAGCTTCGTAGGCAGGAGCACTACCAACTAGGCTACGGTGACCTCTACAATCTTGTATTTTGAATGTTATGGACTTTTGCAAAGTAACGCCTGAGCCCATTACTTACCTATCCCAGTTGACCGAGTTGCCCAGTAGGCTTCTGACATGACTTTACAGCTAATGGTTACAACCGAAACAGAATTCAGTGACCTAACGTGCCTTCGCGACCGAGAACATCGCCGCTCATTTAGGCTGGGGAGATCAACTGGCAACTTAACCAAACATTTACCAAACACCGATCTAACTAAATCTCTAGTAATATAAAAATTATAATAAATGTCTATGTCCCCAGTCAAAATATTTATCTTAATCCTATATTTGAAAATAGAACAGTTACGAAATCCAATTGGTGTCGTTACGATTGTTACAATAATGATTATACTCAAATGTCCCATGTGAATGAACGGAGCGTTTCGTTCAATGTCAATGAGTCAGAAAATAAACATTTATATTAGAATAGAATGCGATATCATTGTGTATATCAATAGTACTTTTCCATCGATACTAGAACTAGACCGATGACGTCACCGCATGTAGGTCGAACGCAAATAGTCGTAAATCACAAACAGCTGAAGCCAAATATGTGACTTTAGTAGTATTCAATGTATTTATGAATGTAGTACTGAGAATATACTAAGTAGTTCAGCTAGAGACCAATCAACAAGATACTTACGGTATAAATGGACTAGATTCTAAGAAGATCGTATTCGATATGCCTTCTAACAGTCGGTAGATAGACATTGATATACGTACGTACAGTAGTATGTAATTATGGCAAATTCCCAAGGCTTGACCTACCCAAGGATCTAATCATCAGTTATGTATACTATTTATCGTATAGGTAATGGTTACCCTAGTGTCAGAGTTGATCAAGCCGCCCAGTAGGCCTCTGACATGGTTTAACGACTGTTGTCTAATGACTACAACCGGCACCGACAGCTTAACGTACAGCACGGAGACGCTTAGAAATTAAACCTCTTCGGCGGTCACCAATCTATGGAATGACCGCGAGCCTAGTTGCTTAACCTCTACGATCACTTACGGACCGGTGCCTTGAAATTGTATCTATGAAGGACGAACAGAGGAAACCACTTTTTCATAAAGTTACCACCAAAGGGGGTGAGAAGGGGGCGGATCTAGATTTGTTACTTACGTAGGATATTTTTTTTTTGTTATTTTCTACGCAAACTATGAAATCGTGGATAAACGTAATATAAAATAAAATCATTTATGACTAGCCGTGCCCCGCGGTTTTACCCGCGTTAAATTTTATAAATTATCACAGTTCTTCCCCCGTAGGTGATAGCGTGATAAAATGTAGCCTATATGTTGACCCAACCTCTTAGTAATATTCATGCAAAATTTGAAGTAAATCCATACAGTACTTTTTGAGTTTAGCCCGGACATACATACAGACAAAAATTCTAAAAACTATATTTTTGGCTTTGATATCGATTATAGATCACGCGCCAAGTATCCTTTAAAAAAAATATTCAATGTACAGTTTTGACTTTCCTACGATTTTATTATATGTATAGATTATTATTGACAATCATTCTGATTATGATCTTGTTTTCAAGTGTCACTTGATAAGTAAGTGATTACCTGCTTATTTTAATATAAGTACCTACGATTACGATCACAATGATAATAAGTTAGAGAACTGAGCTTAAGATTAAGATTACTTTGACTTTAAATGAGTACTAAGACCTTTTCTGTTGTTTTATTGTCCTTGGTCGATATTTATACAATAATCAATAATATAAATATACCCTAATCAGCGACCTAAACGCTAAAAGCACCAAAGCAACCAGTTCAGGCAAGTCGCTAGTATAATACAAATTGACTTAGGCTTTTCTTATGTATCTACAGACGCCAGCATATCCAGCTACCCCCATCTGTCAAATTTCTTTTATAGTTTTTCAACTTTATCACAAAATCATAAGGTTGACTTTCAATTGCGGAAATTTGACTGATTGGGTTAGCTTGATGTGCTGGCGTCTGCAAGAAATAATTCTATTAAATTTGTACAAGTTGATGATTAATTTTAATACTTTTATTAGTATATTATTTCTTATAGAAACAACGATCTTTTCACGAAGTGTTGGTAGCTTAACAATTATTGCACTTATTTTCCAAATTGATTCTTTTGAATATTGTTTTGTTTTACGACAGGGTTTTAAATGGTGCATATTAAAGTAGCGGAACTATAGGAATTGAAACCAGTTCCAGATAGATAGATCATCTTAATATAGATCCGTAAAATGTTCGCGCTATAATCTATCTTAAGAGTAATATGGCGTAATGGTGCAATACAAAAACTGCTATTCGATAACTTGAATAGACTAAAATAGGCGTGCAGACTAACTAATTTATTATTTAAAGACTGGCCATAAATAAATAAAAGTAATAACAAAATTAAAATTGCCTACGCACTAAGTTATCAGTATTTAAAGATAATGTTAGATAAAGAACGCGCTATACTACTATATGACGTCACTTTTAGCGTATCTCTATACTAAGTCGTATTGCGAGAGCGAGACGGAGCATCCCCACTTTATCCCCGAAAGGATTTTAAACGCATATATATATAGTATGATCCAATATGTTAGCGTTTTGTTTTCGGGTAGGTATATAATAGTTTACTTTAGTTATTTTCTTTTATAAAGCCTGCTATTTTTAACATCAGTACGATCCCCTATTTAAATTAAAGGCCGCGTCGTGAAGTGCAGCTAAAGAGACAGCACTCAACAAGATTCACTTTTTGTTTTTAAATAGCACTCCTATTAAAAAATGAAAGGTGAAACATGTTGCATGCAACTTACACGTCCGTCATAAAATAACCCAACCTGTGTATGGTAACGGGCCAATGGCGTGGTTGGTAGACGTTTGCCTTTCATGCCGCAGGTCGTGGGTTCGATTCCCACCCAATACAGATATTTGTATGAACATGTCTGTTTGCCTTGTGTCTGTGTGTAATTATCTATATAAGTATGTATTTTCAAAAGAAAAGTAGTATATGTAGCATATTAGCTACCTGATTGCCATAGTACAATCTCTGCTTAATTTGAGATCAGATGGCTGTTTATTGACTCAGGGTCTGATCTGATCTCAGGTCCCAGGATATTATTAATAATATGGTGAAATATCTGAGACGTGTCTCCATGCTTCTGTCGTGGTGTATACGCCGCTCTCTTTAGTTGCACTTCATAGGCAGTAAATTGTATATCTCTTACTCATGGATACAAAAGAATTTGTTTCCCGCGTTCAATAACATACTTACTTCTAACCTAACCTTCAATTCTAGAAACGTCATAAACGTCATTACGTCAAACGAATGTCATTAAAAAAACAATAATTATTATTTATTCCGATTTATCGCGCCATTTATCGTAAAAGTAGATAGAAATATTTTGTAAACAGACATTTGATCGTCACCATGTTTACAATAGATAATTAAGTGCGAATTCATGTCTCCAAATAAGCGCGCCACTTGAAAAGCCAATCGGGAACTATTACTTATAGTAACTGTTATAAATAGCAAACAATATAGTTAAGTGTAAGCAGTGGAACACCGTCCCGGAAGACGTGTTTCCAGACTCATACCACATGGGTATATTCAAGGCTAGAGTGAACAGGCATCTTATGGGTCCGAGAGGTCCACCTTCGACCATATCTTAACTTACCATCAGGTGAGATCGTGGCCTTCGCAAACCCATCCAGCATAAAAAAAATCTATTGACTTTGTTGTTAAAAGAATCTATAATAATTAATATTGAAGTTGATTGATCTATCCGTGAAAAAACACTGACTTTACAGAAAAAATAGCTTTTAACTTCGAATGTTTTTTATAAGTAAAAACAACGATTAAGTATTATCAACTGAAAAAAACACCAGGTCAGAATTTAACATTAGTTAGCGAACCTACAGCATCCATCTTCAATGAAAGATATTTTCTTCTTAATTAAATCTACTATCAGAAGTGGGATCAATATCTGTTTTGTGATACGGTGAACTCATCGGTGCGTAGTAACTAGTTGAAAACTATTATCTATTGCTATTAATGCCTAAAAAAAATCCTACGCAATTACGATACGTAATTTGATTGTGCTCTTTTTACTTGCAAAGCCTCATCATTTCAGCCGCAAGAGGTTTCATCAAAGGAGAAATGTCTGGGCTTACGCTACCTGCATCCAGCGGCCATACCAGGAACCCTAATAAGGGGCCATTTTATGGAGAGCCTACCTACTCTGCATGTCCCCGTTGCCTGGTCGCCACTTGGGAAATAACGAAATTCTAGAAGCGCAGTGCCACCACAATATAATTTGCCAATTTGTCGGACTATGTCGTTTACTTGGGTTCGCCTGCAAACTCCAAGCATAGTCATCTCCACTGCTATTTGTATGACTTTAAGGCTTCTTATGAGACCCATTATAGGCGACCGTAAGTCATCACTGGCGTTAATACACACTGCTTGAACTCTTTGACTTGAGACAATGCCTTCTCTGTCGACAGTAAGTGGTATAAAGTTATATATAGTCACTTACAGCGTCCAATTCATTGAGTGCTCGAACCACCCGCATCGGCGCCCGTATATCAGCAGCAGTCTGCTTAGTGCGTCGCCTTTCAGACGTCCACACCGTGATGTCATTGCGACACCCCAGTGAGTTGATGTGGTTGGCTAACGCTTGAGCATACAGTTGTCCACGTTCCGAAAGGGACGAGTCCCCTCCGATGCGGCCAAGGACATTATACTCGCTCTCGCCGTGCTGTGGACAAATATTTTTAACAATAATTCATATCGGTTTTTGTTCAGTCATTATTATGTTGCTACACCATACCTGATAAGAAAACTCTTTATTTTTACATCAAAATTACAAAATTATACAATTGGCGGCCTTATCAATAAACGTTATCTCTTTCTAACAATCTATATCGTGGAGTATAAACATATTGACAGTGGTAATGTTGTTTAATGTTAGCTCCGTATTAAGTAATTGAGCTTAGTTCGGAGTCTTGTCTAACTTCACGATTGATGAGTTGATTTGTATAATATATCTGTTAAGTTAATCAACTACGTAAACAAGAAAAAACACGACTGTGAAGATCATTATCATTATAAAATCTAGAAGAGGTCTAATAAATTGCTATAAAATTGCATATTAAATTTTGAAGTGTCGTGTCGTTAGGTATAAGCATGTGTCAAGTTATGTGTAAATATTGCAATGATTTACAATTTTCGAGATAAATACTGTTACTTCGTTCAGTGTTCGGATTCAAATGAAGAATCGCGAGCACAACCTCTCAATCTTTTCACGCCAGCACTTCTGTAAATCCTGGTTCATAGCACTTGAGGACTTGCCCTCACACGTGTGTTACCTAGTAAAACTTCTGGTTGAGAGCCTTAGTCCTTTCTACTTGGTCGTCTCTCAGTATAATTTATGAACCTAATTTTCTGAAATTTATCAACAAGTATAACAAAAAACTAACGGACGCACTAGGTTTTTCAATGACCGGATTATATTAACCACCTTTCAGTGAATACACTGTGATTCTGATAGGTACAACTATATGTATTATCATAATCATCATCATACCAGCCGAAAGACGTCCAGAAAGCACATAAAATAATAATAATTTTAGACTATATGCATACTAAAACCTTAAAAAAACTTTTTTGGGTTGCTAAAAATATATCATTCCATTTGATTTCACCACTCCCTACAACGTCATCGACCAACCAAAAATCAAAAATTTGTTAATCACATGACAAAATAGACATATACCTAAGGTTTCATTGATCAAAAGCAGAAAGCATTCTCATGTTTACACCGTCATCAATACACTCATCGTTAACACAATGTAAAGACATGTTTTCATTAGCATCTGCATTCATAAAATTATTACTCTCCTCGTCAATAACTAACGTAACTTCAGTAACCAATTCTAGTACCTAAACTATTATCACACGGGATCAAGCTTTCAAAAACAATAATAACAAAATGTCTCTCAACTCAACCATGCTCAAATAAAATATATTTTATCACTGAGATGGTAATGATAAGTCTCAATAATTAATATTAGAATGCGAAGGAAAACACACTTTATTAACACGTTGTTATTAAAAACATTGTGACGCAGTTGGCAAAGATACGATTTCCTATGTCGTTATTAAAGTAATATGAATATTTAAGCAACAAAAGCTAAGGCCCGTATGCAGAGAGGTAACTATGAGTGTGTTTGAGTTCAACTTATGAAGAAGAAGAAGGAAGGAACAAAAAGATGTAAAAAATTGCACAGAGAACAAAAATATAAAGTAACCATTAAAAGGAAAATAAAATAAAATCAAAGACACTTGTTGTCTGTGCAAGACCGAGCATCTTTTGGAACAAATTTGTGGGTCTGATTAGTTTATCAGTCCCTCAAGTCGCCGAAAATCTCATGCAATCTTACGTTAAAGCTTTAACGTAAGATTGCATTGCGTATATTGCGATTTTGCAGCCATATGTATGAGGGTGTTATATAATAAAACTAAAATAAAAAAATATAACGTATGATCAAGAAGACACGTAATCTTTAAATCAAACGCAACAATTTTGTATATACGTCTCTTTTTGTTTGCTGTATCAATCACAAAAGAATGATTTAAATGTAGGCATTTTGAAAAAAAAATATTTAAAAAAATATATGCTGTATTCAGTTCAAGTTGTATTTTTAGAGTAGTACCTATTATATTTGAATTATGCAATCACATATATAGGAGAACATTCCATTGACTGTCTATGTTTATTCCTCATACTATCATTGTTTATGTACCTGTTTGCTTTTCATGTAAACATTATAATAAATAGATTTAACTGCATCTGTCTTTAATATTTTAGTGAATAGCCGGAAGAAAACAAGTTGTTTATCTATCCATGTAGCAGATACATCGTAATTCTCAAAATAACGGCTTAGAAAAACATGTTTATCTTAACAGATATTCCTATCTCGTATACTGTTTGCAAGTTCCTAACCTTTCCGAGAAATTACTCATTGAGGAAAATATTAATTGATATCAGTCTAGTAATTTTCTCAATCGGGACCGTCCCTATCTACAAGATATTTAATCTCCAAGCAAATTAGATATACAAAATAACTAATCAGGAATTAATTATATATAACGCGCGAAGAGCGAAGTCCATTGGCATAGATAGAAAAATCCACGTGCATAATGTTAGCACGAGTGTTGACAACTTGTCAACTATTGGCAATGACAATTTATGCATCTATTACTTTCACTTAGCAATGTGCAAATTCTTTATGGATTTAAAATTAAGATTTTGAGAGCTGTCAGCGATGCCGCTTGGACTTGCGTGTCCTTCATGTCCCGATACTTGCAATTTGGAAGATCTCATGATGACCTCCTCCAATGCAGTATATGCAGCCATTTATTGGTCCAGGTCGCTTTAATTAACAGTTACTTAATTCTGTTGTAACATTGATTCGAAAGAAGAAGCTGTCAACTAAACTATAGGTATACAGTTCAGTTTAATAAGTATCTCTCTAAAATTACAAAAATAATGCCATGAATGTACCAGTATCAAAGATGTTTTTTTTCCAACGGATGCATTGGTTAAGTTGTTTGGAGCGATATTACTTATCTCGTATTTTAAACCCGGCTGTAGTCTAAGTCCACTAATCTACAGACTGTTCTATACTATGTTTGCGTTTATAAATATAAAAAAGATATTTACCCTAGTAAAATACAAAGTCTGTGGAAGCGCTCTCATGCCGGACAAGTACCCCAGTATCCCGGACTCTTTCTGCCCCGCCACCCTGTGAGCAGTCACTGTCTCCCCTATATTCTCAACACGGACGAAACTAATGGTCTCTAACTCAGCATCAATTGGCTCATATTGCCTCATATAATGCTCCATTTTCTTACGGAGATCATCGACTGCTTCTTCCTCACTCATGTTTTTGTAGTCAGCTGAGTAGCGAAGGATTTCGATGATGTTCCGCTCCAATAAGTCTTGGTCTTCGCACACGCATTCTATGAATAGGATTCGGAAGCCCATATCGGAGAGACAGTAGTCGGCTAGCTCGCGGCGCTGCTCTCGGGTGATATTGGTGCCGTCAAAGATCTGGAAGAGAACGTCCTGATAAGCAACGGTACAATGTAATTTTCGGATCTTTAGATGAATTTGGTTCTTGACAGGTGATCACAAACCGGAAGACGCAGCTTGGGCAGGCTGCCTACAAGATGGACCGATGATCTTGAGATGATCGCTGGAAGTGGCTGAATGTCGGTAGCAATTGTGTAGATTTTTTAAGATGAAGACTTCCAACAAAGACTGAATCTAATTTTTAGATGAATTCTAATATGATCTCTACTTTTTACAACGAGAAACTTTGTTTTCTTACATGATAAAAATATCAGGTCAGGTTATGATGAAATGTTTGATTTGTTCTTGACACAAATTTACTTTTATCATTTTACCACAAGAATTAAAAAAAAATAAACTCGCAATTATTGTTATCCGGGTAGTTTACTATATTTTTAATAATATGTTTTTATATATTTATGAATTCCAACAACTTAATTGAAGTTAATTTATTTGATTCCAAATCACACTTAGCACTTATTGTACAACATTGGTTTAAAAAAGATGTAAGTACATTTTGATCACATCTCATTGATAGATATATAATATGATCTTAAATATATAGTTAATAGCTGGCCCAATTAAGTTCACATCAATCACCTCAATTAATTTTAGAGAGTAAGTGGTCGATAACATTAAGGCTCCACTCTGGCTAAAAAAATATCGAGACTTTGGATTTGATCCAAAACACATAAGCAGCGACGCAAAATACGTAAGATGCGTAAAGTAAAACCGTCCTGAGCGAATTCGCAGAAACCATTGACCGTATGACACATTATATGTACATCTTATTTGAAGTGGAAGCTTCCAAGTTTATAAAACTCCAAGTAAACAAGTCAATAAACTTACAAACACAAATCTTTTATAAGCCTCGGCTGCCTTTAGTATTTTCAATGAAAAAGATGCAGAATAATCTGTAGGAAATGGACTCAAATAGCTGACAACTTCAATTTAATGGCCTCGCATTATTGAGTAATAATTGTAATAGAAATTCTTTATTAGTAACCAGCTTGACACAATTAAACTTTTCTTTAATTTCTCGTGTAATATAGACGCTAGTACATCAAATTTGACAGATAGGCTGTCAAATTTACCCAATTGAAAGTGAACCTTAGGCTTCTGTGATAAAGTTAAAAATCTATAAAATTATTTTGACAGATTGGGATGTGCGTGTCTGTACGTAAGGTAATATTCAAATTGCGGGGAGCCTAGCGTATGGCGGTCAAAGTAGTTTAGAATACTCACAGCGACACTATTTCCTTCTTTAAGGCATAGAACGGCGTCTTGTACCGCCTCGCGGGCACTTTGCCTCCTGATGGCGGAGCCCTGTGCGTTGTCGGCGCGGAATATGTCATGGCTGCCGTACATCGCCATGTGCCGGCGCCGGTACTCGCTGCAGTCGAACACTGGAATAACAAGAACTGGTTAATAAAGAAGATAATAAGAACCTAAGATATCCAAGCTGTGTGGTGTGTGGGAGTAGAAGTAGAAGTGTAGAAGTTGTCTCGAGGGAATATCGACCAGAGTATGGACAGCCGCGTCTCTCTGTATACTATGATTATACTGCGATCGCCGACCCGTCTATCAAGCGTGGCGATTATGGCATATCCCCTAAGATTACTCTTGTGGGAGGCTTGTCCAGCAGTGGACTTCATTCAGCTGTAATGATGATGATGAAGACATCACAGATATGTGGTAAAAAATCCTATGTAATTAGGTGATTGCAAAGTATTTATATAAATTTTACTATTGTTTCTCTCCTTCATCTCTTCTTGTCTACCTACTTTTAGATTCGTATTCTAAACTAGTGTAGGTATATTTTTACAAAATTGTGATTAGCCGACGTCTTCCATTTCATGTTCCACTTACAGCGATACACATCATGTAAGTAGGTAAGCAGTTTTTAAAGCAATAAAATGATAGTAAATTCCTACGGTATAAGTATCAACATAACAATATCAGTTTTGCTTTAGGACAAATCTTATATGCTTCACGTTACTCCATGTATAATTGAGTTAGTAGAAAACTATAAAAATAAGTTAATAACATAATTATACTATGAAGACTACAACACAGGTTTTCTTTAACTTAAAATTAAGTACACTTAAAAGTGACAAGTACATTTTTGTGGTCGATAATTAACTGTTGGAGATTGTTTTCTTTTAAGCTTTTTAATAATGGCGACTGTGATTTCCTCGACAGAAAGTGGTGTTTTGGGATCAATTAACGTTTACAAAATATACTTTTAAAACTGACATATATTTCTTTTCGTAAAGCATTTCATAAAAACACGTTTCATTTCATATTATTAAAAACACACCACAGATTTAGAAGAAAATATCGTCCAACAGCACCCGAAACAGCAATAGACATGTTGAATTGAAGACTATTGAAAAAGAGAAACTTGGCATTCGATTTTGATTCCGTTTCCACTACAAATCGTTACATTCAAGGTAAGAAATCAAATATTTACCGACCTTTAGATTCGTTAAGGTACAGAATCAATAATATTGGTTACTTCGGTATATGTAAGTTATGTAGTTTTCAGACTCAGGACAAACAGATATGTTCATGCTCACAAATATCAGTCCTGGATGGGAATCGAACCCACGTGCAAGGCAAGCATTTACTAACCTCCCTTTTTATGTGGAATTCTCATCCGTTATGTGGAAGTATCATCGCGTAATTTATCTTAGTCTATTGCGTCATGATTCAGGAACTAAATATTTATCTTATTTATTAGATAAGTCGTAACTGTATTTATTAAATAGCACTGAATCGCAATGTTGACATTTATTGTAAAAAGATGTCTATTGTTTCACAGACATGTATTAGTCAGTTCCTCGTTTCATTGACCATAAAACATAATTAAGTGGTTTCTCACATAAAAGAACAACAATCTATTAACAGTATAATTTACAAAGAAAAAACAAGAAACAAATGTGATTGGTTTACCATAAAATCATAGTGAGAGTTGTTATAATTGCAATTCTGGTGAAACTAGTTGTTTGTGTTGTATAGAACAACTGTTCCATTACCTACTTAATTAATCAATTAATTAATTCGTATGGGCAGTGATTAACCTAGTGTCAGAGTCGTTCAAACCGCCCTATATACATCTATAGCAGGGTTTCTCAAACTTTTTGCAGTCACAGACCACTTTCACAATTTATACAATCCCACGGACTCCTGTCAAAGAATATTATAGCAGAAGAAAAACCACTATATTGGTCTTTTACACTTTCGTGATCTGACACATTATCATATGTTATGGACACGTGTCACGATCACGATTATAATTTAAGGCAAATCATTACACTTTGGTTTGCCCGACGTTTCAGCATGAATTGCACAAACCGTTACCTGATTATCAAGTTAGTTGCTTTGGTGAGAAATGCTATGTTTAGTACTTTTATTTTTGATCAATAAATTACAGAAAGTATATTAGTAATGTAAGAGCCCCTCGCACAAACCACGGTGGATTTTTTGCGAGGGGGAGTTCACTTAAAATTTGGTGATGTGATACGCTCAACTTAAATATATAAAGTATTATAATATAAAGTACTTAGCTATAAAAAGTATTAAAATACACAGCATTTCATTTTTATTAAATTACACACAAAGTGTAAAAACACACCAGGACAACCTGGTCTATTTTACTCCTGTAAAACAGACCAGGTTTTTACAGGAAATTTATTAGTTAATTGTATTTTATTAGTTAAATACAATTAACTAATAAATATGTATTTGTATCTTAGAAATGCCACAAGCAGGGCAATAATTGTGGCCACGTTCTGGGCCACAACAATTTAACGAGTTTGACATCGAAACGCTAAGAAGAAGTACTGGACACAATTAACTAATAAATATGTTAAGAGTTAACCATCTAACCGTGGACCCCTGATACCATGATACGGACCGCTAACGGGGAAGTAGAATGTATATGATAAAACTAACTAAAACTAGTCTGATTGCTTAGTGACCGTGAATTGCATATTAAACTTCCCCGAGATATAGGGATTATATTCCATGGAGTGAGCGTTCTTTGTTTTCAAGAATAAATAAAAACATTCCTTAATTGGCACAATTATCATTTCAAATATTGTTTTATCAAGATGAGACGTTGGTTCACATCTAATCAGTACAGATAATATTAAAGCTAGGCCATAGTGAGGTGAACGACGCATCTAGGTCAGGGCTGGATATCACATAGCCACAATATCTGTTGTGATTTATTATGTACTCACTAAGTGACAAATAAACATATTTTTGTCACACTTTGTTATTGGTTATGTAATCAGCAGGATCTAGGTAAATGCTTATTATGTAAATAAATACTTAACCTAAAACAACTCCGTAACAAAATAACAAACAACACTTTTGCTGTAAAAATATTACTAAATAGCTGTGCCCCGTGGTTTCACCCGCGATAAGCTTAATAAATTATAGCCTATTATTATATAGTTTTTTGTACATCCATATTCTTTGACTTTCGCATTTGTAATATCAGTTGAAAGTAGGATTCGTTTACTAAGGGGATTGACTATGGCATCCTCCTACGGGCGCACCAACGCGCAACGCCGCGACGCGCGGTTCGCGGCGCCCTTACCGATTAGGAGTCGAAGTGGGCCGAAGTCAATTGCGTTATTCGCATCCAGAGGTTTCCATCGACCCGCGCAAGATCATCGGTCCATCTTGTAGGGGGCTTGCCCACGCTGCGTCTTCTTAGATCACCTGACTTTAACTACCTAACTTATACAAACATGTGGTTATCGATCAAAGACCGCTAAAGCTAAGACATATATTTCGCTATGTTTAAGATAAGATTGGGCAAAGGTAATTAAGTCCCCCGCAATGTCACTTTTAAAACAATAGAATGCTGCCATTAATCAACAAAAAAATTGATAAGAGGACTATCTACTAAAAATAAATTAAAATCAATTGTTATTATCAATAAATATGTTTACTTTTGGCGACTAGTGTAATCAACAAAGCATCATAAGGATGAAACGGTGGAGACTGATAAGTTCAATTATGACTTTATATTTAAGCGACAAAATTAACTAAGTCTTCGAACCATATTTTATTTAATTATTTATTCGTTGTCGCTGGAAATCGCTGGATGCGGATAGTGCAAGACCGGCAATTGTGGGGATCTTTGGGGGAGGCCTTTGTCCAGCAGTGGACGTCTTTCGGCTGATTTATTAGATTGGACAGGGCGTCAGAGGTGTTCAAGTCGCAGAAGGCCTCTGACATGGCTTACGTAATGACAATGCCGGGACAAGTAACCTAAATTGCAGAATTAAAGCAGCAGAATTAAATTAAATACAGACTTCTGGCACGTCGGTAATAGTGAGGTAACTATGAGAGTTATGAGCATGCCCTTGAAGAGTGTCTTCAGCCGAACCTGACATGGCTTAACGATTGTTGTCTAATGACTACAGCCAGGACAGACAGGTTGAATTGCTCTCCGAATCATGGAGACGCTCAGAAATTAAATTAGATACAGACTTATGACACATCGGCAAGTGACGGAACGGTTACAGAGTAATACAGAGTAACTATGAGAGTTATGAGAACGCCCTTGAAGTGTGTCTTCAGCCGAGCCTGACATGGCTTAACGATTGTTGTCTAATGACTACGGCTAGGACAGAAAGGTTGAATTGCCCTCCGAATCACAGAGACGCTCAGAAATTAAAGCAGATACAGATTTATGGCACGTTGGCACTTGACGGAACGGTTACAGAGTGGAAAGGGCAACTAACTATCAGAGTTATGAGAACTCTTCAAGAGCGTTCTCATAACATGTCTGTACCAATTTTGTACGCATTGGATTACCTAGTAGTAAGTAGGTTAACATCGAAAGAAAAAACGAAACCACACTGACATATTATCACCAGTACATAATCTCAGTTGTCACCTCAATCTCTTGATCATCATCAGTTGAATAACATAAACAAAATAGTTCATAGTAATAAACCGAATGAAACTAATAATTGATACAAATAATCAGATAAATCAATGAGTTGTTTTGTTGAACATGACGTTTCTATAATTAGCTAAGTTTCATGGTAGATGTCATATAATTTATGTAAGCCGATATTGCTCGCCAAACCGTCTGCCAAGCGTGGCGATTATGGCATACCCCCCAAAATGATGGACATAATTGGAAAATCTTGGTGAGGCCCTTTTCAAATAGCGAATTCGATAATAATTAAGACACGGTGAAGCTTATTTTATGGCTGACAGTACGAGAAAATAATCAATAATATGTAGGTATTCCGTATCCCTGAACATATCTGTAGTTTAACTTTGTGTAACTTTTCCTTAACGAACAATCGAGTTATAGGTACTCTATGGATTTGATTCGCTGCGTAGCTAGCATAGCGACGGAGATTAAGAAGAGTCTCTCTAGAGCGTTCGATCAGTGCAATGAAAGAAAAAAATATCTAGTCTATGACTGAAAACATAAGGACATGAACGCTGTAGGTAGACATGAGACTTCTTTGCTTCCTGCTCTGTTGAAATATCAGACATTTTAATGGTATATTTTGTTACCTTTAGTGCTCTCTCCATTCCAGTTGAGGTGTCTGGCGAGTCGGTGGGCGAGCTGACTCTTGCCGCGCGCTGGCAACCCAACCAGAGCAATAAGAAGAGGCGCGAATTGGCTGATGCGGCGAGAGCGCATTGAAACTGAAACAATACAAAAAATCTGTTCAATTTATTGTTATTTATTAAATCTATTATTACGCCTTTAATAATATTCTCTTTAGTTATAGTATATTGTTTGAATGCAAATCAAATTCCCTTTGCCAGATATACGGTGATGCTTAGAAGCTTAAGTAGCAATAATAATAATAATAATGTCCTCCTTGCAGAATTTCATCCACAACGGCCAGTTTCAACAGAGATTAGCTATCTGCGCGGGACATATTATAGTGCACAAGTGTGTGCGCAAACACAGGAGCACTTTCTATCCCAAAACTCTCATAATCCGATGGGACACCTACAGACACGACCGGAAAGAAGTAAGGTACAGGATCGACGGCTTTACGTGCTCTCCGAGGCATGGGGGTATAATACCGCCATCTCCCAGACTTTGGGCTGATGCTGAGAAATTTTTCTTTATACGTACAAAAAAGTCCCAAAATCACTTTTGGCCAGACCCGAATTTGAATCCAGGTCCTCGTTCTCTGCGGGTGAACACGCTACCGATAGACCAACGAGGCAGTCTGCTAACAAAATAACAATACGGCGCACAAGTACCTAGACAAACTCTTCAAAACTTAATCATAGATTTTTATCTTTTAATGGCTACCTACGGATAAACGAGCGTGACTCTATTCCAAAGCAACGCCATGTTTTTTATTATCACCAATCGTTATAGTCATTGTGGGCATGTTCAATTAAGTTTTCAATTCGTTCCATTAAATACGCGCGTATATACTAATTGTTGTGTTGTCTGGAATATTTATTAGATTCCTACTAACATTTGTAAGTGAAATATTATCGTTTAACCTTATAGCAACTGAGTCCGGGTCATGCTGATAATAATGTTCCGTATTATTTATTCCACTATTAACATTGAAAACATCTAATATGGAGATTTGATTTTCATAGAACTTCTAATCTTTGATTTGATTGAAAATAAAACATCTACCGTACTGTTTCTAGAAATATCTACTCTTTTAGCTATAAAATGTTAAATGAGAACAGTAAATATTTGGCATAGAAGTTAGGTAATGCATATTAATTAGGTACTGACACAGATAGATAATAATAAGAACAGAGTCAAGGTACCCCTCTTCGTGTAGCGAAAGACTTTGGAAAGTTGTAATGAATGCATCTTAAATATTTGATGTATGAAAATATCACATTATGAACCGCTATAGAAGAAATATTATTGATTGAAAAAATAACCAAAATGACACAATTTTAATATCTCGATTTATACGAAACAAAATAAAAATGTACATAATATTAAGTAATGGAATCAAGCGTTACTTTGCGGAAATCCATAACAATCAAAATACGATGATCGAAATCGAATAAAATCAATATGTAGTGTTAATTCCGCTAATTGTCAGTTTAATCATGCCGGGATGCAATTTCCACCGCCTGCAAAAATGTGCACATGCAAGAAGGACAATATAAAAAAGCAAATTACATGCGCCAGTACGATACCCAACACGTATTTCAGTCCTCCACGGACCATTCTCAAGGTCTGCGAACCCGTCGAGTACTCGAATGAGACTCATGTCTCAGGGTCTCATCCCGGCGTGATTAAACTGACAATTAGCGGAATTAACACTACATATTGATTTTATTCGATTTCGATTATCGTATTTTGGTACATAATATTTACATTCATATTTATATTCATCATTCATATTATATTTACATTACAACCTAAAAAAAATTCATATTTCAATATAGGCAAACATCAATAAAATCCACGGGAAACTCCTATGAGCCAAAAGAGCACAATTTATATATATATATATATATTATATGTATATAGCTAATACGTTATTCAAATTGGCACTACATTATCGTAACCAAGGGCGCCTTAAGCAATCTACTGTTGAATAATCAAGGTTATAAAGGCGTTTAATCATGTTTTCACTCTTCATATTTAATATCCAAGATGAATTATATACCTCGCAGCAGACTTTTGTTAGCTGGTATCAATACCATAATATATCAAAACAGACATATGGCGAAACAGGTCATTCCTTCGGATTATTAAATATGCCAAAAAGAGAAAGAGACAAAAAAAACGACCAAGTGCGAGTCGGACTCGCGCAAGAAGGGTTCCGTACCATTATCTATAAAAGCGAGCAAAAAAGTCACGTTTACAACAAACGTGACTTTTTGCTCGTAAATATTTATTTTGTTTTGTTTTTTAGTATTTGTTGTTATAGCGTAAACCGACCGAGTGATATGGTAAACCGACCAATAAGATGGCTGCCATGGCGGCACGCCCTCCACGCTTGTCTCTATATTTCTAAGCAAACAATGACATCATAGACAAGGTTTTGTAAGGCTGTTTATGTCGTATGCTAATTAATAGTTGATAAAATAACGTTGTAAGAAAGTTGTTTTGTATCCATGTGTGTTTAAAAAATGGTGTTGGTTTCAGAAAGTTGTTTTGTTTGCATGTGAGTCCGTTAAAGCACATGTTGCATTTAATAAAACTGCATAAAATGAGGCTTTATACGCATATTTTTATAAGGAAATAACGATTTGCACTGTAATACTTCAATGATATTATTATTATGTTAGATAAATGATTAATCACAAGTGGCTAGGTAATCAATCTTCATGTTTACCAGATTAAATTTCATGCTCGTAATTTCTCGATCTTTTCTGATGCTACGCTAGTTAACCCAAATGGCATGATACTTAATAAACTAAAAAAGCCTATCATTGCATAAACTTGAAAATCTGTAAAACCCAATTTTATCTAGAAATTTACGAATTTGTTACCTATCTAAAAACATTGTATTTATTTCGTTTTTTCTTTTTTTATGTTGACTTTATTTTAGATGTTGAAATGTAATATTGTAATGAATTTTTCATATTGTTACGGCTAATGTCAGATATATTACGAACTGTCATGTAACTTGTAATGTAAGTACTTAATCTTATTGTACGTGAACCATGTTCTTATGAGAATAAAAATATTTTAACCAGCATTTAAATCTAAACCTAAACCGGCGAGCATGTATGAAGAATATAATGACAGTAATCGAGGCAAAAGAGGTGTGCAAGGATCGTGACAAATGGAAGTCCGTTGTCTCTGCCTACCCCTCTGGGAGACAGGCGTGAGTCTATGTATGTATGTATGTATTTAAATCTATCTCAGAGGTGTGAAGCTATTGGTTTGATTGGACTTTGGAACGTCAAGGAAACACATCAATCAACGACAACGCGGCCAACGCGGCGATAAAATTAGATTAGTCAAGGAGGTGTGTCACTTTTATGTATGTGTATTTTTTTAGATACACGGGTTTCCTTTATATTTCATAGAACATTAAAATACGTAACGTTAAAAAAACGTTTTACGTTAAATGTTTTGTCTTGGCTCGTTTTAAATTGTTGTGGGATATTTAGCGGGCGTTACACAACGGCCTACAGAACAGTTTAGTTTCAATGACATGAAGTAACGTTAGGTATATTTTAAATATTATTGGTATACTTCTTTGACGGGCCTGTTAGCGTGGCTGGCAAATACTTGCTTTTCACGCCGAAAGTCGTGGGTTCGACTCCCACCCAGGACAGATATTTGTGTGCTTGAACATGTCTATTTGTCCTGAGTCTGAGTGTAATTATCTATATAACTATGTATTTACAAAAGAAAAGTAGTATGTGTAGTATTCAGTTATCTGGTTTCCATAGGACAAGCTCTGTATAGTTTGGGATCACATGGCCGTGAGTAAATCATGTCTCATGATATTATTATTAAATTATTATTGAATAGATCAATACGGCGCGATTATTATGCTGGTATTTTTTTGTGAAGACTTGTTTTAAGTTACAATAAAAAGATGTTTAATTTTACTGACGGAAACGTCTTATATGCAAATTAGAGCATGTTTACTATGATTAAATCAGCCGATACCAAGATAAACATCATAAGTGAGCTTCATTTAACTATAAATATGTCGCTGACTTTTTATAAATTACGGAATGTCTGTATCGCAAACATTTATCTCAGAACTTAATTAATAATAATACGCTTTAGGTAATTATTGAATGGTCCAGATGACGACAGCATCTGGTAAGTATTTATACATGTGGAATAATAATTTTTCTGCACGTGTTACGACATTCGCTTCTTTAAGCTAGTTTTTTTGTGCTAATGTAAAAGTACATTGCATTTTTATATACTACTAAATTTGCATACGACCCCGTACAGTCAAACTGATATTTAGTGGTTACTATAGCTATGACGCTTGGAAAGATATTATATGGTGTCACCGAGATCTTGCCGACTCTACTGTGCCTCTAGCACGAGTTCCTGCAGTTTACTTACTCGATCACACGTACAGTTTCGTCCCATACATTGAGCACCAGAGTTTTAGTCCTTAATAGTTTCTGCGAGAGGCGCTGGTACTCAATGTATGGGAGGAAACTGTACGTGTGATCGAGTAAGTAAAGTGCATGAACTCGTGCTAGAGGCACAGTTCGTCGCGCTAGAACTCGAACGGTACGGGGGTTCTCGTTCATGCGCACAGAACATAATAAATAATCTTTAGTTAGCAGTGAAGGTACTTTCATGGTCGAGCTGCTCATAGAGCGAAATGACATACAGCTCTTTCTCTCTTCCATGGTGGTACCACTCATTATCAGCAGGCAAAAATGTGCCTTCTTTTCACTTTATTAGTCTATTACTTATTAGTATTTACTACTAGAACGATCGATTCTTTTATAATATAATAAATTATTGACATTAGTAAGTTCAGTATTGGTGAGATTAGTTAGTTTAGTATATGAACTTGTAGATGTCATCGAGATCTTTGTATCTGTTATAAAAAAAAAGACTGTGACGCCACACATACTTGCTACGTCTAATGGGATCACATGGCGAAAAATGCATAAAATCGTTGGCATTAGCCATGTCATATAATCGTTATGACGTAACACGTACTACAGGCTGTTATTTCTATAAGAAACAACAAGTCTGACCTCAGCTCAGTTGACTCGAATCAATTAGAAACTTAATTAAACGCCCGAAGCACGTGCTTGTAGGCAGAATGTAACAAATTAACAATTCTCAGAAGTTTCTCGTTTCTCTATTTGACTTGAAGTAATCCAGTGTCTCAAAAGAAAACAGTCTTAAAAAATGAGAGCAAATATACTTTGTTATTTTTAGTGGCGTGATCTCAGAGACGAGAAGTAATTATTTATATCGGCGGGAGTACGAAACGGTCACTTTGTACCATTGTACCTCTTTGTCCATAACTCTTTAAAAAGAAAACATGAATCGACTTAGTATAAATGAACAGTAGTTAAAATGCAAATAATACTAACTGCACCGTTGACATTTAAAACTCCAACCAGAAATCGGAAAGTTTATTTATATTTTATTGCCTTAGTTGCTTGTGGCAACACCTGGTTGTTAAAATATATGAATATCTTAAGTAGACACATTACAGGAACAATAATGAAATTACAGGCTCCTTGGTCTAGTGATTAGGCTCTGACTGGTCTAGGTCTGACTGCTAAGCCAGAGGAAATGGAATCGATTCCGAACTAAGACAAGTCTTTGTGTGATGAGTACGATTATTTGTTCTGTATCTGGGTGTAATGTATTTATAATATATATGTATTAAAAATATAAAGTTAAGTATGTTTATCACTTGGCCGGTTATTGACTGTTGACTCTTTATTTATTTGCAATTGCAAGTTCAAAGTTTTTAAATCATGTATTTTAGTGATAAGTGCAATTGCCGTCCAAAACACTTCATGCCATAGATACTTGCTAACTAATCCATCGCACAAAGAGTTAAATTCACCGTTATATGTTTGCCAGGCAAAATTAGCCACTCTCGGCGGAAAATTAATTTTAATTATTGTTTATGAACGAACAAAGGAACAAAAACTCCATACAATTTTACATTGTATGGTTTCTTTTGCAATTCGATGCAGAATTAATACTATAAAAGAACATATTACATTCTTTTATTGGCAACACTACCCATTTTAGTTCCACAAAAAAACTCGCGATTGGAGCTAATTTCTGTGCACATAATGTAATATAAATTATATATAGCAAATACTATACGGGATAGCCCACGATCCTATACACCTTTGAAATACTGAGGCTAAATAAATTTGAATGCTAAGAATTCAAGAAAAATAATAAAACATTATAAATGAAAATTTTCCTTGCGACACAACTTATAGTCACGTTGTACACCGCATGCATTTTAAATCGGGAACAACTAAGAGATAAAATAGCTCCGTACACTATGATAGAAAGAATGTAAGTCAGTAGTCAGTATTAGTGCGTAATATATACACCTAGGGTTGTAGAATCTTAAAACGATAAATCGACGGACAGACTAGCCAGTTTAGACGGACATAATAGAAATATAATAACATACAGGAGGAGACAAAGCTGGTCTATTCGCTTGCGCTAGTGATGCAAGGTGAGGCTGGCAGTGCAGAGCAGAAATAAATACATGACAAATGTAAAAGATTTATTTTGAATTTAAGTCAACAACTTTTTATTTTTAACTTAAATAATCTTTCTTTTGTAATATTTTTATTTAGTTAATTGAAAGTCTTTAGATATTTATTGATTGTAACTTATTGCTATTCGTGAAAACTTATTATTGACGCACTCTTGCTTAGTTTTATATTTAATTTTATGTTTAATAGCTGTTTTTTTCCTATGTAAATTAAAAAAAAACCTCGACTGGACGAACCGAAAAGCCTGATTTTATTCGGCTTTATCTGGACGCCAGGCAACGTTATGTGTATGTAGGTACCTAGTATTTCAATAATATCTTCAGGGAATGGAGTATTTCTCGCAGACGTCTGAGATAAATAAAAATTGTTTATGTTGTAGCCATGAAAGTTTTATACTGCGAAATTAATGTTAGCGTAGTTGGTATAAACATTTCGCATTGGTCACGACGAAATGGTATAATAGTGTAGAAATTACTTACAGAGGCATTAAATTCTATTGAAAAACAATACTTAAGGATACAGTCTAATTTTAAATTTGATAAATTTTAACTTCTTAATTGCTCCTAAGTAAGAGAAGCCGCTGGATGCCGGCAGTGCAAGACCCCCTAATCCTTAGGGGAGGTCTTTGCCCAGAAGTGGACTATTTTTTTATATCAGAGGGCGAGAAACGTGTAAATGGGTCACCTGATGGTAAGTGATCACCGCCGCCCATGGACACTCGCAAAACCAGGTGTCGCTGACCCTTCCCCCCACCCCAATGAGCTCTGGCGACCTTACTCACACTCGGAAACACAACATTAAAATTATTAAGGAACGTCTTGTGTAAAGTGGAGGTACTTCCCCAGTCGGGCTGCTCTTTGAGCGAATGTACGCGGTGCCCTACCTCTCTTAGACCTTACCCTACGTATTTCGGCTAACATGATGATGATCATGATGAAGTAAATTTTAGCAGAATTTAATGAAATTAACACTAAAACTGATAACTTCTTAAGTTAAAGACAATAATATCGTTGTCTAGCTTTAGTTAAAGTTAGAAATAATCATTATACAAATAACAAATGCAGCGGTAGCAACAGTAGAATTTAAACAAACAGTGGATAGTAATATGCTTAGTGATAATCATTTAAACAAATAAATATTACAATGCGACTTTGGAACGATTTGTTATTTTCAAAAGCCGTGTCAATATGAGCGATCGATAGCCAGCATATAATAGATAATTTGTTATTAAAAATGGCTTCTTTCCGACTAGCGTTAGGTTTCCCTGTCACATTTAATGATACGGACGCATGTACAGACGACAGCACATCAAGCTACTACAATCTGTCAAATTTCCCCAATTGAAAGTGAACCTTATACTTTTGTGATAAAGTTGAAAATCTATAAAAGAAATTTGACAGATTGCGGTAGCTGGATGTGCTGGCGTCTGTACGTATCGTAAGAGAAATAGCATTAAAATTTCTACTGTCATTGTATTGTTTGAAAAATTATGATGTACTATGACAAAGGAAATTTGAGTATTGTCATTCGAATAAATGAGAATCCGACAGTAAATTATTCGCATAGATTATTTATTATGGGAAATATATGTCGGACATTATATTTTAGGTATAGCTAGAGTGCCCCCGGTTCCATGCAATATCAACTAAACCAATTTTATATAAGTAGGTATATATTTTTTTACATGATCTATATTTTTCATTGCTTTTTCATACAGACATATAACGAGAAAATATTTGTTTTTATTACTGAATTAAAAGAAAATCTTTTTTAATATTATTGTCGGTTTTTTTTTTTATTTTTTTTTACGTTCTGCCAAAATACTGAGTAAAAATAGACAAGTCGTTAGAGCCTTCCGTCTACTAAAGCACCCAGCGTATTAATGTGCAATTTTATTAGTATGACAGTTTAATGTATGCCCTGTTCTTTTTTTAGACGGTTTATTAGAGAGAGATAGAATGACATTTAAATTAATGTAGCTTTGTAAAGGACCGAATCGCCAGAAGTAACAAAGTATTTTAAGTTCAAGTAGATATGACTAGGCAGACTAGTTCCAGCAGACATAGAAGATAGTCCTGACCATTTTCGCCATACCCCATACTGACTGAGACATTCATAATACAACGTGGGATCGAAATGACGTACAAATCTTCAGAACGCTAATCGATATTCGTTAACAACAAAATCGACTAGAAATGTTCAAGTTTGATCACAAATTCGATGATTGATTTCTTTGTCTTTATTAAATTAATTTCACATTTTTTCTGCGCTCAGGAAATGGAAAGTTTACTGCCATATTTTTATGCTGTTAACCTGATAGGCAGTGTTATAAATCGTATTGATACGTAGGGCTCAAAATGTCACGGCGACTGACGTACAATCACGCTGTAGGTGCGTGCATGTATTATTGATCTATAGTCTTCATTCAGGTCATACAACGTGTTTTTACAGAACTGACCCCTCATGTTATTGCAAACAGATTAAATAGAAATTATGACTAAACTGTATCGCCACGCAACTAGTAATCTAGATAAACTTTGAAACTAGAAATCTCTACGATTCAGATGTCTAGGAATATTGCAAACGATTACACTAGTCTAGTAAGAAAACTTAAATTAGGATGAATTAAATGTCGTAAATAGTAATTAAATTTTATCGAGTAAGCTTCATGTAATAATATGAATCAAATTATACGTTTTTTTTATCATTAATTGCTGAGATTATAAATACATTACATTACTCCCTGCTTATAGGACCTACGTACTTATTTATCATTCATTATTTCAATTTTTTAACCCAATCCAAATTATATAATTGACAAAAATTATGACGTAATTATATTAATAAAATTTTATTACGTCATTATTTTGTATTAGTGCATCATTTATACGATTCCAATAATAATGAAGTCCGACACATTGTAACGATACAGAAATTCTTCAAGTACCCTCAGAATATAGCTACACCAAACGAACAAATTCGATATGCCATCCAATCCTTCTAGTTTCACCCAGATATTACTGACAGCCTGAGCTAGTATTCTGTTCCTTATAAAGTAGGTACTGTAGTATCATGCTGGGTAACTGGCTTAACCCAAATCTCTTTAGAGAGCGACAAACCACCCTCATATTCGTTTGCATAAGCCTTTACTTTAGACAACATGGTCTCCCTAATAAAGCAAACTGTCGAGTTAATTCGATGAACTTTCGGTTATTTTCAATAATCTCACAGCTACAAGCGGGTCAATTATAATTTTCCTATGTATCTTAAAAGCAATTACAAGTGAACTCAAGAGGGAATAATAATGTATAGTTACAGATCCAATTATTGACGTCACAAAATTATACTACGGATGAAGAGACAGTTGAATGCGATAATACGCACTAGTGTTTAGGAATTTTATAAAAGATTTTCTTGTATAAACTTCCTAAACAATAGCTACCGTGCGTACACACAGCTACACATCAAGCTATACATTTCCAGTATAAGCTGATCAGCTCAGTCAGCTTATATTGGAAATGTATAGCTTGATTTGTAGCCGTGTGTACGAAATGTCGTATGTTTCGATCGAGTTTCATGACTCCACTTGGATAATTGCATCGAACGTGGTCGATAAAATTCGATCGAAAGTTAACAGGAAAATTAAGAAATGTAATAACGATATATTCGCCCACACTTATAAAGTGTATGAAAGAGACAAAAGATAGAGATAACTCAGAACTGTTGGCTCTGTATTATCTCTAGATATTTCTTTGTATATCATTATTGACTGTTCTAAAACGTATCGTCATAATTACATATATGTTTCGAATTAAATCGTAATTCCCCCTTGTATTGTCATATCTACCAAAAACAACAAGTTTATCTCCAAGCCGCGCGCACAGTTTGTCAATGACTTTGTACTTGCTTTGTAAATATTTAAATTATTCGATAACAGTACATAGTAACAGGACTATTGATAAATTTGCTGGGGAGCTGATAATATCGAAAAGCACTCGTAATCCATCTTACATCTTATCATTTGATTAATATTAAGCAATCAATTATTGTACATACTAAAACCTCGTTTCCAAACGTCTAAACTTAAATAATTAGTAATCGTAGCTATATAATTGTTTTTGCTTTATGTAGTTTTATGATAAAATTAACACCTCAACTACTCATTGTCTATACTCAATTTTTTTACGGATCATAAAAATTGTAACTGCATAAGTTAAGAATTCAGAACGGGAGCAAATTTTGCTCCCGTCTAATTGGTAAAGTTTTAATAAAAGCCGGTTTTGTTTTGATGGTTCTAACCAATTAGGAAGTATAACAAGCGTAGTGTGGTGTGTGTAATGCGGCGCTATGTTTAATCGAAACAACCTTTACAATATATTTGTACACATGTTATATAACAATTATATTATTGCGGGTAGAGCTTGAGTGTTTATCTTGATCGGTCCTAAATGGAGGCGTGGCACCTACGCCTGCGTCATGAATCGCACGATTAAATTTGTTTCTTTTTTAAACTGCTGTGGGCAATGATATTTTTTATAACTGATCGATAAGTTCAACACGAAAAAAGAACAACATATTTTTATATTTTTTAAAAACAAGGAACAGTTTTCTTGACGTTTTAAGTTTTTACGTCTATTTTGGTAGGTAGTTAAGAGTTTTACTTCTTGATATAATATAATATTGATACCTCGCCTAAGGCCATGAGGTCGTAGACCCGAGTAATATTGTTTATATTTTTCGTCATGAGTATGCAATGTGTGTGTCAATTACAGTGATAATTATCGAACTTTAACTACAGTTGATCACTTTGAGTGTACGTGTTAAAATTATCTGTATTTTTAGTAGTCTTAATCATCATGATAACCTAAGTAAGAAATTGTAGGAAAGTACTTTTAACTCAGTTAAATTCTATCTAACTTTGTAGTATAGTAAGCACGACGGACAGTTTCTAGACCTACAGTTTCCAGTACCTAAGACCTCAGTTACAAACTTCAAGACAAACACTTGTAATCTATTACAAACCCCTACCACGATAATAATAATAATAGAATATAATAACATTAATAACACCGAGAATATGTAAGTGACGCGCCCACGATATAGTAAATACCTACCTACCTTCAATAAAATCTCAAGACTACTTTCGAAGAACAAAAATTTGTATTAAACTAATATTTTATTGAGTCATGAAGAGAAAAGAACCTAATTATGCCAAACCAACGCAAGGAAACTGGCTTTCAAATGAAAAACCGCATCTCCATCGGTTCATCCGTTTGAGAGCTATGTTGCCATAGAGTGAGACACACACACACACACACACAGACGAACATCGACGTCAAACGTATAACATTCCTCTTTTTGCGTCGGGGTTTTAATAAATGGGATTAAAGAGTATTTCTGTGAAGTTAGAAGTTCAACAAGATATTTTCTTGCAGTCTATATCTGGCACATGTGGCACTGTATGGGACTGGAGGCAATTGACCGTCGTCAATTAACGCCCAGATCAAAGAATATGTATCTACATATACCTAGTTCTTTAACTTTCGAAATTTCTTTTTTTTTTTTTTTAATTTACACTTTCTTTTTTCCAGGAATTTCTAGAGTAGGTCAAACAATTATTTGAAGGAAATATAACAATGTGTCACTTAGTACATTTGCTCATAAGATTTTTTTGCTAATCACCCTAGACGTGTTGGGTTTTGGCTAGTAAATTTGTATAAGCGCCAACAGGGTCATAGTATGACAATGACATCATTGAGAAGTCTAGAATAGTAAGACCAACATTCAGACAGTTTGTACTTTTTTGGGTGTCTGATTATGCCAATATAAGGTCTAAGGCTGTGTGGTTTAACAGAATCTTGTAATTTACGAACGGTTAAACCTATTGAAAACCAATACAAACAGCACAAAATATATAAACGACACATGTAGGTACGGAAATTACAAGTGTAAACTAACGTGTAGTACTATAATATGCAGTAGAACTTTCATCCCTGCATCACTGTCAGTAGTTTAAATGAACAGCGACAAATATCAGCACCCCATATCGCGTGGGTGACGAAGTTCTCAGGGAATGTCTTTAAGAGAACGGGCAGCAGCCTCCCTCTGATTACTACGACAATCATCAATTCAACAATCATCTGAGTACTATGACATATCATATGCGACCGCCAACCCCATCTGCCAAGCGTAGCGATTGCGGCCTATATCCTCCCAAATGTATTCCCAATTAATAATCATTGGTTTTGCTTTTTTCCAGCAGTGGAAGCCTGTCTGCTGTCATGATGGTGTATATAATCTACTAACTATAGATTGACTATAAGAGTATAGTATAAAGAAGAATGGAATAACTACAGAATTAAACCAATTACATAATGATCTGCATGCATAGAGTTATTTAGATAATTATTCCATATCATCCACTAGAAGGGGCACGAGGGGTAACGGATTGACGTCACATTTCCATATCACATAATCTATATAGCGAAACATTAAGCCTTGCTTAATCCAGCGTCAACTGATCCAGGTATAAAATATTCAACAATAAATACAAATAGTTTTAGCAGATTATCAGGTCAGACCACTCGCCAAGTACCATTGCAATCATGAACAATCAAGAGATCTTTAAACCTTAAGGTGTAAACGAAAGCTTTGTGTCTGGTAGACTATAAAATACATTATCTGCAAAAAAATGTTCCATGTTCAAAACATATTATACCTATTATGTATTGGCTATTGAATAGTTGAATATATCGCGTGTAACTTTTTATTAAAATGTTGATTCTATTGTTTTGTTTAAAATTTTCCGCATTTACATTTTACGCGGTAAGTATAATATTCGTCAATTTCTTGCATTGTTTGTGGACAAACTGCCAAGCCCTTATATCATGTCTGATTCTTGTGTTTCGATGTTGTTCTTTCATTACGGGTTTTCTTTAACATGACCAACCATATCAAAATACAGATTCGCAATATACTAACAGAAGCCGAATAAGGAAGCGGACACTAATTATGATTTAACACTATTGTTACAAAACATTTTTCAAAACTGAAGGTCTAATTTGTAATACCTATTCACAGTTAACATTTTTATAAGATTGTGTATAAAGTTTTTTACTTCATGTATTTTTGATATTGACCTTAGCGGTGACAAAAAAGTCTGAATAGGAAGTTGATTGGTTGAACAGCTATCGAATAATATTGAACAAGTCGGTTTGTTGAGTTCTGTTTTTACTTGTCATGATTGACGGATTGTATTTCTGTTCACTTTGATAGCAGGATATCCAAAAATAAATTCAACAATAGAATAGCAACTCAAGTATATAAAAATAAGCAATTTATTGATATTTTTATTATAGGTGCATTAACTTCAAGACAGAACGCCTGAATGTTGGAGCCATGTGTTCCTTGTTCCTTTTTTTTGTTTTGAGTGTCAAGATAGCGCCTTTTTTAAAGTGCATCGCTTATGTCAGCTCTATTAATATTTACTTTGTCTTTTGTAAAAGCCGAATGTCTGCTTGTTCAGTGGACATTATTGGATTTTGAATGTTTTGAAAGTGGCGATAATATATACATTTTTTTAATTTTCGACGACCATCTGATCCCAACTAAGCAGAGCAACAAAGAGGGAGATAACTGATATACCTACTACATATACAACTTTAAAAATACATGCTTATATAGATAATTACACCCAGACTTAGGACAAACAGACATGTCCATGCAAACAAATATCTGTCCTGGGTGGGAATCGAACCCATGACCTGCGGCGGGAAAGGCAAGCAACTACTTTACTTTACTAACCAAGCCAACCAAAAAGCAACACTGCTATAACAACTCGTGCAGGGCCATATAAGATGTAATACAATGAAGAGGTTCAGGGGGCGCAATCCGCCTATGAATTCAAACAAATAAAAATTACAAACGCAAAAAAAAAAAAATTGTTCCCAAAAAATTGCGTGAACTGATCCACTTTCTTGTATGTACGTCATTATTATTGAATATTATGTCCATGGGTCGATTAAGCTACTAAAGTTGTCTACTATATTTCGCAACCTTAAATACTCATTTGAACATGTAACACTAAAATTAAACGTAACCAAGGTTCCAACCTCTTTGTTGCTGATAATACCAATAACGCTAATTAAAGACTCGGTATTTCGGTAACAGTCCCAGAAAATTATTTAAATGTATGTCAATAACACATCAACCCAGTAACTAGCGCCGGAGGCGTGGCCCTGCTGCTATCTATTACTATTGTTTTTTTTAAATTATATCGATAATGTAGAATGTACACGAAAACTGACACATTTGCTTGCACAAAACATTAACACTTGCATATTTTCTCCAAACAAAAGGTTTGATTTAACCGATTTGTACACGTATCCAAAATGGTCGATGAAAACATTGCACTCACCAGTAGCCAAGGCTCCGAGAAGTGCTTTCTCTTTGTCCTCCATCATGGTGTGGGCGGTGCTAGCTCCTGGTGCCATCACAATTCTTCTTAAAGACGGTCTCCTGGCTAAAGCAACGATGTGTTTAATTCGTGGCTGTGGCGCTCTTCGTCGACGCGTGCGCACTCTGTGAAGGCCTCCAGGCGACTGTCCGCTAACTCCAGTGGTTATCACAGAACGAACCTTATCAGCTCCGCGACAATGATTGCCGAACAAGCAAATGATAGCCGAATAGATTTTGCAGTAAATTAACCAGATGTATAGATACCAATCACCTCGGATGCTGAGTAAAGCCATCAATAGCGATCTGAAACAAAACATATGAGAATTACTTTAAAGAAAATTAAAATAGGTATTTGAGCGTCTCATTGATCGCGGTATCATGTACAATCACAGATAATGAGGTCTTGGGTTCAAATCCGGCATCGGTCCAAAGATTGAAAAGAGGGATTTTTATGTTAAGAAAAATCTCAATATCAGCCCGCAGTCATGCTTTTGTTTGGCCTATTTCTGATCTTGCCGGCTCGTGCATCATCATCATCAGCATCGGATCGTGAAAGTGAGAGAATAGAGGGTGCACCTATGTTTTCCCAACACTGCGCAGATGGCTAGTCCCCATATAGATTGACTTAGACATTTGGCCTAAATTCGACCATAAGGACATAATTATCAGTATTATAGTTTGAATTTTTTATTGTAACATTCTTTGATTATACATAGGTATGCTGTAAAATTGCTATGTACCTATGTATTATTTTCTTAATTGTATTGATATTATTAAGAACTATTCCAATTATTATCAGATAATTTAAAATAATAATAGATAAATAATAATATCTAGGGACAATGTCATCCTAGCCCCAAACTAAGCAAAGCTTGTACTATGGGTACCAGGCGACGATATACATACTTATATAGATAGATAAATACTTATATACATTGAAAACATCCATGACTCAGAAACAAATATTCGTGCTCATCACACAAATATTTGCACTTACCGGGATTCGAACCCATGAACACCAGCTTCGTAGGCAGGAGCACTACCAACTAGGCTACGGTGACCGTCGAATAATAATAATATCTATAGCGTAAAGATTTGTAATGTATAAAATTAAAATATACAAATTAACTATAAGCTACATTATCAGCGAGAAACATGGGGCTACATTTTACTATCAAATTAGTTTCCTACGAAAATTACAATAATAATAATAATAATATCTTTATTCAGTAAGTACTTAGGTCTAATTAACAATTTCCATCTGTACCTGAACTAGGCTTGACGCCTGTATCTCAGGCAACAGTGCTCATTCTCCAATTCATGCAGTTATACTGAATAACTACTAACAAAGAGAAACTTTAAAAAAAATTTAAATAATAAAGGAAAAAGAAGAAAAATATTATACATAGACATATATTTATATGTATAATAATAACTAAATCCATTATCATACTTAAAATTAAGTTATGGATTCCTCTCTGTGTGTGTGGTGAGTATGAGTGAGTGTATGTGAGAGGGTGTATAATTGTTTTTCACCTTTATTAGTATATGTAGGGTTTGATAATTTTTTCAGATTCATTGTAGTCTAATTGTTGAAGCCATTTAAGAACAATAGCTTTGCACAACTTACGGTTGTAAGGATATATCTGCAATTTAGCGTTTATTGTATTATATAGGAATGGACCTTGATAGCAAAAATATTTTTGGGTATAGGCGAGAGTGTATAAAGATGTTTCGCAGACTTTATTTTTACGGCGCTTTGTAGAATTTATATTATTAGAATTAAAAATTACTAGCGAGTGTTGTCGTAAAATTGTGTGAAAAATAAACAACTGTCTGACCGTTAGAACTTCACAATTTTGATACAATTGACGCGTGGGATAGAGTATTGGTCGAAAAGTACATACTTTTAGTAGTGCCCTTTGCGCTCTTTCTAATGTCAATAAAATATATTTGCTAGCCCCTCCCCAGGACGTGATACAGTAACTTAATACTGATTCACAGAGGGCAGTGTAAATTTGCTTTAACAAAGTTGGACCAGTCACATGTCTAAGGTTCTTAAACACATAAATAAGCTTTAATATAATCCGAGGTATCAAACATTTGCCTATAAAAATCATTATATTAGTCACTAATTACAATATGAGATTAATTAGTATTTTAAATACTCATTTATTGTATTTCTATCTACATCTGTGCGTAGGTCACTATTTAAATGTAAAAGTGAAAACAAGCATTTACTGTGTCAAATGTATAATTAATAAAAACAAAAGTAGAATTATAACATGTTATAAGATTTATAAATAAAGATTCTTCTTAATGATAAAGGTCACACATATGACGAAATATAAAATCTCAATATTATTTCAAAAATCCAAATGAAATTCTGAAATCATTTTAGTTTTAGTAAGAGCTTATAAAATTTCCATAGTGTGTTTTATATTTACTGCGTTATCAGAATGTGTTTACAGTATTTACATTCTCTCTCAATAATAATCATAATTAATTTTCTTAATAATAATTTGTTATCTTGAAACCCCCGTATTCATTATTGTAGCCATTGGGGTAACTCGACGGAATGGCTCTCTGTGTTTAAGGTGCAGAAGCGTTGCATAAGAACAATATCAGGCCTCAAACCAATGGAATCCTGCAAGCCATTATTTAAAGAGTACTGTCTATTGACTTTCCCTTGTTTGTACATATACGAATGTGTAGTATTCGTTAGACAAAACATCAATTTATTTGCGAAAAGGGAAAGAAAACGTCATTTGGGCAAACTATGTGTTGTACCCTGCAAAACTACAATGATGCACAAAAGCATATTTTGCAGAGCACCTCTCATATATAATAAATTACCAATTAGTATTAGAAATAAAATAGATCAGCAAATATTTAAAAAGGAACTACATACATTTCTGACAAACAAATGTTACTATTCGGTCCAGGAATATTTTGATGACAAATCTTTTAAGTAGTGTTAGTAAGTTTAAATAAATATAATAGTTATGTATGTTATAATAATATTAATAGTGTAATGATAGTAATTGTAATGATAATAATAATGTGAAATTGACATGATACTAATTGTAATTTATGTGACTAACAAAACATTTTTTTTTACTTTTAAATGTGTAACCCAAGCAACATTTGCACACCGAAATGGTAAAATATGGATAGGACATTAATGTTAAACTAACACCACTATGTACTCATATTTCGCAAATAAATTATTTGAATTTGAATTTGTAGCAAACACAAAATGTTCCTAAAATTCGACCTTTTCATGCTTCACATAAGTAATCGCCGTGAGCTCGAACCGCCAAGTTTTTATATTTTTTCTAGACTACAAAGATGTACGTAATAGTTTACATGTATGTACATCTTGATAGTCTAGAAAAGCAAGCAAAGACATAAAAAAAATATAGGGGAATGGTCCCATATATTATTTTGTTAAATTAGTCCCAAGTATTGTTTTATTCGTTGGGGAATGCTTTTGGACCATACAAAACCAAGCTTTGCTTAGTTTGGGGCTAGGATGATCTATGTGACATTGTCCCTAGATATTAACCTAACCTATTAATGTATGGGTCCCACAATAGCAACACTGAAACCCGAGGTAGTACCAGAGAGTTTTGGCGCCAACGCGGAAAAAGACGCATCGAGGCTATGTTTTATTTTCAAAAACTGGTGTAAATTGGAGTTTTTATGTATAAATATGGTGGATTTTTAGACATAACATCTTCGACAACGTACACAAGTGGAGGAAAGTGCGATATTGCCGTGAATTGTGATTTTCCGAGTTGTAACCAAAACTCCATAAAAGCCTCTAGTAAAGTCTCCACTGCTTTACTGGAGTTGGACAAGGACTATGTATGACTTGACTACAATGATGAAAGAAAAGGTAGAGGATGAGCTGTAAACTGCATATACAATTTCTTATTGTATAAATATCGGACAAAAATGAACCTCACAAAAAAAAAAGTATTTATCTCGTTCTAACACATCGTACTTTACCGATGTAAAAAAAGTTCAACATATGTCAAAAACTTCAGAATCCCGTTGAAATTGTTCGTATGACGACACTATGCCCCGCCTTGAAGCCATGACGCCATTTTAGGAAATCATTCGCGTCACGTAGCTTGTGGTAGTTCATCTGTCATCTGCTTGTCGGTTCGAGTAAATTTTCAGTTTTAAATTGAATATTGTGCCTTTCTTGGTGTTTTGGTGAAGTTAAAGAGATTCATTGAGCAGAAACTAACATGGCAAAGTGTTGCATCAGGGGATGTAATTCAAATTCGCGTAAAAATGACGAAGGATTGTCATTTTTCAGGTTAGTTCAATTTTCTTACTTAACAAGCCAATTTTTTGAGTAATATAAGTGTTATTACTGTAGTAAGTAATTAAGATTGTGCTGCCAACTGTTAACTATAACTTTCATCGAATACTATCTACTTTTTAAAAAAAAAATAAACATTAGAATGTTTACATACAAACATAGTGTTGTTCTTACGTGTCTTGGTATTTTGTTGTTATCGATATACGGTTTACCTTGTTTTCAATAGCAGGAACATGAACATATCTTGAGATTAAAACTGTTTTCATGTCGCTATGCGTAGATATCAATTGGTAACGTATTTCAGTAAAGTAAGTTAAAAAAAAAACAAAGTCTATATCAGTATTTTTACTACCAATCTATTAATCTTATTACTAATAAATAAATATATTAACAGTAATGTATTTCATGCAAGTTTTAGCAAAGGAGTAGGCAATAAGGATACCCATCGACCCACATTGATGCATATTATTATTGTTTTAGATTTCCAAAAAATGAAGCTCTTCGAAAGTTGTGGATCGATACAATTGGGAATGAGAACCTAAAACCAGCAGGAGTAATTAAAATATGCTCGAAGCACTTTGAAGAAAATTGTTTGAATAGAACGCTGAATGTAGTACGGCTGAAAGATGATGTGATTCCGACTCTGTTCCCAGTAAGAATATTTTGTGTCTAAAAAGTACTAGTATTGGAAACTCTAAATTTACTATCAATTTCAACTTTGGCTATATTATTATATATATAAAAGTGTGTTGAAAGGACATGTTTATGAGTGGGTACTGCCGATGAGCAGAGAAGAACTAATATTTTTATAAATGTATATATAATTAATGAATTAACTCTCAACACAGAGTAATGATTGATTCCGGCAACATTTTACTATTGTTCTTTCAATCACTTTCAATGTCAGTTAGAATGTGCAGAATAATGCTGTGCATGAATGAGGACACCACCCGGACCGATTCTTTTCAATTATATTATGGAAAATGATTCCAGTTGAAAAAATGAAGTCCTGCGGTTAATGTAGCACACATGAAGAAAAATAGGATATGAATGGTGATATTGCTCAAGACACGTGCAGAGTTCTGCTGCGCGCAGTTAAACCACAAAATTTAAATTAGAATGTATCAATGTATGTGATAAGTTCTTCTCTACTCAGCGACTGCAGTTTTCAAAGAAACCATAAACATCTCCTTTATATTTATTGTTTGAATTTGATTATTTTACTTATTTTTATTATATTTTTTCAGTTTTCTTCATCTTCTGTGCAGCTTAGAGCGGTGTTGTCAACAAAAAATGATAACACTGGGAACACAACTGATTTGATACAAGTAATATAATTTTTTGTTGTTTGTTTTTCACATTCAAAATACATAATTTAGTCTCCATACTATTCTGAGTAAATGATTATTCAATTTAACGATACTCCTATACTAATATCTCCTCTATATAATAAAATTAACATAATATGTTTTCTTACAGTGTACTTCCATGGATGTAGCTTGCTTAAATCCCATCAATACAGAACAGTTACAAACAGCTAATATGGATGTAGATTTATCCATAAATCCAGAAGACAGCCAGCCAGCCTTGGTTAGTATTTATACTCTGTATCCATGTTGACTGCTTGAAACTATGAACTCAAAATGATTGCCATCCGGAACTAGTACATTCCTACATAGAGACTTAAATCCTATAGTTATATAGTCTTTAACATGTGGAAAATACTAAATAGTCCTAAGCTATCCTTATTTTATACTACCTTAGATAATTGGCACAGTAAGTTTCCCAAATAAAATTTAATTAAATATCAGGATAGATACACAAATATGAATATGTTTCAAATTAGAAATGACGTCTTGGATTATAATAAATAAGAATAAATGTTTTACTTGCAGCATTTGCCGATGGATGAAGATATTTTAAATCCTCACTGCACGGAGCAGTTACAGCTGACAAGTGTTTCGTCAGGAGATACGAAAAAGAGGTCTATGGTTAGTATTTATGTTCTTCAACCGTAACCGAGAGCCACATACAGTGCTTTAGAATAAATATTGTTCATTGGCTAACTTTTTTTTATGAAAGGGCAAGAAATTCCACAATTGATCTTTTACATAGTAGGGAGTAGATGAACCCACAGAATTTGTTTTGCTGGGTCTTCTCAGTTGGGGGGCATTGGATCCGGTGGTAGCATTAAAGCGCGACCGTCGTTATTTACACAAGGTCCGTCATATTAATAATACCTTAATATAGACAGAACCATTGACAATATGTAGTCAAAATATTAGACTTAAACTAGATAATTAAACATAATATCTTGACAATAACTTAATACGAGCTAGCTAATATCATTGTTATAATAAAATAAATTTTATGAATGTTTTCATACAATATGTACCTAAATATCTATGTTACTAGAAATAATAATGTATACAACTATATTACTACAATCATGTTCTGACTATTTACAAGCGCTTTTTTAAAGTCTCCGTGAATAAAAACCTTTTTTATTTTATTTATTTTATTTTTAAAAACATTAGGTATTTTTCTAATAAGTAGTAGTAGTACTTATATAGTTGAAGTTGTATTTTTTTTAATGGTTTTCAATTCATAATATTAATTCTAAAACTGAACTGAACTGAAGAAAATACGTAAGTTAATATTTGTTATGTCACTTCTAGGATTTCGCTGGTCAAGAAGCATCAAATATGCAGAAGATAAAAATACGAGTGCAACAGCAAAGAAAAAAGATTAGAACTCTAAACCAGAAATGCCGAAGATTAGCGCAGAAAGTACACACGTATCAAAACATAGTAGATGTTTTGAAAAATCAAAATTTAGTACAGCAAGAAGGTGCTATTTTGTTGGAAGAATGCGCTGGCTCCCCAGAATTTCTCACAAGACAAATTTCGAAACATCGAGGAGAACCTTGTCCAAGAACGTATGGTGAAGACATACGCAAGTTCGCGCTTACGTTGAACTTTTTGTCGCCTAAAGCCTATAAATACATTAGGACCACTTACAAAGATTGCTTACCTCATCCGAGAACATTGACAAAGTGGTACCAACGGGTAGATGCAGAGCCAGGATTCACTGCAGAGGCTTTTAAAACTTTAAAAATGAAGGCTGAAAATACAAAAAGACCTATCCTTTGCACATTAATAATTGATGAGATGGCAATAAGAAAAGGGTTGTATTGGGACAACTCTACCAAGAAGTTTTATGGCAGAGTAAATACGGGAATTAATGAAGAAACAGACTCCACAGAAGAAGCCAGTGAGTGCTTTGTTATGCTTCTTACTGCGATAAATGAGTCATGGAAACTCCCGGTAGGATATTTTTTAATCAACGCTTTGTCAGGAGAACAAAAAGCTCATTTGGTGCAAATTTGCATACAAATGGCGGAGGCAGCTGGGGTATACGTGGTTGCACTTACTTGTGACGGGCCCGCCGCCAATTTAGCCATGTATCAAGAACTTGGATGTGACCTGCAAAAAAATCAAGAAAAAACGGATTTTTTGGTTGGAAATCAAAAAATTTCCGCATTTATAGACCCCTGCCATGCAATAAAACCAATTAGGAACGCATTTGGAGACTTAGGTAAAATCGTTGATGGTGAAGGGGGTCTAGTTAATTTTAATTATATTAAGTTACTTCTCCAAATACAGGAAATGGAAGGCCTCCATTTAGGAACCAAATTAAGCAAAGCGCATGTAGAGTTTGCCTCGCAGAAAATGAAAGTTCGTCTTGCCACTCAGTTGTTCAGTAACTCTGTGGCAGATGCACTAGAATTTTGCGAGAAGCAATTAAAACTTGCTCAATTTCAAGGTTGCAGTGCCACAGCACAGTTCATAAGAATATTCAATAATTTATTTGATTGCCTCAACAGCAGATCTCTTAGACCTCCTGGGTGGAAGAAAGCATTATTTTGTAAAAATTATGGAGATATTCTAAAAATGTTCGCTGATGCTAAAACATATATTAAAACACTGAAATTGGAAACTGGGCAGTTGATTATCACTTCTCGGCGAAAAACTGGGTTTATTGGTATGCTTGTAGATATGACCAGCGCACTCAATTTGTACCAAAGATTGGTGATAGAATCAAAATATTTAGATTATTTACCATTGTATAAAATTTCACAGGACCACCTGGAACTTTTTTTTTCGTCAATTCGCTCAAGAGGTGGCTATAATAATAATCCCAATGCTGTGCAGTTCAAGGCAGCATATAAGAGATTATTAATTCGTGCCGAAATTAGGGAACATGGCATTGGGAACTGTATTCCGCTGGAACAAATATCTATTTTAAATTGTCCTAGTACAGAAGATCCAATTAAAAATATAAACAAATTAACGGAGCGCAATACGTTAATTGAAGAGGACGATAGTACTCTTTATGAAGAGTATCTTGACCATTTAAATATAACACAAAGTGAATATACAGAACAGGTTGTCATGTATATATCGGGTTTTATTGCTAGGAAACTAAGTAAATCTTTAAAATGTGATGAGTGCGTTGGACTCCTACATGGGTCAAAGGATCAGTATCCTACTAGCATTATTGAAAAGAAATCGAGAGGTGGTCTTACCTATCCGTCTCCCGGGTTAGTCAAAATTGTTAGCAAAACGGAAAAAATTGTTAAACATAACTTAATTTATAAACAAAGTCCAGATAAATACTATATTTATATTTATAAGTTTTTAATGGAACATTTTGAAAACGATTCAATTTTTAATAACGGCAACAGCGAACACGAGAGTACCCATAAATTACTGTTAATCAAATCGGTAATATTAGCATATTTAGACATAAGATACAACTTTTATGGAAAGAAACATGCTGAACGAGTTTCAAAAAGAAATTTTTTGACTAAGTTAATATTATTTCGACATGAATAAACAGTTTTAATTTGTTTGGAATTGTCTATTTTTATCCTTTTATATCGATTAGACCCCTAATACCCATAGTACCTAGAACCGTTAACATCTCGTTAACGGTTTCTTTAGAAGTTGGGTGCAGTCGATGGGCTGAGAAGAACGTATATTTTATGAAAATTTAATAAACTAAGGAACTTCTACATAATTATTATAGTCATTGATTTTTTAAGCCGTTTTATTGTCAAATATTCAAATTTTGAATATCTTCATATTAATGGTCTCACCAAACCTAATCTATTTTTGTCCATCTCATTGTCACCGGTGCACGGTGGTGGCAACTGGGAATCACCAAATATTACGGTGTTTCCTTGTAATATCTCATTAGGAAGTCGCTGGAGTCAAGGTTTTATATTTAGAATTATGACTATCGAAATGTAGGAGTTATGAACCGACTTCAAAAAAATTAAGGTTCTGTTTTGGGCATGTCACCAATTGAGACGGTGATGCGGAGGAATATACTTCGACGCGTTGTTTTAGATTAGTTTTTAGATTGAAACATCTTTAATCTTGATGTTAAGAATTTTGTGTGTTTATTTTGTATCTAATACAATTTAAACTACGTCTATATAAATAAATAAGTTCAATTCGTAATGATTGCCAACTTTTTCTCTTCAGACTTAAGGTAGAAAAACTAAAGTCTATCGTTATGTCGATTTGGACACTTTCGATGTAATGAGCACAACACTATTCGCTGGGGCGGAGTTGACGCCATATTTGAGAAACATTTGGCTTCAGATCACGTGACTTCATTTCTTATCCTCTACCCTTTCTTTCATCATTGCTTGACTATGACGGACTTTACTTGACAATGGCGGAAATAAAAGATATAAAAATATATTTACTGAAGGCTCATAAGGCCAAAATAGCCAGAGCCGTAAATAGGAAAAAAAAGGTAGTACCATGGCGGTACCAACTTAACCACTGCGCACCACGTGCAGTCTGATAATAATTTTTTCGTTGGATAGAAAACCCGTTGCGTATGACCCCATATAAATTTTGTTAACATCGGTTGTCACTTTGTCACATAACAAAAGTTGAAGTTGCTATGTTTTTTGTAACAGTAATTTGTTAGTTATTCATTTTAAAATGGTTCTGCTATACACCTTGATATCTGATCAATTTGAATTTCAAATTTCAGTCTTGCTTGGTGTTGCGTAATATTCTGTTCACATTTTATTTCTCAGCAGGAACAGGTATAATTTATTATGCATGTGGCAACGCGTCTTTTTTACTCGTTTCTCTGCTTACGTCAATGGTGCGAATTTCAAATGTTTAGTAGGTTTTACATTTATTATTCAATGAGGACGCTTACTGATAGCACAAATCTCAGCAACAACAGCAAAAGCAAATGTCGACGTTCAGAGTCGAGGTTCCAACCCAAAAGAGGGTGACCTATAAGGTGATAAGGTGTGTGGCTGACAGTATACCTCTAGAATATCATCATCCCATCTCATCCCATGAGGGTCGTAGAAGTCGTCCCAAGGGAATATCTACCAAAGAATGGGCAGCAGCGTCTAACGTCTCTCGGTGCACTATTACCATCATTCTTCGATCACCAACCCGTCTGCAAAGCGTGGCGATTATGGCATATCCCTCCAAATGATGAACACAACTCCATTGAGGCAATCTTTTGGGAAGGCCTTTGTCCTGTGGATGTTATTTGGCTGACATGATGATGATATTGATTTCAAAACACGATGCAACTACTTTCATAGACAGTAAAATATCGCAGTCACCTTTTAAATTGCTGAAGACATCAATTTAGGTTGTTATTTTAAATACATTGCATTTGATGAAAAGTTAAAACATGGCTGTCTTAAATTTGAAATAAATAAAATTCACTCGTAAACAACGATTTTGTTAAAGTCTACCCTGTTTTTTACTCGTTTTGATAGTTTTCTATTTTGACCCGTACTCACGATATTGTTAAAATTTATCCTGTTTTTTTACTCGTTTTGAAATTGTTTTATTTTGACCCGTACTCTATAGAACATAAGGGCAGGATTGGCATGAAGCAATAAAATTGGCTGTTATCAGTCTGTTAATAGTACAATGTTTACGTTAAAGTTCGTACTGAACCTTGGATGTGAATAACCTAGAAACAAGTCTGACAATTCTGGATAATTATACAGGGTGTACCACAACATAGTGAACGAGACTAAAGGAGGATAATTTGCCTAAAATAAAATTAACCATACGAAAATTACAATAAACTGACTTTTGTATAATCATCAACCTGATATATTCTACTGCTTGACATAGGCTTCGCCCAAATTTTTCCACTCCGTTTTCATATGGCGGGGTTTGATGGTATAGGCCGGGTCGGCCGAGATCACGGCTTGTACATACATTTTGTATGGTGAACTGATATCTTTTCGTCGTATTTCACGAATTTATTGTCACATGGGTTGATCACGCCCCTACAATTTTTTTTATTTTTCAATTTATTAATAGGCTAACCAAATAAATAAATACACAACATTAAATGAAAACTCGGCATTATTAATTGTAATTACAAAAGTACATCGTTAAAACTAAGCAATCCAGCAGTGGCCGAAGTTTTCTCCTCTAAGACAAATAATTTTCAAGACAAATTTAACACAGATTTCTTTTGTATTGGAATATTTTGGAAACTGGGTAATAAAATAGTGCTATTACATAATAATATTATTATTAAATATTTTTTTCTTAAATCAACCCAACTTACTATCGAAAACATCAATGTATCGACTCTGGAATAATTAATTCATAATAACTAAAACTTGATGATAATTGAACGTAAAAAGTCACTGAAGGGAGTTAACTGTACATTCTGTATTGGAATAGTACTGGAATTTACCACATATCACCCAACAACTAGTATATAATATATTTATGTATATGTATCTATACGCCACATCGTGTCATTCATCAATACGTTTGTAATGTAGATAAATAAAACCAGACTCCAATGGGTGTGGCGCGCAGCTAAATTTAGAATGAATCCAGGGCAAGGGTCGAATCAATTGATGCCTAAAGATCGTTGTCCGCCGTGAGAAAAATTATATTGAGTATTATCTTACAACAAGCATTCGACACTATTTTATCAATTCAAAAAAGGGTCAAGTGCGAGTCGAACTGGCGCACCGAGCTTTGCACACAAACTTGTTGATATTTTCAAAATCACTCGTCCGCTCGTCTTATGGGCAGTGGTTACCTTAGTGTCAGAGTTGTTCAAGCCGCTAGTAGGCTACTGAAGTGGCTTAGCGACTGTTGCCTAATGACTGCAACATCTGACCGACAGCTTAACGTGCCCTCCGAAGCACGGAGACGCTCAGTAATTAAACCAATTTGGTGGTCACCCAACTTTGGACTGAACGCGAGCCTCGTTGCTTAACCCGTGACAGCATCTGCATCTAGCTATTCTAATAGACGAATTATTATTAAGTTCTTACTAAAATAGTCATGGAAGAGACCTATGTTCGACGTCTACGTTTCTAATCACCCCGTTTTACGATACCAGGTATATTTATAATTCCTACATGAAATGTGACGCCGCGCCGATATATGAGTTATGAAATAACAGCAATATGATACGAGGCATGTCTCGTATTATACCTAGCTACATATATTTACATGCAGTGTATTTTTACTGTCGTGTGTTTATATTAAAACCTTCTTCGTTCATAAGACCTAATTCTTAGCATTCCATGGAGTCACCGTCTTATAGACAAGGGAGGCCATAGACAAGGGAACACTGACAGTCTGAGACTTGCGACTCAGACGTAGGATTAAGGGGGCCCTCTGTGAGCTCACCTTCTGTCTCTCACTGTTCCCCCCCTCTTTCCACACAAATTTGGTATGGTAATTATGCCGCTTTGGATACTCGTTCTAATAGAGAACTTAGGGAAGTTCTTCATAATCCTAAGGATTTTAATAGGTTGTAGAGGGATTTTGCTGGATACACTTCGCATCCACTTCCACCGCATAGGTATCAATAAACCACGAAGCCGTTTCTGGTTATTTCATATGTTAAGTCGTAAACATCGTTCGTAGTGAATCAACGTCAATAGCTACGTATAATATTAGCACAGCTGTTGGAGTAGGTGTGGCTACTATATTATTACCTATTCGTTTACTATCAAACACATAGGTACTTACTTACTAACAGTAATCATGACGTGAATTATATTATATGAGTATATGTTTTATACATGATTTTCCTTAATCGGCCATTACAATACCCATTATTTTACCAACTTGAAAAAGAAGGGTATCAATTCGACTGTTGTGGGTTCCGTACTCAAAGGGTAGCAACGGAACCCGTCTGGTCGTTATCTATCAAGTTGTATCTCATGAACCGGGCGTGAATAATATGTAGACTGTACAAATAACGGAATTTTATATGTTATTTTCAGTATAAAAAATGTCTAAATCAGTTGTCATTAATAAAACTTGAAGTGACAGACACAGTACATACAGACTCGGAACAACTACATATGGGTCATAGAATTATCCTGTGCGGGGAATAGAACCCGGTACACAAAGTGAAGTGAGGCGTCTATCTTACCCGCCGTGCCACGCGTGTAATCATATAAAATTAGATTGAATTTTTTAGGGTTCCGTAGCCAAATGGCAAAAAACGGAACCCTTATAGATTCGTCATGTCTGTCGTGTCTGTCCGTCCGTATGTCACAGCCACTTTTTTCCGAAACTATAAGAGCTGTACTATTGAAACTTGGTAAGTAGATGTATTCTGTGAACCGCATTAAGATTTTTACACAAAAATAGAAAAAGAACAATAATTTTGGGGGGTCGCCATACATAGAACTAAAACTCAAAAAAAAATTTTTTTTTTGTGGGGTATCTGAATTTTTTTTTTGTGGGGTATTTGTGGGGTATATGGATAGGACTTCAAAAATCATATTGAGGTTCCTAATATCATTTTTTTCTAAACTGAATAGTTTGCGCGAGAGACACTTCCAAAGTGGTAAAATGAGTGTCCCCCCCTGTAACTTCTAAAATAAGAGAATGATAAAACTAAAAAAAATATATGATGTACATTATGGTGGAAACTAACAACGAAAATTGGTTTGAACGATCTAGCAGGTAGTTTTTTTTTAATACGTCATAAACCGCAATTTGCTTTCATTTAATCAACTGAAATACTTTCTGCCACGGAACCCTTCATGTGCGAGTCCGACTTGGCCGATGTTTATTTATGATTCTGTGAAACTCGTCGTCTAACAGATATAGGATAATAAAATGAAATTTGAGTTTGTTAATATTGTAGTTGTAAAACTATAATTATTATAACAGTCCATAACACTATAAATTTACAGCTTTTCTCAGTATGAAACTTACAGTAAGCAGATAAAATCTACAATGTTTGGTAGGGACACACGGTTACATATCAAGCTATACATATCCAATATAAGCTGATCTGTCAATGTATGGAAATCCTATACAACGCGAGATCAGCTTATACTGGAAAGTTATAGCTTGATATGTAGCCGTGTGTACATCAGGTGTTTATTTCTAGATCTGACTCTAAACCTATTTGTCACTAGCTCCTGGCAGCGTTATCTGCGCAGTATAAACGATAAATTATGGCCTATGCCTAGTAAATAACATTTAACCAGCAACAGTCTGTGATGTACTCATAGTTATTAACTCAAAACTTTTACTGCTTTTGGACAATAGAAGCGAGCGGGAGCTCAAGTAATCTAGAGAATAAAACTTATTAGGCTTTTCTATATTGCTATACTAAGTAACCCAGGCGGGCACCCACTTTGTGGTTTGTATCAGAACTGGAGGCGTTTACTGACGATGAGACGCATGGAAGGACTTACTTCTACGTTATTATGCGAAGTAGCTATGGCGAACATTGAGGGTGCCACTTTGATGGTTAGGGCATTTTAGCGTTACGTGGCGTGGGGCACTCAGAATTATTGTAGAAACTAAAACAATAAGCTCCATGGGGTTCAATTTTATTATAATATCTTTTGAAACTCCTCTCCACCAGCGTGTAGAAAGTTTCATGCGTCTTAACTAATTCTGAAAGCACATTTTCCAGTCATTTTCAGACATCTCTTCTACTGCTCGCACCAACGCCACTAGTGCATCTTCTAGCGATGAAAACTGTGCTCCTTTCAGTTGATTTTTGATTTTCTGGATGGTATTGGTAAATACAATACTTGATACCTGTGATGATATCATAAATACGCCGAGATGAGTCTGCGTCTAATTTGATCATCATGTCACGCCATCATTTCACGCGGTCCCGCTTCTGCAACAATCCTATCACGCTATGGTGCATGTGGAGAAGCTCATAAGCGCTTCTTGATCTGCAACGTTTGCTGAATTTCCTCGTATGTAATACGCCTATCATGTAGAATAATATTTTTCAATGCCAGCACATTTTCTTCTGTAACTGCCGTCACAGGGCGACCACTTCTTTTTTCGTCAGGCAATGATAGCCGACCACGCATGAATTAAGTATCCCAGTGATAGACGGTTGATATTGAGGGGCCATTATCCCAAACATTATCAAAAACAAAGGTTTTAGGTACCTACGTAGAGAGTACCTAACAATATTATATGTACTTACCAGCCAAAATATGAATACTTGAAATGCAGATGACGTGCCCTACCCATTAATTATAAATACATATAAAGGTTGATGTTACCAACGATAACTCCGTCTTGCTATGCCATCTATGAAAACGGTTCGATGTTTTCGATCACAAATTTTGACAATTCTGGTCATAAACTGAAAGTAGCATAAGAACAGTGGTAAATGTCATTGAGAAAATTCACAACTGAATATTGGGCAACGGGCATTGTATTAAGGATCAGCTAGTAACTAATCAAAATGGCATATACTGTATATTTTTTACGAAAATTAAGCCCGTTCATAGACGTCTGTCTTATTACGAAATTACACTGTATTCTTAATCACACATTTCTTGTTTCTAGCTCAAGAAGTTAGTTTCTAGTTCTTTTTCCTATACTCCATAAACACGATAAACTGAAAGAGGCATGCTGCTTGCCTACGTTACTCTTTTCGACCATAGATATGTATACACTTTTCGAGCAATTATCTTCGAAGTATACATTATATTAATGATCTTTAAACATTGTGATAAACTTATTTAAACTCGTGTTCGAAATATTGAAGTGTCTCAAAACCGGTAATAACCGAATACCGGACCCGAGACAACTTTGAAAGCAGGCTGTAGCGTTGATATGATGTCGGTGGCAGATAAGAAGCTTTTAACAGAGCCGCTGTCATTAAATTCAACTAGCTTTGCTTGCTAGTAAGCAACTAGCTACAAATAAATTATTTTTTAAAATTATTAGTAACTTAAAATATTCTATTTGTTTTATTTCTTTATGGTTCTATTAAAAAAATTTGAATACTAGCTTAACTTATTACTTTTCGGCCAGTGTGCCTCACACGTTTTGTTTTTATTTTATGCTTTAAATACAAGATTGTTTGATCTATTGATTTCATTGTTTAAGAGTACGCTCTGCTTGAGCAAGCGTATTTTTCGGCCAGTGTGCCTCACACGTTTTGTTTTTATTTTATGCTTTAAATACAAGATTGTTTGATCTATTGATTTCATTGTTTAAGAGTACGCTCTGCTTGAGCAAGCGTATTTTCGCTTTATCAGCCTTTAGACTTTCGAAGGACCACTGACAGAATAGCTTGCAATAGTATAATAATGTGAGTCTTATTGTCATGCGTGTTATGACTGTGGATCTGACAAGACGTACTTTGTTATTAAAACATAACTAAAAATGTCTAATTCATGTAAAATAACAAAATATTTTTCCATAGCCATAACGATATCGACTCCGATAACTGCACGTGTTAGCTCAAAGTTGATTAGACGAATTGGTTTTAGGTACAGACGACACCACATCAAGCTATCCCAATCTGTCAACTTTCCCCAATTGAAAGTGAACCTTATGCTTAAGTGATAATGTTGAAAATCTATAAAAGAATTTTGACATATTGGGGAAGCCGAAGTGCTGGCATCTGTACTTCAGTTTTGATATCGTAACTATGTTTTGGAATACCTTTCTTATCTTATCTTTGTTCGGATGAAAGGCCGTGGAGGTAACAAGCAAACAATCCATGGTGAAAAAAAAGTTTTCTATGGGTCGCCATAGAAAACTTTTTTTTCGCCATGGATTGTTTGCTTATTGTTGCTTTTACCGGTCCTTAAGCCATCGGCGAAACTACGCACCCAGACAGTTAATTTCTGAGCGTCTCCGTACTTCGGAGGACACTTTAAGCTGTCAGTCCCGGTAGTAGTAGTTACTAGTTAGACAACAGTCGAGGGGCCACGTCAAAGGCCTACCCGGCGGCGGCTTGAACAACTCAGAATAGGTAACCGCTGCCCATACGATAAAATAAAACTCATTCTGTTATTTTCGATATGTCGTACCTATATAGAAAAATAAACGCAGATTTGACACGGTTTTCTGTGTTCGTTTTTCTATGCGTTGATGCAGTGGCACATAATGTGTCGGTATTCATGAGTATCTATATCAGTATCCATGGGTCTTAATTCAGCATTCATAATCAATGCGTCAATCAACGCACATATAAAAAATTACATCTTGGCAAGAAACAGGATTGGTTCTTTGTCTTTAATATCACGATTACCTTTTGTCTTAAAATTAAATTACAAACATATTGCTGTTATTGTTGTGGTTAAAATCAATTCAATTTATAACATGCACACGGTTTGTATTTAAATATTATAAATATTCAGGTGTGTAGATTATATTTATGACTATTTCTTGCACATTCGTCCTTTCTTTTCGCTTCATGCCCGTTACCTTGTGTTTCTGAGGTGAAGCAGAGCGTGAGCTGGCAAGGTTGACGAGTATACAATAGTATTAAGCCTCCTTTGTATAAATCCTGTTTTGTTTATTTGCATCTGGTTTGTAGAAATCAACATAAACAAGTCCATCGCCGTCATTAAACTCTAATTAATCTTAATCATTGTTTAATGTCCTTATATTATTATAAGTAATAATTAAATACTCATGCTAAAATTGGTTGCAAATATTTCAGACAGACCACGTCATAACAAAAGAAATATTTGTCTTTGAGAATGATTTTGTCTTTATAAACTTAAAAGTTCTACACTTTTACCACGTGTGATGCGGAATGCTGTACTAAACACACACTGTGGTTATCTAAACGTCGTTTGTTAGATTACTCTTTGTGGTTATCTATGGACACTTTAATGCGCTTACCTGCTGCACAATGATTGCAGGGTCGGGTTTATTGTGGAAATTTTCTGATTAATAGGCAGGTCACGTTATCTGCATTTCAAGTATAAGTACATTTATATTGGATGGTAGCAACGTATAGAGTACCTAACAATATTAACTACCAATAAGTTTAGTCAATACGTTATGTAAATAGTAAATCTATCGACTATCGCTCGACAGCGGGTTTCAAAACGGGCTACGCGGAGTAATAATTTATTATGTTAGTATTATTATTATATAGTATTGAATTAAGTACTAAGATGATAGCTCTTACCTGCTTCCTACACTAAAGTCTTCCTTCGCAGTAGTGATCAGAAGATGTGTGTCGTATAAAATGTACCAAATCGTGGCGCATAGCCGTGCGCCCGTGGATCGCGATAAACGTTTCAATACACATTCGCAATAAGTCCCAAAAAACAAACGATGTCAACTTTTTAAACAAGACACTCCCCCAACATCGCACAGGAAATACAACACAGTAATTATACAGTTTCGTATCTTTAGGTCTGCGGTTTAAAATGAAACGTTGCGTGGCCTCGTCCCGTCTCTATTTCACACCGGATCTTATTTTACTCATTGTTACGAGTTCCAATCACAAGCAGGTAAGTTGACTGGTTGGATTTATTTTGTGATTTTTATAAGCACAATGAAGTGTTTACGTAGCTACACTGTTTGTAACGTGGAGTGTTGACTGGCGTTAGGTCGCAGCGTGGCGAAAGCTAAGCAAGGTATTGTGGTAGGGAGCCGAGAGCCGAGAACCGACAACCAGACTAAGCGAGCGAACTGACTTCGTTCGTGTGACATCGATTCTTGTTCGGGTGTGTTCGGGTTGCGGCGTGGGGGGAGTGTTTTGGCACGCTATACTTTTCTGGATGCATACAACTGGATCGGTTGTTATGGCATCTACGAGTAGGTATTGCATGACAGTAATTTAAACCACTATTCATGTCTAGCATACCTAAGAGTGTCAATAAATTGAGGTCTTCAGGTACCTAATATTAACATTTTCACCCTTCAAATTGTTACACCTGTGTCCTGATCGTAACAGTTCTGAATAATTTTTGATAAAGTTAATATTACCTCATTGACCTTTAAGTATGTAAAATAGGTGCATACCTATATGTAAGTACCTATCTATATGTCTATCTATTAGCTAAAACCCTCTTTACTTGCGGGACTTCATTATTAAAGGCTACAATAAGCAAATCAAATTTTACGTAGGTATCTACCTACCTAAGTAGATTTTATTTACTTATTGTAAGTATTTATTTTTTAGTAACTAAGTACCGCAAATTAATATTACAATACCTACATAAAACTTATTTGTAAAGCTAACATGAGTCTTTAAATCCGGTAGGTAGGTATATTCTAGACATATTATTTAGAAATCAAATGTAAAGTAGGTAGGTGTAAATTTTTATATTAAAAGTGTATCAAAGAAAAGAAACAAAGATAAAGAAGTACCTAAATCATCAATAAATTGGTAACCTATAAATATATATATATTGTGTTAAAAACGAATTGGCATCAAGGTTCCCGCTTGAAAGTCCATTAACGAGGTAATCTAAAAGAAATCTCACGTCCGACCACAGCCACATCAAAAATTATATTTTTTTGTGGCTCAGCTTTAAATGAATGATAAAATAACATTCGAGATATCTACAATTTAAACTCAAAGTCAATGGACTTTCTTACATCACGCCACATTTTGTTATTCCTTTAGCCAGACCAAAGAGTGAAGCACTAGGTACTTACATTCGTTTTTGCTGAACTATATTTGTCCACAGAGAATCCCAATCGCGCTCATTTGTTTTTTAATTGTACCACGGAATGATACTTTGTATTCGGATAGAGAACATAGAACATCTACCTACAAATCACCATAACTTACGGAAAGAAAATTCAATGAAAATATTTAACTATCTATACTAATCTGAACTGCACTCGAAGTTGTAGAGAACTATATTTACCTAGGACAGACCATCCAACTAGGTAGGTCCAACTTCGAGAAGGAGGTCAATCGTAGAATCCAACTCGGCTGGGCAGCGTTCGGGAAGCTACGTAACATCTACTCGTCCAAAATACCGCAGTGTCTCAAGTCGAAAGTCTTCGACCAGTGTGTGTTGCCAGTGATGACTTACGGAACAGAGACGTGGTCGCTCACTATGGGCCTTATTAGAAGGCTGAAGGCCACCCAAAGAGCAATGGAGAGGGCTATGCTCGGAGTTTCCCTGCGGGATCGAATCAGAAATGTCGAAATCCGCAAGCAAACCAAAGTCACCGACATAGCCCAAAGAATTGCAAAACTGAAGTGGCAGTGGGCAGGGCACATAGCTCGTAGAACTGATGGCCGTTGTGGCAGAAAGGTTCTTGAGTGGCGACCACGAACCGGAAGACGCAGCGTGGGCAAGCCCCCTACAAGATGGACCGATGATCTTGTGCGGGTCGCTGGAAACTGCTGGATGCGAATAGCGCAAGACCGGCAATTGTGGAGATCTTTGGGGGAGGCCATTATCCAGCTGTGGACGTCTTTCGGCTGATATGATGAATCTGAACTATGATTTTTTGTATGTTTATAACTAAACTTCATTGGTTTATCCTACTAATATTATACACGCAAAAGTTTGTAAGTATGGATGGATGGATGTTTGTTACTCTTTCACGTAAAAACTACAGAATGGATTTTAATGACACTACTACAATATAGCTTATATATCAGAATAACACATAGGCTACAATTTATAAAGATATTGTGTGAATTGTCCAAAATATGACGATAAGTGTCAAGTAAGTAGGAAAAAATCTATCATCTGGTAGAGGTACCTACACATCCTACAAATATTATAATTTAAATTTATGAGTATAGATGTATGGATGTATGTTTGTTACTCCTTTACGCCAAAACTATTGAACGAATTTTGATGAAACTTTGTAGTAATACAGCTTATAAGTACATTATAAACATTAACGCGGGAAATACCGAAAGGCATAGCTAGTAATAAATAAATTCCAAAACTACTAAACTGATTCTATAATCAGGGAGCCGCGTGGACTATTTTTTATTTTGTAGTATGATAGTACTCGTGCTTTGGAGGGCACGCTAAGCTGTCGGCCCCGGTTGTAGTGATTAGACAACAGTCGTTAAGCCCTGTCGGAAGCCTACTGGGCGGCTTGAACAACTCTGACACTAGGGTGACCACTGCCCATACGATAAGTAAGTAAGTATGCAGCAGTGAGCATACTTACTTACTGCAGCATCTGTCGGTCACCGTAGCCTAGTTGGTAGTGCTCCTGCCTACGAAGCTGGTGGTCTTGGGTTCGAATCCTGGTAAGTGCAAATATTTGTGTGATGAGCATGAATATTTGTTCCTGAGTCATGGATGTTTTCTATGTACATAAGTATTTATCTATCTATATAAGTATGTATATTGTCGCCTGGTACCCGTAGTACAGACGCCAGCACATCCCGCTATCCCAATCTGTCAAATTTCTTTTATAGATTTTCAACTTTATCACAGAAGCAAAAGATTCACTTTCAATTGGGGAAATTTGACAGATTGGGGTAGCTTGATGTGCTGGGGTCTGTACAAGCTTTGCTTAGTTTGGGGCTAGTATGATCCGTGTGACATTGCCCCTAGATAGATAGGTATTATTATTATTATATTATTCACTCCATATTGTAATACTTATAACAGACTTGTAACTCCATGGTAGGCTGGACCAGAGAGAGGTACCCAGACATTTTTTACTAATACACCACTTGCAAAAATTTACTTGGCTCGGGTGGAGGCCCTGCAGCTACAGCATATTCCCAAATGCTTTCTATGTATTTAAGTATTTATCTATCCAATAAGTATGTATATCGTCGCCTGATACCCATAGTACAAGCTTTGCTTAGTTTGGGGCTAGGATGATCTGTGTGACATTGTCCAAGATATAAAAAAAAAGTGTAAAGTATACCTAGCTTTTCCAAAATTATGTGAAATCGGGGGTCTAACGGTTAGGTTAGGTTATTCAGTTAATAAAGTTAATTTTGATTAACAACTCAATCAATAAATTTTAATAACACTTATTGTGGTATTTGACTGCACGTGTTTCGCAGTGGTTAGGGTGGTAGCCTCGCTACTCGCTAGGCGCCCTCATATTTCGGGTTCGAGTCCCGCACTGGAGAACAATTGGTGTGATACATAAATTGTTGTTCTGGGTCTGGGTGTGCTTTGTGGTCATAAATTATATGTTTTTCAAGTCCCCAAGTTAAAAAACTCTAGTTACAAAAATAAACATGGTACGGGTTGTCAAATAAAATACAAAAAATGTGGATGTAGACATATGAATTAGTTAAATTAAATTAAAATATAATCGGATCTTTGACAAAATAGGCAGTAAGGTAGGCGAGTCTTAGTAATTACCTACATATATTAGAAGCTTTAAAAGGGTCTATACTTCATGAATGGTAATAATAATAATGTCCTCCTAGCCGAATTTCGGCCACGGCGGCCAGTCTCAACAGAGATTAGCCATCTGCGCGGGACATATTATAGTGCTCAAGTGTGTGCGCAAACACAGGAGCACTTTCTATTCCATCACTCTCATGATCCGATGGGACGCCTATGCGACACGACCGGAAAGAGGTCAGGTACAGGACCGACGGCTTTACGTGCTCTCCGAGGCACGGGGGTATAATACCGCCAACTCCCAGACTTCGGGCTGATGCTGACAATTTTTTCTTTTTACAGAAAAGTCCCAAAATCACTTTTTGGCCCGACCCGGGATTTGAACCCAGGACCTCGTTTTCTGCGGGTGAACACGCTACCGCTAGACCAACGAGGCAGAATGAATGGTAATCATGACGTAAAATGACAATTGACAACATGGTAAATTATTCATTCATAACATGAATAATTTAACTATACCTACTGTGGTTTACTAAGGTATATTAGAATGTATCACCTAGTAGGTGAATAGTCGTTAAATCCCAATGTTAAAATCAGAGGATATCCTTTTAATAATTTTTGTGAGTAACTGGTCTAGAATTTTGGAATGTTTTTTCTAGAATTCTCTCAGATTAGCAGGTCTCTGAAGTGGCTTCACAACTATTGTTTAATAACAACAGCCTTATTATACCTACTTTGGAGAGCACGTTATGCGAAGTATGGAGTTGTTCAGAAGTTTCACCACTTTTGCGTTCATCCAGATTTCTCTGACCCATAGCTTTAGATAGGTTTTTAAAGATAACGCTCGCACTAGAGAATCTAATCCCTGTGTCGCGGAGTACATTACAAACAAAAAATAAACGGACACAAATTACATCCAGATTCAGAACAACAACTTATGGGTCACACAAATGGTTGTCCGGCGCGGGAATCGAACCCGGGACACGAAGCGGCGAGGCGACTGTCTTAGCCGCTGCGCCACACTTGCAGTCAATTTTAATCTTTGTCTGTCACATTCTTCATTATGGGTTTGCATTGTTAATTAAATAATAGAGGAATATACTATTAGATTCCTTAACTGTTATGAATGTGGCACCTGGTGATGATCAAACGATGATGATGAAACGATGCAATTTCTGCAGAATGAGTCTTTTAGAACGGGCATAATAAAATATAATCTTATCACAATATATTCATCATCATCATCATTATATCACATTCATTTCTACTGTCAATGTTAGATAAGGACAGGGATCTTAGTTGTGTCAATTTAATTTTAGCGGCCAATCTATAGGTACATATAATAAAATCGTAGGAAAGTCAAAACTGTACATTGAATATTTTACTTATTAAATAGGATACTTGGGGCGTGATCTACAATCGATATCGAAGCCAAAAATACAGTTTTTAGAAATGTTGTGTTTTTCTGTATGTATGTCCGGGCTAAACTCAAAAAGTACTGCATGGATTTACTTCAAATTATGCATGAATATTACTAAGAGGTCGAGTCAGTCAACATATAGGTAACATATTGTCACGCTATCGCCTACGGGGGAGGCGCTTTGATAATTTATAACCGCGATGCACAGCTAGTATTGAAATAAAATGCTAGGTAGGTACTGATGGATGCGCCCGGTGCGCAGAATAGGGGAGCGAACTAACTTTTGTTTATTTGTCAATATTAAGACTGGCCACAAATAAAGCCTGACAGTTAAATCAAAACAGTAATTTCAAATTTGTAAATTCTATAAAAATTACATCGTCAAAGGTTTCATATTTCGCGACAAAAGATCTAAAGGAACTTGAACAATAAGTCGTAATGCTATGCATGTATGCGAAGTGAACTAACTTAACTATATCGGCCATATTGACGTCTGCTATTACCAAATATTTCTTATTAATTGCACAGCTCAATTTCCCCGGAATACTTTATCTATCCGCACTCCATTGAATGAATTTGAATGCGGTATACTGAGAAAGCACTGAAAACAAACTGTCGCGTCGTCGTCGTGGCACTCGTGGCGTTGCCGAATGAGCAAACGGGCGGGCCAGCGTGTTTGCTCAAAATGTGTATGGAAAACAAATGAATACGAGCTTGAGGCTTATGGATGCTTTTTAATTGAATTAATTGCTGGAATAACCTACTGCCATCGCTATAAACCCGGATCTTAATAAGTTTAAAGGTAAATGTTGTATTGTGTAATAATACACTCTTGGTATCCAGAACTATCTCCATATTTATATTATATAAATTAGTCTTGTATTATTCATAAGAGTACCTAAATGTTTTTAATCCAAGTCACATTAAGTGACTACAATAGACACATGGGAATTTCTAATTATTTATTATTTAATTAATCATTAGAAAAATTCCACTTAATAACATGATTCATGTTATTATTAAACATTGCTATTGTCATCACATCGATCACATAACGAGAAACATCCATGATTAAGTCGACGTAGTGTGTTCCTTAAAATCTAACTAGTAAAGGTGGTTTTCGTAGTGCAAATGTATCTATCCACAGAGGTGACATTAACTGTTCCTAAAACAATAACAGGCAGATAACCTTTACTTAGAAATATTAGTGGCTACTAACTAGTTTATTAAATATGTACTTACTTATTAATCTAAAGAAAAAATTAAATATTATAATAATTATATGGTTAATATTAATAATAATAAATTTATTTGCCTAAAACTAAACGATACAATTTGTTGATTTCGAATTCTAAATAATCGAAGGTCAATTGACTACTTTAAATCAAATGTCAAACGTAAGCATGGTTAATAAATCGAACATTCGATGCGAGTAAAGTAGGTTAGGTTACAATTGCGACCATTCACCAAAAGCGGAAATAAATCTAATTTTTTTTCGATTATGAACCATTTGATATTTTAAATGTTCGAGTACTTAGACAATCGATTCATAGTGGACGATGAATTAATGAATATACGATTATTTGGATTTCGACTTTGAATACTTAGTACCTACTTACACCCAGCGTTCGAGCAATCTCCATGCTAGCAGGCTATATAGACTAAATATGTATATAAGACATTGTACTATAATTTATTTATTTTACTTTAATTAGTACTGCAGCAGACTAAAACGATAACCGGTTGACACGTTAAGGACTATTACAGAGCTCAATGCACCCATGAAGCTGAATCACTTTGGAATAAAGCTTCATTCAGAGATTTTTTTTAACGTATTATTTGGCAACGTTTGGAAGCCTCTCTGCCATTTTTATTCTCAAACTGTTTACTTTCATGGGTTTTGAAATCTTCTTTTTTGCATTCATCTAAACGATAAAAACCAAAACAGGTTCTAATACTTAACTCTTTTATACTTTAGTGGGTTATATAATTATGTCCTAGAAGTTACAAGTAACTTCTACCCACAAAAATAAAAAAGTAAAATTGTTCCGCGGTTCAGGTCTTGCTCCAGGTTTCTTTTATAGATTTTCAATTTTATCACCTCTGTATAAGGTTCACTTTAGCTTGATGTGCTGGCGTCTGTACTATTATCACGATGTAAGTTGCTCTTTCTTAAAGCGTTAAGAAATTATGATGTATTATTCCTTATTATACGTACATTGGTACACATCTGGTTTTCAATATGTGTAGACAAATTGACGGGCCTGTTGGCTTGGTTGGCAAATGCTTGCTTTTCACGCAGGAGGTCGTGGGTTCGATTCCCACCCAGGACAAATATTTGTGTGCATGAACACATGTCTGTTTGTCCCGAGTCTTTTTTTTTTTTTGACGTGACGCTATCGTTAGCCTAGGAGGCTTTCACTACTTCACCGGACTAAAGAGGCGAGCAGAGGGCTCAAGCCGTCTAGCAATTAAGTAACCCGCGCCGGAGGGCACCCCCTGTGGGGTTCGAACCTCGACTCTGGGCGATTACTGGCGGAGAGAGGACAAGATCATCATTTTAGGGACTTTTGTGCAACTTTCGCTCTATGTCCTGAGTCTGGGTGTAATTATCTATATAAGTATTTATTTACAAAAGAAAAGTATGTGTATTATATCAGTTATCTGGTTATCATAGTACAAGCTCTGCTCTGCTTAGTTTGGGATCAGATAGCTGTGTGTAAATAATAATGTCCCAAAATATATAAATTTTAAATAATAATCCAAAACCTACCTAAAAAAATGCAGCCATGCAGAAGGTCACCCACCTCCGCCTTTGCTTCGCCAATGATGATTTATACCCCTTAATGATTTTACGCTTTGTTACAATACTCCGAATTCCGAGGCTGTGTCGACACGCATTCAATAAATCAGATAGATTGGCTGAATATTCATTATTATACTTTAATCATGAGTCTAGTAATCGTAGATAGGGTTAAGGGCATTTGATAACATCCATTTTTATTACTATACTAGCTGTGCCCTGCGGTTTTGCCCGTGTTAAATTTTATAAATTATAGCCTGTGTTCAGGGGTCAGCTAACTCCATACCAAATTTTATTAAAATCGCTCCATCCGTTTAGACGTGAAGAAGTAACAAACATACACACACAGTCACACACTCATAAACTTTCGCCTTTATAATATTAGTGTGATTGTATTACGCTAGTCCACAGAATAAAAAGTACTTACGTAGCAAGTCTCGCCCAATACTGCTAATACAACGCAGGATGCGCCAGTGATTAGATAGCGCACACATCGCCGCGCTAATAAATTATGCGCTTTTTCGTTTCCCTTCTGTGGGATTATTTATGGATGCGCCCAACAATCCCGAATGTTCCCGACTCCGTTGGTGTTTATCACGCTTCCAGTAATAGAAAAAGTTATTCTTTCTTGCTAATTCGCCAATGGTATATGAGTTGTAATCGCTGAATATTTACCTTATGTAAAGTATATTGCGAACCTTCAGAGGTCATAATATTAGTGTGATTGTATTACTCTAGTCTCGCCCGTACCAATCATTACAGCTGCAAGAAGTCCACCGCTGGACATGCCTCCCCCAAGAATAACCGCAGGGGGATATGCCATAATCGCCACACTCTTGGCAGACCGGTTGGCGATCGTAGAAAGATGGGTATAGTATATAGAAGGGAGATGCTGCCGTCCTCCGGTAGATATTCCCACGGGTTGAGTTCTGCGCCCCACACGAGATGAGATGGGGTGATGATATTCTAATATTCACTGCCGTCACCACACAGCAGATAAACGCCTAGTATAAACTACGACAAATCCCAAATGCGGTGACTGTCTCGTTCTTCACGCATTAACACGTATGCGAAAAAATAGCTAAGTTTCGTATGTTTTATTTATATAACAAGATATAGGTAATATTTCTAATTACAATTTCTTTTCCGTTTAATAAAAATCTATGGAGGGGTCATCTTTGTCTACCCCAAAAGAGCAAGGCCATCAACTAACTAAGTACAAGTATTAAGTGAATGTTTGCTGAATCATTTAAAACAATTGACGGGCCGGTTGGCATCATTGGTAAATGTTTGCCTTTCACGCCGCAGGTCGTGGGTTCGATTCCCACCCAGGACAAATATTTGTGTGCATGAACATGTCAGTGTCATGACAGTCTGGGACATCTATCTATATAAGTATGTGTTTACAAAAGACAAGTAAGTACCTAGTATATGTAACATGCCAGTTATCTGGTTTCCATAGTACAAGCTCTACTTAGTTTAGGATTTGGCCGTGTATGGATAATGTCCCAGGATATGATTAATAATGACAAGTTTTAAACCAAAACTAACTGGAACGTCAACGGGCCACACGGGATGCATTTGAAATGCCATGACGATTGTGTACCGTGTATCGTCACGAGACATCCAATTTCCTGCGATTTGCGTAGCATCCTGGCCTTCTGGTCGAATTATTCACACACGGCTTTCTGATCGCAAATCAAGCAGAGCTTGGTAGTATGGAAACCAGATAACTTGAATTGAACGGATTGTTGAGACAAAACCAAATATCGTAACATCATTATTTGTAATGCACTCGTCCTTTAATCCTCTCTCCTAAAATATGTACTGTCTGTAAGCTACATGGTCCTTAATTAATCTCTTATTTACCAAATTATGTAGGTAGTAGGTACACGTGCAATAAATAATTGAGAATTAACATTTAAGTGACTGATCAGATAATGACACAATAATTGTCCTCCTAATATTGTAAATGTGGAAGTTTGTGATTATGCATGTTTGTTACTCTTTCACGTAATAACTCACGAATGGATTTTGATGAAACTTTGTAGTAATATAGCTTATATACCTATCCGAATAATACATAGGCTATAATTTATAAAGTTTAACGCGGGTTAAATCGCGGAACACAGCTAGTTCACTATAATATTCCCCACGTAGTCTCTATTGCATATTGGCAAGGCATTTAAACCAGGACGACATTATTTATTGTAAATCCATAACTAATAGATAAGGGACTATAGAATACTCCTGTCTTTGTAAAATTCATTCTGTTAGTAACGGTACGAGTAGGGGCGTTTGTGCACCGAAGGGCGACAAAATAGGACAAAAAGTAGACAAAATCATTTTAAGAGTCGTTGTAACTTGTCCACTAACAACAATATTATTAATACCTACTTATGTAGCGACGACAGCTGGTATCGTGTCGTCAAGAATAAAAATCGGCGATGGTGCACAAGCGCCCTAAGGATATTATTTACAACAACATGTTGATAAAGGTATCTGTCTTATTCACAGTCCACTACTATTCACAGTCCCGAATTTTCCGTTTTTCCCTTTATAATCAGCCACTGTAAGGTTCTAAATCAAGGTCAATACCAATTTGGAGTAAAGACGTAAATAGATACTCCTTTCACCTAATCATACTAAGTACCTACCTAGTGGACATCTACGCGAGACAAAGCGGTCTGCCAGCTGCGGACTGCGGACAAGTTATTATTACTTAAAATACCTACTAATTCGTTCTTATTGAAGCGCATGATAACTTAGTTTTATTTTAGTTTAATCCAAGATCAGAGATCAGAGTAGGTCGATAAGACCGTAGCATACGCACGTACAGGAACTTTGTTTTTATACAGTGTAATTAATAACTGAACTCGTAATTAGTGCGGTAATGTTTTGTACCTACTTACCTATATCAGCTAATTTCACAGAGGCGATTAGGTAAAATGAAGTTTGAATTAACACGTTTTGTATTTCTGGGTATGTACCTACTTTGCAAATTATATAGTGTATGAAGATAAAAATTAATTAGCAGGACTATTTTTCTTTTCTTACTGTAAACAGACACTGGCGAAATGTTTTTTGCTAATATTAATTTGAATCTTGTATTGTCTTAATATTTAAACAGGTTCTTATTTATAAGGACTCAAAACTTGTTTTGAATTATAAAATAATAAACTATCACCATTTAATTATTTCTTCCTGCGAATGTGTTTACCTACGTGAATTTAATGAACATCGAGTTAATCCACATAAAAGTAGATAGGTATATCTACTCATGCATGTATAAATAATACATATAACGTGATTTACTAAATAAAAATTAAACGCACAGATTTAAATTTATAGGTGCATATGCATTGATATATTACTTAATATAATATGTTAAGTTCCTATTACGTTAGAAATTCTAATTTGTAAAATATTCAAACGAATATGCAATGAACGAAACGTAGCACAAATGGGAAACAAAACGAAGGCCTTTAACGATAGCTGTGTTCAATGAATTTTGACATATTAATCGACCAATTTTGAAAGGACGAGCCAATCGAATTACTCTTTCAATGAACATTAACCTCCAACATTTGCCGCATTCCTCATTGTTTATTAAAATATACGGACATTTAGATAAATTAGATAAATACTTTAATGACTGAAAATAGGTACAAAATGCCCATTTAAATATTAATTCGTGTAGTTTAAAGGGTCAATACCAGCCGTAAAGGTATGTTGGCTTTACTTGTGTGTGCAATAATTAGTACTAATGATGACGTGATTCATTGTAATTATATTCGTGTTCTTGAAAGTACTTACATAAAGAATCCTTTGTTTTCGTGTAAATAGTGTCTTGTATATGTGTTAAGAGCATTAGCTTTTGGTAAAGGAGAGTTTGATATATTTTTAGCTGTAATAATGGGTGAAGATATTTCGGCCCAGAAGCAGCTACGGCTCGAAAGTTGGATGAAAGATCTACCAGACAAATTAAAAGATGTACCGTTGATATACCTCGCCATTCCAGGTAATATATTTCGATGAAGTACGTATTAATAAACCAATTACTTTTGGCTAATTAAAATTTTTATTGCAATCTATAATGTGTTTTATGGGTATTAACTTAAAAACTTTCTCTTACTTTCTTTACGATTCTTTCAGCATGTTCTGCCAGTGTCAGGTGTAAACTACACATGGGCTTAAATGCGAAAGACTATTATTATTATTATTATTGTATCCTTTTTTATTGTCTCCTCTTTGGCAAGGGTAGTAAACAATACCTATCACGCGGGCCTAAGCCAAGGGTGAAGGCAGATTAAATAGAATATGCTGATGTTAACGTGGATGATGTGAGGAATTTTCGTGTGATGCGACAAGTATTTAAAACTGTGGCTTTCTGGAGCATGTGGAGTGTGTATGAGGGCATATCTAAAGTGTGTAAGTTTTGGAGAAGAGATTTAGGGACAATAGCAGTGGAAGACAATACTATAGGGATAATATGGACTGTTTGAGCTTTCCATTGCGTCTTAATTTCGATCGCAAGGTCTTGGTATTTACTCAATTTTTCAGATATTGTGTTTTGTAAGTTATGTGAATTTGGGATAGCGATGTCAATGAGAAAAACTGTTTTATTTATCTTGTCATGCACAGTGATGTCAGGTCTGTTAAAATGTACCGTCTTATCCGTAAGTATTGTCCTGTCCCAGTATATTTTAGAGTTGTTTGATTCTAAGATGATTTCTGGTTTGTATTTGTAGTAGGGAGTCATAGTTGAAATAAATTTAAATTTATACGCTAAGTGCTGATGAATAATAGCTGCAACCTGGTCATGTCGATGTTTGTAATCCGATTGCGCTAAAGATTTACAGGCTCCTGTTATATGCTGAATGGTTTCGGTTGCAGAATTACAATGTCGACACAAATCAGTTGTTTGATTGCAGTCTTTTAATATATATTTTCTGTAGTTACGTGTCACTATAGTTTCATCCTGGATTGCTATCATGAAACCTTCTGTTTCTGGGAACAGCTCCCCACGTACGAGCCATTCGTTCGACTTATGCCTGTCGACGTGTGGCTGGCTCAATTGGCTTCGATGCCTTCCGTGGAGAGACTTTTGCGCCCATGCTGAAATCTTCTGTTGAGTGTTTGTTATTTGTTCAGTTGTGTTCTTGTCTTTTAAATTAAGGGGAGTAAAATTTTTATCTGTTTCAACTACGTGTTCATGTAAGATTGATTGTTGGGATTTAGTGTAAAAATAAGACCTAAGTGTCATTATTTGTTTATTGTACAAGTCTTCTATGTCAATGAGTCCTCTTCCTCCTTCTCGTCGAGGTAAGGTGAGCCTTTGAATGCAGGATTTTGGGTGATGTTTCCTATATTTTGTTAAATGTGTGTTAATTTTGCGCTGAAGCACTTTGATGTTTGTTTTTGACCAGTGTATGATACCGAAGGAATATGTCAAAATGGGAATTGCATAGGTGTTAACGGCCTTTATTAGATTTTTAGAATTAAGGTGTGTTTTCAAAATGCGGTTTAATCGTTGAGTGAAATTAGTAATTAGTTCTTGTTTGGTGGATGTTTGCTGTATTTGTGTAGATTGCTTAAAGCCTAAATATTTGTATGTGCTGCGTTCATCCATAGGTTCAATTGATTCACCATTATTGAGCGTGTAGCTATTATTTTGTAATATTCCCTTGGTCACTGACATGACTTTACATTTATCTACTCCGAATTTCATATGAATATCGAGCGAGAAATGTTCTAATTTATCGGCCAATTGGAACAATGTATCCTTGTCAGCAGCAAATAGTTTTATGTCGTCCATATACATTAAATGCGACAAAGTAACATGTGTTTCATGTTTATATAGTTTGTATCCTGCATTCGTTCTATTCAATATATCAGAAAGAGGGTTAAGGGCTAAACAGAACCATAAAGGACTTAAAGCATCACCTTGAAAAATCCCGCGTCGTATGTTAATCGGTTTAGTAATTATTGAGTCAGACGAATTAAGTTTAATTTTGAGTTGAGTTTTCCAATGTGTCATTATTGTTCTAAGAAAAAAGGTGATTTTTGGGTGAATTTTGTATATAGATAAAACATAAACAAGCCAGCTATGTGGGACAGAGTCAAATGCCTTTTGATAGTCAATGAACATGGTGTAAATGTCTCGTTTGTTCTTAGCTGCATTATTCATAACAATAGCATCAATCGTTAATTGCTCTTTACATCCCTGACTATTTTTTCTGCAGCCCTTCTGTTGTTCTGCTAATATATTGTTATCACATAGATGTTTATACATGATCCGACTAATGCATGCAGTAAGGATTTTGTACAATGTTTGAAGACATGTAATTGGCCTATATTTGGCTGGGTTTTTGCCATCATTTCTATCTTTACATAACATGTATGTTATTCCTTCTGTTAAATATTGCGGCATTGTATGTGGTGACCTAATAAATGAATTTAAATGATTGTGTATGTATGGGTGCGCAGTTGAAAACTTTTTATACCAGTAGTTGTGGATATTATCGGTTCCGGGTGATTTCCAGTTATGTGTTCTATTGATAACTTCTAAGAATATATCTACAGGTATATGTTCATAGTTCATTTCAAGAACTGTTTGTGTGGCTTCGATCATTTCAGGAATCCAAGTGGCTTGATCATTATGCTGTACCGGGTTATCCCATATATTTGACCAAAATGATCGAAGTGTGTCAGCGGTAGGTACTTCAGTCATATTATGATCATTTGAGGTGGCAGTAAGATTTCTGTAAAATAATTTTTCGTTTTGAATAAATTTAGAGTTTTGTGTTTTCCTATCAGTGCAAGTCTTATATCTTTTAAGTCTAATGGCTTTTATGTTTAATTTTTGTTTTAATGTGTCTAAAAAGTGTTTATCCTGTGTATTTTCAATATCGTACTGTGCATGGTTCTGGTGTTTTCTTTTTATAGCTTTTACGGCTGCCATGATCCTTATGCTTCTGCTTCCATTTATAAATCGCGTTAACTTACCTATATCAGCTCTTAATTCATTTATGTCTTTCTCTAATCTCAATTGCCATTTTGGTATTTTTTGGGACAATGTTCTTTGTTTTACCCTTTTCTGTTGTGTGTCCTGTGTAGTAAGGAAAAATTTTGTACCATTGCATTTTGTTGCTGTCCATGCTGCACAATATATAACCTTTTGTAGAGTGGAGAAATTTGTGTCAGCATTAAGATGTTTCGGTAATATAGTATTGTTAATGTAGTGTACTATAGCAGCAAATTTTTTTGATGTTTTTTGTCTGGGTATATACGGTCTGTTAGTAGGTTCAATGTTAGAAAAATATAGGAAAGCTTCTTGAAATACGTTTTCTATTTCTGGGTTCGAGTCTAATGATTGAGAGTTAAGAGCTGTAGTACCCGATATATCTGGAATTAAGTGGTTAAAAGCGAAATATAAATTTTCATCAGGTGTAAGCATGTTTTCATTACTACTAACTAAATTGCTGATATATTCGGTAGGTTCTATCTGTGTATTGCTTATTACTGCAGTATCATAAGAAAGATTAAGGAATAAGTTATTTCTTACTTCTTCTTTAATTGCATCTAACTTTTCTAATGACAGCCGCTTATTATTGACTATTGATCTTCTTTGGTCAGCCAATCTTTGTTCTGAAATTTCTGGAAGGTTTGGATGGAGTTCAGCAAACATTGAAAGCATTTTTGGTCGATATGTTGTCATGTTGGTTTCTAGCTCTGTGGCTTGATAGTAACATCGCATTAAGGATTCGTTTAAACTTTCAGACCATCTCATTCTTCCAGTGTTTTTCGAGTTTATGTGTGTTGCAGCAATCGTATTATTAGCATTTGATGGTTGAACGTTATTATCACCTACTTTAAGTTCTTCTGCAACTTCGTCCTTAATTTTTTGTAAATTTGTGTTGTGTATTAAATTATTATGTATAATTGATCGTCTTTGGTCCGCTATCCTTTGTTCCGTAATGTGTGACAGATATGGAAAATTATGAATGAATTCTTGGTGTATTTGTTTTCTATATGTGGTGGAATTAACTGTTTCCAGTTTAGTGACCCGAAAGTAAGACCTAATGATGGATTCGTTTAATTCGCTATTCCATTTCATACGGGTCCTTTTAATTTCGGTGGTGGGCGCAGGAACATTAGTAGTAGCTACCTCCCGCGCAACATCCATCGAAATATAACTACTGTCGGATGAGGATGGAGAAGATGGGTTTTGAAAAGATTGCGGCGATGAGCCGGGTGACTGAAAAAGGGAATGATTTGATGACTGCGGAGAAGAGGGTTGTTTGTGCTGCTGAATACTTTTAGTGGACATTTTTGGGTTGTTAGTCTTCCTAAGATGACTATTTTTAGGATCATGAGCGACTAGCGCCAATGCATGCTGTGTAGCGCTTTGGGATCTAGTAACCCGTTTAAACGGGTTATTGCTTACCTGCGAAATGTTGCCCTCCCCAGAATACGAGGGGCAGCCCGAGCTAAGGTCGGGGCGGGATTCTCCAGTGGGTTTATCACTGGTACCCGCCTGGGGTAATTGTTTTTTTAAACGTACCATTTTCATACCGCAGATTGCCTGAGCCTTGTTAGCCATGTAAGTTTAACCAGAAGGTACACGTGTCCGTCCCCCACGTGGCCAGATGGTCGGCACGGACGTAAGGTAGGGCTTTGGGGGACTTATTATTATTATTATTATAAATTCAAAATAATGTGTTTTTTGGCATATGAAGGGTCATATGAGAAAAAACACATTTTATTTAGTATTATATATATTATTTCTCTGCTTTTGTTAGTATTATATTTATTTTATTAAATCTTTATCTAAGAGGTTCTTATTACACAATCATGTCAATGCCAACCTCATAGTAATCCAGTTAAAAGGTAAGTGAATTTATTAGTAATTAATGTCTATTTTCAAATTGCATCCTTTGACAAAGTGAGAGTGAGAATTACGAATTCCAATATTTAATTTTTGAATAAGTTGTTTTGCCACTTTGGTCAGTGGGTATCCTTAGGGGCAGTTTGTTGGAGTTGGAGTATACGCTTAGGGGCACTATGAGCCGCGAAGAAAACATAAAAAAAAAATTTTTAGGTCTTTTTTTTTTTTTTTTTTTTTTTTTTAGTTTTCCCAATTTCATTGCAGCAACGGATTGATCTTAACCCTAGCAATCAGTTAGGTCCTGAGACGCATGGTCCTACGACGCACCGTTTGCGAGTTAGGGGCTTTTGAACTTTTTCCTTTTTTTACAAAATACTCTATATTTAGAAAAGGCTAGCTCGGAGGAAAGTCTTTTCGGGAAAGAAATTGTTGTTCTAGTCGTAAACCACGAATTGACGTCATAAAACCCTGTGTAAATTAAAGAAAAAAAAATCATCAATCAAATCATAATCTAAATTAAATTAATATTACACAGCTTCATCGAACCCATACTAAGTAAGGCATATTAAGTACAGTTGAAGCTAGATAACAGATGGCAATACTGATTTATATTTATATTTATTTAATATTGTGAACCTCATTTGATAGTAGGTAATAATTACATATAAATAGTTATAAGAATTTAATGTACTGCTGAATAATAGCAGCCCGGACAAACCTCCGTGGTTTTTGGGTTTGCTATCATAATAACATGTATGTTTACTTTATGGAAATAAATAATAATAATAAAAAAAAAAAAAAAAAATAACTTACTTTCTTTTTTGTTAATATATACATACTATACACAGAAAACAGTCAGACCAAGACAACATGTTTATAAATACAAACATTTGTCTAGTGTGAGGCTCAAATCCGCAAACTGGATAACTACCCACTACACACTTCCTACTGACCCATGATGGTCACACCCTACTAAAACATAATCAATATTCTCTACTTTGTCATAATCATAAATAAATAAAAAAGGTTTTTATTCACGTAGACTTTAAAAAAGCGCTTGTAAATTGTCAGAACATGTTTGTAGTAATACAGTTGTTATTTCTCGTTACTTATTACAGATATTTAGGTACACGGAATGTTAAAACATTTATACAATTTAGTTTATAATGGTAGTGACATTTAGCTAGCTTGTATTAAGTTATTGTCAAGGAATGATGTTATGAATGATGTGATGAATGTCAAGGAATAATAATCTTTATTCACAGAATACAGGTTAAAAGTACAAGTTGTTACAGTGTTGGTATAGTGCTCTATATTCTACCTTAAAATAAGGCATGCAAACAGAATTTTTTATTTTTATCATCTTAAAAAAAATGATGTAGTGAAAGTATTTAAGAATTATACATTATAACCACGCATTGCTGTGCATTAAAATACAATTCATTAAATTAAACAGTAAAATAATGTCAAAGTAACAAAATTATATCCAAAGTAGCAAAATAATGTCAAATAAGTATAATGGGATTGAAAAAATAAGGTCAATGCATAGTGTAATAGTCAAAAAATATTGTCAGTTTTCATAATGTTATTATTAAATCAAAGAATCAAAATAATTAAAATTATAATTTACCATTTAAATAGTCTACTACATTATAATAGCATTTATTGATCAACAAGATCTTAAGCTCTGTCTTAAAAGTTGATAAGTTGTCCATACCTTTTAGTTTTTTGGGCAGTTTATTAAATATTTTTGGAGCCATATGATATATGCTTTTATGAGCGACCTGTCTACAGGTTGCTCATCACACTCAGAGCAGTGTGATGAGCATTGTGGATTTAAATTTCCCGATTAAGCAGGACACAGTGAGGTTTTATTGTTGCATAATATAGAAAATTATATATAATTATTTCTAGGTAGAGATAGATATTTGGATATGAGTAGGCAGGAGCACTACCAACTAGGCTACGGTGACCGTCAAATATCATAGCTATGTAAAAAAGTCATTAATAATGATTTCTTCCAGACAACTCTAATACTAAAATATGATTTAGTGAGTACTCAAGCGGTTAATACATATATGATTTAGCATGTATTAATTTCAATGAATACTTGCTAAATCATATACCTATGTATTAACCACTTATCCAGATATATTCAGAAACGGACCGAATGAACACAGCTGTACTCAGTCTAGTTATAAACAACTTTAGTAAAAAATTGGTTAAGTGACTATAGTTATAGCAACAACTTATTTTCATACTGAGCTCTATTTAATTACACAAATAACATACTTACACAAACACAACAATTGAAAGTGATATGTAAAAATACTTACATTATTTTATCAATTGTAAGTCTTAACTTATTCCATTATTAAAATAGTTTTAATAATAGAATAAGTTCATATTGGCATCAAGTACATGGGTAGGCTTTAGCAACCAAACATGTGATCCCACATACGCACGTGATGTGTGTGCGTGTTTGTGTATGTGCGTGCGTACGTGTGTGCGTTCGTGCTGGAGAGCGTGCTTGCGTGTCTGTGTGTCTGTCATGTTTGTTGCATGCACTTGTTTTTCTATTTCACTGTACCTAGTATCACTATTTAGTGATGTAGCTATAAATAAGCTTACAAAGTTCTTAAGGTATCTGACTCACAAAACATTTGGGCAAATAGAGAATTCTTATTTCTATTTTTAATTGATGTGTCTGACAGGGACTGTGTTTGATCTAATGATTAAGTTCTTTCTGTGAACACCTGTAAAGCAGAATGATTACAATGTAAAGGTTGAAGTTAGATATATAGCTGTGCTTTTCTTTTTCTACAGGCAGTAAACTTATTAGTAGGTAATCACTCTTATTTGCTACACCCACTAATATAACTCCATCTCAAATTTTAAATGTATTGATTTGAGGACAAAGTATAGATCTAGATAACCAAGTTTCACAATTATATGTTTCTATGCATTCTGACTACAGTTTAATATTATTAAAAGAATAACATATGTTTGTGTCTCTATAATTTAATTATAAAATTATCTATAATTCAGCCCTATTATTAAATCTGAGCTGTCAAAATTAAAATTTTAAATCAATTTGCTTTTTAGATTTCATGTTTCTTAAAACCAAGGAGAATGGTAATAACCTAAGTAGAATCCGTTATTTGTATGTTTGTTCCCTGTGGATACCGAAATATCTGGAGCAATTTTCATGAATTTTCAGAGTTGCATATTAGCCCACAGAGTCAATCTTTAGAGTTTGGTAGCAATAGGATTAATAGAATTGTTTTTTTGTTTATTGGTCACTCCGTGTTATATTTTTCCCACAATTGCTGGGACAGCTAATTATACTAAGTATATTAAGGTTAACTTAAAGATTGTATCTTAATTCCAGGTAGCCATGACTCCATGACGTACGGTATAACACCGTCTAGCACAGTAGCACCGGATGCAGAACCCATCCTTCACCGACTGTACCCCTTATTCCGAGGTACGATCTTACGATGGACCATAACGCAGGCCAGTGACACTTGGCACCAACTTCTCATTGGCATTAGGTACCTTTGAAGTAACAATTAGCACATTTCAATATGCACGTATTAATAGGTAATGAAAACTGGTACTGTGGGTTCATATATACTTCTATCTCTCGTACTGTACAGTCTGATTTCTTCCAGAACAGTTTACATCCATACTCACAAACTTTCAAATTTATAACTTGAGAGAACCAAGGAAAAACTCAAAATAGTGGAGGAAAACCAAGGACTGAAATCTGAACAAATTATAGGATTAGGACCCGTGTCCACAGTAAATAAAAATGTGTACAAATCGCGAATGTTTAAAAATATTAAATTATAGGAGGTTTCCTATCATTGGTTCAGATTTCAGGTTGTGACGTATGAAAGAAAATTGTTATGCTCCCACATTTTTGTGTTGGTTGTTGGTTCTATACATTATTCAGTTAAGGCAAATTAAGCTTTGTATATTCTTCATTTGGACATAAAGTTCCATGATTGAGGTATACAGCACCATGTATCGCCTATATCAGTTTTCATTACACTGTATTTAACTCAAACACTTATAGCAAAAATACTAACAAAATGCAATCCATATTTAAGTTAATACTTAATATTTTTTACTAAACTATTAATCCTATTTTTGACAAAATTTTTTACAGGGATCTCTGACACATAGCGTATGTCAGTCCTCAACAATTGTACTTTAACAAAACGTGAGCTATGAATTTGATCTAACCCTTTGTATCATCGCTATTTGATTGGAATAGATTATTATGGAACATTCCCACATCAGTTTTGTTCAAAACCGTTTAATCTTATGTAAAGAAACTACTTATAGCTATACACCTAAAATCAACCTTTAAAATATAGTCTACATATTAAAATACTGTATTCAAGGAGCTCATAGCCAGATGCTCTCACTGGTGCATAAGTGATCAGCGAGGTCAAGCAAACAGTCTCGCGGTCAGTCCATTGATGGGGGCATCCATCAATGTACTGATTTAATCGGAGGGCACGTTAAGCTGTCGGTCCCGGTTGTAGCCATTAGGCAGAGGCCTCCTGGGCGGCTTGAACAACTCTGACACACTAGGGTAACCACCGCCCATACGATAAGTAAGTCGCTTTCTGCGCTTGAAAAGCCAGCGCAGCGGCTTTACCTCGCCGAATGGCAAGGCCTATAAAGTAAACCTGGCAGGACCCTGTGCTTCTGGGGCTTGGTGTCATCCCATACAGAAGAAACATGTACCCTTCACTACAGCACCACTCTGAACTAATTTGTAGGCGGGAGAGTGCCAGTGTATGTTCACAGGTTGCTTCTCCATCCAGCTGTCTCCCACGAATCCAAGGTCATGCCATCAGACCTCTTGAGAGCGTGACAAGAAATACTGTTAAGCGATGACGTGCAGCAACTGAGAATGTTATATTATCCAATTATAATTCCTAAAGTGTGTCCATTTCTTTGTTTGTTTAACTATTAAACCGAGTTACCTGAAATTTCGAATGAAGGTAGATTTTAGCTCGGAGTATGTTAATGGGTGGTATATATACCGGAAAATAGTTCAGTTTTTGCACGAGCTAAACTGTTGGCGGAAGCCAGTTTATTAGTAAATCCTACAATATTTGCACGGTTCCTACTTGCGTTCTCTTAATTATTGCTTTTTGTTTTTGCGGTGTGCATAGCGTGCTGCTGTCAGAATTCGGTTACAATGGCCCATGTCAATACACACCAACTACGCAGGACAGAACTTATTATAGTTCAGGCGTGAGTGTGCATACACAGGTGCAATGTCTATTCCCTCTCATAAATCGATGGGACAGTTATCAGAAGCGACCAGAATGAGATCCAATGAGGTATCTTGTCAGAAAAATCCCAAGGATATATTATCCTATACATTATTCACACACGGCCATCTGATCCCAAACTAAGCAGAGCTTGTACCATGGAAACCAGATAACCATTATATTTCATATACTACTTTTCTTTTGAAAATACATACTTTCATAGATATTTACACCGACTCAGGACAAACAGACATGTTCTTGCACACAAATATCTGTCCTGGGTGGGAATCAGCGAGTATCTACTAACCACGCCAACCCTTGTATGTATGTTACGTAATTTCTCTGTTGTGACCAGGGCCTCTACCGGCTAAGTCGCCGATTATCGATTTCTTAAATGGCTTTCAAATAAATAGAGGATAAAAATGACTTAATCAATCGTTAAATCGGCTTCAACGTTGACAATCGATTCCGGACCATTTATGAGGTCACATGTACTCATGGAAGCCGATTTAACGATTGATTAAGTCATTTTTAACCTTTATTTTATTTGAACGCCATTTAAGAAATCGATGTTCGGCGACTAAGCCGATAGAGCCCCTGTTATAGATTCTTTTTATGGATAGGGTAGTCCTTTGGGAATATTCCTATAGAAATGTTGTTCCAAATTCCAATGGGTTGAATATAAGAAAAGTTGAATTCAGATTAAGTTTTAACTGTAATTATATTATTTTCCAGATATTTCGACCTAAGACTGGCCACTAAGCCAAATGATGAAAATTTCTATTTTACACACGGCTTGTACGCTGATGAAATCTCAGGGGCATTGACCAGCGTGAAGGAGTTCGTGGACTCACATCCAGGAGAGGTATATTTTTTTAACTAGTAACAATCTTTATTTCAATAAAAAGTACAGACGCCAGCATTTCAAGCTACCCCAATCTGTCAAATTTCCCTAATTGAAAGTTGACGGATTGGGGTAGCTGGATATGCTGGTGTCTGTACATCAGGAACTTACTTTACTTCATATAAAAACAACCGAAACCAGGAAAAGCACCCCACTCCCGTGCTAGGAATTAACATAATTATGTTACGGGTAGTGAACAGGTTGCTTTGGCAGCGTGGTTGAGGGTGGTATAGTAATAGCAACTATGAATCTCTTGTTACAGTGTTCTCCATGCCACACCAATTTTAGAGTTAACAGCTTTCTGCCTAGAGTATTCAATGAATTTAACAAGTTAAATGGTTACAGTCGTTTTGATTTTATTGATTTATTGACGATCACCGTAGCCTAGTTGGTAGTGCTCCTGCCTACGAAGCTGGTGGTCCTGGGTTCGAATCCCGGTAAGTGCAAATATTTGTGTGATGAGCACGAATATTTGTTTCTGAGTCATGGATGTTTTCTATGTATTTAAGTATTTATCTATCTATTTAAGTATGTATATCGTCGCCTGGTACCCATAGTACAAGCTTTGCTTAGTTTGGGGCTAGGAAGATCTGTGTGACACTGTCCCTAGATATTATTATAGATATTATTATTTAATACTAGCTAATATACTACCAGATCCAAATTAACTAGATATTTCATTGATAATGTATAAATCTTTGTATAGTACTATTGTCACAATCTTTTAAAACCATTTGTAGAATAGTCATTACTGTAATTAATTAAGTAGACCGGAGATGCCTCCATTTAGTTAACTAGTTGTGGAAGCTTGTTATTGGCATTTATTTATCGAAATTTGTAACCAATTGTATGTAGCTGTTAGCTTCCCAAATAAAATAAAATATGAATATCTGTGTCCCTAAAACTAGGCAAGCCTATTCTTTTACGGATTTGCATTTATGTAGCCTACTCCTAAGTGAGTGGATGAGTTCTATATTGTGACATAAGGCTAGCTACTATGCCAAATGATGACAATTTCATTTTTAACTCGGTTTTATTTGCTTACGAGTTAACAGTAGCATTGACCAGGGTCAAGAAGTTCATAGGCTTACAATCAGGAGAGGTGTATTTTATTATAGCCTACTCCTAAGTGAGTGGAGGAGTTGTATATTTTGACCAAAGGCTTAACACCATGTATGTTTCGCCGGACCGTCTCAACTGGGTCGTGTTGAAACCGGTAGTAGATGAACCCACTGAGTTTGTTTCGCTGGGTCTTCTCAGTTGGGGCGCATTGGATCCGGTGGTAGCATTAAAGCGCGACCGTCGTTATTAACACAAGGTCCGTCATAATAATAATACCTTTAATATAGACACAACCATTGACAATATGTAGTAAAAATATTAGACTTAAACTAGATAATTAAACATAATCTCTTGACAATAACTTGATACGAGCTAGCTAAATATCATTTCTGTAATAAAATAATGTTTATAAATGTTTTCATACAAGATGTACCTAAATATCTATGTTACTAGAAATTATATCTAATGTATACAACTATATTACTACAAACATGTTCTGACTATTTTCAAGCGCTTTTTTAAAGTCTACGTGAATAAAAACCTTTTTTATTTATTTATTTTATTTATTTACCAAGCCAAATGATGACAATTTTTTTTTAATATGTTTATTCACTGTCGAGATGTCAGGAGTATATTTTTATAGCTATACCAAAGATGCCTATAGCCTACTCAAAAAGTTAGTTGTATATTTTGACATAGGGCTAGCTAGCTACTTAAAATGATGACAAATTGAATGAATTTTTGCTATTGAGATCATAGGAGCATTAGCATTATATTATATAATGTTTATAATAGAGATTGAAATATCCTACTCCTAAGTGAATGGACGACTTGTTTATTTTGACCTAAGGTTAACCACAAAATGAAATGTTAAAAATATATTTTTCACTCGGTTTATTCGCTGGCGGCACATCTTATCAAATTCGGCACATCTTAGGAGCATTGGCCAGTGTCAAAAAGGTCAAGACTCTTTCTACTCCTAAACGAGTACTCTGTCCGACTCACAGTGTGTCCCGTGGATATTCGACTCGGGATTATAAATCGGTTATTACATATAAGTTGAAGTAATAATGATAAGTTATTGACCTGGGTGGGAGTTTGATCGCTAGAGCTCATCGGAGAGGTCGAAAGATTTCTGTGTGATGCCAGGGCGCAACTGTTCAGGCTACGGTGACCGCTTACTATCAATTGTGTTGAGAAAATTATAAACATACTCATGGGTGGGAGTAGGGTTGCTAGAGGTCTCTGGAGAGGCTGAAAGATTTCTACGAAATGCCAGAGACCAAGCCTTCAGGTTACGGTGGCCGCTTGATATCAATTGTATTGAGAAAAGTGTAATAAGAAATTATCTACTACATATTATGATTCAAAACCATCTATTATAACTTATGATATTTTTACTCAAACACAACATATCAATGTTTTGTTCAAATCACTTGTTATAAAAACACGTAGGAAAAGAAATACGAGGTTATTACGTATTATATAATATTGAATCAACTGATTCCTGCAAGCCCTACTTCAAAGAGCTAAATATATTACCACTTCCATGCATGTATATCTATGAATGTGCCATCTTCGCGAAATCAAATATTGATCTTTTTAACTTTTGTGATCGAGCTAGACATAGAAACAAAATGACGCGTGTACACCACAAAACAGCATTGTTTCATAAAAGTGTTTTTGATCTGATTCCTGATATATATAATAAAATACCCAAGACCATTAGAGATATAAGAGACATAAAAAAATATAAAAACACATTATATACCTTTTTAATTGGAAAATGTTACTATAGTATAAGTGAATATTTTAATGATAATAATATGTAGACTAAATAATTTTATTATTATTGTATGCCAGTACGGCGGGTCATAGCTGAACATTAATATTATTGTATAATAACACCCTACTACCTATGTACCACAATAAAAAAAATTGACTTTGACTATCATCAGCCTCATAACATCCACTGCTGGATATAGGCTTCCCCAAAGGATTCTATAACGTTTCCAGTTGGAGGGGTTTACCGTAGTTACCGAATTTGGCATGCGAGTTGGCGACCGCAATTAGGTTTATCTATAGTACACAGGTGGCGCTGCTGCCCGACTACCTGGTGCATCCTAGGTAGCTGGCATTTTTCTTGATTTGAGCTCAGCCTTTGATACAATTGACCACAATTTACTCATTGCAAAATTGGAACATTATGGTGTGAGAGGCAAAACTTTACAACTTTTCTCGTCATATTTAAGGAACAGGAAAATGTATGTGGATATTAGTCATATGCAAGCGAATAGTAGTAGCAATTGCAATAAATCTTCGTTGCAGGATATAGTGGCGGGGGTACCCCAAGGATCGATTTTGGGGCCTATTTTGTTTATATTATTTACAAATGATTTAATTAATTACATTAATTCAATATTTCCCGATACACAGCTGACAGTTTTTGCAGATGACACTAATGCAATAGTTGAAGCCAATGACATACAGGAGCTTTCCGCTAAGGTTAACGCGGTGTTGAAAGTTTTTAATTCTTGGTTTGAAAGTAACAAGCTCATAATTAACACAGACAAAACCAAAATAATATTATTTAGGACAACTGCTCGTAATAAAGAAAATATGACGATCGCACTTAATGAATTTAAAATTGACATAGTTAATGAGGTAAAGTTTCTAGGGGTATACATTGACAAATATTTAAATTGGAAAAGGGAATTGCAAGCCATTGATGCTTATATTTCCTCAGCGTGTTATGTCTTACGCAGTCTTAGGGATGAAATAGACATAAAACACTTTAAAATGGTATACTATGCTCTAATAGAATCAAGGTTGAGATATAGTGTTCAGTTCTGGGGGAATAGTTTTAAATATAATTGTCAGAGAGCCTTTGTACTCCAAAAGAGAGCCATACGAACCATGGTCCGGATTTCACAAGTAGAGAGCTGTCGGCCACACTTTAAAAATTTAAATATTCTTACTGTGCCCAGCCTCTATATTTTGGTACTGTTGCTGAATTTTAAGAAATTCCTGCATACCTATGAAACGGATGAGGAGAGACAGTTGAGAGAAAGTACGCGCAGGAAAGATTTTAAAAACAAAATAGAACCAAAGCTCAATATTGTTCAACATAGTCCTCAATATCAAGCAGTTCGGATTTTTAACAGGTTGCCACTGGACATAAAAACCATAATTTACAAGAGCTCATTTAAGTCGACACTCAAGGCGTTCCTATTGGAGAAATGTCTGTACTCGCTAGATGATGACATATCCACGCTTTAAATTTGATTTTGGTAATTGTGTAATAAAAAATATGAAATGGTTTGTAATGTAATCGAATTCTTAATTGTATTGAATATTTAAATTGTATTGGGAAAATGATTGTATTGGGAAAATTATTGTATAATGAATGTATTAGTTTTATAATTTTAATGAATGTGATTTTATTTATTTATTTATTTAGATTAAGAGTTCAAACACAATGTAATTGTTCATGAATAAATTGAATTGAATTGAATTGAAATTGAATTGAATCCCTTAGTCACCTTTTACGACACCCACGGGATAGTATGGGGTTGCCCTGATATTCTTTATTCGCCGTAAACCACATGGCTAATTATGTATAGACCCGTTTAGCACATATCCGAGCAACTTACCCGTGCTCCCGGACCTCCCGGCGCAAAGTGAACCCCACGGCAGGTTGGCGAAACGATTCTGACATACCCGGGTGGGTATGTCGGAATCGCTTTTTCTGGGCCTATTCACCCTGCCTTCGGAAAAAAGCCGATGGCATTGATGATTTCAGTATATAGTCCGATTAAGGAATGGCTCAAAGGAGGTTATAGAGTGCGTGAGCGGGAACCTAAGTGATTTTTAGGGTTCCGTAGCCAAATGGCAAAAAACGGAACCTTTATAGATTCGTCATGTCTGTCTGTCTGTCTGTCCGTCCGTCCGTATGACACAGCCACTTTTTTCCGAAACTATAAGAGCTGTACTACTGAAACTTGGTTAGTAGATGTATTCTGTGAACCGCATTAAGATTTATACACAAAAATAGAAAAAGAACAATTATATTGGGGGGTCGCCATACATAGAACTGAAACTCAATTTTTTTTTATCGTACCCATATATGTGGGGTGTCTATGGATAGGTAATAAAAATTATATTGAGGTTCCTAATATCATTTTTTTCTAAACTGAATAGTTTGCGCGAGAGACACTTCCAAAGTGGTAAAATGGGTGTCCCGCCCCTCTAACTTCTAAAATAAGAGAATGATAAAACTAAAAAAAATATATGATGTATTACCATGTAAACTAACAACGAAAATTGGTTTGAACGAGATCTAGCAAGTAGTTTTGTTTCAATACGTCATAAACCGCAATTTGCATTCATTTAATCAACTGAAATACTTGCTGCTATGGAACCCTTCATGTGCGAGTCCGACTCGCACTTGGCCGGTTTTTTCAGAATAGTTTCTAGTTTTGTGACTCACTTGGTAGTGAACTTTCTGATTATTGCCTTTCTGTATATAGTTACCAAAAAGAGTGGGAGAGGCAGACAACCAACTACCTGGGTGTCAAATATATTATAAAAACATATTTTATTTTAAAAGTGAATTGTACCGAAAGATTAAGAAAGCCAACCCCGCGTAACGATGAGGCGGAACAACAATACATTCAGTCAAAAGTATCGGGAATGGATGATTTGTTTATGGTTCCAAATTCAAATTTTTGGTTTTGTTGTTGTTGTTAGATTGGCTCAACTGTTTTCCATTTTGGCGCGGGGTTTGAGTTGCATCTGTTATTTATATTAAATACAGTGCTGGTTTTAGTAATATCATATATAGTGTGATAGTGTGTATTGCGAATTTCATAATGGACAAAAATATCGAACAAAGAGTTTGTCTTAAAATTTGCATCGCTAATGGAATTCCGTGTTCGGAGTCACTGAAAATGTTACAGAAGGCTTACGGTGAATCGACTTTATCAAAAACTCGTGCTTATGAGTGGTTCAAAGCGTTCAAAAGCGGTCGAGATGTGATGAAAGATTTGCCTCGCTCTGGTAGGCCATCAACGTCTGCAACTCAAGTTAACATCGCAAAAGTGAAGGAAATAGTGACTGAAAATCCTCATTCAACTCTGAGAGGGATAGCCGCCGAACTTTCTGTATCTCACGAGTCGATTCGTACCATTTTAACTAATCATTTGGGTATGAAACATGTTGCCGCTCGGCTAGTCCCAAAAGATCTGAATTTTCTCCAAAAACTCAATCGCATGAAAGTCGCTGAGGACATGGTAGAACGAGTCAATTCCGACCCAACATTCATGAAACGCATTGTTACTGGTGACGAGACGTGGGTTTACGAGTTTGACATGCAAATTAGTCAACAAGCTTCGGAGTGGCGCCTTCCAACTGAACCGAAACCGAAAAAACCACGCCAAAGTCGATCAAAAGTCAGTCATGTTGACTGTTTTCTTTGACTATCGCGGTGTTGTGCACTCTGAATTCTTACCGGAAGGTCGAACGGTAAATAAAGAGTATTATTTGAGCGTTATGCGGCGTTTAAGAGTGCAAATTCGACGAAAAAGGCCAGATTTGTGGAAAGAAAATTCTTGGATTTTGCCACGATAATGCTCCTTCGCACATGGCCATCATTGTGAACGAATTTTTGACCAAACACTCAACAAATACCATCCAGCAACCACCATATTCACCAGATATGGCTCCAGCTGACTTCTTTCTTTTTCCTAAACTCAAATTACCACTTCGTGGTACCCGTTTTCAATCGGTAGAAGACGGAATCGGTAAAGAAGAATTCGCGGCGAGAACATAACTCAATTCCGAAAGCAGCGTTTAAAAAATGTTTTGATGAATAGATTATTCGTTGGCGTAAGTGTATCGTTTCTGAAGGAGCATACTTTGAAGGTGATAAAATAAATTTGGATGAATAACACACATTTTGTATATTATTGATCTTTTCCCGGTACTTTCTTGACAGAGTCAGAATCAGAATTATTTATTTGCTAGAAAATGGTAATATTGGTGTTACATAATTATGCTCTACATATTCTGTCATCAATATATGACGTGCAAATTTTAATACATACTTAATAATAAAATAATATTTGTTAATTGGAATTAAATTAAATTGTTATTAATACTATGTCAACTTATCTTCTAGGTTATCTTTTAATTTGTAATAATTTTTAATACATAACATGTCAGTCAATTGTTTTTTAAATTTTGGTAATGGCAATTCTTTTAAACATTTAGGCAGATGATTGTATATTATTATGGACATGCAGTAGACATTTCTTTTAAAAAGCTCCAACCGTATTTGCGGTAAGCGCAATCTCTCTCTGTGTCTTGTACGACTACCTTCCATATCACCCATGGTCTCAAATAATTCTGAGTGCCTTTTCACAAAGAGGCATATTTCCAAAATATATATATACAGGGTAATGTTAGTATTTTAAGGTCTTGAAAGAGTGGCTTACAACTTTCAAGAAAATCTGCTCCTGTTATTGCTCGGATGCATTTTTTTTGAGCTTTAAACACCTGGTCAACATCGACTGAGTTGCCCCATATAATAATTCCATATCGCAGTATGGACGATACATAAGCGTGGTAAGTCATCACGGCACTTTCTCGGTTAACTGTTTGTCGAATTCTTTTTAAAACATATATATAACGATCTATTTTGTTGACTATTTTCTGGACATGTGGTTTCCAGCTACAATATTTATCAACTGTAATACCCAAAAATACACATTCAGATACATTAGCTATGTTTGTATTTGTAAAGTTTATGTCAAGGTTAGTACTGTTAGATTGGTACGTTTGAAATTGAATGATGTTAGTTTTTGTTACATTAATTTTGTGGTTATGTTTGGTCAACCAGTCAGAAGCATCTTGAAACGATGAATAAATTTCTTTTTCTAATGTATCCTTGTTGTCACTTTTAATTATCAATGTTGTATCGTCGGCAAAAAGGATACAGTCATTATTAATTGCATCAGGGAGGTCGTTAATATATAGTAAAAAAAGTAAAGGTGCTAATATACTCCCTTGTGGTGTTCCGTATTTGTTGTGTTTGTAGTTAGATTTAAATGTTTTTAACTCTTTTTGACATAATTTCGTAATTTCGACGCATTGCAAACGGTTTTCAAGGAAACTTTCGATCCAGGTATTAGCATTCCCGCGTATTCCGTAGTCATAAAGTTTAGATAAAAGTGTTTTATGACAAACAAAATGGAATGCTTTTGTCATATCTAGGAAAATGCATCCTACCGTCAATTTATGGTTAAGGCTTTCAGTTATATGTTTAACTAATGAGAAGCATGCTAATGAGGTAGAACTATCCTTTCTAAACCCGTATTGTTCCTGTTTGAATATTTTGCAAGACATTAAAAATGATTCTATCTTATTGTACATAATTTTTTCTAATACTTTTGATAGTATGGGCGTAAGAGTTATGGGGCGGTAGTTCCCCATTTCTGTTTTTAGCCCTTTTTTATACAATGGCTTTATGACAGACATTTTTAGACGTTCTGGAAAAACTCCTTCTGTAAGTGATAGATTTATGATATAACTAAGGGGAGCTCCCAGGTCACTTGCGCATTTTTTCAGTATTGTGGTGTTTAGGTCATCGTAACCGGTAGAGTGCGTGTTTTTTAGGTTTAAAATTGTTTTAAAGACGTCTGTTTTATCTACAGGTGTAAGAAATATGCTTTTTGGATTGTAGTGGATTTTAGTTTTAGAATATTGATTATTTTTATAGTCAGTCGAGTTAGTTAGTGATATGTAATAGTCATTAAATAGGTTACATATTTGGATTGGATTATCATATGTTTTAGTATCTATTTTTATATATTCGATGTCATTTTTATTATTTGTATTATTCACATTGTCATTAATTATTTTCCAGGCTGCTTTACATTTATTTCTTGAATTTTGAAGGTGTCGTTGGCAATTTATTATTTGCGCTTTGTAAATACACTTTTTAAGGATACGGGAGAGTAGTAAGTAGTTTTAGAGAAAATCGGATATATATTTTTTAAGACAGAAAATCATACAAATAAAAATGCATCACCTAAATATTTGTACGCTTATAACTTCCAAACGACTGCACCAAATTGGATAAATCATTTTTTTATTAGTTCGTTATTGCCAGGAGAAAAGTTTGTATGTAATAAAAAATCCCAAAAATGATATAGAAAATATTTAAAAATATCAGATACTTAAGTGAGTGTGCAAATGAGACAGAACACTGTGAGTCTTTCTGGTCGTTGTATCTTTAGCACTATTATTTGTTTTCTCTCCGGAAGCAAAACACGAAAAATGTTCTACTTCACAATGCATTAAAATAATTATTAAAATATTAGACAGTATTCACGGGAAAAAAATGGCGGTACGAAGTTCGCCAGGAGAGCTAGTTATAAATAAATTAAATATTCTTCAGGTGGTAATTCTGGACTGTCAACATTTCTACGGGTTCACCCGAGAAGACCACCAGCGATTGATGAAATATCTCCTGAATCTCTACGGGCCGCGGCTGGTGCCCAGACACGTCGATGAGAAATCTATAACACTTCGATCCCTGGAGAGGTTAAATATGAAGGTAAAGTATTACAATACTCATACCCGAATTTCAACTAGGGGGGCCAACCTCAATTACGCAGGATATCCCACTAATATTATAAAGGCGAAAGTTTGTGAGTATGATGTTTGTTATTCTTTCACGCAAAAACTACCGAATGGATTTTGATGAAACTTTGTAGTAATATAGCTTATATCCTACTAATATTATATAGGCGAAAGTTTGTGAGTATGGATGTATGGATGTTTGTTACCCTTTCACGCAACTACCGAACGGATTTTTATGCAACTATGTAGTAATATAGCTTATATATATATCCGAATGACATTCAGGCTATAATTTATAAATTTTAAAACGGGTAAACCCGGGTTGCACTACTAGTTTATTATACTGTAGAAGCATATGCGCAAAAATTGGTGCACTGTCTATGTCTTCATTGTCATCCTATCTCTCCGACACATCACCACACGTTGAAAACGTTGCCGCTTCTACAGCAAACTTCCGCAAATCAGAAAACTGTCAATCAATAAATTTAAAACTAAACTTAAAGCCAAATTATGGAGCAAGGAATAATTAATGAAAAGTTTCCGACTATGTTATTGATAAAACTGCTAGGAAATGAGTAGATTTAATTCAACGCTTTTAGATAAATAGATTTTAAGTTGAAAAGTTAAGTTAAGTAAAAAAAAGGATTCCTACTGAGTTTATTGGCAGTGTTTCCTTAGCTTTGTGTTGTTAGCTGCCACGTCAAGCACTGTACGGTAGGGAAAAAATGTGAAATACAAAAAGAACTTTTAAATATTACCGAAATATATATGACTATGTGACACCATACCTTGTGATACCATGGTCCATACAGATTATAAAAATCTGACATTTAAGTTTTTATTTCCAGGTTATCATAGTGTACCGCAACGAATCAGTATACGCAACCAGCGAATTCTGGCAACCACAGATGTTGCCATCCCCCTGGCCACAGCGGGATTCTGTCTCCGGTCTGCTATCCTTCTTCGACAACGTGAGGAGGAATCCCAACACCGGGTTCGTGCACCAAGCCGTGCTCACACCGACACCTGCCTTCATTGTGCTCAGGTAAACTGATCTTCAAACACTCCTGACGTAAACTGGCCTGTGGCGTGGTTGGTGAATGGTTGCTTTGTACGCCGCAGGTCGTGGGTTCGATTTCAGGACAGATATTTGTGTGCATAAACATGTCTGTTTGTCCTGGGTCTGAGTGTAATTATCTATATAACTATGTATATACAAAAGAAAATTAGTATATGTAGTACTAGCTGTGCCCCGTGGTTTTACCCGCGTTAAATTTTATAAATTATCACAGCTCCTCCCCGGTAGGTGATAGCGTGGTAATATATAGCCTATATGTTGGCCCGACCTCTTAGTAATATTCATGCAAAATTTGAAGTAAATGCATGCAATAATTTTTGAGTTTAGCCCGGACATACATACAGACAAACAGACACACAGACAACAATTCTAAAAACTATATTTTTGGCTTCGATATCGATTGCAGATCACGCCCCTGGAAACCTTTTAAAAAAAATTTCAATGTACAGTTTTGACTTTCCTACTATTTTATTATATGTATAGATATCGGTTATCTGGTTTCCATAGTACAAGCTCTGCTTAGTTTGGGATCAGATGAGCGTGTCTGAATAATGTCCTAAGATATCACACTAATATTATAAAGGCGAAAGTTTGTGAGTGTGTATGTTTGTTACTTCTTAACGTCTAAACAGCTAGAGCGATTTATAAAAATTTGGTATCGAGTTAGCTGACGCCCTGGATTAACTCATAGGCTATAATTTATTAAGTTTAACGCGGGTAAAACCGCGGGGCATAGTTAGCACCTAATATACCTAAAATAAAAGTCTACTATTTATCACGGGGAGTGTTAAGAGGAATTGTTCGAGCTTATACCTGCCGCCCCATTCCGCCACAGACCCTCTCGCCAAAAGTGGAAATTTCATCCTTATCACTTGGATGAATGGTCATCTACCACTGTGCATTTCACAAGAAACTTTTTACCGCGCACTACTGCTCTGTGGAATCAATTAATTGCGGAGGTATTTCCGATCCGGTATGACATGGGAACCTTCAAGAACCGAGTCTATTCTTTTCTTAAAGGCCGGCAACGCACTCGCGGCTCCTCAGGTGTTGCGAGTGTCCATGGGCGGCGGTGATCACTTACCATCAGGTGACCCACTTGCTCGTTTGCCATTCTATTATAAAAAAAAAATCGAAACATTGAGATGAGTTTCAGAAATCGTTAACGAGGGCGACACTTTTCTCCCATTTTGTAAACTTTACTTTTTGAGTCACTGGCCACCAGAATTCGTTATTCTATAAAAGCTGAAAATTTCTCAAGGCATGGCCTTAGTAGGAACGATAGCTTATTCAAGCAGATGTATCGTTCTCGCTGGCTGAGAGTACGACCGTAACCACTATCACCAACCCTTAAATTGGATTCATATCGATGGAATGCCCCCTTCCGATCTACAATCGGACGAGCGTCCCACGTCTTCGCATAGTAACGTAGAGCGATAGCTTTACAAAATTCATTTATAGTTTAATTGTTAGAGAGCTTAAGCGCCGACTAGCCTCTATTGTCTGTTGAAGCAGTGAAAGTAGTGAAACCCTCCTAGGCAAACTGTAAAATTAAGACAATATGGTGGTTTTGGCAGGTTACAGGTAACAACAAGTGCGCAATACCTTACTAATATTATTAATGCGAAAGTTTGTGAGGATGGATGGATGGATAATTGTTACTTTTTCACGCAAAAACAATGGAACGGATTTTGATGAAACTTCATAGTAGTCAAAGTCAAAAATTATTTATTGCGTAAAAAAATTACATTTATGTGGAATCGTCATTTTTTACCCTACCGTGCTGTGCAACACTCTGGCTCAGAACAACTCAATCCATAGTGGTATGCCGATTTGATTATTTGACTAATCGAATTGGTTATTCGATTAGTTAATTTGAACAAAATCAATTGATTATCGATAAAATTAGTTCATCAGTTGATTTTGTTCGATTACAAATCTGAAATTAAAAAATCCTCATATTTTCTAATATCAAGATTATAAGAATGTGTATTTTTCTACTACTTCATAGTAATTATAGCTTATACATCCAAATAACACATAGACTATAATTTATAAAGCTTAGCACGTGTGAAAGTGCGAGGCATAGCCTAAGCGTAGCCTGTATTAACCTAAAGTTGTTACAGTATACAGTCCAATTTTGTATACTTTCTGTTTTGCAGATGGGTTTACAGTTTACGGACCAAATGTGCCCTACCAGTTGTGAAAGAAGTACTTCCTAAACTGGCAGAGTTCTCTCCGGGCCCGCCTCAAATCGGGAAAGACGGGAACCAAACCCGCGTCCCCCTCAACGTTGTTATAGCAGACTTCGTAGACATGGACAACGCCATATTCCCAAGAACAATCATAGATCTGAATAACAAACTGCTCACAAATACCCACACCGTATACCATAATGGGTAAGAATTTAAGAAAGCTTTAATTGTGTATATCTCTAATGTATGTTTCAAACTGAATTCTCAATAATTTACAAATGTACCTGATTTTATCATTTTGTACTAGTAGCCAGAAAATTTGTACTTGACACTCACTGATGGGATCCTCCCATATGTATATGTTCTTCAAAGTCCTTAAAATCGCAGCAACATCAGACTGCAGTGTGATGTAGTGGCTAAGACAGTCGCATCACCGCTTCGTGCCGCGGGTCCGAGTCCCGCGGCAGGCAACTATTTGTGTTATCACTGTTTATGGGTCACACAAACACTGTCATAAGGTGGTGTTCTGAGTCGGGTTGTAATTTTTGACCGTTTATTATATGTTGGTAAAGTACCCCGCGATACGGATTAGATTCCCTAGTGTTCTCTTTTTAAACAATACAAAAAAAGACAGTTTTACTATGACATGGAAAGGAAACTATCTTATTATGACATTTACACTCTAGATTATAAGTAATATTATTGCATGCCTGATACGGGACTTTGTTTTATCTCTGATATGGAGAAATGCATAACATCTATAATTTGTACATGTGTCAATGTCTTATTGCTTATCCATTTAGAGTGAATAAATCGACACTTCAATATCATTTTTTGGTAAATATATCTAATATGTCTTAAAAATTGTAAAAAATCATTAATTAGAGTGAAAGGGTAAAATAATTGGAATTGTTATATTTTTTTGAGTTTTAACACTTAAAAACACCGCATTATTTCAAAAACGCACATAAATTTTCTAACTTGTGATCACGACTAAATTGAACTGGCAGCCGAGCTATGCATGGATTTTATATCGAGGGCTCCGAAAGAACTATTGAGTGTCACGTATAAACTTGCTAGGCTTTAAGGATTCTATTAATAAGACTGTCAAAACGTTATATTTATATGTGTTGCCATCTCACTCATACAGCTAATATTAAAGGAAGAGATAAGATACAAATAAACATAGCGTCTCCACAGTTCCATACTCATTTGGAACGCTCATGTAATACAGTTTCTGTGATAATAAGCGAATCCTATTTTATAGTTTGCGTATTTTTACTATATTTTATATTGAAATGCCGTCAAAGTGCCTTGAATAAAATATCATTTATTCCATAAATTAAATTGTTTCAATTTTACGACACATTTTTGTTGGTTATTGATTACATAGTCTTGCCGAAAACTTTGTTACAAAATTCATCTAGCTGTATTTTTTCACACAAATCTTTGAAAGACCATTTCTTTTGTTCCGTTACTATAATGTCACTGGTGTCTAGAGCCGAGAATAATTTATCTGATAGTTCATCAGAGATTTCGATAATTCGACATATTTTATCCAACCGTGTTAAGTCTTCTACAGAACTAGATAGATCCCCTATTTGGAGGATTTGGGATTTCTTCTCGTTAATTTCGAAGGAATTGTTAGAGTCGCTTGCACTGGTACTGTCAAGTTTGTCAAATAGATCTTGTTTAGTTCTTGTTACATATCTGTTGCTGATGGTAGTCACGGTGTTTTCAGGAGTGTCGTTTTGGTGATGTTTTATAGACGTTGTTTCACGACTATTACTACTCAGGCTTTCTAGTACCCGTTTATTCGCTTTAGAGTTCCTACAACTTTCTATTTCCACAGTCAGTAGCTCGCTATCTATACTACATGTTTTGAATGTACTATCCGACGTTGTGTCTTTCTTAGTATTATTAATTAGAATTATATTCCGCTTCTTTAATTCGTCGTCAATGACTTGCATCTTATAATTTTTATTGCGTATATATGTTTTAAAGTCTTTTAAGTTATTTTTGTCTTGTGGATCTTCAGGCAATTTAATCTTTATAGTTTGTGTATCACGTGATTTCTTTTCTGCTTGAGCGCCATCAATTTCTAGAGTTTTACATTTCACTTTATCATTTTCTAAGCATTCTTTGGCCGATGGTATGGTGAGAATAGGGTTCTTTTTAGGTTGTTTTATTGCAATGCATTTAGATTGTTTTTGTGCTTGTAAAGTTAGACCTGTTATTAAAGCTTGCACAGACTGAGCAACTTTTTCTTTAAATTCCGTGTTGATATTAAGATAACTAATAGATTTATGTATTTTGGTCTCATTATCTAAATCAGTTAACTTATTTCTTTTATCTGCTGTGTTAATATTTAAAATTTCTTCAGTTAAACAATTTCTTTCTTTAGATTTTTTTAATGCCTTGTTTGGAGGCACATGTTTTTCAAGTCTTTTGATTTCAACTGCAATGTTATAATTGGAGTTATACTCAGTTTTGTCACAAGCGTTGCAATACTGAAGATTAGCTTTGGTATGATAATTATCTGGTTTATATAAAACGCCACTTTGATAATCTCCGCAAACGTTTAATATTGGACTATTTGTTAGATTTACTAGACTTGTTGATGAATTTCTCGTTTCTTCCTGTGATTCTTTAGACCCGGTCTTAGAAGCAAGCTGAATTTCTTTACAAGGTCTATGACTACTCTCTAACTTCATCTTATTATTGCAAGACTTTTTTAATAGATCTTCCGTAATGTTTACTAGTTTACAAAATTCCTTCTTTACATCTTCTAAACGTTCCTGAGTATCCGTGCAATCAGTTTTTCTGGAAGCTTTTGGTGAAAATGTCATACAACTGTGAAAGAATGAAGCTCTGTTATGCCTGATGGTGTTGTGGGGTAAGTCGGTAACGTCATTCCATACCTTAAATATTTCATTTCGCCGTTTGCCGCCGCGGTTGGTAACAGTGGTGGCTGTGGCTGACGAGGTTTGTGAAGACATTGGTTTTCTGGATCCTATTGGGCGTGAAACTGTTTTAATGTTAAAACTCTTATCTTGAGAACTGCTAGATATTGTCTGCGATATGTCCATGTTCTGATTTTGTATTAAGTTTGTTTTGATGTAATTTTGTATTTCTGTTTGTTCACTTTTGTCCTGTTCTTTCGCTATCTCTCTCTTTCCTTTCACGACGGTTACAACATACATCATTTTGGGGGAAGTCGGTAATTGACTGAATTGCTTTTCAGAATAAAATATGACATCTAACACCCTGCAGGCATAGGAATATTCGTTTTCATACCAACAGATAATTTTGTAGAAATTTGGTTTAAGCTGCAGACTTGAGTCGACGTCCATAATGCAAGAATGGTTGTCGCCTATGAAGTCGGAAGACACTGCCTCTTCGTTCGACAATTTCACTATGTTTTGTAAGTAGGAATTGCTCGCCTTCTCGACGCTCTTGATAATTTCTTGTAAAGATGTCTTCACAGTGAGCCTGTAAAGAGGTAAAAGTGTTAAAGTTTTAGTTAGTTTAAAAGAAGTTTTGCCTGGAAGAGATCGCTTTAATATTAGTGTTGTTTATTTCTAGATGGTGAATAATTGGACGCGAATAAGTGTACTTATTATTATACAGTTTATTTTACGTGGGACCAAATATGGTTATTGAAGCTTATTCTTACTGCATATGTACTGAATGTAGTATGTTGTAGAGCTAATAAAATACAAGGGCATACCTAACAGTCAAATCCAGTACAGACACATTGACGATCGGCACCCTGAAGGCGAGCCCGGTCAACTTGTCCTTGACTTGTGGTATTATTTTGCCGAGGGCTTTACATGCGCCTGTAGTCGCGGGGATTATATTCTGATGGATACTCCTGTGGTCGCGCCAGTGCTGTACAAAACATTTACGTATTAATTCGAGGACCGGTTAAAATACAATCCTTTCTCTGCGCACGCTATGAAAAGTCCCTTCGTGATAAGATATACTGATCCGCCTGACAAGCTACCACGCTCAAATGTAAGCAGATGTATCTGTGTACCTCACCCAGTCGAGCTGTTCTTTGTGTGTGTTTTGGTTCTGGATCTTACTCAATATGGAACTCAGATTACTAAATAAATGTAGTTATAGAGCTGAGTGTAAGCAATGCTGTTTCTTAGGCGACTCAAGTAGTTCGTTCCTGATCGCTCCCTGAACGGCTGAACCGATCTTCTTCAAATTTGACAGTGATAGTGACCATAATAGTGAGTGCATATATCTGAATTTATAAAAATCGGACTCCCGAGGAATAACCACCGAATAGAACAAATAAATGTCTCATTGAAATCAATGTAAAAGTATAGACATCTGCTTTACTGCACTCAGCTCAATATTTGCAAGCGGCATAATGCTTTGCAGATCTAGTAATAACTTAACGTTGTGTTAGCTGGTTTTCCCATGCGTGAGTGAGGTTACCAGAGCTCATCGGAGAAGGCGATGTGTCTATAACGTGCACCTTTTCCATTAGTGGTAGATTTATGGATGGGTGGATATGTGACTAAACATTTAAACATCTGTCCTAAATCTGTGCTGTACCTTAGAGGGTCCACAATTGATACCTACATATTATGCGCACCCGCTTGTATACATAAATTGCGGAATGCAATAGAGAAATGAGAATTAATTAAAAAAAAAAAACTATTGTTGAAACGTTTATTGTTCTTGATGAACTAATTTTGGATAATTTTGTCTCAGCGCTGCATTTCATTGTATTCTCCAGTCCATTGGGCCCAGTTTTAGTAACGAGTTATGTGATATACATTGACCTATATGTATTCTACTAGACGCGCAATCCCATATTGAGAATTTGGTCACCGCCAAAATTGCTACTGAGTTGCAGCGCGGGCGCTGCAACTCAGTAGCAATTTTGGCCGCCGCGCGCGCGCCCCTCACCTCGCGCACAGCCGGACTGGGACAGAGTTTTTATTCGAAACAGCGTGTCCAATTATACATATAAGTCAATGGTGATATACCTTGAAAATTGCGTCGAAATATTCGTACACTCATAAAAGTAAAACAAACCCCCGCCAAGAGGCAACAGTAATATTGTAACACACTGTTAAAGTAATCCATTTGTCTTATTCGTTATTTCGTTCTGTTTTAAATATAGCACATCGTTTTTTTTGTATTTTATGCGTTTTATAACAATGTATGTATGTAAAAGGACATTATAGCGACAGTAAATCTAGGTGGTCACCCCATACACAGATTCCTTTTTCCACCGATGTGTACAAACATGTGTTATGTTTGTACACATTGGTCGAAAAAGGAATTTAAACAAATAACCTTTATAAATGATAACGTGGGACCTAGAATACGAACAATTATTTTTTATTTTTTGTATTTCTTAGAGCGACGCTAATTAGGTACCTACTTTGCTGCTTTGATTCATTTACTAGAATGAGTAGCGATCTGAAATCATTATGTACAATGGTGACCTAAATCCAGATTACAAATTATAAAATTGCATTGCGAATAATGCTTTAAAAATAAAATAAATATTTTATTTTGTCCATAACGAACAACTAAGTACGTATATTTATGGGGGTGTAACAAAGTCTAAATTAATTAGGATTTTTTAAGGAATTCCTATTCAATATTATGAACCATATACTTACAAGGTTCCTATTCCTAAATAACAACTACTGCAAATAGGTACACATTCAATATTTAATTTATAATGTTTAACCAAAACATACCAACACTCTTACCTTATTTTTTGACGGTTCGTTGTTACGGTGTCGGCACAGTATAGATATGGAGTGTAGGTACTCACAATAATGTACAAAACTGTGGCCCAAAATTACTCAGATGTACTCAGTTAAGGAAGGTGTATTATATGAGTTATTACACATTACGTTACAAACTGTGGTCAGAAATTAGGAAGTCAGTTGTTTTCGGTTAAGATAGGTGTATTTCATGGGTGTTTACAGTGTACGTTGTATGTACTGTAAAACTGTGGCCCGAAACTACTCAGTTTTACTTGCACTTAGTTGCAATTTTTTAAATTATTCAATTGTCTACCTTAAAGACGCAATATGTCTACAGTTTAGCTTAAAAAAATTAGCAGTACTAACCTTTCCTCTTAAACAAAGTCCGTCCAAAGGCTTGAGCGAAGGGGTCATAGCATGGATACTTGTTATAAACCCTTCGGTCACGCCGAAGTTATCTTGGAGAATCTTTATTATTGGAGCCAAGCAGTACAGAGTACTAGACGCGCATGATAGTACTCTTTGCTCTGAAAATATATTCAATACCATAAACAAATGCAAGCTACTAATATAGTTCCGATTCAACCGGGGCTCTACCGGCTAAGTCACTGAACATCGATTTCTTAAATGGCGTTCAAATAAATAAAGGTTAAAAAGGACTTATTCAATCGTTAAATCGGCTTCCATGGCAACATGTGACGTCATTGACGTTGAAGCCGATTTAACGATTGATTAAGTCATTTTTAACCTTTATTTATTTGAACGCCTTTCACGAAAATGATGTTCGGCGATTTAGCCGGTAGAGCCCCTGATCGTCCCACAGTCGAATACGATAGTGGATTTAATATCGGATCACGATCATCGTGATCGTGATCGGCGTTCAAATACCTAGATGCAAATTTCTAAATAATTCGTTCAATCGGCTTCAACGTTGACCATTTATAACGTCACATGTGCTCATGGATTTATCTAATGATTTAGTCACTTTTAACCTTCATCTATCTGAACGCCGATCATGATCACGACAATCGGTGACTTAGGCGATAACTCCCCTGTGCAGAATATTTAACGTGACGACTAGTACTCAGATGGTAATGGTTCGTAATTGAATGTTGGTACATTGTGGTTGAAACTGATGTAAGATACAGATTATACTTAGTCTGTTAGTCTAGTGGTTACTGACTATCTAAGCCAGAGGTCGCGGGTTCGATGCCCACCCAGGATAAATATTTGTGTGATGAGCACGATTATTTGTAGGGACTGTCTGGGTGCGATTTATCAATGGTATTTATGTATTTAGAAATATATAAGTATGTTTATCAGTTGTCTGGTTGCCATAGTGCAGGTTCTTCCTTCGTGCTTCGTCATTGCGTATTTGTCCTGGGTGGGAACTGAACCCACGACACGACTAGTGTGTGCGCAAACACAGGTGAACTCCCTATTCTCAGTATTCAAGAGCAGTACTAATAGATTCACGTACTCTCCAAAGCACAAGCGTCTAACCCTGCTAATTTCCCGACTCCAGACTGGGTAATTTCTTGCCAGAGAAATCAGTATCCCACCACCTCATGAAAATGTATATTACCTACTTTTTTGGTCAAACGAATTTCATCGCCAGACTTTAGATTTACATTAGACATACTTAGATGAAACATCAATGACATCTTTTATTTTAGTTGGTCAACGGAATTGAATCCGAAAATGATTGGTGAACTTAGGCGTTGTGAGAACAAACCTTGGTGCATTACTCTAATAAAGAAGATTGCAAGAAAAGCAAGAACTCTATGGACAGTAAAGCATGAACCGAAGAAAGAAAGTGAATAGTCACTAATTCGACTTTAGTTATAAGCATTTAATAAAAATCAAATAACTCTTCATCAAACACTAGTAAAGGAATGTATTCATTATATGCAAAGAAATTCATTGTGGTGAATTCTATTGTTTAAATGGCTAATCGGTGATAGAATTATAATTAAAGAATATTTTTTTTTAAAACACCTAATTTTTTTAACTACTCCCAACTCCCTTCGGAGCTGCGGTGGCAGTATGAGAAGTGTCCTTTACTGGTCGCTACGTGCAAGCAGCTCCGGGATGACAGCGAACTATTTGTGGCCCAGTCGCTGTCCCGGATTGACAGGGGACGCAGAGTCCTGACCATCTGGGTCACGGCACAAAAGGGGGGCATGGCACCGGAGCAGCATACCATATTTTTAGCTACCTACATAATACAATGTGCACGTTACCTTAGTGATAAGAATTGAAGATTAAAGTTACAAATTATTTTTAAAATGTTTAATCTATTTTCTTAATAAACTGAAACAAGTCCAAAACCATTCCACAACATTGAGTATCATATCGATGTAACAATGCATTTGGAGTTGTTTCAGAGTTCATTGAATATTTTATTGTTTAAACAAAATGATTCAAATGTTTAACCTTAAAGTCGGGCCGCTGAAAGCTTTCATTGTACAGACGCCAGCACATCAAGCTACCCCAATCTGTCAAATTTCCCCAATTGAAAGTGAACCTTATACCCATGTGATAAAGTTGAAAATCTAAAAAATAAATTTGACAGATTGGGGTAGCTTGATGTGCTGGTGTCTGTACATTCAAGATTTATTCACTGTCTTTCATTGTACAAGACAATATGATTAGAAACTTTAAACTCGTACGTTTTTAATAAATTCTCTTCGAAAGATATTATAAAGGGCTCTAAGATTTCTTCACTTACCTATGTGCGTAATGATGAATGATTAAGAGTCATGTTATTGAATTCCGCGCTCGAATAACTGCCATCAAAGGTCACGCACACGTAATATTTAAGTTTGTCACGCTGATCTTCACCTTTTTCAAGCTCACCAAGTTTTATTAAATTATCTGTCTGAATAAGCCTATTCTGACAGAATTGTTCAAGCCGCCCAGTAGGCCTCTGACATGGCTTAGCGACTTTATTCTTACAACAACCGTACGGCGACGCTTAGAAATTAAACCACTTTGACTCATGGCAGAGTGCGCCTCAATTTATAGATCATAAAAATATTTCACTGCTTGTTCATACTGATGTGTCGTCGAGAACCCGCCATAACACACATAACTATAAGGCTAATGGTCGCGGGCACATCAGTGGGTGTGAAGCCATGTAACCTGGCCTCAACTACGTACTATAATTACGCTGCAAAAATCATCATTATTTAATACGGGTGTAGCCACCGACTTAACATAGGGTCTATGTTAAGTCGGTGGCTACACCCGTCATCATCGTCTATGACATAGACGATGGTGTACGACGTTTCTTACCTGTGGTAAAGGTATGGTCATTGACTCCTAATATGATCATTGGTACGTCAATACTAGGTGCAGTCAATATCACTCGCTTGACCCCTTCGCTTTCTAGGTGACCCTAAAGACAAACCGTTATCAATGAAAGATCAGATTTTTAAACCGACTTATTTCTAGTAAAGTTGACTTTTTTCGAGTCAACAAACTATAGCAAGGTACTACGGATTGTAAGCGGTTACCCTAACCTGCAAAGCTTGCACAATACACATGACATCACTAACATCTCTTCGAGAGGTGACGACCTTACTATCACCCAAGCCTATAACATGAATACAATAATGCTATGACCTGGTGAATATTCTGTAAGTTATTCGAGCTGCTTAAAGAACGAAGGAATTCTGAACTATACTCACTTAAAACATGCACTGTAGGTATATGGCTAAATAAATATGGTGCATAATTTACACTAAACCAAGGCGACAAGAGTCCAGAATGCTGTACTAAACTTCCGTATTTACACGGACTAAAAATGAGAGGTACATATGAAAAATTATTGTGACAGATCACAATGCTTTTTTTATGTGTTCCTACCACAAAAATATAACCAGTGGTCCATTAGGAATATAACACAGCATCGTCAAGGATTTAAAGCAACTCTTTTATGACTAAATCTATAAGATTCTGTGTGACTCAAAATGATTAATGTTACTGTTATTTTGACGTTTTTATTTTCTCTTTCTAATATATTAAACCTAATATAAATACTTAATCAGACAACCGATCGAGCATATATTGTGTTTGCCTGTTAAATAATTTCAGTAAGTGCACCAAATCTCGTGTATAAACCCCACTGAGTATGTTTCGCCGGAGCATCTCAACTGGGCCGTGTTGAAACCGGTAGTAGAGACACCTGCTGAGTTTGTTTCGCTGGGTCTTCTCAGTTTGGGCGCATTGGTTCCGGTGGTAGCATTAAAGCGGGACCGTCGTTATAAACAGAAGGTCCGCCATAATAATAGTATTTAATTCGTACCTTAATATAGACAGAACCATTCAGACAATATGTAGTAAAAATATAGTTAACATTTAAAATTTCGATAACTAAACCTACACATGATCCTTGACAATAACTTATATATATATATATATATGTGTATGTATGTATATATATGTATATATATATATATATATATATATATATATATATATATATATATATATATATACGAGGGGTGATCCAAAAGTAATGATAATCAATAATAAACACAATGAATAAAATAAAAAAATAAATTTATTTCTCAACATAGTCTCCTAGCAAGTCTATACATTTAGTCCATCTCTTTTCTAAACCTAAAATTCCCTTAGAAAAAAAATCTTTATCTTGACTCTCAAAAAAGTCCTCAACCGCGGCCATCACGTCGCTATCATCGTCAAATTTCTTGCCTCGGAGGTGTTCCTTGAGTCGTGGAAAGAGATAGAAGTCACTGGGGGCTAGATCTGGTGAATAGGGGGGGTGTTCCACCAGCTCAAAGCCCGCTTCCTGAATGGCAGCCATGGCAATTGCAGCTTTGTGAACCGGTGCGTTGTCTTGATGGAACAGTACTCCAGCCCGCAGTTTGCCTCGCCTTTTCTCCTTAATAGCCTCCCGCAATCTTCTTATTTGTTCTGCATAATAGGAGCCTGTAATAGTGGCCCCCTTTTCCAAGTAGTCCACCATGATTATTCCTTCAGCATCCCAAAAAACAGACGCCATAACCTTCCCTGCTGAGCTTGACACTTTGAATTTCTTCGGCGTCGGTTCATCGGGTCGTTTCCATGTCATCGATTGTTGTTTTGTTTCAGGATCAAAATGGTGGATCCAGGTCTCGTCCATGGTCACAAAACGTGACAAAAAATTATCCTTGTCTGCCTGGAACTTTTCGAGATTTGCTCTTGACATGTCGACTCGTTTCTTCTTTTGCTCGTCGTTTAACATTTTCGGTACCCAACGCGCGGAGACCTTTCTCATATGCAATTCGTTCGCAAGGATTCTTTGAATGCTGCCATATGATAGCCCTGTGACCTCAGCTACATGCCTGATAGTCATTCTTCGATCTTCCAATACAACTTCTTCAACTTTTTTCACATTTTCTTCAGTGAGGGACGTCGATGGGCGTCCTTCGCGGTGTTCGTCTTCCGTCGATGTTCTTCCCAGCTTAAACTCCTTAGCCCAGCGTGCAACTGTGGAATATGGAGGAGAAGAGTCCCCTAATGTTTCCACCAAGTCGCTGTGTATGTCTTTGGTAGACATTTTTTTCAAGCAGAGGTATTTAATGACAGCTCTGATTTCGTTTTTTTCCATTTTGATGTTCACTCCTTGACAGTCTGTATTCAAATGAATGTAGCTCCCGGGAATCGTGGCCTATTTATATGATTTTTTTTTCCTGAACTAGTGGGTAACTGAACAAGTGACTGATATTTTTTTTGTATTTTTGTGTGCACTAGAAATAACTGATTATCATTACTTTTGGATCACCCCTCGTATATATATATTACTACAAAAATGTTCTGACTATTTACAATCGCTTTTTAAGTCTACGTGAATGATTTTTTTTTATTTTATAATTTTTTTTTTATTTTATTACTGATTTTATTCTACTTACCTATGTTATAAATTCTTGAGGTTTAGTTTGCTCTTAATGTTGACAATCTCTCGTAAAATGTAATGAACCCCACTTAACAAAATTTATTATAAGTAATTTAAAAAATCCCACCGACTTTTTGTGGTGTTTCTCAGTAGCGTCACGTATAGGTTACCTACACTACACGGTACTGAAAAATACTTACGGAATCCACATAACTTTTTAATCTCTTAGTGTTATCTGTAATCTAATAGTCATAATTGGATGTGCGGTGATGAATTATGATTATTATTATCATAAAGGTGAAGGAAATGCGATTACCGATGCTTTTTCAATACAAGTGAACATTCCAGAAGCTTCTACGACATATTGTACTCCAACAGCTTGCCATGGTATTCTGCTTGGTAGTTTCTCCCGGAACACCTTGATGTGTCGATCTAAACGAACGAATAATTATTGTGTTCATAGAGAATAGAATTCGTAAACTATTTCAACATTACTTATAATACGTTTTATTGTAAATGCTACATTGGTTCCACATCAATCCTTTGAAGCCAACGGTCGTATAGTAATGTATTTAGAATTACCTTTTATTGCTAGATACAATAAATATAGTAGGTAATATATTAATATCGCACTAAGTACGAGGTTTCACCAAAATACACCTAGGTACACAAAAACTAAAATTATGACGATTTGAAGGTGTGATAGGATATTTAAAAAGCTTAAGCTAAAAACTACGACACGACAAAATGCTACTTCTTGATGCTCCCATTCCCTATTATGTGGATATATGGATGAAATATAGTAATTCTGTAAGAAGTTAGTCTACACGGTGGCGCATGGAGTCTTAAACTTAAAGGTAACATCTCTTTAATAGTCGTTTTCCCGTAATCTGTACGAAACAATTTTTTTGTACAGACGCCAGTACATCAAGTTACCCCAATCTATCAAATTTCGCCAATTGAAAGTGAACCTTATTCTTTTGTGATAACGATGAAAGTCTAGGTAAAAAGAAATTTGACAGATTGGGGTCGCTGGATGTGCTGGCGTCTGTACACACGGCTACGTATCAAGCTATACATTTCCAATATAAGCTGATCTGTCATTGTATGGAAATCCTACATAACGCGAGATCAACTTATACTGGAAATGTGTAGCTTGATGTGTAGCCGTGGGTACATAGAAATGTAAATGAGCGCGATGTGTACCTACATACTTCAATCTGACAATAAACTCAGAATTCATATTTTGATTAATAGATCTTTATGTACATACAATAAAATACGTCTTTTATTACAAAATGTTTTGTTAAACTCTAGTGATAAGAAAAACCAAGCCCCCGCAGGAACTGTCAACAGGTTATCTCAAAAGAGTCAGTACAAGTAGGTAGATACACGAGTTCATTGTGCAGGCTACTAAGAGGCGTGTTGTAAATATTACGATGAAATGATGATAATATGAAATGATGCAATTCAAACTTGATATATAAGTAGGTAGCTACTTATTGATAGTACTTAATTATGAAATCGAACATTATAAATATCTATTATTACTCAATGGTCAACAATAAATAAAGGAGTTAATGTTTTTTACTCCCCGCAGATACTTATAAATTTTTATTAGATTTAGACGTTCCTATTCAAAGCTTTTGCATATTTATATATATTATGTAGAGACTTAAAGATACATAATATATAAAATATCTTTCAAAAGGAACGTCTAAATATGTCACTATCGAAGTGAGGTGAAGAAGTACCTGATACATTGACCTGTGTCACTCGACGAGTAGGTACTAAACTAGTTTAAAACTAGGTTTTGTTTGTGGCTTTCTTGACTGAACAGCATTAGAAATACTATTTTTGACATTTTTTTTGCAGGATGCTATAAGTTCGTGTATAACTTCGATAGAACGAGGTTGGGAGGTTGAGAAATATTATTCAATATTCCAACATTGACCAAATGCCCATTGGGTTAATTTGGAATAAAACAGTCAATGGACATTAGTCCTTAACCTAGTTACTAACGCCACAGTGCAGTGCCTGGCGAATTCCATCTCTTTACTCTTGTAATGTTTGTTACTATTTCACGCAAAACTACCGGACGGATATTGATGAAACTTCGTAGTAATATAGCTTAAATATCTCAATAACAGGTAGGCCATAATTTATAAACTTTAACGCGGGTTAACCGCGGGGCACAGCTAGTTTACAATAAACTTATCTATGGGAAACCTCTCCCGCTTTACAAATCTTATAACTAAAGACTGTAAAATATATTTGAAGCAAGTTACCATTAATAGTAATCTCATCGTTGTTATATGTGACAGTCCCTTTGAATTTTCCATGTGTGGAGTCGAATTTTATTAAGTAGCAAATATAGTCGATATCGATTGCCGGATCATTTATCGCCGATAACTGTCAAATTAAAAAAAAAATTAATAAATGGCACTAACTAACTTTCCTGTGGGCAAAGGACCAAGCATAAGCAACCGCCAGATTGTTTAACCCATTGTTAGCTAGTCTTCGTACTTCAGATGGCACTTTAAGATGTTGCTCTCCCTTGTAGTCAATATACTTTCAACACCTCTTACACCTTAACGAAAGCGAATAACTAACCAACTCTCGCCGACGGTATGCGTATGTGCCACAGAGAATGTGACATCTATAAACATGTCCTCTATGATCTGCGCCCAGTACTGGCCCCCTAATATAGTCAACATGCCTAATATGGCAATGAAATAATCATCATTACACCTAAAAGCAGTCCACTGCTGGACTAGCACCTTCCAAGAATTATCTTGGGGGAAAATGCCACAATCGCTTGGCAGACGGGTTGGCGATCGCAGTAAGATGGTCATAGTACTCAGAAGGAAGCTGCTGCCCGTCCTCTGGTAGATATTACTTCGGGTCGACTTCTACGCTCCGTACGGGATGAAATGGGGTGATGATATTCTCATATTCGCCGCCTTCACCACACAGTTAAAGTCAATTCTAAGAGAGGAAAATTATTTTACTATTGATTAGGCTCTAAATTCGGCGAAAAGACAAATGAAAGGTAACCACTGGAAAAAGTTTTCCAAACCATTTTGATAGAATGCAATAAGCACTACTACTTTGATTTAGCGATAACAATAGTTGCTGAATAGGCATGTTTAAGACAGCTACCTAGATTAGTTAGACTTTCTCTTAAAAATAAATATTGTTTATTCGACAAGTATGCTTTAATTTAAACAGATTTATAAATTACTACAAAATCGTTTCTCTTGTGAATTTTACTCAGGGTGTGTAAATTTAAATAAATTACTTTTCTCATAAACCGTATGTGTTATAAGTTACATCATTTATTTTCGAATATGAAAACCGTCAAAGAGCGCGCACTTCAAACATTCAACTTTATTACTGACTTAACTATTTTTTACCCACACTTAATAAAGAGACAGGAAATTATAATAGTAGGTATTTATAGCATGTAGTCTGGCTGACTAGCCGGAATGTACCAAACCCGTCATTGGACACCACTACCTATTATTTGTTTTCAACCAAGATCCTTTTTTTAATTAAATCGACATCGTGCAAATTTTCTATTTAGCAGTAACGATAGTTTTCGTTGAATACACTAATACAGCCTACCTGTATTTCTGGATTCTCCAAACAAGTCCTGAATATAACTCTGCCAAGACGCCCGAATCCATTTATACCTACTCTTATAACCATCACCGGTAGAATGATTCATTTAGATTTGGAAAATACGATAAAAGCATTACTAAACAAAGACATTTTGAATTGCCCGCGTCAAATAAGCTAAAATGAACTAATGACAATCAAATTATGTCAATAGCCTACATATATGTATGTATAGTATAGACAGTATGTGAAGGACCAACATCTGTGCCTCTAGCACGAGTTCCTGCAGTTTACTTATTCGATCACACGTACAGTTTCGTCCCATACATTGAGCACCAGAGTTTTAGTTCTTAATAGTTTCCGCGAGAGGCGCAGGTGCTCAATGTATGGGAGGAAACTGTACGTGTGATCGAGTAAGTAAACTGCAGGAACTCGTGCTAGAGGCACTGAAATAGGTTTCATAATATTTATAAAAACTTATTAAGTTTAGCCCGGACATACATACAGACAAACAGACAAAAATTCTAAAAACTATATTTTTGGCTTCGATTTCGATTGTAGATCAGGCCCCAAGTATCCTTTTTAAAAAATATTCAGTGTACAGTTTTGACTTTCCTACCATTTTATTATATGTATAGATAGCTAAACTAGTTCTCGAGTGGCGACCACGAACCGGAATATGCAGCGCGGGCAGGCCCCCTACCAGGTGGACCGACGATCTTGCAAGGGTCGCGGGAAGCTGCTGGATGCGGGCAGCGCAGGACCGGTTATTATGGAGACCCTTGAGGGAGGCATTTATCCAGACGTCTTTCGGCTGATATGATGATGATGATGACAGCTAAGCGTACTCTTTGGTAAATTTCGACGTTAGAGAAAATGGCGGGCGACAAAGTAACCGTTTTTAAATCATATTCGTACGACGCGACGTATCAACGATGAATACGAAAACTCAACTAAAAAGCTATTATTACACAAATTTAGCATCTCACTATCGCGATATCACTTGGCTTCGGCAAGGTACTTAATGAAAGATCCGCAGCGGGCCGCGCTTCTCCCACGAGAAGGAGGATCATAAATTTTGTTTAGAGTTGCATTACTTTGTTTTGTCATTCCAAGGGCTAGTAGCCTTTTGCTGAATTAATATTTCCTTAATATCTTTGTACAAAACTAACCAAAACAGAGGTTTTATTTATGTATGAGTTCATAACAAAAATGGAGGCACCGCTAAATAATATACAAGTTGTTTTTTTTTTTATTATTTAATAAAGTACCAGTTACAGATAGTACTTTATGTGTATTACAATCTAGTCTAGAGACTAATAAGTAATTTTATATTAACCTAAACTTCTACATAAACATAATTAATTCTAAGAATCAGTCCACCGACTTTCCTTAGTCATATTTGTTAAGGCGAAGACACTTTGTTCATGTGTTCTTTATAATTACATTATTGCTATCACTAATCACTAAATACACCAATCACTAATCACGACACTAGTTCATAGGGTTTCGTTCTCTTTAAACGTCTCACTAGCTCTGTAATGTCGAGGAGCTGGATGGCCTCGATGTTCACATGATGTAGAAGCCTATGTTCATGAGCTGTAGCGTATTTTCGAATGGTCTCTGCAACGGAGTCCATCTTTAGATCCCGGTGTAAATCGTCATTTCTTATATACCATGGTGCATTCACGATATTTCGTAACACTTTATTCTGGAATCTTTGGATGATATTAATGTTGCTTTTTTTGGCACAACCCCACAATTGTATGCCATAAGTCCATACGGGCATTAAAATTTGTCTGTATAACAAAAGTTTATCATGTACTGCCACTGGCGAAGATCTTCCAAGTAGCCAGTACATTTTTTTATATCGCAAATCCAACTCTTTTCTTTTCTTTTTGACGTGCGCTTTCCAGCGTAGTTTGGCGTCGAGTGTCATACCTAGATATTTAGCAGTATCTGCATATGGAACTTGTTGGTTGTTGATATATACCGAGAACTTATGCGGTTTTTTGTTGGTAAAGTCTACCTGTATGGACTTTGACTCATTCAGCTCAATTCTCCACTTTCTTGTCCAATTGAAAACTTGGTTTATGGCCAGTTGCAACTGTTCAACAGCTTTTTGATGGCTTTCGCCAACGGCCAAAATTGCTGTATCATCAGCAAACGTTGCCATGATAGTGTTTTCTGGTTTTGGGATATCATAGGTGTAAAGTAGGTACAATATAGGACCTAGTACACTGCCTTGGGGCACTCCAGCTCTTATCTCGATCAACTCAGAATAAGCGTTTTCTTGTTTTATTCTAAACTTTCTGTTAGAGATGTATGATGTTAAAATATCTGCGAACTGTTGTGGTAACAAAAGTTTCAATTTATATATTAAACCCTCATGCCAGACTTTATCAAAAGCTTGGGCAACATCAAGAAATACAGACGAGCAAACTTTTTTCGTTTCTAATGCATTTTCTATTACATTAGTAATCCTATGGAGTTGGTCTATGGTTGAATGTTTTTCTCTGAAGCCAAACTGGTGTTCAGGAATTACGTTTCTTATTTCTATTGAAGGTTTTAATCTTTTAAGCAAAAGTTTCTCAAACAGTTTTGATATTATTGGTAAAAGTGAAATTGGTCTGTATGACTTTATATCATGGGGGATTTTTCCAGGTTTTTGGACCATAATTACTTCGGCCACTTTCCATAGATCAGGGACATATTTAAACCGAAAAGCCGCATTTATCAGAGTCGTAAGTTTAACGAGAGCCTTGCGAGGCAGGTTACGTAGAATTTCCCCGGTGATGAGGTCATACCCTGGGCTTTTCTTTACTTTGAGATTGTTTAGTATCTCGTTATTTACTTCTCTTGTGACTAACCGTATTTCTAAGTATTCTCGAAGTGAATTGTTTAAGTTTTCTTCAAGCGCCATCCCTTCATTAGGCGTAAATATGCCTTCCAGGTGTTTGGCAAATGTTTTTGCTTTTTCTTCGTTGGACAGTGCCCATCGTCCAGTATGGAGTTTAATTGGAGGTATTAGGTTAATTGTTTTTTGCATTTATTTAGTTGCTTTCCATAATGAATATCCCGATTTGGCAGTGGTTGATAATTGTTGAAGCTCTAACTCCAACATTTCGTCGTTATGGTTTTGAATCTCCCTTTTAAGTTTTTTGGTCATATTATTTAGTAGAGTCTTATCTTGTGGGCACCTTGTTTTATGCCATCTATTTCTTTGTCTCCTTTTTTTCAATCAAGAGCTTTGTAATATGTAAAGGATACATTTTTCCCTTATGTTTTCTTTGGGCATCTGGAGTATTATTCCAAGCTGCTTGCTGTATATTAACCACAAAGAGTTCAACTTCTTTGTCTAGTTGGTTTATAGTATTAAGTGGTATTTTTAAGTCTATGTTTCTATCTAATTCTATCTTAAAACTTTCCCAGTCTGTGTATTTATTACATAAGGTTGGGTGGTTCTTTTTTATATTTACACTACCATTTAGAGTAAGAAAAATAGGTAAATGATCTGAGTTCATATCATAACTTTGTTCTATGTGTAAGTTGGAACGTGATACGTTTTTATACACAAATAAATCTATGAGATCTGGATTTTTGCTAGTATCTGTTGGCCAATAAGTTGGCATTCCTGTCGATATAACATCGCCTTTTACTTCTTTAAGGGCTAGTAGAAGTTCTGTCCCTTTCGTTGTTTTCAGACGTGAGCCCCAGTATGTATTCTTGGCATTGAAGTCACCACCTAAGATGAACCTTGGCACAAGCTGGCTTAGTAACCTCAAATACTGGTCTTTCTTAATATTATGTCTAGGAGGTGAATATATAGCAGCTATAGTTAGAGGATATAGCTTAGTTGTGACGCATATGGCCACAACTTGAATCTCTTGATCTTCACAGGTGATGCTTTCATAGAATTGTAGTGTCTCTTTCACTATAATGGCACTGCCACCTCTAGCAGAGTTGCTCGGGTGTAATGCGTGATAAACTCTGTAGCCGTCAAATTTAATGTAAGATTGTTTTGTAAAATGTGTCTCAGATATGAGGCAGATATCAATATTTTCTATGTTTAGGACAACTTCCAAATCATGCTGATGTTGGAGAAGTCCATTGGCGTTCCAAGTCATAATTTTAATTGGATTAAGCATGTTTAAATTTTGTTTATAGTTTATTAAGTCGGCCGTCAAATCCTGACATGAGCTTAAGAATCTCGTTTATTTTATTTTCAAAACCTCTATTTGCAGTAATTTGAGCATACGTCTTTTGATTAGAGGTCGTTGGAGTAGGTTTATTACCTGATGCAGGTTGGCTTTTCTCGGAAATACCCGAAGAAATTTGTTTGTTAGCAGAGGGTAACTGGTGTAGTGATGTCGTCGTTTGCTTCTTAAGGCTTTTATTTTTAATTTTTTGCATTTCTTTAGCAACCATACAACCCCTATAGTTGGCGGGATGTGGTTCGCCACAATGTACACATTTGGGTTTTTCGTCAGTTGGCTTTGTGCAATTGACACTTAGATGTTTGCCTGTGCATTTAACACATCTAGGTTCCTTCGAGCAGTATATTTGGGTATGACCATATGCCTGGCATCTCTTCTATTGGGGAATTAATTAAGAAGTTTTTAAAGGACAAACTTCTATCTTGCAGCCAAGAATAGTTTTGATTTCATATATTTTATTTATGTCTTCTTCGTTCCTGAAGGACAATATGAACATATTAAGAGGGACTTTGTCCCTCCATCTGAGTTTATTTACGGCATCCTCTATACCGTAGCCTTTACTCTTCAATTCCTCAATTATTCTTGTAGGTTCACAAGTATATGGGTGTTTTTTTACAACTACCCTTATAGGCCTCACTTGCTTATTTTCATACGAGTGCCAAAGTGATTTATTTTCTGAGAGAACTTCGGTTATTGACTTGTAACATTTTTCATTCATTGCGTTAATCTTAACGCTATTACCTGACATCATTTTGGTAGTGAAATCGCATGATGGTAGCTTTTCTTTAAGAAAGTCAAACAATTTTTGGTAGTTTGCAATTTCATCGACGATGATTGGTGGCGGAGGCGGAACTTTCCTCTGTTTATCTATCATAGTAGTTTTAACAGATTTTTTTTGTTCTTCATTTTGACTTTGGGAGGGGGATGTGGTCAGTTTCCTTTTTTTCTACTCTTTTGTCTAATCCACCCAGTTTCTTTGGCAAGATCCTCGTCATCAGTGCAATATTCGCCACACTGAATAGAGGAATCTTTCAATGGAAGTTGATTTTCCACAGGTTTTTGTTGCTTTAAGCTTATAATTTGTTCTTTTAATATGTTTATTTGCTTTTCCATAACTTGGATAATATTTTGTAATTTATTATTTTCGGCCTGTTGTTCACTGTATGCTTTGTACAGCATGTGTTCCGTTTCGGTTTTCAACACAATTTTACTAGCCATGTTTTATTGCGAGAAATGACTTCGCCTTAAGTAAAGTTTAAGTAAGGTTGGACTTACTCAGCAATAATAATTATGTGTGTCATCGCGGCGAGTGCGGCTCGGCCGGCACGCGTACGATGTGCTGCGTATGCACTAGAGCACGCGGACAACGCGACTGTTCTCAACGAATATTGACAACTAATACAATACAAGTTGTGATCCTTAATTTCGTATACCACCACATTTCAATGCGGTTTGACAAAATTTCGATAGGAAATAACATCAATCAGTTTAGCTGTGAGTACCAACTACGAGTTTCAAAATTTTCCAAGAACATCGACACAAGTACTAGCTTTCTCTGCATTGTTTGACCCACCAATATAGAACTGTTTTCGTATCTCTCGGTAATATCCGGCTTACTTATAATCAAAGATATTATAATATAACAAGATTGCGCACTGAGGGAGCAAAAACGGCCCGAGCAAGAAGTAGCTGTTTTGGATGGCATCTCCTTCTAATAGAGTGACCATGCGTCGTGGAATTATGCGAATGTTATAACGCGCCAAATTTAAAATTTTGTTTTTATGAGAATGAATAAACTTACTTTTGAAGTATAATCTACCTGTGCAGTGCTTTTAAAGTTACTGTTCGCCCCACTGCATACCTAGGTATACGTATTCGAGATGTTTTCGTTACTTATACTTTCTTTATTTTGTATGCCTCTCTGCAAGCAATATAAATTAAATTATACCAAGATTATTTGTAGATTTTTTAAACGTTTGGAAATTATATAATTATTTATAGTACAATTCCCGCCTAAAGTAAGTGTGAGTAGTGGTAGATATTTTGGACAAAGGCAATAGACTTTCCAAATATTATATAGTCGTAATGTATCCAAATAGTTTTCAAGTATATTATATGTTTTATTTACTTATATTCTTTTTCGCAACAAGTGTTTTGTGTCAGTCGGCTATAGTATTCTAGGATAATTATTGTAATACATATATTCAATATAGATTAGATTGTGAAAATCAGGTAACACTAATAGACTACAGGCCCGATTTTTAAATTTATTCCACGGATAGTACTATACTCACTACCTTAATTGAAAATATCTTCTAAGTGGCTTAATCTAAACAACTGAGATAATTTTATATCTTTTGTTATTAATAAGAGTGTAGCAATTGTCTATTTCTTACCTATTTACTCATAACAAACACTGACACGAGGAAACAGTAGCCTCGTTTTAGTGTTAGATATAGTGAAATAGACAATTATTCATCATCATCATTACAGCTTAAATAAGTCCACTGCTCGACAAGCCTCCCTCAAGAATCATCTTGAGGGGATATGCCATAATCGCCACGCTTGGCAGGCGGGTTGGCGATCGCAGTATGATGGTCGTAGTACTTAGAAGGAAGCTGCTTCCCGTCCTCTGGTAGATATTCCCTCGGGTCGACTTCTACGCCCCCCACGGGATGAGATGGGGTGATGATATTCTGATTCTGATATTTGTCGCCGTCACCACACAGCAGACAATTATTACGTAGGTATAAAATACCTAATATACATTACGACAGGTTGGAAAAGTCGTTTGTTGTAAGAGGCAACAATCTCGATTAGGTATGCTTAGTGGCTGGTAGTGGGGAATAGTATTTTGTGTCAATGTGCAAAAACTCTAATGCAAATGTGAATGTTATTTGTAATAAAACAGTTAATTGCTATATCAGATTATTATTTACCGGGAACAACAACATTTTTGTTTCAATTCCTCGTTTTTGGGAAATCTAGAAAAACGATCCATTAAATACATAACGAATGGTTACCCTGTTGCTGAACTTAGCCAAAATATAGAAACATTACAAGATAACAATTACTTGTGAAAAGATATACCACTCCCCAGATGACCCTCACTTTTACACCCTTTTACGCAACAAGTTAAAACCATTTTTAAGCAAATTGGAACTGGATTGGAGCACAATACGATAAATAATTTCAAAACAAACATTCGCCATATTTGTTTACAAATTGAGTGTGGAAAACGTCATTTCTTATAAATACTGCTATTGAATTTACTAAACCCAAATTAAATGTATTTAAAAAGCTATCAAAGAATAAGACATAGTTTAAAAAAACGTTGTGTACGTCTTAAATAAATAAAAATTATTTAATTATAGTTATATGAAAATATAACCCTAGGTGTTGGACCAAAAATTCTACTATTTTATACGTCAAGTAAGTTATTTTTAGGCTGGCCATCTGTTAGACAGGGACAGATTCCAAAACGAGAGCCTCTCAAGTGGTCCGTTTTTTCCTATTGGTACACTACAAAGAGAAATGGACTGTATCGTAAAGAGTTTGAGTTCATTTTACTTTGAACTAAATCTTGGAGTGCGCAATCTTGTTATATTATAATATCTTTGCTTATAATTGATTCAAACCAAAATAAGTATGTACCTATTTATTTCAGAAAAAAAGAAACACGTATTAAAATTAATTCATTGATGCTAGCGCCATCTGCAAAGTATATTTGTATGTCTAATAAACTCCCATAAGACTACATAGTCCTTCTTGTACATAGCTGGGACTTAAAGTATGCCAAGATAAAGAACAACGAAGCAAAACAAAAAAACCGTAACTTTGCAAATATTTTGTATCGGAACTACACTACTCACATCATTAGAAGTCATAGACAATCTAACTAACATAGACTAAATATATAGGAAGAGTTTAAAGATGATTGAAATGAATTTAAGATAAGCATTTTCTACCTATCACAATAACATATTAATGAAATGGTTAGATAATTTTACCATTTAAATGCGTGCATTCCTTTTGATACGAAACTTTGAAAGGAAAATTAAAAATCTGCTGGATTACTAATCAATACTGACGCATTTGGAGTAAGTACATTTGACTCCGCGGCCAAAAAGACCGGAAGGTCTGCTAAACATACTACTGCTTAAAAAGTTCCTAGTTATACAAACATTATTATGTAATTTGCGGGAACGTTTCTGGATTGTTGGCTTAAGATGACTATGCAGGAAAATTGTGAACAATTGTATTAAATGTAAACGTTTTAAGGCGAAGCCATGTCAACCTGCTACTGGAAGCCTTCCTACAGGACGCATGGAAGCAAGCTCTGCTTTTGAAGTGAAAGGTGTAGATCTAGCTGGCCCTCTTTTATTGACATCAACCAAAAAGGTATGGATCGAGTTCTTCACCTGCGCTACCTATCGAGCCATCCACCTAGAGATTGTTGAAGGTTTATCTACGGCAGAGTTTATAATGGCTTTGAGGCGTTTTATATCTCGCAGAGGTCGAATTACGTGCCTATACAGCGATAATGAAACCAATTTTCGTGGGTTATTTAATGCGTTTAAAACTTTAGACTGGAATGAGATTTTGTGTTTTCATCTATCGCTAGAATTAAATGGAATTTCTTGACTCCCAGCGCACCTTGGTGGGGAGGGTTCTACGAGCGTGTTATCGGATTTGTAAAAGAAGGGTTACGAAGAGTCCTAGGCCGAGCGTCGGTGTCGTTAACTGAGCTTAGCACGGTGTTATGTGATTGTGAGGCGACTATCAACAGCCGTCCCCTTACTTACATAAGTAATAGTGTTGACGAACTACGGCCCCTCACCCCATCTGATTTTATTCAGCCTTTGTGCCAAAACGATGTAACTGATTTGGATCAGATTGACCATAATTGTTTGAATTCTTGGGCAGTTTATTTTTAGAAGTTGGTGACATTGTTTTAGTCGATACCGAAGACCCCAGAAGGACTAACTGGCCTATTGGCCGAGTGGTGGAAGTTTACCCCAGCTCTGACAATGCTGTTCGAGTAGTGAGAGTGCGTACTGCAGCCGGAGATAAGTTAAGACCTTTACAGCGACTTTATCCTCTTGAGTTACCAAAGAGTTCAACTGTTTTGAAGACTCCTTTACCGACTTCTACGACATCTGAAAACAATACGACTAAAGAGACAGACTCTGGCGAATTAAAGTCTGAACCAACAAAGATTCGAATCGGACGTGTCTTGAAAGTTCCGAAGGCCCTTCAGGACTACGTGACTTAATTTATATATCTACTGTATATATATCTGCTAGCTATAATAATAATGTTTGTATAACTAGGAACTTTTTAAGCAGTAGTATGTTTAGCAGTCCTTCCAGTCTTTTTGGCCGCGGAGTGTCACAGATTTGTATAATCTTTGACTCCTTCTAAAATAAAAGAATGTTGAATGCATGACAATTTCGAAGCTTTGCAAATCCAATGAATACGTTGTTTTATGGAGCCGTAATCACTTTTTATCAAATATATTGAATATCTGCATGTTTGGCGCAGTCGTTAAGACAGTTTCCTCGCCCCTTCGTATCCCGGGTTTGATTCCTACGCAGGACAACTATTTGTGTGAACCTTTTTTACTTAACCTTACTTTTTGTAAAGTACCCCTCGACCCAGGGATTAATTTCCATAGCGCGGTCGTTTTCCTTCTTAAAAATATATTTTAAAGAGTGGAGGCTCATCCTTTGAACGTCAACATGTCTTACATTTTTAATGTTCTTTTTTAAATATTCGCCGTAGTTTACTCTCCGATTGTTTGTACGCGATTAGACAAACAAAAGTAATAATTAAAAAATCACGAATCGCAACTTAATCACACGAACAAACATGAAGCTCATGAAAGCCAAAAAAATATTTGATTTAGATTTTAATATTTAAACGGCTAAAACCTAATTTTGTCTATTATTACTAAAACTCTAACTTATGGTACCTATTAAAATATGAATTATATTCTTTCAAATAGATAAGATTTTAACAATAATGGTAAGAATTTATTGAATTGCCAAAAAATACAAGTAAAAACTACATAGAATATTAGCCTATCTGTTTATCTTACTCTTTGATTCATTGATTTGGAAGTTGTCTATTATTATAACGCCCGTTCTCCTTGTCCTTCGGCTGACATTTTAAAACTCCGCCTTGTGGAGAACGTACGTGGAATTATAAATTTTATTTCTACATTTCAATTAATTCCGGTAAGTGTTCATAAACAATTATCTATTAGCTTCAATACAATTGTGTTGTATTAATACACTTATGATGTTTATTTAAAACATATTGCGTAAGACCATTATTTGTTACACCCTTTCCACGTAGCGTTTACACTAATTTTGCTTCAATACGTTATTAATTAGGTTTTTATGTATGTTAAATTAACTGTTTCAATTTAGAACATATTATTCTATATCTGCATCGTTTAAATATGTGTAAGTTTCATGTAATTCGTATATTTTATGCGGCATTCATATGCGACCTCTAGGTGACCTCCAGACGCCGGTATACATTTTCCTGTGATAATTATCCACCATGATCTGAGATACAGTATTATATGCAATTGCCTACGTGCATTAACTCCAAGCCGTGTATATTATGTCACTAGCATCTGGATTTCGCTATTTTTATACTGGTTGGTTACTACCTACGCCATACGTTGCAAATTAATTTTATCAACTAATACACTATACACTATTTTGTAATATTAATTACATTCAATCAAGTTTTATTTGGTTTGATTGGAAAATGATAGGAGGGTGACTTAAAAACTTCTGTTACTCTTTAATATTAGATATAATTTTATAACCAAGGTAGCTACATAATATGATCAGATTCTAATTGGAATGCCAACTTTATTGTATACAAAAAACTGTGTTATATCACAATTTTCGGTCAGTGGGTATCCTTAGGGTTTCTAATTATCTATCGGTGCATTCAACATTTTCTATCAGTGTCTTCTATGACCTTCAAATTTAATATAAACATAGAATGAAACATTTTTATGTTTATGTAACAACAGCTGCTTATTTTTTATGTTAATATCCCAGGATAAATTAAAAATAAATTGCATTAAATAATGATGAATAAATTTAATGATTCATCATTTCAGTCTTACTAATTTCCTGTTGTGAGTATGAAGCCAACATCTGTCAATTTATTACAAACCCAACACAATGTTTAGAATTACTTATATTTATATATAAATAGAATAAAAAACATCTGCTATTTTAAATAACATCATTCTAGATTGGTGACTAGCCAGAATAATTGTAATTCAACCCATATTTTTATTTTTAAAGACTAGTAAGATAACCTTTAAAAGTCTTTACAAACAAGCAAATCATAAAGTTCACACTCATTACTTAGATTAACTATTTACTGTCACACTAAGAGTTGTCCTGTGAAGGAATCATACCTGGAACATGAGGAGCTTAGTATGATTTGCAATTTGGTTCCTTGTTTGATAAAAAATATTTAAGTAATCTTTATAAGCTGAGATATGAAAAATACAATAACTGTTATCTAAAGATAATGTAGCTCTAGACAGACACACACTAATAATGACGATTCTTGATAATGAAGTCTATTAATACAAATTCGTCATTTATTAAGTGCAGGTGGAAATCAAACCCACTAACCACATATCAATTAAAATGGTGTTTCATGGTTCCCAAAATGACAGGAACTTCATTATTATCATACATTTAGACAGTATACTGTCTAAATGTATGATAATTGTACGGTTTGGACTGATATAAATATAAAATGAATGTCACATATGTTTAGAAAACAATTTCAATTTCAACATATGTTAAGTAAACTTTAGTTGGAAGTCATCAGCCATTCTGATTGATGTCTGGATGCTGAAGGACTAAACTGTCATCCTTAATGGAACAAGGAAATGCATAACAAATGTACACCAAACATACTAACAGGTACACCGCACAAAAATTACATAAGTTTGACAAGAGTCCTGATATTGTAAATAATATTTGACCAGACAGTGTAATTTCTACACCAATAATTGATTTCACTTCACAAAATATGAGAATTACTCCAGTGTATTGTATATTGTTAAAAGTAATAAAAACTAAGTTGTTATATAGTTAATCCTATTGGAATTCATTGATTAAGACAATTTTTAATGTGTGACACTCCATAAAGAATACTTTTGTGGAGAAGTTGGTATTGTCAGAATAATTGATGTACATTTATCTGATGCATATTTTATCATCATATGAATTGGTGTAGAAATTACCTGCCATCGGGATGGCAGGATGGCTGCTCCCATATTATTTACAATATCAGCACTCCTGTCAAATTTATGCAATTATGGTACTGTATACCTGCTTGTACAGTTGACATCCATTTATTGCACATTGCCTTTTCCATTTAGGTTGCCAGTTTAAAGATTTTCTTCCACCCAGATGTCAGAATGGCTACTCACTTTTATATTGTATTTTCTAAATGTATCATAAATTTTATATTTATTTCAGTACAAATCATACACTTTGACAGTATAGTTTTGGGACCTATACACAAACCACTGGGTGTCTGTCGCCGTCTCGCTTGACTTTTATGCCCCTTCACTTTCTTTATCTTATAGGCAGTGATTAACCCTAGTGTCGCTTATCAACTGTTATGTAATGACTACAGCCGGGACCAACAGCTTAACGTGCCCTCCGAAACACTGAAACATTCAAAATTAAACCACTTCGGTGGTCACCCATCTATAGACTGATCACTAGTTATGTCTTTGACCTCTCCAATCACATACGGGCCGGTGAGAGCAACTGGCTGAGCTTCACTGCCACTGTACTAATGTGTTCAAGCACAAATTTGTAGAAGTCTTTTCATGTTCCATTAACTTCAATAATATTCTGAATAAGTTTAAAGGAGAGCAAATATGAATTAACTTATTAAGATACTTGTTCTAATCATAACCCTACTATATACTTAATTAAGTGTTATGTACCTATATTAAAAAATATCTTTCCTCTTTTACAGACATGTCCAAGATCGGTATCAACGGTTTCGGCCGCATTGGTCGCCTGGTGCTCCGTGCCGCCGTTGAAAAGGGAGCTCAGGTTGTTGCCATCAATGACCCCTTCATTGGTCTTGACTACATGGTCTACCTCTTCAAGTACGACTCCACTCATGGACGTTTCAAGGGTACTGTTGAAATCCAAGATGGATTCCTTGTTGTCAATGGAAACAAAATCTCAGTCTTCTCTGAAAGGGACCCTCAGGCTATCCCCTGGGGTAAGGCTGGCGCTGAATACGTCGTAGAATCTACCGGTGTATTCACAACCATAGACAAGGCTTCCGCTCACTTGGTAGGTGGTGCCAAGAAAGTTATCATCTCTGCCCCCAGTGCTGATGCCCCCATGTTTGTTGTCGGTGTCAACCTTGAAGCTTATGATCCTTCCTACAAGGTCATCTCCAACGCTTCTTGCACTACCAACTGCCTTGCACCCCTCGCCAAGGTTATCCATGACAACTTCGAAATCATTGAAGGTCTGATGACCACTGTGCACGCGACTACCGCTACCCAGAAGACCGTTGACGGACCCTCCGGCAAGCTGTGGCGTGATGGCCGTGGTGCCCAACAAAACATCATTCCCGCTTCCACTGGCGCCGCTAAGGCCGTCGGTAAAGTCATTCCTGCTCTGAATGGAAAGCTCACTGGTATGGCCTTCCGTGTCCCAGTCGCCAACGTATCTGTTGTAGACCTCACTGTCCGCCTCGGCAAACCCGCCTCATACGATGCTATCAAACAGAAGGTTAAGGAAGCTGCTCAGGGCCCACTGAAGGGTATCCTTGATTACACCGACGAACAGGTTGTATCATCAGACTTCATCGGTGATGCACACTCTTCCATCTTCGACGCTGCTGCTGGTATCTCTCTCAATGATAACTTCGTGAAGCTGATCAGCTGGTACGACAACGAGTTCGGTTACTCCAACCGCGTCATCGATCTCATCAAGTACATCCAGACCAAGGATTAAATGTCTGCCTAATTAAGAGATTATTGTTGTTATGAATGTTATAAGAATATGATTTTGTCGACGTGAGCGACTTTTTAATTTAAGCTTAAGTATAGCGGTCGAATCTAAATTATTATGCTACTTTGATAGTAGTGTTAAACGCATTAATAAATTATCATACTTATGTTATGTGCAGTATTGCAGGTAATAAAATTATGTAAGAACTCAGTTGAAAATATATGTAACTAAATAACTATTAATTTTGGTTTTCTTTCCTATACGTCATACGTCGTCAAATTTCGACTTAATTTTCGTATTGCAAATCATTGACCTATATATGTATTCTACTAGACGCGCAATCCGATATTGAGAATTTGCTCACAGAGTTGCAACGCGGGCGCTGCAACTCAGTAAGCAATTTTGGCCGCCGCGCCGCGCGCGCGCCCCTCACCTCGCGCACAGCCGGACTGGGACAGAGTTTTTATTCGAAACAGCGTAGTTATACATATAAGTCAATCTTGCAAATTAATCGAATTTGAACCTAGCCAGGAAGACCTGGCTTCCTATACGAAAAATAAATCTTAAATTGATGGCTCCTTGGTTCGAAGCCCTATTCGGCCATATTCCATATTAGCCCAGCCAAGAAGGATCATTAACACATTAGTGTCACCATGGCCGCATGTCATTGCCATACAAACTACTCGACAGAATAAAAGAACCAGCTTCGCCGAAGTTAAGAGAACTCGTGAATAACTGCAGTGCTAACGACATAGACCTCATAATCGGCTGCGACGCTAATGCACACCACATCATTTGGGGCAGCACAAACATAAACAAGAGAGGAGAGAAACTACTGGACTATCTGGTAAGCTCCCCTCTCCAACTAATTAATTCTGGTAACAGGCCAACATTTGTTAACGCAAAAAGAGCTGAAGTTATCGACACAACCCTAGCCACGGCTAGAGCCAGCAACCTAATAGAAGAATGGAATGTTCCTAATGAGATATCCTTATCGGACCATAGGTACATTTGCTTCAAGTACAAAACACGAATAAAAAGGGAGTCTGTACAATGACGAAACCCTAGACACACCAACTGGCCCACGTACGTCAGGGACCTGAAGGTAGAACTAGGCGACCCGAGAGGTAAGCTCAACTCAGTCATAGAGATAGAGTTTGAGGCAGAACGCATTGCCCAAGCAGTGCTCAAAACATGGAGAGATAACTGTCCGGAAAAAACAGTCAAAGCAAAGAGGATACCCTGGTGGACACCTGAGCTAATTAAGCTTAAGAAGGAAACGAGGGTAACATTCAATCTAGCCAAAGCCACTAAAGACTTTGATATGTATGCTAGAAAACTAACTGAGTATAGCAAAGCTGTTAGGAAAGCAAAAAGGCGTGCATGGAGGACTCACAAGGATCACTGCCAAGAAATAGGGAGCATTCCACAGTGCATGAGACTCACGAAAGCCCTGGCCACTGCCAGAGTCAATCCACTATCCGTCATCAGGAAAGCTGATGGGACACTAAAAGATTCTGGTGAGGAGACACTAGACGTCATGTTTAAAACTCACTTCCCAGGCTCTGAGACAATGAAAACCATGGAGAGAGAAATCCCAATTAGCCAAGAGGATGTGGAAAGACACACAACCAAGGCAGACTGGGACACCGCTAAAAAGATAATTAACGAGACCAATGTAAAGTGGGCCTTAAGCAGCTTTGAACCATTCAAATCGCCTGGCCCGGATGAAATATATCCCATCCTATTACAAAAAGCGAATAATGTACTAAACCCACACCTATGTAGGCTATACAGAGCTTGCATAGCCTTTGGGTACACACCCCAAGCATGGCGACAAGTCAAAGTAGTCTACATACCGAAACCTGGAAAGTCGGACTACGAGTCACCAAAATCATATAGACCGATTAGTCTCACATCATTCTTTCTCAAATCACTTGAAAAAATGGTAGACATACACATCAGGCAAGGGCCTCTAAAAAGATTCCCGCTACACTGGCATCAGAATGCTTATCAGGCAGGAAAATCTACCGAGACAGCCCTACACCATGTTGTGAAAAAGGCGGAAGCAGCCTTAGAAAACAAAGAAATATGCCTTGCGGCATTTCTAGATATTGAAGGAGCTTTTGACAACACGGCATTCAGTACTATACAAAATGCCGCCAGGAACCATGGCATAGAACCCACTCTATGCAGATGGATAGACAGAATGCTGAAAGGACGGCAACTGCAGTCAACACTACTAGGGGACATCAGATATGCAACGACAACCAGAGGATGCCCACAAGGCGGAGTCATCGCACCGCTACTGTGGTGCCTGGTTGTGGACGAGCTCTTGATAAACCTAAACACAGGGCCACGGTATACCGTCGGCTATGCAGACGATATTGTGATACTAATAAGTGGGAAATTCCCTCACATAGTAGCAGATATTATGAAACAAGCTTTAAAAGAGACAGAAGACTGGTGCAAATCAAATAACCTTTCTATAAACCCACAGAAAGCCGTTATAGTACCATTCACAAAAAAGAAGGACCTATCGGGTATAGGAACTTTAAAACTCTACAACACAAAAATTGATTTGTCAAAAGAAGTGAAATACCTGGGTATAACACTCGACAAATCACTCACATGGAAAAAACATGTAGAAAACATAAAAAACAAAGCCCTGAGAATATTCAGCATGTGCCGAGCAGCATATGGCAAAACATGGGGTCTAAAACCCAAAATCGTTCACTGGATATACAAAATGTTGGTAAAACCGGTACTGATGTACGGTAGTATCGTCTGGTGGCCAAGAACAAAACTGGAAACTTGTAAACAAGTGCTAAACAAAATACAACGCACTGCCTGCTTAGCAATGACAGGGGCGTTTAGCACTACACCAACAGCGGCCTTGGAAGTTATTCTAGACCTAGTACCACTAAACCTTGAAGTACAAGAAGAGGCAAGAAAAACACTCCTAAGGCTTACTGTCCTGGGACACATATCTAATGAACGTAGTGTAGTTGTGGGCAAGGCATACGCAGACAGAAAACTGGAAAAACCTTGACAATGTAATAGAGATGGGAAGTGATAAAATGCAATCCACCTACACATTTGACAAACAATATAATTTATACATCCCTAGTAGAGAGGAATGGAAATTGGGACTTTGTAAACAAAACGAACAAAGTCAAATTTGGTATACAGACGGATCAAAAATGAAATCCGGTACAGGCGCGGGCGTATATAATGAAACCTGCAGTATCAGCGAAAGCATGGGCAATTTCGCGACAGTGTTTCAGGCAGAGACATACGCGATAATTACATGCGCCCAGACGATCATAGATAGGGCGACTGAAGGTCTGACCATCTACATACTCAGTGACAGCCAGGCTACATTAAAAGCCCTGATGTGACATAAAATCGAATCAAAATTAATCCAAAACTGTATCACGGCTCTGAACAAACTTGGTACTAAAAACAAAGTCAAACTCGTATGGGTACCAGGCCATACAGGAATAGAAGGCAACGAAAAAGCAGATGCACTAGCTAGGAAGGGATCTGAAAGTCAGTTCTGTGGACCAGAAACGTGCGTAGGGATTCCTCCAAATGTAATAGGAGCAATCCTTAAAAATGAATCCACAGCTAAACACAATCAAATGTGGACCAAAATCAAGGAATTAAAACACTCAAAGCAACTTATTAAAGGAATAGACAAAAGCTGGTCCAAAAAACTTTGGAAGTACAGCAGAAACCAGCTACGACTGATAGTAGCAGTATTCACGGGCCACTATGGCACCAACTATCACCTACACAAATTGGGACTGTCGAATAGCCCGATCTGCAAGACCTGTAGGGAAGAACAGGAAACAATGCTGCATATAATATACAAATGCGATGCATTGGCAAGACACAGAATGGCCATCCTGGGGCTGGCATATCCAGAACCAGGAGACTACAAGGATCTACCCCTAAGAAGTGTACTGGATTATGTGAAGACTTCATTCAGGGCTTTAGGGATAGAATAAAACCAGTGGGGGATAGTACAAAAGATCCTGAAGGGTCGAAGTGCTGTACGCAAGTACACCCCATCAAAGATAAGATAAGAACTACTCGACACGTGGCACAGCCCGGTCACAGGAGACAGTTCACAGTGAATTGATTAAAGCAAGAAGTGGCTCTTAGACAGATATGAATGAAACTTATAATAAAGGCGTGTCAATCGTGAACATCGGAATGACTGGCCCAACTGATCGATCAGCTTTAAAATATTACTAAATTTTAATACTTATTTGATACCTTTGTTTAAATAATTGGTACCTAGTGAACAACTGAGAAAATGAATTTAAAAATTGGCCAGTCATTCTGATGTCTGAATGACTGCCCACATTTAGAATCTCCACGTAGGGGCTCCAAAATTTCAATTCGCTTATACAAAAATTTAGTACCTATTAGATACCTAAACATATATTTTGTCTAGATTTTTAGGGCAAAGATTAAAGATTTTCACTTTCTCTAGTTATTAGTTAGTTTCGTAACATATATATATATATATGTATTTTATGGATAAATAAACATTTATTTATTTTTAACAGATTTTTTTACTATATTAAATAATACATTACTATGTTAAATAATACAAAAAGATTTTTTTTATATAATAATACCTGGGGATGATGTCACACAGATCATCCTAGCCCCAAACTAAGCAAAGCTTGTACTATGGGTACCAGGCGACGATATACATACTTAGATAGATAGATAAATCCTTATATACATAGAAAACATCCATGACCCAGAAACAAATATTCGTGCTCATCACACAAATATTTGCACTTACCGGGATTCGAACCCAGTACCACCATCTTCGTAGGCAGGAGCACAATTAAGTTATATTTAAACGATCAGTTGGGCCAGTCATTCTGATGTTCACGAGTCAATCTACTGTAAATCTGCGCCACATAAAAAAATTGTGCACTGGAGGAACGTTCCAGCAGGAAAATACTGATCAACGGGTATGTACCTACATGGGCAAAATGTGTACAGAAAATATTGTGGTTTTCGAGATATTGCATTTCCTTCTGGAGTAGCGTTTTGCAGAATACTGTATCTCTAAAACCATTGTATATGCGCATGTAGAAGGATAAACATACATTTATACGTATTTGAAGCTTCGATCAATATTTGAAGTGACAGATTTTCAAAAAAGCGACGGATGCATACATATCGATGACTTTCTTTATAGGAAGCCTAAAGCTGTTGTCCGTACAGTCGAGTTCAATCGTTATAGGACCTAATTTTGGAGGCTAATAAAAATATATACCTACATTATTGTTGGAGCCGGCATATTCGACTTGCTTACACTTTTTAAAATCAAACAATGTTCCGGCCTCCTCGTCATCAGAAGTGTAATCGCAAGAATCTCTAACCCAACCTGCTTAATCAGCGCGTTCATCACGTGATCAACACAAAGCGACACCCTGCAGTAGGAATCTGTGCTGGCTAGTTAGCCAGTATAGTTACACTATTGATGTGCCCGCGCCGTGCTTTAAAACCTGGTGATCAATTAACCATATCAGTGGGAAACTGATAACCTACTCACTGGGATTATGTAGCAAAATCAACCGAGCCAATTCCATCAAAATCACGAGACATTTAGAATAAGGCAAGTAACTCAACTAATATACAATAATTCTATGGAAGAGAGTACTGGTTATGACCCGGCGGATAAAAATATTATGATTTTCCAATTTTGAAATTTGTTTATTTTTAGAATCTTAAATTATTTAAATCGGTAAATAGTTTAAGATTAAGTTATAAGATATACCTACCTATCAAAGTTTTCTTTAGACGTCCAGATACTCTCCTAAAAGACTGCCTCAAATTGAGGCAGTCTTGGTATTGAGGCCCTCAATACCCAACATGAAAAATTAGCATATCAATGTCGTAAATGAACCATGTCTGTCATTCGAAAATTTTTTGTAACATTTTATATGTGCCGTAAAAAAATAACACCGGGATGAATTATTTCCCTTCAAATACCTATTGTAAGGTTGATAATGTTGTACCATCACCGCACTCCTTAAAGTGACTGGCGATATTAGGGCAGGTATGGAGGGTACCATGATTACCGTTACGGTTTTGATCGACTTTTCCAACGCCTTTAATACCGTCAGTCACGATATCCTATTATCTGTTCTCTCCCATCACATGGTCTCTGATGAAGCACTGGAATGGTTTTCCTCCTATCTTCGGGGGCGCCAGCAATCGGTTAGCATTGGTGAGTCCTCATCGAGCTGGCGTGACCTAGTTGCTGGTGTTCCACAAGGGGGTATACTCTCTCCTCTTTTATTTTCTATCTTCATAAATCTCATAACTCATCATCTTCAGTGTACGTATCATCTTTCTGCCGATGATCTTCAACTATACGTTCAAACGCCAATCGACACACTCCCTGAGGCTATTTTTAAGCTTAATCGGGACTTAAATGCTATTAAAGCTTGGTCTGATAAGTTTGGGTTAGCCGTAAATCCGACAAAGTGCCAAGCCATAATAGTTAGGAGCTCGCGCTCAGTGTCAAAGGTGGATTTACGGGATCTTCCACCAATAGTGTATAATCTGACGAACATTCCTATTAGCCAAAATGTCAGAAACCTGTTTATTCATTGACACGACATTAAGCTGGCAAAAACAAATGGCGAATGTCAGTCAAAGGGTCACAGGCGTATTGCGTTGTCTCTATCGGCTTAAAAATTTCCTTCCAGGTAAAACCAAGGCAATGCTCGTGCAGGCCCTTATATTCCCTATAGTTGACTATGGCGATGTATGCTACTTTGACCTGAATGCAGACCTCAATAAACTACACAGACTTCTGAATAACTGCATTCGATTCGTTTTCAATCTTCGTAAGTATGACCACATATCTTCCCATCGTTCCCAACTTAAGTGGTTACCGATACGGCAACGACGCACATTACGAGCACTAACCACACTTTATTCTATATTAGACTCTTCTTCTACTCCATCTTACTTATCTTCCCACTTTCAATATCTCTTTACTAACCACAGTAAAAATCTTCGCTCTTCTCACAATTGTCTCCTTCAATGTCCATCTCACCGCTCTGACTTCCTTCACTCTTCTTTCTTTGTAGAATCTATTCTTCAGTGGAATTCATTACCTCTCGAAATCAGGATGGCCAAGAGTCGCTTCTCATTTAAAAGAAAAGTTCGAGAGCATATCTTTCGGAAATTATTAGCAGAAACCCCTCGATGATAAATATATGATTACATGATCGGATTCAATAGTTGTATAGTAGTATAGTATTATATTATTATATAGTATAGTGTTATATAGTATAGTATCGTATGTATTGCATTGTATAGTATTGTATATTCCTGTTTTTTTTACTATTAATGTTTACCTTATGATATGTGCACCTACCATGCTCTCTCTGCACCACCCTAAGGTTGACTGGCAGAAAATGCCTAGGGCATTAAGTCCGCCTTTGTACATTTTTTTTTGGGCATAAAGTGATAAATAAATAAATAATAAATAATACGGTTTGTTGACGAGCATGAATCGGTCAGCAAATAGTCGAGAGATCGAATAAAACTATAAACTATACCAATATTGTACCAATCATTACCTATATTTTTTCAAATATCGCGTGTTTGGTCTAGGTCAGTGGTAGGTTACGTAGGTAGGTACCTACCACTTTAGGTAGGTAGGTAACATTACCTATTCTCATAAAAAATACTATATGGTTGGATTCCGTTACAGAAAGCATTCTAACTTAATATAATAATAATATTACAGTCTCTTATTTATAATAATAATACTGTCTCTTATCTATTTAGAATAGATCTCATATATCTCTTATATATATAAGATTATACTGCAAAATCCTTAAATATTTGAGTTGACCTACTTACTTTTGTCAGAGGTAAATTATAAAAGGCATCAATTGATACCGTAATAAATACTTCATGAAAAAAGTAAAAATTGGAGCGCGTGTTATCGGTAGGTACAACAGTCGAATAGAGCAGCTTAAACAGTAAATGATTTGATGCAGAAAATGGTGCTATGCGTTGGCAAGACCAATTGCAGATTTTCTGATAGTAGTTTGCATCATCATGACAGCCGAATGACGTCCACTATTGGACAAAGGGGGTCCACTAAAGATGGCGATAATAAGAGAAGGTGGCGATTGTGACATAGGTACTTACTATATATATTCTATCACATTCTAATGTGGAAACACATTGGAATGTGATATAATATATATAGTAAGTAGGTACCTACCTATGTCACAATCGCCACCCTTGGCAGACATTAAGTATACATAATATTGTGGTCATAGTATACAGAAGAGACGCCAGATATTCCCTCGGGATGACTTCTACGCCCCCACGGACCATTACGGAGTTTAAGCATTGTAATGAAAGACCCGAGCGATCATAGCTTATTACAGCGGGGCATAGATAATGCACTTAAGTGGAGTCAAGAGAACAAACTGTGTTTTAATGGAACAAAATGCTCAGTACTATCTTTTACCCGTGCACGCACCCCAACTTATTATCCGTATCACATAGATGGACAACCCTTAAAACGTGTTACAGAGGTCAAAGATCTGGGTAGGTATTCGATTTACTGATGACTTTCGGTTTCGGAAACATATACCTAGTGGAGGTATGTAAGAAAGCATACCGTAACCTTGGATTCATGTTAAGGCAGACAAGTGACTTCACTAACGTTATCGCCATAATAGCTTTGTGCGAAGCACTGGTGTAGAGTCAATTGGAATATAACGCAGCTATTTGGACCCCAAATAAAGCTAAGTATAAGGCAATGTTGGAAAGAATTCAGAATAAATTCGTAAGGTACCTATAGCTTAAGTTATATGGGGTTTACCCAGGTTATCCGGCAATCTATCCAACATTGTTTTTGCTTCGTATGGTTGGTTACCATAAGCTGGAAGCCAGAAGGGAAGTATCACTGGCGACATATTTAGTTAAAGTGCTCCGGGGGGTAACGAATAACCCAGGAATCCTGCAAACACTTCAGCTTTGTGTGCCGGATGATTACTTGGGGCGGCGGCGACGACCGCCGTTGCTGACGGTACCCACTGCACGCACTAACTTGTTGCAACAAGCTGTAGGTTAAATACTCTTTGACAAGCGCCAATGACTTGCGCTCTGCGCACGCTAAACCAGGTCGCTGAAATAGTAGACTTACTCGCTTGCTCACTGAACGACTTCACAAGAGCGGCTTATTTAATTGTATGTTATTAGTTGTTTATAATTGTAATTGAAACTTTTCTATCGCATTATTAAGTTTGGTGCTGGGTTGATCATTTTAATCGACTAACTTTTGAAACTATATTAATCAATTTCTAAACGAAAATATTGCAACTCTAATAATGGCCGCTTCAGGCAGCTGTCTGTCAGTGACATTAGGTTTGCTTCGTGTAAATTTTGTGATGTACAAGTTTCAAATCCGTCTATTTATCAATGAATATGGTGTACATTAATAGATAATGGTTCAATTTGTTGCTAATTTAATAATTAACTAAAGACACTGTGTGGGAGTTTTCGTATTGTATTTTTATTGCTAATAATGGAGGATCTCAATTTGACAGAAACCGAAATGAGATATTTCGGTGATTTGTTTTTATGTTGTGACGAAGAATCCAATGGGAAAATACCAATACTAAAAGCGACAGAATTATTTAGATCATCGAATATACATAATGATGTATTGAAACAGGTAATTAGTGATATAGGTTAGATATTATGTTCACATATATATTGTGAATTAATGGTTATGAACAGCAATTATATGTTACAGATCATGGATATTAGCGTCGCTCCCAATAACTGTGCGTCACTCAATCATATGAACAGAAAACAGTTTTATTCAGCATTAAAATTAATAGCAGCACATCAAACAAACATGGCTTTAAAACCAGATCTTTTGTCAACTCCAATGGATCTTCCTCTGCCAAGGTTTACGTGGGCCCTCAACTCTGAAGCCAGTGCAGATTTAATACAATTATCAAATTCCCCAAATGAACGGATTGAACATTTGAGTAAAAGAGAAAGAAATTTTGGTAATCTTGGTGCATATGAGCCTATAAGACTGTCATCTAACTTGTCAGATAGTGATGTTCCTCAAACATTATCGCATGACACTACTGAAGGGATAAGTACAGATTCTGAAATAGAGTCTGAAACAATGTCACAGCGATCTGGCTCCCACGGGGTAAGTTACAGTATATACCATTAATCGCTACGTCAATATGAACATTATTATTCTGAAAATGTGAGCTTTACCATTTATTTGTTACATTTTCTTGCCTCAACTATTGAATACTTCCAATATGTGGCAAATCAGAAAAAAAAATTGTGGTTGTTAAGTACATACTAAAACATTAACATACAGGATAGTAATAATATGTGAAAATTGGTTAGTTCCCATACATTTCAACTTGTGTCTAGTAGGTAAATAATGACTTACACTTGCATAACCCAGGCAAATTTGCTAAGACTAATTCAATAAGCTTTATAAAGTAAGTTGTAGTTAAACAAAAGAGCCTCAAGACAAACAAGAGAAATATAACGTAAAATAGAACAAATGAAGTTAGCATCTTTTTTCGAATGAATACACAACCAACAGTATTATATTGAAAAATTAAAAACACTATACACTAAAAAGAAATGTTTATAACATTTATGTATTGAGTTTATGATGTATCTTATCCTTAATCAGGATTTTTTAGTATAAATGAATATTCATATTTCATTAATGAATGATCAACAGTTAGGTATTGAAAAATTAAAAACACTACACTAAAAAGAAATGTATAAAGGATGTAGGTATTGAGGTACATTTATGATGTATCTTATTCTTAATCAGGTTTTTTTAGGTATAAATGAATGTTTATATTATTTAATTAACAACTAACAGTTTTATATTGAAAAATTAAAAACACTAATAAAAATAAATGTATTTAGGATTTGGGTATTGAGGAACAGTTATGATAATTATAGTATCTTACCCTTAATCCATCTTTTTAGTATAAATGAATATTCATATTTAATTAATGAACAACTAACAGTTTTGTATTGAAAAATTAAAAATACTACACTAAAAATAAATGTATATAACATGTAGGTATTGAGGTACAGTTATGTTGTATCTTACCCATAATCAGGTTATTTTTGTATAAATGAATATTCATATTTAATTAATGAACAACCTACAGTTTTGTATTGAAACATTAAAAGCACTACACTAAAAAGAAATGTACCTCTATATAGGATGTAGGTGTTGAGGAACAGTTATGATGAATCTTATCCTTAATCTGGATGTTTAGTATAAATGAATATTCATATTTAATTAAAGAACAAACAACAGTTTTGTATTGTAAAAGTCTATAATTATAAGAAGACCATTGAACCTTTCTGAATCTGGCTTTAAGAAACCTGTTTTTTATTACTAAGAGCAAATGGACAGGGTGTGTACATTGGGTGGCTGGAGAGATGCAAGTGGATTCTGATTAATTTAATTAATGACCACTTCTGCTATGCTTCTGGGATTTCTACTATACTAAATTAATTTACTATCTATTTTTACAAAGATCATGCATTCTTACTAATAACTGACACATATTTTAGGGTTTAAATATTCCTCACCCAGTGTTTACCCACCTAGGTTTAGCCCAGAACATATTGTATGGTGATCTAAACAGTTTTATAGAAATTAATCACATTAGTACAATCAAAGTAAACAAGTAATGCTTCATAAGGTGCAAAGTTAAGGAAAATTTTATATTGAATACAATTTATACTGTTATGTTTTCAAAACATTGATTCATATTCTACTTTGAGGTTACTACTCGTATTGTTTGATTGTGGACCTTATTGAGATAGGTATGCTGCTTCAGTATAATATGTATATTATGGTACAATAAATTCATTTCTAAACTATCTTTCACTTAAATACAATTATATAATTACTAGCTGTGCCCCACGGTGTTACCCGCGTTAAATTTTATAAATATTCTTTGCTATAAACCTCACGGAGCCCGAGACTTTCCAACGAATGCAAAACCGTGAAAATCGGTTCATGCGTTCTGGAGTTATAGCGTCAGGAAGGAAAACCCGACTTATTTTTATATAGTAGATGTGAATATACAATACTACTAAATAACTCTTCCCTATGAAATATTTGCATAGATATACTTTCTTACTTTAAAAATTACTACTATATAAACATACTGTTCCTATTTCACACAATCAGTGTTGAATATTTTTGATAATGTTAAATGTTTAACAAAACTTTCATCTCCCATTTCCAAAATCAACATAATAAAGATATGTTTATTTTTACCAGAATTCTTAGGTTTTAATACTTTTTACTTTGATAACTTTTGACTTCCCATACCACATATAGGAATGGAATTTCTATTTATGATAATTTGAATTTTAGGAAATTGTATTAGGTTTTATAACAAGCTTCCTACTCAAATTACTGATCTGCCTGACACAAGTTTTAAAACACATATTAAACATATACTTATGGCTAGGGGTTATTACACCACTAAAGAGTACATTGGTGACAAAGACGTCTGGCTCTCACTTCCTACCTGCACATTGCTCGCTGGAGATCTTGTAGCCATATAGACATGACTGATCTGCTGTGTTACGTGAACTATCTGTAAATGATTGCTATCATATACTTAATTTAAAATTATTGACTCTGTCTCAAAATGAATAATGTTATTGTTTCGAAGTTTTTCTTTTGTATACCTAAATATAATCTAAAATAATAAGCATTCAGACAACCGATCGAGCATATATTGTGTTTGCCTACTAAATAATTACTCTAATTGGACCAAATCCCGTGTTCATGCCCGCTTGAGTATGTTTCGCCGGACCGTCTCAACTGGGTCGTGTTGAAACCGGTAGTAGATGAACCCACTGAGTTTGTTTCGCTGGGTCTTCTCAGTTGGGGCGCATTGGATCCGGTGGTAGCATTAAAGCCCGACCGTCGTTATTAACACAAGGTCCGTCATAATAATAATACCTTTAATATAGACACAACCATTGACAATATGTAGTAAAATATTAGACTTAAACTAGATAATTAAACATAATCTCTTGACAATAACTTGATACGAGCTAGCTAAATATCATTTCTGTAATAAAATAAATTTTATAAATGTTTTCATACAAGATGTACCTAAATATCTATGTTACTAGAAATAATATCTAATGTATACAACTATATTACTACAAACATGTTCTGACTATTTACAAGCGCTTTTTTAAAGTCTACGTGAATAAAAACCTTTTTTATTTTATTTTAATTGTATGTAAATGTAATATATAATAATAATATGGTAATTCTCATACATATTTGGCTTATGTATAATGTAACAATTACTTTCATATAAGTATATTTATCACATATTTTCTTAAATACAACGTTAAATAAAACGAGCCTGTTGGCGTGGTTGGCAAATGCTTGCTTTTCACGCCGGAGGTCGTGGGTTCGATTCCCACCCAGGACAAATATTTGTGTGCATGAACATGTACGTTTGTCCTGTGTCTGGGTGTAATTATCTATATAGGTAATATAATAGTATGGGATCAGATGGCCGTGTGTGAATAATGTCCTAGGATATTATTTATCTATACTTAGGTATACAATATGTTGTTATACGTTTTATTAACTGTTTACAAGGTCAAAACACAATAGCAGACTCCACCCAAAGAACACAAACTAAGTTTTATATTTTTATTTTATGAGGAAATCATATAATATGCATTCATATTGATCCCTTCAACCTCTATCAAAATAGTCAATCTGAACATGTTCAGAATCATATAAAAATAAAATAAAAACTACTATTTTTTATAATTAAAATCTATAAATTTTTGCAACAATGGTGCATTTTAATTATAAAAAATACTAGTTTTTATATTTTTTTATAATTTTCTGAAAACACTGTCATCTTGGTACCATAGTCTTTAATAAATAAAAAAGTTATATGTACGTATAACTTGAAAGTGATTGCCGTGATTGGTTTAATATTGAATCATTTTACATGACTTACTGCAACCAGACTGAAGAAAATAATAATACATACATACATACATAGACTCACGCCTGTTTCCCAGAGGGGTAGGCAGAGACAACGGATTTCCATTTGTCACGATCTTTGCATACTTCTTTTGCCTCGATTACTGACATTATATTCTTCATACATGCTCGCCGGTTTAGGGTACTTCTGACCTGCCCTTTCTTGAGAACATCTCCAATTTGGTCAGAGAATGTTCGACGTGGTCTTCCCCTTCCGGTTGCCCCATTCACACAGGCCAGGTATACTTCTTTTGTCAATCTTCTTTCATTCATCCTTTCTAAATGGCCAAACCATCTCAGCATGCCTTTTTCAATCTTTGTGACTACATCCTCTTTCACACCACAACGCTCTCTTACATCAGTATTTCGAATTCTGTCTCTCAAAGTCACACCACACATACTTCTCAGAGCTCTCATTTCCACTGCATTTATTTTACTTTCATTCTTTTTCTGCCATACCCAACTTTCACTTCCATACATTAAAGTTGGCACTAACACTCCATCGTGCACGGCTAGTCGAGCCTTCTTTGATACTTGCCGGCTACTCATAAAGGCGTGTAGTGCCCCATTCACTCTATTCCCCGCATTTACTCTTCTAACAATATCTTTTTCATATTTCCCATCTCTCGTAAACAAAGTTCCCAAATATACAAACTCATTCACCTGTTCGACTTTCTCTCCTCCAATCACAATATCACACGTTGTCGTGTATTCAAAAATAATAATAATTCGTAAAATAATAATAATCGTGTATTCAAAAAGAAAATAATAATAATAATTATTTTTAATCAGGTAGGCAGTAGAAACAACTGATAATTGCCAGTAAAAATCCAATTTTTTATAATTAAAAACTATAAATTTTTGCAACAATGCTGCATTTTAATTATTAAAAATAATAGTTTTTTTTTTATTTTTATAAAATTCAGAAAACACTGTCATCTTAGTACCATAGTTTTTAATAAATAAAAAGTTATATGTATGTAATGTATGTATAACTTGAAAGTGATTGCCGTGATTGGTTTAATATTGAATCATTTTATATGACTTACTGCAACCAGGCTGAAGAAAATTATTATTACTATTATTTTTAATCAGGCAGGCAGTTGAAACAACTGATAATTGCCTGTAAAATGTTGCAGATCTTTAAGACTGTGTGCCCGCTAATTGTATTTATAGCATGTCTGTGGTTAGAAATTAAAAAAATAAGATTAAAATAGTAACAGTGTCTGTCATTTGTATATACCTAACATATTAATAATTTGACGGGCTTTTGGCGTGGTTGGTAGATACGCTGCCTTTCACGCCGGAGGTCGTGGGCTCGATTCCCACCCGGGACAAATATTTGTGTGCATGAACATGTCTGTTTGTCCTTAGTCTGGGCGTAAATTATCTATATAAGTATGTATTTACAAAAGAAAAATAGTATATGTATCAGTAGATATATCAGTTATCTGGTTTCCATAGTACAAGCTCTGCTTAGTTTGGGATCAGATGACCATGTGTGAATAATGTCCCAAGATATTAATGTATTTTATCCACAACACACATAATGTATCTTTGCGAATACCACAAAGATATACTAAAAGCTATTTATAATACTGAATGACTTAACTGTTGTTTGTGGTGGATCTGAATTGAGTTGTGTTTCTACCCAAATATTGTGTACAAAGATTTTGATTAAAAACGTCTTAACAACATGATAATGTTGTGACATGTTTATCAGTTAGGTTAATGGCCCCCTAATAGTAAAGAGCACAGGTTTGATAACAGTGCAATGTTGTAGCTTGTAAACACTTGAGGCTTGCTAAATTGGTATAGTTTTAAGTAATTTTATTTAGTTATCGTTACAAAGTTAAATTTAAATAAAAGAGCCCTTTATTTTTTATTGTCGTCCAATTCCAATTAAAGTATAAACAAATATCATCATCATATAAGACGAAAGACGTCCACTGCTGGACAAAGGTCTCCGTCTTGCGCTATTCATATCCAACGGTTTCCAGTGACCCTCGCAAGATCATCGGTCATCTTGTAGGGGGCCTTCCCACGCTGCGTCTTCCGGTTCAAAACAAATATAATAACAATATATTACCTATGTGCTATAAATGGGTCCCAATTTCGTCATTAGCTATATCGAGAACTAGCTGTGCCCCGCGGTTTTACCCGTGTTAAACTTAGTAAATTTTAGTCTATGTGTTAATCCAGAGTGTCAGCTAACTCCATACCAAATTTTATTAAAATCGATCCAGCCGTTTAGACGTGAAGAAGAAACGAACATATACACTCACACATTCACAAACTTTCGCCTTTATAATATTAGTGTAATTACTTCAGTGCTGGTATTCTACAGCATATGTAGAACGGCATGTGTATAAAATTACTCATAAAATAAACAAAATTAAATGATGAAATTACAGCGCTGTTATCAAATATACGAGTATATGTATCCAATGCAATTGCAAAGCATTGTTTTTCTGTATGTTAGAATATTTACATGATTTAATTAGTCGAAGGATAAGTACTTCATGTTGCTTGGCGAGCATACGTTAGGACATAATGTTTCCGAGCGTATATACCAACTGGTTTCACCATCTCCTAGCATAAAAATTTCATAGGTTTTGTACCAAAAAGATAGAAAAGGAACCGTTATGGTAAAACTCGACCAGTCCCATCCATCTATCACTACAGTATAATTCTATCAATATGATATTTAGAATACTTAATTTGAAATATAGCTCACAACAAACCGTACTGTAAAAAAAAACTTGTGTGTACTTATATACACGCGTTAGAAGTTATACTTCTTAATATACAACTTGAACATAGTTATCAATTTTCATACCACCTAGAACTAACGTCATGCTGTTATTTTTACGATGCGCGCGCATCGTAAAAATTCACTCTCATACATTTTCATACCACCTAGAACTAACTTCATGCTGTTATTTTTACGATGCGCGCGCATCGTAAAAATTCACTCTCATACCACCTAGAACTAACTTCATGCTGTTAAATTTTTTGGTGTCGGTGTGCGAGCGCATCGTAAAAATTCACTCTCATCATTTTTCTCCATCGCGCCAAAAGAAGTATAACTTCAAAAATGCGGGGCAGTCTTTGTGGACTGCCGATAGAAGTGAAAAGTAGTTTTACAGTTCTAATCTAAATAATCTACAATATAATCGTAAACACTTCTCATTGAGATATACTCTTTGTATACGAGTATATATAATGTATACTAATAAATAACGCACGGAGCTATATCTATGTACATATATACACAGTATACATATAGCTCATGGGAAACGTTCGGTGACGATGACTGAAGTTCCATGATTTTGTTCAAAAAATATGTTTGTTTTCTTTTGCGATAAGTTTCAAAATGGAGAATTTAAAAGTATGTCTCCTACTAGCATATTCAAAATTCACTACCTCACACTCTTAACTCCACGTTTATACTACTAATGTAGGCATTACTGTTACTTACTCTTACTATGATAGGGGATAGGCTATGATTGGCAGATTTGCCATGCCATCAAGAACTCTTTGGAGATCTCTCAGGCATGCAGGTTTCCTCCGACTTTTTTCTTCGCTGTTTTATGTACGAGATAATTATTAATTAACATGGGTTCTAAAAGTCAGTGGTGTAACATAACCCAGATATTCCAGACAGCATGAGCTCTGCTTTAGCTAGGCTGCTGTCATTTGTTAAGTTATCTAAACGGGTTAGGCGTCTTTAGTGAGCGACAACTTATCCTCATATGGAGCTCGCTTTGTATTACATAACTCAGCTATTACGGACAGCATGAGCTCTGCTTTAGCTAGGCTGCTGTCATTTGTTAAGTTATCTAAGCGGGTTAGGCGTCTTTAGTGAGCGACAACTTATCCTCATATGGAAATCGCTTTATATTAGATACATAACCCTGATATTCCAGACAGCATGAGCTCTGCTTTAGCTAGGCTGCTGTCATTTGTTAAGTTATCTAAACGGGTTAGGCGTCTTTAGTGAGCGACAACTTTTCCTGATATGGAAATAGCTTTATATTACATAACCCAGATATTCCAGACAGCATGAGTTCTGCTTTAGCTAGGCTGCTGTCATTTGTTAATTTATCTAAGCGGGTTAGGCGTCTTTAGTGAGCGACAACTTATCCTCATATAGAAATCGCTTTATATTAGATACATAACCCTGATATTACAGACAGCATGAGCTCTGCTTTAGCTAGGCTGCTGTCATTTGTTAATTTATCTAAGCGGGTTAGGCGTCTTTAGCGAGCGACAACTTTTCCTGATATGGAAATCGCTTTATATTAGATACATAACCCTGATATTACAGACAGCATGAGCTCTGCTTTAGCTAGGCTGCTGTCATTTGTTAAGTTATCTAAGCGGGTTAGGCGTCTTTAGTGAGCGACAACTTTTCCTGATATGGAAATCGCTTTATATTACATAACCCAGATATTCCAGACAGCATGAGTTCTGCTTTAGCTAGGCTGCTGTCATTTGTTATGTTATCTAAGCGGGTTAGGCGCCTTTAGTGAGCGACAACTTTTCCTGATATGGAAATCGCTTTATATTACATAACCCAGATATTACAGACAGCATGAGCTCTGCTTTAGCTAGGCTGCTGTCATTTGTTAAGTTATCTAAGCGGGTTAGGCGTCTTTAGTGAGCGACAACTTTTCCTGATATGGAAATCGCTTTATATTACATAACCCAGATATTCCAGACAGCATGAGCTCTGCTTTAGCTAGGCTGCTGTCATTTGTTAAGTTATCTAAGCGGGTAGGCGTCTTTAGTGAGCGACAACTTATCCTCATATGGAAATCGCTTTATATTAGATACATAACCCTGATATTACAGGCAGCATGAGGTCTGCTTTAGCTAGGCTGCTGTCATTTGTTAAGTTATCTAAGCGGGTTAGGCGTCTTTAGTGAGCGACAACTTTTCCTGATATGGAAATCGCTTTATATTACATAACCCAGATATTCCAGACAGCATGAGTTCTGCTTTAGCTAGGCTGCTGTCATTTGTTATGTTATCTAAGCGGGTTAGGCGTGTTTAGTGAGCGACAACTTTTCCTGATATGGAAATCGCTTTATATTACATAACCCAGATATTCCAGACAGCATGAGTTCTGCTTTAGCTAGGCTGCTGTCATTTGTTAATTTATCTAAGCGGGTTAGGCGTCTTTAGTGAGCGACAACTTATCCTCATATAGAAATCGCTTTATATTAGATACATAACCCTGATATTACAGACAGCATGAGCTCTGCTTTAGCTAGGCTGCTGTCATTTGTTAATTTATCTAAGCGGGTTAGGCGTCTTTAGCGAGCGACAACTTTTTCTGATATGGAAATCGCTTTATATTAGATACATAACCCTGATATTACAGACAGCATGAGCTCTGCTTTAGCTAGGCTGCTGTCATTTGTTAAGTTATCTAAGCGGGTTAGGCGTCTTTAGTGAGCGACAACTTTTCCTGATATGGAAATCGCTTTATATTACATAACCCAGATATTCCAGACAGCATGAGTTCTGCTTTAGCTAGGCTGCTGTCATTTGTTATGTTATCTAAGCGGGTTAGGCGTCTTTAGTGAGCGACAACTTTTCCTGATATGGAAATCGCTTTATATTACATAACCCAGATATTACAGACAGCATGAGCTCTGCTTTAGCTAGGCTGCTGTCATTTGTTAAGTTATCTAAGCGGGTTAGGCGTCTTTAGTGAGCGACAACTTTTCCTGATATGGAAATCGCTTTATATTACATAACCCAGATATTCCAGACAGCATGAGCTCTGCTTTAGCTAGGCTGCTGTCATTTGTTAAGTTATCTAAGCGGGTAGGCGTCTTTAGTGAGCGACAACTTATCCTCATATGGAAATCGCTTTATACTAGATACATAACCCTGATATTACAGGCAGCATGAGGTCTGCTTTAGATAGATAGATAAACTCTTTATTGTACACCAAAGAAATAACAAAATAAAAAACAATTAAAACCTTAAAAGTATACAATGGGCGGTCTTATCACAAAATGTGATCTCTTCCAGACAACCAAAGTAAAATTGGAGAATGGAGTTATTGAGAGGGGCAGTTGTCGGTGTACAGGTACATTACAAATAGTACCTATGGGTACAATTAATAAAGAAATAAATAAAAAGAAAATATAAACATCTGCTTTAGCTAGGCTGCTGTCATTTGTTAATTTATCTAAGCGGGTTAGGCGTCTTTAGTGAGCGACAACTTATCCTCATATGGAAATCGCTTTATATTAGATACATAACCCTGATATTACAGACAGCATGAGCTCTGCTTTAGCTAGGCTGCTGTCATTTGTTAAGTTATCTAAACGGGTTAGGCGTCTATAGTGAGCGACAACTTATCCTCATATGGAGCTCGCTTTTTATTACATAACTCAGCTATTACGGACAGAATGATCTCTACTCTACCTAGGCTGGATCTTTGGTGGATACATTTTGAACAACATCTTTATTATGAAGACGGTAAGAGCGGTTTCCGTAAGGCAAGAGTACTCAGTGGCGTCAACTGTTCATGATACATGTCAACAGTTTTACGGAGCATTCGACCTTGCAGGTGTTTGCTAATTAACTGAAAGATACTTATAGAAACATTTTTGTATGTCTGTGTATAGTGGGTCTTTTTTTGTAGAGTTTGGCATTCATACAGATTGACAGTTTGTTAAATTAGTAATTAGCAATAAGCTCCAAAAATAATAGTTTCTAAGTATATATTTTGCTATTTTATTTATATGAATTCATTGGGTCGTTTGTCTGGCGACCGCAAATACTTACCTAATGCGGTTATGGCAACAAGTGTTATTTGAGTCTGTGCGAAAGATATTTTTCTTTCTGTACCAAAATTGGTAAGATTTACAATGTAAACAGATAGAAAAGTAGTGCAATGGATTTGCACAATATTTAATGTGTCCGATTTTTTTATTATAACTCATGATTTATGTTACAATTTAGTAACACAAGTTGTTTTAGGTATATACATATACACTCACCGGCACGGAAACTTGGCCACCAATAACTTGCCGATAATTTCTATTTAAATATTTAATTTTCACTATATTATGGGTTTATGCACTAAATTAGGGTTTTTTTATGGTTTTGTAACTCAGTTATTGAAAAAATCATGCACCAGCAGTAATCTTTAAAAAAATAAGCAGTTTCACAAAAATATTGGTTTTAACACTGTCAATTTATGTCATGCTCCGGGGCAGGCCAGTTGACGATTTTGGGATTTTATCTCTGTGAAAACAATTGTTCATAATGGGTGCATAATTAGTACTCCCTTTTAATTAATAGTACTTCTGTCATTTATGAGCACAAAAAATTTAAATTGGTACTGCTGCGGAGCATCCTCTCCAGCAAACCATAATGCAAATTAGCGCTTCTGTGAATGATTTTAGCATGAAAGTAGGATAAAAAAAATGTACAGGAGAGATAAAACAAATCAAACCAATATTTGAATTAATAGCAGGCGCCGAATAACAAGATTTTTATATTTCAATTTATAATATAAAACTGCGCCTGATACGAATATTATGGCAAAGTTTTATTTAGCTAAATCAAATATTAATGTAGGCGCTTAGCCTTTATTCCATTTTCCTCAAATACAAATTTGAATAATTTTATAATTATCCTTCTATTATTAAAACTTTCCGTTTACAACACATTCTCATATATTCCACTAGTTTTATCTATATAATTTTTGCAAGAACAAATGAATATGGTATCGTAGTTTATACTTAGATTTAGAGTTCGAAAATATTTTAAACTACCTTCATATTTTCGTAACGTGTTTCAATATTGAAAATAGTTACTTACATATTAGTTTATAAAAAATGAAGCGCGGAAAGAGACTTAGTGTGTGTTTAGAAGAATTAAAAACTGATTATTTATAAATTACTTTATTTAATCCTTAGGTATACTGTAAGACATTTATAGGTAATGGTCCATTCGGCCACACACACAGGGTAATTAGGCTTGTACCCTTGTTTATCATATTTCTACATAGATACTTACTTAAATTAATGTGAAAAAGTTTAATTACGTTTAAGAAAACTGAAAAAGGATTACATTAACATTCAATTTAGCTAAATAAAACTTTGCCATAATATTTGTATCAGGCGCAGTTTTATATTATAAATTGAAATATAAAAATCTTGTTATTCGGCGCCTGCTATTAATTCAAATATTGGTTTGATTTGTTTTATCTCTCCTGTACATTTTTTTTATCCTACTTTCATGCTAAAATCATTCACAGAAGCGCTAATTTGCATTATGGTTTGCTGGAGAGGATGCTCCGCAGCAGTACCAATTTAAATTTTTTGTGCTCATAAATGACAGAAGTACTATTAATTAAAAGGGAGTACTAATTATGCACCCATTATGCACAATTGTTTTCACTGAGATAAAATCCCAAAATCGTCAACTGGCCTGCCCCGGAGCATGACATGTCAATTTAAAAAGAACACAAGATGAAAAATAACCAAAAAGTCTTCGTTGTGTTTGCATTTTAATATCGGGTGTTTCCTCCCCTAGCCCCAATAACAGCTTGCATTCGTTCTGGCATACTTTGGATGATGTTTCTGATCTCAACTTGTGGTATGCTTTCCCAAGCGGTCAGTGCTGCATTTTGAAGCTGATTCAGAGTTTCAGGCGGGTTGGAGGAGGACTTTATTTTTCTTTTAAGCTTGTCCCAGATATGCTCTATTGGATTTAAGTCTGGACTACGAGCTGGCCACTGCAATTTTTGAATACCAACCTCTGTAAGGTATTCCTCCACGCAATGTGCAACGTGTGGGCGCGCGTTATCGTGCATTAGGAGGAATTCGTCAAATCCAATAAACCCTGAATATGGTAACACGTGTTCCTGAAGAATCTCCTCGATGTATCGTGTTGCCGTTAATCGGTTATCGACGATAACTAACTCCGTACGTGCATCGGAACTTATTCCTCCCCAAACCATTATAGAGCCTCCATGAAAACTAACAGTTTGTGTGGTGGTAATGGGTAAAAACCGCTCTCCTCTTCTTCTCCACACTCGCTCCCGACCATCTGGAGCTCGTAAAGCGATTCGACACTCATCTGTGAACAGTACTCGAGCCCACTGCTCATGGGTCCAGTTGGCGTGTTCTCGTGCGAATCGAAGTCGAGCTACTCGGTGACTTCTGAGAAGTTCTGGGCCGCGTGCTGGTCTACGAGCTTGTAAATTCACTTCCTCCATTCGTCTTCTCACTGTACGTTCACTAACATTGACACCTCTTGTGAACTGGAGTCGCTGGCGTATCTCAACAGCGGTGAGGTAGCGGTTTCTCAAAATTTCCAGGACAATAAAGCGGTCATCCCGGGCTGATGTGCATCTGACGCCTCCGCTGCCTGGTCTGCGGGAGTAGCGGCCTGTCTCCTGGTATCGTCAAATCCAATAAACCCTGAATATGGTAACACGTGTTCCTGAAGAATCTCCTCGATGTATCGTGTTGCCGTTAATCGGTTATCGACGATAACTAACTCCGTACGTGCATCGGAACTTATTCCTCCCCAAACCATTATAGAGCCTCCATGAAAACTAACAGTTTGTGTGGTGGTAATGGGTAAAAACCGCTCTCCTCTTCTCCACACTCGCTCCCGACCATCTGGAGCTCGTAAAGCGATTCGACACTCATCTGTGAACAGTACTCGAGCCCACTGCTCATGGGTCCAGTTGGCGTGTTCTCGTGCGAATCGAAGTCGAGCTACTCGGTGACTTCTGAGAAGTTCTGGGCCGCGTGCTGGTCTACGAGCTTGTAAATTCACTTCCTCCATTCGTCTTCTCACTGTACGTTCACTAACATTGACACCTCTTGTGAACTGGAGTCGCTGGCGTATCTCAACAGCGGTGAGGTAGCGGTTTCTCAAAATTTCCAGGACAATAAAGCGGTCATCCCGGGCTGATGTGCATCTGACGCCTCCGCTGCCTGGTCTGCGGGAGTAGCGGCCTGTCTCCTGGTATAGTTTCAGCGCATACTGCATCGATGAACGTGGTACATTCAGTATAACAGCAACTTCTCGCTGTGTCAGCCCTTGTTCGATCAATGCTACAGCTTGTGCAACCTGTGATGGTGTTAATGGCATTTTTATTGGAATTAAATCACCTTTAGTTATTGAAGTAACAGTACGATATCACAATAATTGAACAACCTAACAATAAACTTTCACAAAACACAAATTTAAAACAGCAACTTAGTCGCTCAGATGTCCGGGTTCAACTAAAACTTAAAAATAACGTCATATTGCACTCAAATATGATAAATTACCCTCTTGAACTAAAGGTAAACATTTTTTAGACCAACCTTCATAATAAATACTCATAGGAAACACTTAAAGCTCTTGTTATCGCGAAATACGCGCTTGGCCAAGATTCCGTGCCGGTGAGTGTATATATATTATTATAGCAAATTGTAGCCCAATCCATTAGATTTATTAAAATCTTAATTTATAAAAAGTCATACAAACCCATTGCTAGACTTTTTATTTTATTTTATTTATTTATTTAGGCAAAAACAGTCTTACATAAATATTGTTACAAAAAGAAATACAAATAGACCTAATAAGCCATATTATTACACAAACTTTAATTATCTACGCAAACTAAAATGACGGACAAAAGATAAGATAAAATAGAGTTAATCCTTACACAATTATCAAGCATATTGGAAAATATAAACATTTTTTTTTTTAGATGTATCTGATGATATTTATCCGTATATCTAGATCCGTACATACATACTATATTGTATTAATATTATTATTTTATTTTAATTACAATTTCCCTGAATTTTGGCAACTTATCAAAAAATATATCTACGTTATCCATATGTTTGTTATAACAATTACATGAGCGTCTGAAGAAGGCATTTTTAGCATAATTGGTATGACAAAAAGGAATAGAAAATGTATCTTTAGAACGTGATTGACGTGAGGATGAGTATCGAGGCACTTTAAATTGAATATTTTCCAAAAGAGCTGTTGAGTTAATATGGTTATTTATAATTTTATATAGGAAGATACAGTTCATAAGATTTCGTCGTGTGCTAAGGAAAATCATTTTGTGTTTGTTAATTCTCTCTGCGTAATCAGCGCTGACTTGGCCCGTTCGGTAGTCTAAAGATTTTAAAAACTTATTTTGCACCCTTTCAATCCTATTTACATGAATCGAATATTGGGGGCTCCAAACTACGCTACCAAATTCTAAAACATTTTCTATTGTTTACATCCTCTATATAAATAAAAATGTTCCTATCACCATTGGCCTATATGTATTCTACTAGACGCGCAATCCCATATTGAGAATTTGCAGCGCCCGCGCTGCAACTCAGTCCAAATTTTGGCCGCCGCGCCCGCGCGCCTCACCTCGCGCACAGCCGACTGGGACAGAGTTTTTATTCGAAACAGCGTGTCTAGTTATACATATAAGTCAATACCTATCGCCGAAATGTTTGTACGCTCATAACTTCCAATATAAAATTTTATTTTAGGAATATAATAAATACTACTAGGCTGTGCGCCTGTGGAACGCACTGCCCTTAACAATAAGAAAAGCGCAATCGTTAAATATTTTTAAAAATAATGTTATAAAACATTATCTATCTGCCTAGACTACTGTATAAGCATATTTATTTACCGCTGTCGCCTTTGGTTTTTTTTTCTCGCGCATTTCTACTTTTATAGACTTTTTTTTAATTAATCTATGAATTTCTTTTTTTACTTTTTGTTATTAATTTGTATAAGTTTATGTTTACATTAAGTTGACCTATTGTTACACCTACCTACCCTGTTTTCGCTTTCCTTAGTCTATCCACTCCATAATTGGTTGTCTGGAAGAAATCGTAGTAGCGATAAGACCGCCCTTTGTATTTAATTTATGTATGCTCTTTTTTTAATTTTAAGTTATGGTGTACAATAAAGAGTATTTTACTTTTACTTTACTTACTACTTTAGTTAGTCTGCTACCCTTGTAAAATACTCTAGTACAGGCTTTACACATGGTATGCACACTTCGCCCACTTATTTATTACATTGATATTATTGATAGAGCTTGAAAAAATTAGCATTACATTTGCGATAATTGTTAATCTTTTGACTGGACGTGTGGCGCAGCGGCTAAGACAGCCGCCTCGCCGCTTCGTGTCGCGGGTTCGATTCCCGCGCCGGACATTTGTGCGACCATAAATAGTTGTTCTGAGATGTTATTTGTGTCCGTCTATTATATGTTTGTGAAGTACCCCGCAACAAAAGGATTAGATTCCCTAATGCGCGCGTTGTCTTTGAAAAACATCTGAACCGCGATATGCCAGCTTCATAGATCTTCCATGTTCTATTATAAAATGGCAGCTGAAAGAAATACACTTCACTCTATAGACCTTTCACCATTTATTTTAAATCCGCCGCCTCCAAGAAATTTCCCATAAATTTATATTATCTAGAAAAAAAACAAACGAAACGTAGGTAGCGTAGATTAGGTTAAGTTTCAACTACGAAGAATAAACAAACTGAAACAAATTTATATACACAAACCAATCCAGTTTAAAATAAAAAGCAATGCGTCGTGTACTTAAATTGCTGCAAAGATTATATAGATAACTATTTTGCTGTACAATCAATATTTTTGCTTAGGATACCTACATAATTTTTTGTAATACAAAAAGTTTTTTTTTATTAGCAGATAATACAACCATTTATTTAGTCTTGTGAATTATGTGCAATTTGGCTAGCACTGGTATGGTAAGTTTTGCCACTAAGCAGGAGTAAAAACAATGCACACATTTTTCACATTCATACTAATGAATACAATCCTTGGGGTTTTAACTTCCTAAAAGTTCCTAGTTAAGTGAAAATTGATATTTAAACTGATATTATTGAGTAAGCATTGCTGTGTGGTGGCGACATAGAATATCATCACCTTATTTCATCCTGTGGCGTAGACATCGTCCGAGGGAATGCCTACCAGAGAACGGGCAGCAGCGTTTATCTATGAACTATGATCATCAAACTTTATTTCGCCAACACGTCTGCCAAGTTATGGCATATCTACCATTCATTGGGGAGGCTTTTGTCTGCATTGGGGAGCGTTTTTCTGTGAACTATGACCATCAAACTGCGACGATCCGTCTGCCAAGCGTGGCGATTATGGCATATCCCCCAATTCTTTGACTAGGCCGTTGTCCAGCCGTGGACGTACTTTGGCTGACGTGATGAAGCATATACTTTTATGGTGTGATTAAAGTCGGAACCGTTGTTGTTTCCAGCGGAGAGGCAAGACTGGTTCACCTTGGAGTACAGCAAGCGAAAGCCCTACGCCAACCAATAGTGTAGCAGAGCGCGTGCACCCAGTGTGGGAGCACAGTGCTACCGGTCGCGGCGTATGGCCTGCTAACACTGGAGAGGAGCATACGAGACTATTAGGTGAGTAGTGGCAGATATACCCTATGAGAGAGCCATGCACTCAATGGTATACCAGAGCACGAGCGTCGAAGAGGATCCACTTATGTCGTTGATTTAATTAAACTTATTTTACGCAAAACTTTTAAAGAATTTCATAGTTTGATTCCGTTTTTGGCAGAAAAATAAAACAAATTATTACTTCTCTCGCGATACTTAAAGTCTCCTCTCTAGTAATAATCATAAAAAAGTAATACTCTTGATTTAAATTAATTTAGTAAATGGACGAAAATGTTTTAATTGTGTAATGTAAAATTAGTAGATTTTAAGTGAAGTTAGTAAAGTTCGTCACATCAGTGCCAAAGACAGGCATGAAAAATCAACCAGTAAAGAAAAATACTCTAATTTAGGCGTAAAGTTATATACAAATGTGTTCAAAATCATGTATGTAAATAAAAACTTGGTGACATGGATATGTCACCAAGTTTTTTTTTACGTTTTCCCTTACATAAATCTCGTATATTATAAAGCAGGTACTATTTATAGTTGCAGTAGGTACTCCAATTTGCATATGGTGTACAGTCAACAAAAAAATAACTTTAAAAAACTGCCTCGTGGGTCTACTGGCAGCATGTTCCACCGCAGATAATGAAATCTTGGATTCCAATTCCGGGTCGGACCAAAAATGTTTTAAATAGATACCATTTAAATAAACCTATTTGTACAGAGAATTATCATGAGTAACAATCATCAGCGAAAATTGCGTGTCATTTAAACAAAAAACATTCAGTCGGCTTGATAATTTCCTCCATTTTTAATTATGTTGAGAACAAAAAATTATAACGTGCAAATTATTGTCTGACTGTACTACGACAGACGAGTAACATTACTAATTTTAACAATTGGCCTTAATTAGACATTCGGTGTATTTTCGCACTTATCTAATTGTGCCCGTTTTTTCTTTGTACTTTATTCAGGAATCACAGAATTTCCGACGTAGCGAATTATACGAATCTTTCGTTTATTTGTACACTGTGAAATTGTATATTAATACAATAGTCCTCCCGACCAAATTTTCCGCCATGGCGGACAGTCTCAATGGAGACTAGCCAATTGCGCAGAAAATAGATAGAGCACAAGTGTGTGTACACAAACAGGGGCACTTTCTATTCCACCACTCTCATGAATAGATAGGACGACTAGCGACACGACCGGAAAAAGGTCAGGTACAAGACCGACGGCTTTACGTGCTCTCCGAGGCACGGGGGTATAATACTGCCAACTCCCAGACTTCGGGCTGATACTGAGAATTTTTTTTTTACGGAAAAATCCCAAAATCACTTTTTGGCCCGACCCGGGATTTGAACCCAGGACCTCAATATCTGCGGTTGAATCCGCTACCGCATTGTACATTATTCACTTATCGTATGGGCAGTAGCCGTGTGGTTTCCGGCCTAGAAAGAATAATAGGGCCTTCCCATAACATCCCGTGGGCGTCGTTGAGGCGACTAAGGGATACAGCGGGTATTTGGGTAACAGCGTTACCTGTGTACTGTAGCTACCACCTAAATGTTTACGCCAACTCACATGCCAAGCGGGCTTATTGGACCAATAGCCTACTAATATTTTTGGAGGTGACGACTCGCTTACCAATAAATTAACTTCGTGCGAATCACCTACAGAAAAAATAAAACTACTTGAGAGGTGTCAAGAGACACCCGGATGGAACGAAGTTCCTTTCAATTAATCAGTGAAGGAATTGTAATATTTTTTTTTAATGTGTAATAATATTTTTTTATTATTAGCAAATATAATGCTATATAAACTTAATCAGTAGGCTCAATTTTAGTAATAAAAAAAAAACAAAAATTGTGTCGTTACAACCTTTCGTCTTAATTTTTTCCGTCTAGCTCCCTTTCGCAACGCGCGATAAGGAACTTCGTTCCAATATTATTTAAAGGGGTCTATTCGCAGGGTCCAATAAGCAGCCAAGCGACAACATTAGAAAAACCTTTGTGGAAAAACGTAGTATGTGTAGTATATCAGTTATCTGGTTTCCATAGTACAAGCTCTGCTTAGTTTAGGATCAGATGGCCGTGTGTAAATAATGTCCCAGGATATTATTATCTTATTATTATTAACAAACTGAAACAAGTAGAGAAATGTTTGAATAACTAAAAATCTTGCAAGAAGTTGTTTTACATATCTGACTAAAGAAATGTGTTGTATTATTCCAGGTACCGAAGAAGAGTCATCAGATCGTCACTCCTCAGAGGAGGAGGGTGAGGCGGGCGACGACATCTGGGCCATCAGCGACGTCCAAGCGCGACACTACGCGGGGCAGTTCGCACAGCTGCGGCCCGACAGAGGCATGCTGTCGGGGCAAACTGCTAGGTAACACATAGTTTACACACATTTATGGAAGCAATACAATGCTGGGATACTTTAGTTCAATCCTACTTATAATATAGAAGCGAAAGTTTGTGAGTATGGACGTATGGGTGTTTGTTACTCCTTAACGCAAAAACTACCGAAAGGATTTTGATTAAACTTTGTAGTAATATTTAGTTATATATCACACTAATATTATAAAGGTAAAAGTTTGTGAGTGTGTATGTTTGTTACATATTCACGTCTAAACGGCTGAACCGATTTTAATAAAATCTGGTGTGGAGTTAGCTGACACCCTGGATTAACACATAGGCTATAATTTATAAAGTTTATCGCGGGTAAAACCGCGGGGCACAGCTGGTAATATTATTAAGAGGAAAGTTGGTGAGTGTGTATGTTTGTTACATCTTCACGTCTATACAGCAGGACCGATTTTAATAAAATTTGGTGTGTACTTAGCTGACACCCTGGACTTACACATAGGCTATAATTTATACAGTTTAACGTGGGTAAAACCGCGGGGAACAGCTAGTATTCACGCCGTGACCCATCACGGGTACAGATGCCTATACAGAATACTGCATTGACTAACAAAAATAGTATAAATAAATTACTGATTAAGTTCCTCAATGTCTCTTCCGAGCGCTTCACTCCATCAACTAAGTGTAAAACTAATATCATAATGAAATAATGATATTTATTCAGCACTTGGGTATTAGCATACACTTGTACTTGTCAAGCTCACAATGCAGTACATAAACATTTTATTTATTTTTATTTCCACATTACAAGTATCATTACAGGTTTATCACCTAATGCGATATTGTAGACAACAAAATTTTACTTAAAACTATTTTCCAATTTTAAATTACAATCACACTTAGTTTCCTAAATCTTAAGTCTAATCTACGTAACAGTAGAAGTATAACATATTTCGTAAAGCACTCTGACTATGAATCCATCCAAAGTACAACAGAATAGATCTATGTCTTCTGCTATATGGTTCAGAATATGAAGTGCGCGCGTAAACGGGGCCTCGCCCATCAGATTAGTGCGGCCGCGCGGCACAGCCAGTAGCCGCGGTCGCCGCCGCCGCCACACATATCTGTCCGGAACATACATGCACACTTGTTGCAATACGATTGGGTTTTGAATTTTCCCTCTCATCACCTTGAAGATATATGAGACCAACGCTAAACTTCTTCTAACTTTTAACTCATTATAACCTACCATACCTAATATGAATAAGGTTGGATACTTATTTGGATAAAAAGGATATACGCCATATAATTTGTTATATAAATATCTTATAAATTTATTTTGCACTCTCTCCAGCATAAGACTATATTTAGTCTCATGTGGTGACCAGACGACTGCGTTAAACTCTAATTGACTTCTTACTAAAGAGTTATACAGTGCAATGATTGCCTTAACATTTTTGAAGCCCTTAGCCACTCGTAGTACGAATCCTAGATTTCTGTAGGCTTTCTTACAGATTTTAGTTATATACTCTCTAAAGTCTAGCTTCGAGGAGAATATAACGCCCAGGTCTCTTATTTCGGACACTTTTTCTATGGCTTCCTCGCTAATATGATATTCGTAAGTAACCGGGAAATGTGACCTACTGAAAGATATAGTCTTGCATTTTGACACGTTAAATTGCAAATTGTTATGCTTACTCCAAGTTACCACTCTATCGATGTCTTGTTGTAACTTTTGGCAATCTTCTCTGTTCTTGATAGTGAGATACAACTTTAGATCATCTGCAAATAATGTACAACGAGCATTTTTCACAACTTTCGGAAGGTCGTTTATCATTAATATGAATTCCAATGGCCCCAGGTTACTGCCCTGACTTACTCCGCTCCTAGTAAAATAATATCCTGACCTACATCCATCATATTCTATGTACTGTTGTCTGTCTTGCATATAACTAGCAAAGAAGGTTAACAAATGAGGAGTGAACCCTACCCCTGCCAGTTTAGAAAGTAGAATGTCATTATCCACTAGGTCAAAAGCTTTCTTGTAGTCGAAGAGAGCTACGTCTACTTGCCCTCCAGCATCCACCTCCGGCACCATGTAACTCATATAGTTTATTAAACTGCTGGTCGTGCTTCTAGCAGGTCGAAAACCGTGTTGTTCTTCCGAAAGTTGTACATTTACCTGCGAGAGTATGCTTTTGTGTACTGCGGCCTCTAGTACTTTGGCTGGTGTCGAAAGCACCGCTATGGGTCTGTATTGGTCCACACTAGATGTCGCTTTTCCCTTAGGGACCGGGACGACTTTAGTTGTTTTCCATATTTCTGGAAATATGGCTTGCGCTAGGCACTGGTTAAATATGTACTGAAGCGGTCTGCAAAGTACTAGTCGGCAGTCTTTGAAAATGTATGGCGGTATACCATCAGGTCCTGTTGACCTTTTTGGCTTGAGCTTTTGCAAAGATGATAGTATTTCATCAAGCCTTAGTTGTTCTAAGTGTACCCTAGCTGCACCATTCTCGGCACCAGCTTGTTTGACCGCCGCTTCCACGTTTAGCTCCGGTGTCTTAGGGCTAAAAACTGAGTAAAAATACTGCGCGAACTCAGTGACACACTGCTCACTAGTCAGTACCTCATTATTTTTTAAAATTTTTCGTGAACTTTTTTTGAGTTAACATAGGCCCAAAAGGCTTTTGGGTTTTCTAGAAACTCACTTTGCATTCGGTCTTTATAATTTTCGTATGCTACATTTATCAACCATTTTACATTCGTCCTTACTTTCGAAAAGGCCTCATAATCATCCTCTGATTTGCTACACTTATACTGCCTATGAAGCCTAGCCTTAATATTTATGTTGCCAATAATGTCTTTCGTGTACCACTCGGGGTAACTGTACTCCGAGTTTCCACGGCTTCGCTTTTTTCTTGGAACGCAGTCGTCCATGATTTTGTATAAAACTTCATAAAAGAAAGCTAAACTACTATTCACATCTAATGTATACATTGGCGTCCAGTCTATAGCCATTATTAATGAATACATACGCGTAAAGTCTGCCTTATAAAAGTTCCATCCATTATGCGCGTGTGTTTCTCCCTCCAAACCCGCGGGTGGTGACGGCTGCGCGGGAGCGGACACCTCACAGCGCCGCACTCGCTTGCGCCGCGTCACTGCAGTGGTGAGCGGCGGATGGTATGGGTCGGGCAGTATGATAGGCTCGGCCACGCGCACCTCCAACCCATTCACAACCGAAGGCGTACTCAAAACGAGATCTAATTGACGTCCGTTACAATTTTCTATTCTGTTGCACTGGATGAACTCACAATATGTACTAAAGTACTCAAAATAATTGCATACATTTGTTGAGCAAGAGAATAAATTTAAATCGCCTATCACTATTAGTTCACTATAGTCATCCTTATAATTTTCTATTAAATTAAATAGCACCATATATTCATTGTCATTACATCTCGGTGGAATATATATACTACACATATCACAAACATGAACTTATTACGCAAATAAACTGCCCCGCTAACCACTTCAAACGCATGATCTTGTATACATATATCGCTGGGTGTATTTAGTTGCCGTAGCTCGTACCGCGGTGTGGCCACTAAGCACGCGCCGCCCTGTTTTCTTCCATCTGCGCGATCACCCCGGAGTATTTTGTATCCAGGTGGGATAAGTTCAGAATCATATATAGAATCGTTGCACCCCGTTTCAGTAATTGCAAAAAAATCATAGTTATGCGACGAGATTCCCACATAAAAATCATCTAATTTCGTTCTCAGTCCTCTCACGTTCTGGTAATATATTTCCACTGTATTTAATGATTTTTCATTGCTTGTTGGGTGGCTTACGAAACCACACCCACTCGCACAGTTCGATGTTAACAGCCCAGGATTCTGGTTTACAGAGTGTCTCGTAACAACTTTCCGGTACTCCTATTATAAATGAAGCATAGTCCCTTTCAGTTCTATGCTTGATTTTCTCCACTGTTACTTGCGTCTCATTACCACATATGTTTCTTACATGCATTTCCAAATTTTCAACCGCTGTATCCTTCTTTAACCGCCAAACATGTAAGAACTTTTTCTTTTCTGTGCCCTGTATATTTACTGTACTGATATTTCCTCCTCTTATTACTTGTTTGCCAGGATATTTGTTTTTCCTTCTCTGTACTGTAGTCCATAATTCCTCCTTCTTGGTGGTTTCCATGGGTAGTTCTATATTATCTGTCGATACCTGGTTCTTATTACAATATTCTGACGAAGTTTTTGTAATACCTGTCGGTTTCGTGGCCACACACGCCACTGAGTTTGTATCTTTTTTGCTAGTAACCGTCAGATTTTTACTAACTGCCTGCATTTCGCTGTTTGTTATTACTTTTGCATATGTTTTGGTATCCTGTATAATATTTTCTGTTAAGTTGTTTCCTTCTGTTGTAGACTGTGTTTGTTTAAGACAATTCTGTAATTGTTCATTTTCTTTTTGCAAAGTTTTTATTTTTATTTGTAACTCATAACTTTATTTGCTTTTTTCTGTACCACCGTCATAGTATCTTGCAGTTTATGTAGTTGCTTTTCGGTGTCGACAAACTTTTCCTTTAGTAAATTATACCCCCTTATTTGCTCATTTATTTTATGGTTCATCTCAGCCCTAAATTCTTGTAATTCTTGCAATATTTTACAACTTATGTTCGCTTCCATTATTTCTTTCGAAATAACCCTGCTGCCTCTCTCTGTGTTTACATAGCATGGAGTAAATGTTTTATTCATATCACTCTGGGTACCTCGAACTGGTGTATCCGAATTATCCCTCCTCGGCGCACTGCAAACACATTCCGGGCATCTCCAATTTGACTTATACTCCTCGGTAAATCCTTCAAATGTCTTCATTGTTATACCCAAGCAGTTAAGATGATAAGTTTTTTTGCATTTATCCCTCGTACATTCCAGATACGAAATGTCGTATATAGCGGCATCACAGCCGCTGCACTTCGTACCCATTTATTATAATAAATAAATACACTTTTTACGCTACTGATTTCGCACAACCGATAACGCGTCCGTTCGCGCTCGCGCTCCTCGAACATAATTAAAGCTTGTACTATGGGTACCAGGCCACAATATACATACTTATATAGATAGATAAATACTTATATGCATAGAAAACATCCATGACTCAGAAACAAATATTCGTGCTCATCACACAAATATTTGCACTTACCGGGATTCGAACCCAGGACCACCAGCTTCGTAGGCGGGAGCACTACCAACTAGGCTACGATGACCGTCTATATATTTTTAAATAAATAACAAGTTACTAAAATATTAGTTTTAGATTTAGTACTAGAATATGAAAATTAAAAAAGTTTAAGACAATGAGCAGATCTCAACCAGCAGCTTAATTTAAGCGACTAATACCTAAGCGCACTCTTATAGGCTTTGGCTCAGGAGGTTGCTGAAGTAAAACGATGGAATTCTAAATGAGGGTGTGATCACTTGAACGGGATCACCGATCACGTGTTAAGGGGCCAACGCGATCCTCGGCTTTCTCTAGCTACCCAGGAGGACGATATGAAATTAAAAGTCTACTTATTTTTTTAAACAGTAGCGCTATTTCCATCCATCATATCAGAGATTCGACTTCTGCCGTTATATTAGACCTATGACCGCTGTAGTTGAACCTCTGAGAGCAGAGTTTGAAAACGCCACGTAAACAGAGAGCTCTAGGCTAATTCCAAGTTAAACTTATAATTATTATAATATCTTGGGATATTATTCCACATCAGATAAATCATAATATAATAAATTTCACCCAGACTCATAACAAAACTGAGATGTTACTGCACACAAATATCTGTCCTGCCATTACAACCAAGCATTTACCAACCACGCTAACTGGCATCAAAGGCAAACGGCTTGAAGGGCATATCATTGTCTCGAGTAGTTTATGCTTATACTGTAGTATACCCAATCAAATTTTCATTCCTAATTAGATTTGTCTCCACAGGTTATTCTTCGAAAAATCCCACCTCCCCGTGCCTGACCTCCGGAAAATATGGCAGCTCTCCGACATCAACAAAGACGGGATGCTTACGCTGGAGGAGTTCAGCATAGCCATGCATCTCATAGTGTTAAGGCGGAACAACATCCCGGTCCCCGATGCCCTGCCAGCCTGCCTCGTGCCCAAGGTAGACTCACGGTACTCTAAACAGGCTGTCACCACTGATCTAGTCGACTTAGGCGCTGACATGTTCAGTTCTGGAACATCAGCCGATTTCAACTTTGCCCCCAAATCGGAAATCCACGATCCTTACGAAGCAAAACCCGTAAAGAAAGACGATCGCCAACCCTCCCTGACCCCGCCGAAACCCGAAGCGCAGGTCAATAACAAAGAGTGGACAAAGTTCGTCGACTCCCCCACTTCGAGTGTCTCGAGCCCTGGGCCGAAGCCGGTCAACTTTGATTTTCACAAGTCTGCCGTGGAACGCGACCCTAAGATTTTCCATCCGGTAGCCGTGCGGGTGACGCCCGACGCCGGGGTACTCCCCGCACACGGCGAGGGAGACACCCGCTCTAGCGCGTCACCACGTCGGGACGAGTTTGCACACGCATTCGAGTTAGCTTCGCCTAAACGCCTTAACTCGCAGCCTCCCGCAGACCCTCCACCTAACGGCGCCGAAATCAAGTCAATCCAACGCCCACAACCGCGCAAGCCCGTGAAACCTGCAGGGGTCTTACCACCGCCTCCGGCACCTCACGCCCACGACGACGGGCCAGCTTCCTTACAGTACGCTCCTAAAAAAGAACCTCCACCACCACCCCCACCGCGACCTCTCCGGAACCATGCGCGATCCTCATCTCTAGACCTAACTCGATTGAAAGGTGCCCCTCCCCCGCCCCCACGGCAGTCTCCCCCTGGAGAGCCACCGCGTCGCTTACCCGCACAACGCTCGGAAGGCGAGCCCGCGTTCCCGCCCGACGCGTTCTCCCCCCGCGATTACGACGCCGAAGGTTTCGGTTACACCCGCGAAGATGCGCCAAAAATGCACGGCGCGTTCGAAGTGTACCGCAAGCCGCGGGAAACGAGCGAGGAACCCGACGTGAAAGCGTTGCAGGAGCAGAACGCGGTGCTGCACCGCGTGTGCCGCGCGTTGTGCGCGGAGCTGGCCGACGTGACGCGCGACCGCGAGCAGCTGCGTTTGCGCCTTGACCGCGCACACCTCTAGGCCGACATCTCACGTTACTCGGCTAACTGTTCTGAAATAACAGATTATCACAGTTGACCATGACGCATCTGCTGTAATCTGCTTCATAGGAACAGGTATCGGTTATCAATACAGACCTTTGTGTCCGTGCAATGCTGGACGAGAGCGGTGAGCTTCGTGACTCGAACATAATATGACACAACATACGCACGTCTATCAAACGTGTACCGCTTACCGCCGCGGGTTGTGTGACCGCGTCTTTTGATTTGTGTAATTTCACAAGATAGTCGTTTATCGTGGAGTATGACTATCGTCTTTCGTGAGACAAATATTTCGATATCACGATGAGTTTTTATTCGACTGCCGCCGCCGCGATTTGAATTCGCTTCTTCGCGTCTTGGAGGTACACGATTTTCACTGATCTAAGACGAAAACGCATGTATGAATGTAAATCACAATAAGAAAATATCGGAAATATATTTTTGTGCATTTTAGTTCTTTTTTTGAGAGTAAAGGATCCATTTATTTATTGTAGAGGCTATTTTATATAACTGTTAATATTATTAACCGTAAAGTCTCAGTAGTATTTTACACGATTCGGTCACAATTTACCATTTTTGTATGCATGTTGTTTATTGTATATAATAAAATTTGTAAATGAAATCACTCCAAAACATTTCCAGTTAGTCTTGAAGACTTATTAGTTTTAGTTTGGCTAAAAACTAAATTGTAATAGATATTTAATATAAATAAAAAAATCTCAAGTCTTCGATAAAATTAATTTATGTTGGCGGTCAAACCCGATTTCAGGTATAACTTGTTTGTTCTAGGCTAAACTAGTTTTAATAAGTTATTTTAGAATAAATAAGAGGCGGACAAGACCAAATTTAGTTGTTTCTCGAAAAATACTCCATTAAATAAATAATAACCTGAGTCATTATTTACACACGGCCATCTAGATCCTAAACTAAACAGAACTTGTACTATGGAAACCAGATAACTGATATACTATATATACTACTTTTCATTTGTAAATACATGTTCATATATCAGTCATACGTTATCTATAGAATGTATGATTATAATAAACAAAACAGTTCAAAACACTGTCAAAATTAGTGCACGAAATTGTTTAATACGGCGCAAAAATGAACTTTATCAACAGTTTAAGATAAGAAACTAACTTTTCCCAATCAAATAATAACGACCTTTGACAGGCGCTATTTCAATATTCACCTTTATTAAGATTTTAGATACGTTACCTTGAGTTGTTTCCCGTAACCAATTAACATATATTTTCTGTGATCCGGTAAACCGTGTAGCAACTTGAAAATTTTTATTTTCGTTTATCAGCCTCTTAACGAAACATGAGCTCATATTGGAAATCTTTTAGACCCAATGCGGAAATTAGACCCCAGGAACTAGGTAAGTCCGTAGATTTATTCTGAGATAAATTTTATATTAGTAGTAGACCTAGAACAAATCAGCCTTTCCTAAAACCGGGTTTTACGGTAACATAATTATTATAATATTTCTAAAATGTTGTAAGCATTATGGTTTTACTTAACAAGATATATGTATTTTATCCATTTTAGGATTCAATTATTTAATTGCTGTAATGAGTCAAAAAAAAATAGTAACCGATTTTAGGTCACACCTAAACAAGCTTCCGGTGTACACAAAAAAATAATATTACTATTAATCTTCTTAATTAATTGAAAACCAAAAGCTTATGGAAAATAATGTACTTTCATTTTAATATTCATTCTGAGAAATACATTTAGAGCACCGATCCTGAAAGTTGTCGGTCTCAAAATGTATTATTCAAACTCAAAATGTAATAAATATGAAATTCTAACATTGCGAAAATGTTATTCTTAAAGTTAAATTAACTTTTAGGTCCGATTTTACCAAGGAAACTGTTTTATGAGCCGAATAAGGAATCATATTAAATCAGTCTCTCAAGTGTAAAGATAGGCTGAGTTTTGTCTCTGAAAAACGGACTTTAGTTTTGATACATAGTGAAACTAATTGTCAATAATATTTATATAAATTTATATTTAGATTTATCACAAAAATGTTGTATTATTATATGGTTGTGCTTGCTTTTTAATTTATTCAAAGCTTCCATACAGTTTATACAAATTCAAAAGCAAAACGGATCCATCCAAATTTATGAAATCTAAGTTCGAATGGCAGTCTACTAAGATGTATCAAATTTCTTTACTGAAGTGAAATGTTTTAATTAAAGCTTGTGTTAAGAGTTCTTTATTAGAGGCCAAATGTTGGGGAATCTAAAAGATTCGTTGTTATTCAAATTAATATTTCGCCGGTCCAGTTCTAAATACCTAAGTCCAACCCTTCATTGCAAATATATAGCAATGGTGGTGCAAAATAACCATTTATCATAAGCCCTCGATTTTATTGCGTCACATCGGATTTTAAGATACATTGTTCTTACAGACCACCTTGGGATGGATAGATTTTTTTGTTTTTTTTTTTAATGAAAGAGCACGTCTCGCTAGTCAAATTGAATACAGAGCACACCCACACTCAGAACAAGTTCATAAAGAACTCATAGAGGTGAAGAGTATATAAAAAAAAACTAGAGAATTATAATATTCTCTATTACATATTTAACTGGGATATGGGGAAAGAAAAAGGCGTGGAAATCAAAGACAGCTGTAGACGTCATAGCTTGCAAAGTAGCAAATTTTATAAGGATATGTCGTAGCTATGTTACTTGAAAATCAATTCTACTGATCAAAAGTTATAGCTCTTTTTGTAGTAGCAAAAGATTATAGGGACATATGTATCTGAGTATCTGTAGTATACATTTTCAACTAACATAGCTATTACTTGAAACTCAACTCTACCGATCGAAAATAAGCTCCCTTATTAGAAACAGGTTTTAAGTTGTTAATTACGTTTGCGACACTCATTCCAAGCACAATAGCCACACAATGGCGTTTGTCCTATCTTGGCATTCAATAGAAGGGAAACCCTTAATAGAAGGGTTTTAATTCTGGACCGGCGGACTGTCATCGTACCATGGCATTTATATGTTTCATATTCATTTGTACAATATTAGTAATTAGAATTAACTCCCAAATTTAACTAAAGATGGCGCAGTGTTGCTTGTTTAGCATTCCTTATTATAATTTGCTTTGTCATCGTCTTAAGTGTAAAATTCCAACCGAAGGAGGTGTATTTTTTAAATTATGTGAATGTTGTATTATACTTGGCTTAGCGAATGTAAAAACGTGAACATTATAACAGCTAATGAGAAAGACATTGTTAACTCGGAAGCGTGGAAAGTACAGTCAGCAAAGAAGATATGTACACCGGAGCAATAGCTATGATTTCTTCCTATTTAGCTAGGAATAAAATTTTTACATCGTTTGACACTACATTCTTTTAAACCTATTGGTATAATAGTAATGTGTAATGCTCGAGTTTCGTTTACAGCGTCAATCCCATCTTCGCAGGTGCACCTTCTATTCCGAGACTGATAGCTAACACGACTAGAATTAAGTCAGGTATATGGCTGTCAGCTTTACGTGTTCTAGGCGGGGCTAAGACTTCCAACTTTCCAGACTCCAGGTTGATTCTGTGAATATTTCATGACGAATAAATCAGTTTTGGGCCTGACCCGTGATTTGAACTCAGGTCCTCGTTATCTGACCGCTATTACAGGCCAAGGAAGCCGTTCATGGCCCACCTAACATCGTGCCCAGCCTACTCTGCCACATGTTCATGGCAGGATTTTAGGAATGCCACAAGCAGTGCAATCAATATGGCCAAGTTCTGGACCATAAAAAATTCATTAGTAAGCCATCGACACGCTAAGAAGAAGAATGAAACAGTTTATAACTGTGCAGAATATTGTATTTCCGAGGGAAAATAAATATCGTTGTTGTAAGCCCGGTATACATATCTCTTGTGCTGACTGTACATAAGATTGTTAATATAAGTAAGTACTAGATAGTCGACGCCTAGTTGTCTGGCCGGCCGCCGGATTATAACTATCAAATTACAATGTTAGCAACTGATTATGTGTTAAAAACTTGTATTATAATAAGATTATTGTAAAAGTATTTATCTTTCATTTTAGTAATAATTTTAAGTATATTATATGTCCTCTAGCACGTCATCGCAGTGTAAATATTTTGATTGCTGTCGGAGAAACTGTCAAATGCTTGGTAAACCCTCTGATCTACATTTTGGTCCAATTTTTGTACTACTAATAATGTCACCGTTAATTATACCTATTTATGTTTCATAAAATTTATACAGTAATGCTTAAATACGATGTAGTAAATTATGTACAATAAATTTATTTCAAAATTTTATTAGTTTTTGATTTTATACAATACAATATAATTTATTTGCAAATATAGGTATACATATAAGGATGTTACAATTTATTGATGTTCAGCTACATTTTACCGGTTAGGCTTGCAAATTTAACATTACAAATTCATTATACAAAATAAACTTGAATTTCGAATACCACATTAAAATAGAAATAAAAGTCAAAATTAAAATAAAAATGTCAAAAAAGAAAAGAAATATAAATTAGTACAATGTTCATTCTCCAAATATTAATACACAACACAATACCATTTAAATACTAAAATACGGCAGACCAGTTACCTTTAAAAAAAATTTCTTCTTCTTCTTTTTCCAAATGGCAAGTTATGCCGATGTCGACAATTCTGCCAATGTCAGATGTGAAATGGAAAAACGTGCGTTAAAATTTAACCAAGATTTTGAGAAATGTTAAAACTAATTGTGTATCTTGTCGATGGGGTTAAAACACTGAAACAAACAGACACAATTATATACATATAATAAAAAGAATGTTAAAAATAGATATATATATACATATATAAACAAAGTATGCCACACCAACATTCAGACTTAGATTCATAATTTGATGCCATTGCATCTTATAAAACACATTAATACTTCATAAAGTTCTGGATAAGGGAATGTAAGCAAAGAAGAAAAGTTAATGGGAATGGGGATCTTTAAATTTGGAAGATGACCATATAAATTATAGGTAGGATTATTATTGGAACATTCAAAGAATATGTGGTCCAGGGTTCCCTCGTCCAAATCGCACTCACAGAGTGATGAATCCCGAATCCGTATTTTGTGCAGAAAAACAGGTGAACAACAGAAACCTAAACGCAGTCTACAAACAGTTGATATCACCCATTTAGAGACCTTTTTATATTTATGGAACCAAGGTTTTATCATAATATGTGGTTGTACCCCATAATAAAAGCTACCTTTCATCTTGCTAGACATATTCCAATAATTTTGCCATGCACGTTTTAAGTTCCCTTTGGGAAGGTTTAGCAAGTCATACCCATAAAAACAGTAAAATCTATTATCTACAATTTGGGATGTAACAGCTTCTTTTGCCAATAAGTCAGCAAATTCATTCCCCTTAATACCACAATGACTGGGGATCCATACTAGTTGGACAATTTTTCCTTTTGTGCAACAAGCCAAGAGAGATTTTTTAATTTTCAAAAATTTATGTGGGGCTTGGTGAGAAGATTGTATAACCTTAAATTTAATGTCAGGTGTAATAAAAAAAGGGCGGACGCTGAACATAGGCCTCCGTCAAAGATCTCCACGATTGCTGTAAGATCAGCTCCCCGCATTTACCTGCTGCCAGCGACTCAAAGACATATGTACAGACGCCAGCACATCCATCTACCCCAATCTGTCAAATTTATTTTATATATTTTCAACTTTATCACATAAGCATAAGGTTCACTTTTAATTGAGGAAATTTGACAGATCGGGGTAGCTTGATGTGCTGGCGTCCGTACATATGCATTTTCGACTGTACGGGTGGCGCAGCAGCTAAGTCAATCGCCTCGCCGCTTCGTGTCGCGGGTTCGAGTCCCGCGCCGGACAACTATTTGTATGACCCATAAATAGTTGTTCTGAGTCTGGATGTAATTTGTGTCCGTCTATTATATTTGTAAAGTACCCCGCGTCACAGATAATTAGATTCCCTAATCCCTGTGTCGCGTAAAAAAAAGAAAGTTATAAGCATTTAAAAATCATGTCAGATAAAGAAAGCGCTATACTAACATATGACGTCACCTGTAGTTGAGCGATTGAAGCTCCATACCAAGTCATTTTACATGAAAGGGACGGAGCATCCCCAGTTTATCGGCGCCAAGAATTAATATTTTATTTTGGTGCCAATAATTACACATAGGTACATATTCATTCCCTATTCTTGATGCCAGGAACTTGAAATCTATAATTATTTTAAAGTTAGATTTTGAAGTCGGTGTTATTTTGATATAATTTAAAAGATTATTAGTAATTCCGACGCGGTGTGATGAATCTGCTTCCACCACTTGAACCCGCGACATGAAGCAGCGAGGCGACTCTCTTAGCCGCTGAGCCACACGTGCAGTCACTTCTTTAGTTTAAGGTAATTTGTATTTTGATTTTACTCTGATAGACGACGTAGTGACGCAACTAAAAATAATACCAACGATAGGAACGAAAAATCAGTGATTTCAGTTGTTTTTTTTTAATAATATGTAGTTCCATTTTATTTTCTTCCAAAACAAGGCAGATGTTATATAGTCAAAGAATGATTATTATATATAAAACTCTAAACCACATTTGAAATATATGTATTTCAAATGTGGTTATAGGTATGTCTTTGCCTACATAGCGCAATATCTTTTAATAATAAACAGAAAACATTGGAATATCAATTCAATATCAGCTGAATTGTCTTCCTTAGTAGGGACTTAGGTGTTGCTTAACCTCTGGTATCAGTTACGCAGCCCCTTTATGTTGTTGATTTAAGATAGAAGATTCATCCCCTCAATAAGTCCAAACGGTTTAAACTTTTTTCAAGTCGTTTAAAATATATAATGGGTATAAGTTTTAATTGGACTTATTTAATCTAGGTATACTAAAGAGCAAATACCGAATTGGAATACGTAGGTGTATTCGGTATCCACGTGGAAAATTCGTCGTTTTTGTTATTCAAATGCAATTTAACCTTATAGTGAAGTGAAGGGAGAAGACACTTCAAGCTTATTTCCTCGCTATATGGCGGAATATGGCCTCATCACACTTCGCACAGTTGCTAATGAAGTTTCAAGTGCAAGTGATTAGTAAAATCATCATAATAACGACTCGGTCACGCTGTGCGATTAGCAGTAACAAACGATTATTTCACGCCATAGATACTCCATGATGCTCCATTTAATCAAATTCACCATTACGTTAAAATTAATTTAAAAATGTATATAGCATGTAATGCCTAATAAAGGTACGTAATTATACTAATAATAAAATAATGCTTGGTTTACACACTGTACGTGTAGTTACAATTTTGTTAAGTGCGATTTGATTAGTTTAATTTATACAACGTGTGCGTTGAGTATGCTGAAAATCTCGAAGTTCATTAAACTAAGTAAAAGACGTGACGATTTTTACTCATAAGGCCCCATCAAAATAATTTGCCACGGGCCCCAGATGGTATAGTTACGCCACTGGCCTTATCGCACTTCGCACTTCGAGCATTCAGCTGTCAAACAGCTAAATGCTCGAAGCACTTCGCTAAGTGTCAAGTGATTAGTAAAATAAACATTATTACGTCACGGTCACACTGTGCGATTAGCAGTAACAAACAATTATTCCACGCCATAGACACTTCAAGATGCTCCAGTCATCAATTACCAGTAATCAATTCACCATTACGTTAAAATTATTAAAAAAATGTAAATAAGGTACGTAATTATAATAATAAAGTAATGCTTGGTTTACACATTGTAAGTGTAGTTACAAGTTTGTTAAGTGCGATTTGGTTAGTCGGTGTGTCTTATGTTGTGAAGGAATTGTCCGATCTAAGTATTGGTATTGCAGTCGTTGTTAGCCGTGTAGGTTTCGTTAAGATGGCGTTAAAGCGCCTTAAATGCGTTAAGAAATATCGAATGGATTGTATAAATTCAAGTCCCAGAACCACGGTGCGGTGGCGGAGCGGTAAGGGTAGGTTCGCTTCCCAATTAAATTTATACAATTCATTTTAAAGATGTCTAAAAAAAAATATACCTAGAATAGCGCCAGCATCGCCCTCTTTGACCCTTAGTTTACATTCGTATCGATAAAAGCTCTCAGCAATCTTCAATGGGCTGAGCGCCCCGTAATTTCTCGTATTAGCGCATAGCGCTAGTTACAAAAAAAGCGGCCAAGTGCGTGTCGGACTCGCCTATGAAGAGTTCCGTAGCAGCAGTTACGATTTATGACATATTTTAAAAAAACTACGTACTAGATCTCGTTGAACGAGTCCACCAATTATCGGTGGAAGTTTGCATTCTCTTATTTTAGAAGTTATAGAGGGGGGGAACACTCATTTTACCACTTTGGAAGTGTTACTCGCACAAACTATTCAGTTTAGAAAAAATAATGTAAGAAACCTCGATATCATTCTTTAAGACCTATTCATAGATACACCACATGTATGGATTTGATGTTTTTTTTTTTCAATTTTCAGATGTTTCATAGGGAACCCTAGAATGTATTGTTTTTAGGGTTCCGTAGCTAAATGGCAAAAAACGGAACCCTTATAGATTCGTCATGTCTGTCTGTCCGTCCATATGTCACAGCCACTTTTTTCCGAAACTATAAGAGCTGTACTGCTGAAACTTGGTAGTTAGGTGTATTCTGTGTGTCCGCATTAAGATTTTTAACAAAAATAGAAAAAGAACAATAATTTTGGGGGGTCGCCATACATAGAAATTTTTTTCGTCGTACCCATACATGTGTGGATAGGTCTTCAAAAATCATATTGAGGTTCTTAATATCATTTTTGTCTAAACTGAATAGTTTGCGCGAGAAACACTTCCAAAATGGTAAAATGAGTGTCGCCCCCCCCCCCCCCCCTGTAACTTCTAAAATAAGAGAATGATAAAACTAAAAAAAATATATGATGTTATAAACCGCAATTTGCTTTCATTTAATCAACTGAAATACTTGCTGCTACGGAACCCTTCATGTGCGAGTACGACTCGCACTTGGCCGGTTTTTTTTTTCTATTTTTGTGTGAAAATCTAAATGCGGTTCACAGAATACCTCGACTTACCAAATTTCAACAGTACAGCTCTTATAATTTCTGAATAAAGAGGCTGTGACATACGGACAGAGAGACAAACAGACAGACATGACGAATCTATAAGGGTTCCGTATTTCTTTACGGAACCCAAAAAATGGCTGTACAAAAATTATGCATCATGATTTTGTTCTATATTCTACATGTTGCACAAATGTTGTTTAGTTTCATAGGCCAATTAGGTTCCTTAAGTTACGTCCAATATTTTATATTAATAATAATATTATCTCACCACAATATATAATTCTTACACCTTTTATATCCAAACTCTTATATTCAATTTTATAAATTAAAAAGAAACGTGAGGAATATAGAGCCCATACATATTCGTTATAGCATCTTAACAGCAGGAGAGATTTTACTTATCACTTAACCAACACACTTGTAACTTAACTACACTTTAGTGTGCCAAATCCAAAGATATTATATATTATAATATCTTTGGCCAAATCAGATTATTATGACACTTCAACACCTACATACAACATGATACTTCAACTGATCACATCGCACTTACACTAATCATTTCACAAGATGTAAATTAGTCCTAAATTGGTTATAAAATAACTAAGTAGGTATAAATAAATTAAATGTTAAATAGGTATGTTCATATCTATCTACCTAATGATGTAACGATACATGATATTTATGACTCGCAAAACTTGTTTGAATTTCTTGAAAATGTATATGTTATAAATTTTATTATTAATGAACCTATACTTAAGTAGGTAATTTTGAAATGAAGATCCTAAATGACTGTCTAGTTTAATCAAGTTTCATATCTATCGCGTGATATCGTGCAGTTATCGAAAAATCGATATTGGATAAAAAGAGACCGCATCACGAGTTGGAATCTACCCTCGGTGATAAGGTGGTGTTATGATAACAGTCGCGCGGTCGGCGGACACGAGCTCGCTCTCAGGCGCTGCGCTGCGAGCCCATTTCTCCCTTTCCCGCCGCAACACTGTAGCGCATACCTGTGGACCTTTTTTTGTTGATGGGGCTCCCCCCGCGGCTCGGCCCGCGCCCGCCACCAAACCGTCTTGAGACGCGACTCAGGACGCACGTACGTCCTTCGCGCTTTCGCGTCGCTCGCGCGTAAACATTCACGATTACAATGAAATCTTTCTTGTGAGTCGCCGGATATACTGTCTTCGAACATGAAGTGTGTCGTCTTCGTCGTTTTAACTGTGACCTTAGTGACCGGTGTCGCCGCCGAGGCCTCCGTGCGGACATGTGAACCTATCAAAGTGGCGATGTGCAAGAACATTGGTTATAACCAGACCGGCATGCCCAACCTGGCGCGGCACACGCTGCAAGCGGACGCCGACGTCACCCTGCAGACGTTCAGCCCCCTTGTGCAGTACGGGTGCTCATCGCAACTGCACCTGTTCCTATGCTCGGTGTACGTGCCGATGTGCACTGACAAGGTGGCTCTGCCCATTGGTCCCTGTAGAGGATTATGCGAGAGCGTATACGCTAGATGTTATCCTGTACTACATGGATTCGGCTTTTTGTGGCCGCCGGAGCTGGACTGTTCGTTGTTCCCGGCGGAGAATAACCACGAACACATGTGCATGGAAGGGCCCGGAGAGCGGGCTCCGCCGGCTGGGACCGTTCCTTTGGACGTTGGTAATGCGGGTGGTCGAGGAGCATGTCGAAGGTTGATAAAGCCGAACAGTTGGGTATGGGTGAGGGGGTCGGCCCGTTGCGCGCAATACTGCGACGCGGAGGTGCTGTGGGAGGCTGGAGAGAGGAAGGCTTCCGAAGTGTGGCTGGCGACTTGGGCAGCTCTAAGCTTCGCGTGCACGCTGGCGGCCGTGGCGGCGCAGCTGGCGTGTGGGGCTCGCGGTGGAGCGGGTGAGCGTGCGCTGGTCCTGGTGGCGCTATGCCGCTGCGCCGCCGCGGCAGGCTGGGGCGTACGCGCCGCCGCAGGCCGAGCCGCCGCCGGCTGCGCCAAGGACTCCACCTCGCCCACTCGCATGCTACTGGCCCACGATGGACTAGCTAACCCTAATTGCGCTGTTGTGTTCCTCCTACTGTATTACTTCGGACTGGCTGCTTCTGTTTGGTAAGTACCAAGCCTTCTCAATTTTTATCCATAAGTACGGTCAGTGGGTATTCTTAGGGGCGGGTTATAATTTGCAATAATCCTAGATTATAAACCAACATTTATTTGTTTATTAAAACTAGAAAACATGCCTAGGTTAACATTGCAAACATCATTTTTACCTGGTCTGTGCCCATATTTTATTGCGAAGAAATGTTTACAGCCTAAATAAAATGCGAATATCCCTAGATATTGGCGGATTTACAACCGGCACCCCTAATAAAATATTAGGACAACGTATTTTACCTGTTCAAATAAACAAATTGTTAGGTTCCATTATCTCTACTACAAAAAAATCGCAACAATTGACGCCTCCGGACAACTTAGGCCCGTGCACAAAGCGTTTCTTAAATTCCGATTTGTATAGACTTTATTGTCAGGTCCATCCCAAACTGTCGCCGATCAATTACGTTTTGTCACTTGTGTCGTTGTTAAGCCTTGTAATCTGTTGCCTTCGCATTCCATGTCAAAAGCAGCTTCAATACAATAGTTCTGTCAATTTAAAAGCCGTACAGGTAAAAAATGTACATAAACCGAGTCTCACTGTCAAAGCTGTAAATGAAAAGAGCTCGTACTCTTTCAGAGCGCGCTTTGTAATACAAAATCCGAAATTATTATCATTGTTTGTAGTCGAAGCTGGAGCGCTAACACAAAGCTAGCTAAACATGAATAGTGTTAAGAGAGTTCAAATTCCTTCTGTAGTCGACTGTACTTTCGTATTGTTTCCTCGGTAATAACTCGAGCTTTGAAATAGTTTGAAACAAATGGAGCTTACTTTTTCTTTGTCGAGTTCAGTTAATAGATGCTGCTGTTACGAAATTACTTTTGAGTAGTTCAATGAAGACATACATACAGCCCTTGTTGTTTTCCGCATAGTTACGGAAATATAGATAGGTACGAAAAGGCGCACGCGTGTATATCCATATTATAATTCAACTTCAATTACATTGAATTCGCCATCTAACTTTAATTGAATTAAACCAACCTTTACTAATTGAATATAACCATTCTTCTTAATTTGAATATCGACCTAAACGTTTGCTTTTTCTTCGGTTTTTGTTTTCTATATGACTGATTTAAAACTTCGTCCGATTCAAGTCGACAAATATCATATTATGTTTCTGCTTTATGCTGCTGTAGATTGACTAATAAACTTGTAAGTTGTACACTAACTTGGTGTAGGTACAAAACTTGTACACATGTACAGACGCCAGCACATCCAGCTGCCCCAGTCTGTCAAATTTCTTTTATAGATTTTAAACTTTATCACAAAAGTATAAGGTTCACTTTCAATTGGGGAAATTTGACAGATTGGGTAGCTTGATGTGCTGGCGTCTGTACAATTGTAAAAAAAAACTTGTTGTAGGTAGGTTTGATACATGTGTATCATATTACTATACATACTTTTACACAATTCTCAATAGAGAATTTTCATATCTAAAATTTACCGAGGTACTGGGCATTGTTTATTTCCTATTAACTTGTCAAAATGATACTTCCGAAACATGTGACCTTAGATAGATGCCTATTACCATCTTGAAAAGCTCCTGTACTGTCAATTTAAAAAATGTTAGTAGAAAGTATTGCCTCGGTGGTTTAACGTGTAGCGTTTTCAACCGTAAATAGGGAGGTTTGGGCCAAAAAGTATAAGTAGCAAGCAGCCTATTCTAGATGTCGGTCCAGACCTCCGGTCGTGTCTGTTTTTCCGTCTTATTATGATAATGAGGGAATAGGGAGAGCCCACATTTTTGATCCAGGTTTAGGTGTGTATTAGGTATACGTTTATATGGCGGGTATCCAGATGTCTTAGTTAAGTATTTCTTTGAAAGGCACGTGTGGCGCAGACGAAGGTTAAGGTATTGAGTTCGATCCCCCAAAGTCCAACAATCGATGTCACAAATGATTGTTGAGAGTCAGGGTGTTAATTCAAACACTCCTTTACTAGAGAAATAAATGTATTTCCCTATTGCAGAAGTTGTCGAATTAAAAAATCATAGACCAATAAATAAATTAAGTATGCAATACAAACAAGTTATCTTCTTCGGCTAACATTACATTACGCTTTTGTATAAAGAAACACCATTCCTCAATTTCACTAACATCATAGGAATATACCGCAGTCGTTCTTTGTAAAACTATTTCTAAGCGAACGATGGAGGAACATAGAGGCTGTAAACTAAAACGAATTGGGAAATAAAATAAACGAGGACCAATAAATCACGGCTACGAACACGGTGCCGCATGCGGGGCGACGAGACACTGGTTTGGTTGCGTGTTCCGACGCCCGTCCTCGCGTCGCATCTAACCAACCAGTTACCTAAATTATATTCTGATACTATCTGGCTCATTCGAAGTTATTTTTAACTTAAGGACTTGAAAAGGAAGGGACCTATCCCCGCGTTTCGTCAGAGGGACTCTCTAATTACTTTATGAATTCGTGTTGTTAGGTGGCTAAAAACACGCAAACAACATTTTTATTTTTAAATAATTGTGATTTAATAAATGCACGTGTGTCGCAGCGGTTAAGACAGTCGCCGGGTTCGATGCCGCGCAGGATAACTATTTGTTGAACCCACAAATGGTTGTTCTGAGTCTCGATGACCTTTTGTGTCCGTCCATTATATGTTTGTAAAGAACCACACAGGGATTACCATCAATAGTGCGGCCGTCGTATTAAAAAAAATGTAGGTATAATACAACTGATTACAGCATTTTAGCAACGACCGATTTGAACAAAATTTAAAAACGATCATTCGGCAAGCGTTTAAAATTAAGATAATAAAAATAATTATCAAAATCAGTCTACAAACAGCTGAGAAACTGCGTATACAATGAAAATACACAGTCGAATTAAGAATCTGTCTCTTCTCAAGTGGGTTAAAGAGGGAATAATTTGAGCCTAGAGAGTATATTTCCTTTTTGGAATTCTAGAGCATATACTCAAGATACAGATTGTATAATCAAGGTCCTAATGATAAGTAAAAAAAAAAAAAAAACAATGTTGATGAAAAATAAACTTAATAATCTTTGAATTAAAAAAAATTACAAAAAATGTTCGATATATATCGGAAGCTCATCAAACGTCTTATAATTATCACGTAGTGATTGACTAGTTACTTCCGAACTTTTGCCTTTAGTTATGCCGTTAATGCGACATTTTTACTGCATTTGAAATGAGTTATAGGCAAGCTCCACAAAAAACAATACCCTACAGCTGTAAGCCTCATGTGGTGATGGTTACAAAATGTTAAACTTTGTGGAAGAGGACACAGAAAAACCAGCCCTCTATAATTCACAAAACGATATTGAATTGATTTTCCAAAATAAATCTTATTGTAACCTACTTAAGTTGTATTTCATGTAAAGAGGAGCTTGTATAATCTGAAACGACATGGTTGCGCGGTAAAAAGTGGTCGTCTTGCATTTCTACATAAATATTGGTTTAACTACAACAGTTGCGATCCAATAATTGGTACCTATCTGAGAAAAGTATTGGCAATAATACTTCTTTTGCATTCAACATAACTTGCAAGCTGCAACTAGTGTTTTAATCAAAAAGCTTCGCGATCTACAGCTAATATAAATATGCCACAATACTTTTGCTAAAATGGCAACTACCTATTATATAGTTTATTTATTTATTCCACGACAAATTCATCTTGCTACGGATATTCTAGAAAAAAAAAACAAAAATGCCAACGGAGCAACTTATTCCCGCCATTCCAGAAATGCGTTTTGTTCTTGCCTGCGAAACCAATGCGCTAATGAAGACATTTTTCGAAATCATAACACGTTTCTGAAAGTTAAACCTGATTGTTTGAATAGTTCAATAATTGCTTTAAACGTTTCATTTCTCTTGGTCAATACTAATGACTGCACTTTATATATAATTTCCCGTACCGTTATCATTAATTTGTCAGTGGCTTTGGCGTTTAAAAAACTTAATGCCTAATTAATATACACTTTAATTTTGTATAAGGTCAAAGATAACTGACATTTACATCGAAAAATGGGGGATTTAAATTAATAGTGCTCCTGGCTCAATTTTGGCTCCATCGGCTAATCTCAACGGAAACAAGCTAACTGCGCAAGACAGATTACAGAGCAGGTGCACTTTCTATTCCCTGGGACGGCTATCTGATACGATCGTGGCGCAATACCGACAGCTTGCATCTAGAATGCCAGAATGCTGCTGGGTGTTTTATTTCCAGAAAAAATCCAATATTACTCTTTTGATCCGACTCTGGATTTAATCCCTGGGCTTCAATATCTGCCGATGTAAATGCCCGCCGCCGGGTCATTACTGACCCATCTGAAGTTACAATTTTTATCACTACATTGTGAACTTGAATTAAGTTTTAACTAGGACCTAAATAATTTTTGCTTGTGGTCCCCGACAACATCACTGTAACGTTAGTAGAAAGTAACGTGTAAAGTTAGATAATTTGTAATATTATTTTTAATTAATGTAATTTAATACACTCTAATCCTAATATTAACGCAAACACATGTAGACAACACATGTAATTGTAAAGTTACGCGCAGTTCGAAATAAAAAGTCTAGTACTTGAAGGTTTATTAATTTTAATAAACAAGTTAACACCACATGCGGGTGTTAACTTGTAACTGGTTGCTACACAAGAAAATGTATTTCCTTAGTTAAGAATACCTATACTAAAAAAATCAAATGTAATGTGTAAGAAATGGTTGGTTGACCTAATAAACAAAAATAAAAATAATAAAAAAAAACGTTATTATGCCCTCTATAAAAAAGGTTGAGTATAGGCTGGGCTAGACCAATGTGTCCGTCGATTAAAATTAATAAACCTTCAAGTACTAGACTTTTTATTTCGAACTGCGCGTAACTTTACAATTACATGTGTTCCTATGAAATTACCAACGGTTTTAGTACTAATTAAGAGAACCTTTGACATTTTAAGTAGACATTTAAGTGGTGGCCATGTGTAATGTGTATATTGATTCCGTAGGGTGCTGAGGGCGTACTTGAGCTGAGCATGTAGAATGTCAGTTACAAACTTACAGACCCCGTTTGGGTGTAATAAAATTTAAAAAGTAAGGTTCATTAATAAAAAATGCTTTGCAATAGTACATAGTAGTATCTACAATACAGAAGTATTGTGTGATTTACATGATACCTTAGGTAGGTATCATGTTCGGCTATGTCAATGTTTTATAATTTAAAAATAAAAAAGAAACCGCCCGCACTAGAGAATTTTATCCCTGTGTCGCGGGGTACTTTACAAACATATAATAGACGGACACAAATTACATCCAGACTCAGAACAACAATTATGGGTCACACAAATAGTTGTCCGGCGCGGGATTCGAACCTGCGAGACGAAGCAACGAAGCGACTGTCTTAGCCGCTGCGCCACACGTGCAGTCAGTGCAGTGCAGATGTGCGCGAAGGAGTTAGTGCCATAGTTATTTATAATAAAAATATTAATTTAAATACCATATAATAATAATATACAACGTAAATAAGCTAGCTAGGGAACTAAATCATTACTAACACAAACTAAATATTTTTTCTGAATGATTTCATACTAAATGCAGATCTAAATATATACAATGACATGGGCCTAGAAATAATTATGTATAGTTAACTATGTTAGGTACTACAAACATGTTCTGATTATTTACAAGCGCTCTTTTTAATAGGTCTACGTGAATAAAAACCTTATTATTTTTTAATTTTATCAATTTTAAGAATTTCGGCTGCGGCTGCAAATCTCTACAAAGAGACTATTTATATACCCTGTGTATAATTACTCTGTAACTAAACGTATGGACTGAATTCACGCGATAAAATCGAGAAGGCCAATTAATAAAAAAAAAAAACTGTTCCACCATAAAATGGTGACAGCTATTTTCTAGTCAAGTAGAGTTTTTATAGGTTATGTTAATCAGTACCAATTAATCCATCCCAATTCATAAATAACTTTTTACATACAAACAATCAGATTAATGAAATCGTATTGCATTAAATCTGCATTTTAACAAGCAATCTTTTTAACGTGCGAATTCTCGTCGTGTTTATAGAGGTGATTAAACTCTTAATAACTTCTGAATATTTACGCTTGGCTGTTGATGCGGTGTTTTTGTTAACGATGCCTCCGTATTTTAATCATGATTAATGCTAAATATTTTCGTCTTGACATTTGTAATTAACTGGTTGTATTAACTTTATTTTTGTGACTGGTTTTTAAACGCCAGTACAATTAATACTTATTTCTCAGCTAATCCCCTATAGTCCCTATCATAAAGACTATAAGTACTTCTATAAAAGTTGTAGAAGTTCCCATTTTAATTTTATTTTTCTATAGGGTGCCTTACTCTATAGGTGTAAAATTAAAATTGGAACTTCGATCGAATAAATTTTCTCACTTTTAAAGTACACTCGAATTTATACTGTCGCGCTATAAAAATTAAATTTGTAATACAAAGTTGCGTGTACTTTGAACTAAGCTAAATTAAGAGTTTAGAGTAAACTTAGAGACCCGTAAGTAATGCCATGTGTGCCGCCAGCGTCATAGGTTACGGTAATCGCTTACCATCATGTTGGCCGCATGCTTGTTTGTCGATTTCGTAGTATTAATAAAAAAATAAAGTTAGGTCAAGCGCGTGATCTCTAATCTCCCCTGGTATATTGGACCTACTCCAATATTGACATGAAATATCTAGTATAATCCAGGAGCTTTTAATTTTTTCTTTAAGAAAAGGATTTTTATTAGTTGGTGTATACTTTGCCTAACCACCATTCTCATTCAAATTAATATTAAGGAATAATTGTATTCTAATCACCTACTTCCGTTCCGGTCTTTCGACATACACACGCTCTGGGCCGAGGTTCTAATCCCGAAAGGGGGAACGTGTGGCCCGGGTTACTCAGTTTGTAGTCTTATTTGTTAGACGGCCTGAGTCCCCCTTCACGCCTTTATTGCCCGGTGATGCAGTGAAAGCCTTGTAGGCTAAATTGTAAATTGTTTAAAAAACAAAACGACATCTGCGCTATACTTACATATGACGTCATTTGTAGTGGAGCCATAGAAGTTCTATACTAACAAACAATCATTTTGCGTGAAAGAGATAGAATATCTCCATTTTAGCCAGAACTTAAAAAGCATCTCGTATTTATAAACTTTATCAGCCGATTTTTAATAGTTTTTTTGCTTTCTATATTATATATATGCCTATTATCTTATTGTGTTTACCACCTTTAATAAATTCATACCTAGTCTGATTCCCTATGCAGAGAGCTGTGTCAACTATAAAGATTAATCACTTACATTCATAGGTTAAATTAAATTTCGAGTGGATCGTGATTCACCAGGAAGAAAATTCATTACGTGTCACATCATAAGAGGCCGGCGGTGGACTTGTCCACCTCATAGTTAATTTGATTAATTTTCTTATATTTTTGTAGCTACACTGAATTAGACGATTAACTTCTACTAGAACTGTTGTCAGCCTGAATTAAATTGTAAGTCACTGCAATCAAATGAGACTCAGCCAGGTCAGGTCCCCGAATACTGTTTTGAATCACGCAACACATTTAATCATAATGTTTCATACATACATACATAGACTCACGCCTGTTTCCCAGAGGGGTAGGCAGAGACAACGGATTTCCATTTGTCACGATATTTGCACACCTCTTTTGCCTCGAAAACTGTCATTATATTATATTATATCATGTTATACAAAAAATAGAAAAGCAGATTCCACTCCCTCCCGCGCTAAATGCGACACTTTAATTTGGGATTAGAAGGGCAGGCTATAGCCAAATAATCAATTCAAATGTCTTCTAAGTGAAGGAAATCTGACTGTGCTCAGACTAACCGTAGTTAGAAGAAAAGTAGGAAACAAAGGAATCGGAATATTCTCATGACGCATTATTACTTTTCCCAATACTGATATACCGTCACCCGTCCTCCTCACACGCCCAATTTAAGGAGGACATAACAGAGTCCGTAACGTTGTAAATCACATTTTATAACGGACATTATTAATTTCTTAGAAAGCCACAGTTTCGTTACAAAACTGACTCGTTATGATAATTCCTATTTGATTTATATGCCGTCGGTGTTCTTTGGTGTAGTTTAATGTTATCTGTGGACATTTTTGTGAGAAAATATTGATACAATATAAAAATAACGTTAGTACAGCTCCTTTTTAGGGTTCCGTAACCAAAGGATGACAACTGAACCGTCTATCTGATGAATTTTCGTAGGTAGAAATAATTTTTCACAGTATGTGTCTCTGTTGCCACTAGTTATTAAAAATGTAAGAAGGGCGCTTGTTAAAAAACGTCATCTTTCGATGTTAATGTCACGTATTTGCCGCTAAGCTGTAACTTAACCATTTTTCCATATTGCGACGGTAAAAAATTATCGCTCGATATGATCAGAAGGATGTTGTAAAAATATCATAGTTTATTTATCGGATATTGTACCGTAATCAATCTCTTTTGTAATTTGCTTCCCGTTCACCATTCACGCTGTTATTACTGTAATTTTATTGATTAGTAGATAATAAAATACCAATATCAGAAGTGGGATAAGTAATTAAGTTGGCATTACTGTCTCGTGTGGATGGTACTTCCTTTGAAATACTTCTATTTATTTATTTATTAGGTCAACCAACGATCGCTTACACAATTCAGATCATAATTATGGTACAGACATATCTAGATATTTTCTTTATGCAACAACCAATTATAGGCTAACACCACATGCAATAATATAAAGAATAGGTATGTGAACAAAAAACAAAGAGATAGCTAACAAACTACTGTTACAATACATTAAAATTAAATTCTTGAGATACAATTATAAAAATTAATAAAAATATTTTACATTAAAGCAATTCTAATTATAGGTGAAACAGGTACATGATTATATTAAGCTTATATTAATTAATTAATATATAATTAGTATTAAATCAATTTTGAGAATAACACTGAGAAATTTCAGATAAATGCAGATTACAAAAATAACTAAGGAGTAAACTATGGCTATTTACTATATAGAAAAAAAGTTGTACCAAAATGTCTGTGTTTTTTTACAATATAATACAAAAAAATAAAACTGCGACAAACTAGAAGTATTAACTAATAATAACAAGTAAATAAGAACTAACCAAAGGACTTAGTACTTCTATCTCATATATGTATAACCTAACCGTTACATATAGCAGACACCGACTAGAAAAGAACTTTAACTTTAGAAGTTTGCACGGATTCTCTTAAAACATAGCTAAGAAAATAAAAAAATAGAATCAGATAAAACTTTGCCTTGCGACCGATTGCTTAACATACCCTCCGAAGCATAGACAGGCTCAGAAATTAAATCATTTTTTGCGATCACCCATCTATAAACTAAATACGGACTTTCGTTCTTAACCTCGTCTATCATTTACATTCCAGTTGAGATGAATTTATCTTATTGTATACGAGCCTTATATTGATCTCTGTTACCAATTTGAGTCTGTTCGTTGACTTAACAGTGTACTTACAACCAGTCATGTTTTCACAGTTTCCATTTGAAACTGTAATGGTTGTTTGTAACCCCTTTCGACAACAACTCGTTTGAACAGTTGCTGCCTTTCATCACGTCGTCAATCTAAAATTAGCCGACATGTGTAATTAAACCACCCTCCGTAGTATGCGCTGGCGCTGCTGCTGACCTAGTATCACTACGTGCCCTAGGCTAGTAATTATCACGGCAATCGAGCCAACAAGCGGTCGGACTATGAGTTTATAACAATGTGCGTAACCAGTCGACCAGTTATAGCATCAATTACAAGCAGTTATCGCGTTTTATTGACACATGAAAGAGGCCGGTTTAATTGTTTACAGCGTACGTGCGGAGGCTTCGCCATGAGGCATCGAGCCTCTAAACTAGGCCCATTAACATAATAACAGATCGCTCAGCGCGGAACTAGTTAGTCGAGCGCATATTGTGGTCGCTGTGTAATGAGAAACGTCAAATTGGTTTTGTATTCATGCGCCGAGCGCGTAGTGAATGCTCACGGAGCACGGACGTGGTACGCGCCGTTATGATTTGTTCAGAATGTTCACGTTATTTCACATCCTCCAGTTTGGGAGCCTGTTCTTCTCTTTGCTTGTGTGTGTTTAGCGGTAAGATTTACAGTTGCTACTCACTCATAGTTAATGTCAAAGCGCTAAACATATTACACTGGTCTTAGCTGCTACTTTAACCTTTAACCAATAACCAGATATAAATTTTCAAAAATTCTACTCTGGTACTTTACTTCATTGCATCACTTCCTTGTGGGGCACAGGGTAGTGAGATTTCTCTGACAGGAAAACACTCTCCGTAACATGCCGAGGCTGGAGATGGATCATCCAGCTTCAGAGACCACTAAGCAAGGGGTCTTTACTCTCATTGCTCATAGCAGCGTCGTTTAAAGAGGCACTCCTTGTCATTTGAACAAAATGTCGGCCTTTTGGTTATTGATATAAGGCGGATTTTAAAATTTTACTAAATTCCACACTAACATTTAAATAATAACTTTAAATCCGCTGGTAGAATATACCCTAATTTCTGCCTGGTTGTCTCGTATTGTCGCCACGCCGCCGCATTGAAAGTATCGTGAGCGCATCTGTGTGCATTATATTTATCTCCCAACTTGTCTCCACTGAATATAGCCGCCGTAGCCGAAATGCACATAAGTTACAAAACACATAAGTCACAAAATTTACTTAAAACTAAAATATTCATGAAAGCGCGTGCTTTGTGGACATGGCTTTAAACATAAAAGCTTTTGTTTAGATTTAAACTGCAGGTTTCTGTTCTTAAAATAACAGTAATTTTATTTTCATTTAGATGGAATTCCTCGGCAGTAAACATAAGATATGTAGGTACATACATTCCATCTGTAGTTGTTTCGTAATGTAGGAAATGGTTATTGGTTTTCACTCTCCTAATGTTTCATTGTGTTGTGTGGCAAATTGCAAATAAGGCAATGGTTAATTGTATACTATACACTCCCTTAATTTACGGCGCGGAATAGAAAGTCATGTCTCCAGATTCATACTATCACGCGCGTTCGATAGTTTCTAATCCTATCGAGTTTCCGCAATCTTGAAAAGTATTACCTGCAGGCTACAATTCTGTATCTTGTGTGCTTATAAATAATTGGCCGGGTCGTAATTTTCCCTAGTTACCGTCCGGTCAATACGAAGGTGTATAATCTTGGGGGTCGGTTCATAATTTCTTGTTTATTTAAAATTTCCTTGCCTCCGCCGATGTAATCTCAACACGCGCGCCCCGCCCGCCGAGCCGCTATTCTCGTTAATAGGGTTGCCACTCGTTTAAAATTTACTATCGATCAGTAAGCCTGCGATGATTCTTGTCGAAAATCGACAGCTAGGCTAGGCTTGCCTTGAGAATTTAAATGTATAAATTAATTATCTTATATACATATTTGTATAGCTGTTAATATAATACAAATGTATTCATATTATAAAATACGATTTAGTGTGTAGTTTTTTTTGCATAAGTTATTATTCCACGCCCTTTTCTTTTTCTATGTATTCTCATTAGAGAATACATAGAAAAACAGAGGGTAGTGAAACACGTATTAACGTGTTTCACTACCCTCTGTTTTTAAGATGAATGGACTAGAAAGGATAAGGATATAGCCTTATCCTTTCTAGTCCATCCTAAGGTCGTCTGGAAGAAATCACTGGCTGCGATAAGACCGCCTAGTGTACAAGTTTGTATTGGATTTCTTTTCTCAGGTCTCATATACCTATGGTGTGCCAGAAAGAGTATTTATCTTATCGTATAGCATAATTCTTTTCCTGGCGGAATCGCTTTCCCTAACCGATTTTGTGGTACTTTTATTAAAATTGCATTTGACCCATATGCGGAAAAATGCAGTGCCCGTTTCGTAATAGTAGGTTTTTGAAATAATACGTACTTATAAAGTTCACAATTTTGTTGCCCAGAAACATAGTACAAATATAGCTGGAAACAGTTCTTACTTTTTATTTATTATTTCATGTGTCACATATTTTTCATACCATAACCAGCCAAGTAGAGTCGATACCACATACTGCCTACGTAATAAAAGTCTTTACAAAAAGCTCAACCAAATAAAATAGCTTACAACTTTTATATGTCATTAAATTACTGTCCCCTGACCTTATTTTCCTTTTTCCTGCAAATTTCAAGGTCAAAAGGTCAAGAATCTTACATTCTTACAACACAAAGCAAAAATTAAACAATAAATTGTGACAAGCGCCAATGACAATCCTCTTGAACTCGATAAATTCTCCATCTAAACTTTATTGGCACAACACTACCCGCTATTGGAACCCACTGCGCGCCCGCACCGTAATTGGGATGCTAATCAGATGCTGAACTGTCTTCATCCTGTTCTTTCTCGTGGTAGGGTTACATGCCGTCTCGTTCTCGCGCCAGAACGGCCTGCATCGTAGGCGGCGGAGTCTTCAATCATCTGGCAATAAGCGAGAAAGACGCGCTTCCCTCAGGCTTCGCCCGCCGCCTGATACGTAATCACCGTAGTTTGCGCTCGCAGAATAATTTTCATTTTTAACAACCCGGCATTGCAACATCGTGGAATGACGAATTGGGTCTGATAGTTGTTTTTTCCCGACTTCCAAAAGGAGGGTTATGATTTCTACTGTTGTTTAATGTTCTTGATTATCCACATTTATGGAACTAAGACAATTGAGACATCATTTGATTATAACATTAAATTCATCATCGTCAATTTTTTATGTCATGAAATCCGCCATTTAGGAACGCATTTCATGACATAAAAAATGAATTTATAGATGAAATCTTAACTTAAATATAATTCACATTCAACGTCCACATTACTGCGTAAACTTATCTCGAATGTTCTACCTCTCATACCTACATATATTCCTCGTACCATGATACTGATTTCCTATACCTATTAGCCATAATTAACTGTTTAGGAGCCAACATTAATATGTTATATATCTAAAAATAAAAAGCTAATCATATATGCGGTGATAAAATCATTTGAAGAATAACCGTTGTAAAAACACATTTTTAAGAAGTCACTTGTCTTTTTATAGGCTGGCTATAAATTCTGGTGGTTTCTTTGAAGGTTCCGATGCAAAATCGTTTATTGAGCTATAGAAATCTTTAGCGAACGTTTGATCTTGTTTTTTGTTGAAAGTGATCAAATAGAAAAATAATGGAGGCGGCTTGCGCATGCGCATGGCTTGGCCGAACAACAAAGCTGTGTTTACCCTGGCGATGGTACAAAGGAACCGAGGAGCGAGAAGCCTGCATATCTGGCGCGGTGATCGGCGCGGGCGCAGCCAGCGGAGATCGTATCAACCGATCCTCATTATTGGAACACGCTTTGTTGGATACAAATAGTAAAGACTTGTGAGCCCAGCTATGTTACCAAAAAAAGTTAAGAGAAAATTGGTATCGGCGTCCAATTTCAGTTGAACGATCATTCGTATTACTCAAATTATCTAGGTTATTGCATCATGCATCGATAATCTCATGATTATTGCGTGAAGGAGATGATAACGTATTGAAACGATTATGGATAGAAACATCATTGATACGTTGAACTGGACTTCATATTATTTCATGTCGAGTTTTTCAAGTTTTCTGGGCGATAAGATTCTTAAACAGCATTTAATTTCTCCATATCTTTAAAACTCCTTATCTTTAAAAAGAATTACTTAGATGTTGCAACATTTAATCTTCGCATTCTTGGTTTATACCATGGATAATAGAGGTGCTTGCACTGAATGCTAAATCTACAGATTATACGGACCTGTTTGTCTCCTAAAGCATAAGTAATTTTACGAGAATATTGTTATCTTGCACCAAGCGGAGCAAGCCAGCTTGTTAGCCGTGATCCACGGCTTAGATACCCGAGGGAGGCAGGCGAACACGGGCGCGGCGTGCCACGATGCTATCTCCACCCATTGTTCAAACGTTCAGCCTCGTACACGAATGAATGACTGTCTCTATTTATAATTTTTTAAAGCACAATATTATGTGGGTGTTGCTGAAGATGTATTTTTACTGCGCTATTTCAGTTTTCATGAAACTTTATGACGCGATATCTCGTCGAGCATAGACAATCTGGCACAGTTGGAACAATAAATTCATTCATTCTACGAGCACTAGCCTGAATGACATCATTAGCAACAATAAAATCGGTATAATATACTCTGACATTGACAGCGTCTTCATTTCGTAGGCATGCATTTACATTTACATAAAAAACCATAGTGCCTACTCTTCTATTTTCTTTGCCGACATGTCTAACTTAATGTTTTTAGAGGTACATGTACCAATTAATATTTTCAACGAGAAATTCTTTTCGGAACATGACAGACGGCGTGTTTTTTTTTACATTTTAATCCATGTTCTTTTACGAAGGTAGCCAAAGGTCAATCTGTCGGACTGTCGGGTAGTGGGTGGTCCATCATTTCTGAACGCCACATCGCTTGTTGGTTTTGGGAGATGGATCGCCATATAATTATGGCCGATTATCTGTCTACCCGTCTACCTCGAGAAACTGGGCACACACAACGCAGGTGGAATTTTAAAATTGTTGATAATTCTTATGGTAATAAAAGCTTATTAACGATAGCAGTAAGACCAGTATCAGTTGCAATGACTTAAATCAATGATACATTTTTAAACAGTCTTAAAAAGAGGTAGGTTATCATTTCGACTGTATGTGTTTCTTTTTGGCACGCACATGCACAATGCCTAGCTTGGGATCAAAGTTATTAAATAATATTGTAAAGCTTTACTGAAATAAAGATATTCCTATTCTTTTGGTATGTGTGTGCATTTTACTCGATTTCTCCTTTTTTATGGGATCCGATTTTGGTAATTCATTTTTTATTCGATAGGGTATATCGTTTCGGAACAGGCCCATATAAATTATGTTAGAGTCGGTTCTTATAAAGAAACGTTAAGTCGGTTGTATATTTTTTTAAATCTATTATTATGTTATTAGTTTGTTTATTTATGGTTCTGTATCGTTGGTCAGGCGGTAGTGTGTACAACCAGGGACAAAATGTCGCCAGTCGTCCCATCGAAATCGAGTAGAATGGCCCTGCGTTTGCGCTCACACTTGTTCACTGTTAAATGTCACGCCCAGATGGGAAGTTTCAATTGAGACTGGCCGCGCGCCGTGGCAGAAATTCGACAAGGAGTATATTATTATTAATTGTAGTCTTAAAGTACAGATCCAGTAATTTTGTAATAAGGTCATAGAGATTCATTGTTCATAATTATTTTAGCAATTATAGGAGTAAAACCAGTATCAGATGCAGTAAGCTATAGATCTATGTAAGTCAATCACGTAGAAGCCGTTTAAATTAAGCACACACTTAGTTTATTACCTGGAATAAAACATAGGACACATTTAATCGCGGTAAAACGTCAAGTTCCTATGGGATTTTCAAAAAACGAACTACTGGTCGTATTCAGTTCAAATGTTATTTAGATATCGTAGTCGTGGGCATAATTTTATACTGTAATATGACTATAAGGGTGTACTTTGGGCATTGTATTGGACGCTGAGTCTCATTGTTTCTAAACGGTATACTCAGGATTCACAGAAAGTACTTTATACCTTGTGTGACATTGTATAATACCGGATGACTTAAGTTCTGGAAATTGGACAATACAATCGTCCATTTGAACAAGATACTACCCGGAACAGGAAGAATTCCTTGAATTAGGTTTTCTAATGATGTGTGACTACTGAAGTAAACCATAGAGATATACAGCTTGTAATATTAATAGTGGATTCATGAACATATAAAAAAAACCAGTTTGTGATATATATATACAGAAAATATTTTTTTGACTCCCCATACAAAATGCATGACCTGAAATCTTGTATGGGAGGTTAATTAATTTTTCAGTTGTTCAGTTTCATAGACAACATAAGCTTTTTAAGTTACGTCTACACGTTATATACTAGAGCTATATGCTTTTTACTCCAACATATATTTCCCTGGTCAGAAACAGAAAAAAAAACGTCTTAATTATCAGCTTATTATTACTCACGTTGAAATTTGTTTATACTTTGAATAATTGTTGATAGTGCGAAAAAGTATTTTGACCTTAATTTCAGACGTTATTATGAGTTATAATATAACACTTATAACGGTTGAATTGGGTTGTAATCATCTGACAGCAATTACACCGTACTTTTTAATATAATAATAAGTATTTCCTTTAAACCGAAAACATTACAGATTATACACCCTGAGAAGGGTTTTAGTTAGAAAAGAATATTATTTACGGCTTTGACCAATTTATTAATTCCTACTAAAATATTTTACCTTACTTTAATGCATTCGTAATATCTATAGCTACAGACTATCGCATTTTTTTTATGTGTTTTGATATCGACTATTTTCCCATATATGCAATTAACTTAGTATATGCAACAGAAATTTGTTCACCCGTAGTTTAATCGTATTATTCTACTATATAAAAATAAGTCGGGTTTTCCTTCCTGACGCTATAACTCCAGAACGCACGAACCGATTTCCACGGTTTTGCATTCGTTGGAAAGGTCTCGGGCTCCGTGAGGTTTATAGCAAAGAAAATTTATAAAATTTAACGCGGGTAACACCGCGGGGCACAGCTAGTTTCAGTATATAATCATTTTACCTTATAGTTAGTATCATTTTGAATTGTTAAATTTCTGTTAATAAATAAAAATAATTATAGGTAAAAATAAATTATTAAAAAAATTATTATTATGTTGGATCATATTACGCAAGTATTTAAATAAGGTGCCGTCGAAGGAACCGTCGCGTCAATGCGAGACGTCCCTACAACCATCACTAACTTCACCGCCTTCCCAAACGAGCCTTGTCTTACACCTTAAAAGCTTTCACGGCTCATTTTCACGTTCGAAATACGACTTCCTACACTCACTAAAAGTACACTCGGGTCTACATTACGTTAATTAGAACCTTTAGATACGTCCCACTTTGGAATCATCACGATTCTAATATTCCACAGTTTTATTGTTTCCATCGCATTATACGATTAGACAAAGAGTATATAAACTTTTATGCTTCCTCAATTTTTACTGTCTCGTATAATTGATTTATATTTTTGTATTCCAGCATTACGGAACGCTTATTCGTTCTCAGAAAATGCGAACTTTACTTTTTTTGTGTGCGTGTGTTTGTTCGTTTTTTCCATATTCGAAACGTGAAATGTTACCAGGCCCATCCAAATAAATGGTCGGAGAAACCATTGTGTGGGGAGCAGGTAGACTTTTTTGCCGGCACGGGGTTCAGCCGGGAGAAAAAAATACGTAAATTTATCGTTGCCGGCTGTTTTCAACAGTAGTTGTGGGGCAGTTATTGTGAAAGTCAGTTGAAAAACATCTTTTATTTACTTTAGTAACACGCAAGGATAAAACAGCTTATAAGAAAGGACCTTACTTACCTCTTTGTTTCCATTATTTTAGCAAAATGTTACGAGCTTAAGTTAGGGTTTTGTTTCGAGAGTTTAAGACTATACTGATCTGTGACACTGAAGGTTACATGTTGGTACTTATAACACATAATAATTTGTATAACATTTCTGTTTAGTGCGAATAAATATATCATTTGAAATAGGAAAAAGCCATACAACGTCTTGTTCCGTCAGTTTGTGGTAATAGGTTCCAACCGCTATGCTCTACGCAGCTTCTGCAGAACTTGTACGGCGAAGAAATTCCAGGTTCATCTTACAGTAGGTATTCGACCAATGAAAGAAAAAACCATGAGTCTATGACTGCGAGCATGGGAATTGGTGAAAGGTGGTAGACAGACGTGTGCCCTCGTCGCATACTACGGCATTTCTGATCACTTGGCAACGAATACCGGCACGATAGATAATCTTGCAATAAACGTGAACAACGTTCACCCTGCTACTTGTAGTAGCAATCATACGGAAATTCCGTCAGTCCATAACTACGATCAACCTCAAATCAATAGAAACATTTTTATTGAAATATATTCCTTATCTTATTACGTTTAAAGTTCTCTGGTGTTACGATCTATGTGACGCTGATTATACGACAAAAATTGTCGTTATCAACTAGATCATAATAACAGAAATAGCACATCTTGCAGGAAGTTAGACGAATGCGCTTCCGTTTAATAACAAACTGCGTGCAAGGATCGAACCCTAAACAAACAACGATTTCCATTAATGTCGGACAGACGGACAGGCTTGGCTATATATTTATTGATTTATTGATCGTAAGGAGAAATCCGTCGGCCGTAATTTAAACGGGCAACCAAAAAGCCGACCGTGTTTTGGAGATTGGACAGAAAATGTTTAGACATGTTTATGATAAATAAAATTCCGTTTGTGATATTTACACGCGCGTGCATGCTCTATCTCTGTTTGGATTATATTTTTGATTCGTTTTATCGGTAAATGAAATCTAATGTTTGTTTTCGGTGTTGGTACTCGTGTTTTATATTGGTGTTATAAAACCTGATAAGTTTACATATTTAAATCCGCAGGAACTAATACATATGTAGGTATTTTATGAAAATAGATTTATTTTCTCACACATATAAATTCATAGATGAACAATTATTCAACGTTACATATTGGTAAAAGATGATCCAAGAATAGCAATAAGGTGTTTTTGCTCTATGAACTGCTCGACTGTAGATGTTCCTCCACCTTAAACTATCCATACACAGACGCACGCCTTATTCCCTAAGATGTAGACAGAGATATCTCAGATCTACCTGCTATCCTAACCTTATTGACCGCTACATGGGAACACTGCCACCCCGCCAAGACTATCCTAATTAATAAGAAGTTGAAGACTAACATTAGATTTTCTCCTCCTCTCCTCCTGCTGGCCATGTGTATTTTATGGACACCTTAATGGAGACAAGTAATGTGCGCAGGGCAGGATACAAAAATGTGCGCAAACACAGGTGCACTTTCTATTCTTTAACTCTCGTAATCCTGAAGGAACGGCCACGACCACATAGATCAGGACCGATGGGTTTAATGTGACTTAGACACTAAAGTAATAACTTTATAACGTTGTTCCTACGAAGAGCTCATCATGGAAGGGGGAAAGGTGGGTGGGTAACACGTGCATAAGTAATCGTTTTCGTTTATGAAATTAAATATATAAATAAAAACAAATTAAGATTTAAATTGTCCAAAGATTAACTAAATAAAGCATAACTTCTCTGGAAAATTGTCTTGTAAAAATCGACTCCATTACTCTCTTCCAACAAGGGCCCGCTAAGCAGATGCACATGCCTACTCCACGGGATACCTGCATCACTATCTATCCTTTTACTACTATCCCCGTCCCTTTCACACACTCAACCTGCTCAATTTGTCAGAGCGAGATAACGACCTATACAAATTACATTATTACTGTAACTTACGATATTACTTGGGCGAGTTAAAAGCTTTTGAAGTTTGCTTCTTATGTTTCAAATTTGTTGAATGTTTTTCAGTCGGCTCGAAGGATCACGTAAAAGATTTTAGCTCGTATTTCAAGACGAAACTTAGTTCAATCAAGAGCTCTTTATGTTTGAACTGAGTTTTCACGCATAGTTACAAATGAGCTCCCGAAGTTCCAAGTTGAGTACAGTTTTGATCTAAGATTTGTTTAGAGTGGGAAACGACTTTAAGTATTCAACGGAGTATTTGCCTGAAAAGAGACACTTTGTATCTGTTCAATTCCTAACACAAAAATGAGAAGGAAGTCATAAATTAGATCGAACAGCTCTCTTACCTCTCTCTCTCGTGTCAACTAGCTGAACCATCGGATCATAGATCATCATGAGGGAATAGAAAGTGCGCCATGGAGACGGCAGCTTTGGTATAAGTATAAAAAGCAAATTAGCTGCTAATAATACTTAAAGGAACCATCCAAAAAGAAAACATCCGATATACCAAAGCAGTTTCTATTTAAATTTAAAATCTTACGATCTTTCCATAAGAAGATATTCCAGCATCTCTAACAAAGGATACGATAACCAGTTTATTTACATGGCAACTGTAAGAAAAAGCTCGATTGTATGTAAAACAAGCGCCGTAAACGGGCCATAAAGTTTATTATAACGAGGCTGCGCCCGCGCATGCCCGTGGACTCACGAAGCCACCGAAACATAACGTTGGCACCACTGAATGCAACTTTATAGCAAGGGCTTAAAGGCGGAATCAAGACTACCAACCGTATCTCAATATCTCGTTACGTAGGTGCGTTTAAAAAAGGTACAGTTGGCCCAATCCAATGATTGGATTTTTATCTCGCCTCCTAATTTTACACTCAAATACCGACACGTTTAACTTTAAGCCAAGTTTAAGTGTGGATTTGTTGCGTCGAAATTTAAATCTCATGCCGTTTTCGACAAGAATTTACCGTTCAAAAGTTTGTGTAATAAAGATACTGACGGATAGAAGAAATTTTTCTGTAAAATCAGAAAAAAAAATCTTCTTTCCATCACGACACATAATTAAATAGCTACTACATTGGAGACGCAATTAAGCTATTTTTAAACCCCGGCGCAAATAGAGGGGTCTTATAAGTTTGACGTGTCGATGTCTGTCTGACTGTGTGTGTGTGTGTGTGAGTCTGTCTGTGGCATCGTAGCTTTTAAACGGATTAACCGATTTCGACGCGATTTTTTTTTTATTTGTAAGCTAGTTTCCTTGTGGTGGTTCTTAGCTACCAAACATAGCTTGCTAGCCAAACAAAGCTAAAATTTTCAAGCTATGTTATAGCTAGTATAGTCCGAGGTTTCCGAAAAACGAAATGTATGTAATCTATTAATTCAAGCTCTCGGTGGAAGGATTGTGATCTAGAAAACTTATTTATTACGCCATCACGACTTCATACTTATTTTAATAGTAATAAAGTTTTATTTACTTGTACTTATTTGTCCAAGAGGAGTATTACAAACTTCATTTAATTTAGAAATTATAGATATATTACACCCTGACACAGAACCAATAATCGTGCTTGACACACAAAGATTACTCCTCATTGGGGATCGAACCTACTATCTCTAGCTATACGCTATATTATTTAGAACTTTAATTAATTACATTTTATGAAATAACAATTAATAAACAACCAATTCTTTCCGGTCGTGTTGCTAGGCGTCCTGTGTTTGCGCACACCCTTGTGCACTATAATATGTCCCGGGCAGATGGCTAATCTCTATTGAAACGGGCCGCCGTGGCCGAAATTCGGCTAGGAGGACATTTTAATTACTTATGCTATACTTATTAACGTCGAAATGAAACACAAAGACCTAAAAAAAAAAAAAAAAACATTGTTGTTTGAATGTAATTTCTACATTCCGATAGCTATAAGTACCTACTTTTGTAGTTAATATTACTTTACCCAAGAGTTGAATTCATATTATTCATTTCTCAATGATAAGGAAATTAACTCTCTGGAAATCTGACTAAGCCAGGGGCATAATAGACAATTAAATTCACACCATAGACCATAGGGCGGTGTTAGTTAAAGTTTAAACTGATACCGTGTGAAGCGAGCGTGTTAACCCGACGCCCATGACGAATGGTGATGCAAAACCTGACTTTACGGGGCAGATTAATTATTTTAAACGCCTTGGCAGTCGTATAAGCCTACACTATACTAAAATTAAGTAAGTATGGTTGTAACCCCGGGAAGTACTAGACGGAAAGAGTTGGACAAGGTTCTTACCTATCTTTCATGGCAATTTGACTGGCCGCTTTTTTTCCAAGCTTAAACACATTAACGCAAGTGTATGTCTCCTAATTTCATATTTTGCTAACCGACCTTTAACTTTATTTATCAATGTATATATCAGTGGAAACTTGTAAATGGCTTTCAGATTTCTCAAGTTATGTTTAAGGTACCTGCTAGATGTAAGTATCCTAAAAAATGAAAAAAATAAAATAAAACATAAACGTAGAATGTTCATCCGTTCCCTCCTGTCGACTTTTTTTTACTTACAATACGACCTTCTAGCAATACAAAACTAAAACCCCATATGGTATTCGAACCTCGACTCTAGCTGGGTGCTGACGTGGAGATGCATCAGACACATCCTGAGTGTACGTTATCGGCTAGGAGTGATCAAAGAGAAGACACAAACTACATTTAGGAGTGATAATGAAATTCCTGCCGATCGCAAAAAATACAGAACATACCGTTGTTAGATCACATACAAGTCACTTATAAAATTTATCCTTTTATGTCATAATTGCCGATCATAATTTAAAATAAAACTTATTTTAATTAATTTGAATAATCTATGAACAAAAAACAATTACCACTGTAATGTTACTAATAAATAATGTCCTCCTAGCCGAATTTCGGCCACGGCGGCCAGTCTCAACAGAGATTAGCCATCTGCGCGGGACATATTATAGTGCTCAAGTGTGTGCGCAAACACAGGAGCACTTTCTATTCCATCACTCTCATGATCCGATGGGACGCCTATGCGACACGACCGGAAAGAGTTCAGGTACAGGACCGACGGCTTTACGTGCTCTCCGAGGCACGGGGGTATAATACCGCCAACTTCCAGACTTCGGGCTGATGCTGAGATTTATTTCTTTTTACAGAAAAGTCCCAAAATCACTTTTTGGCCCGACCCGGGATTTGAACCCAGGACCTCGTTCTCTGCGGGTGAACACGCTACCGCTAGACCAACGAGGCAGTTGTTACTAATAGCGCCATACGGGCCTAATTAAATAATTCTAGCCGTAATAGGGCTGTGCGCTTAAACACATAGATTCATAGACATAGAGTGGTTGCATCATAGACACCTATTTAACAAGCCCAAAAAAACTACTCATAGTGTATAATGATTATAATGGTTCCAATCTACTTTCGAAGTGATAAACAGGATGATAACAATCAACAGAGGCGGCTGGTTTGAACTCTATTTTGCATCTCTGTGGCGGCACATCAAAGCGCTAATCATGGCCCTCTGGTACATGGAGGAGGTATCTATACACGCATTGTTGGGCCGCTAAAATGAAGCTAGTTTCATGATCGATAGTTCAATTAAATAAAAATATCGCATTGCTTCGAAATGCAGTCATAGTAACTGCTCTTTTTCGCTTGTTAAACGTACTAGTTTAGTACGTAAAGAATAGAAAAATTATAGTGCAACCATTGCCCCCCAATGGTCGCCTAGCCATAACCTCTGCTAAGGAACCTGAGACATGAGGGTTCTTTCTCCGCATATTACAACTATATATTATTATGTGACCCATATAATATGTATATTTATTTTTACTCTGCATGTTCTTTTTGTCCGAGAATTTTATAAAGTACTGTCAATAAAATTACATTTTGCCTTAGGAGCGTAAAAAATACTCAACTATGAGGTGTAGGTACTACTAAGTATGAGGTTGATATCACGATCGATAATCACGGATTTGGGATTTTGATTCATGTACACCGAATCTAGAAGTATTAGGTCCGTATTTAGCGATGAAACTTGTGAATTAAATTAAGAACATCTTTAAAATATGATGTTCTTAATTTAATTCACAAGGAACTTCGTTAATACGAAACTATAAGTACCATATTTCAACTCTAAGTCGTGCTCAACTTTAATTTCAGAAAATTCATTTAATGTGCAATTCCTTAATTGTGTATAAATGATTAATAACAGTAATGGTTTACATATGTATTGATATCGTATTTATTTTACGTTGTATACTGCATTACCTACCTCTTAAACGTCTTAATGCGGGTTAATGATATTGTTGGGTAATCTGATGGTTTTTTTTTATTCAATAGTGGAATTTGTTTTTATTTCTTCGGTTGTTTACGACAGGATGTTGTGCGCAAAAGTTCAAAGCAGATAACATTTAAAGATTTTGCTTTGATTCTTTACTAATTAAACATTGTTAAAACTCTAAGCTTATCTACAAATAAATAGTAAAATGATAGATATCATTAATTTGATCAAAGGTTTCCTTTGATTAGCCTTTTATCTTAGTATGTTACAAAATCATCTGTGCAAACATGATAAAAATTATTAATTAATGACATCATTATATTTATCAAAAGAATCTTTGATGTCAACGAAATTGATCGAGGCAAAACTACCATCACATGAAACATTGAAGTATATAATTACTTGATATGTTATGTTTAATGTAAAGGTAGTTAAAGTACAATAAATTTACCAAATAATACGAACCATCAAAACCACAAAGTATTTTATTGACAAAGTCTCAGTCAACTATGGGGATCTAGCCTATAGCCTAGCCTAGCGTGGTGATGTAGACTCATGTCTTTCTACAGCATTTGAACAATAAAATATCGTATAGATTTATATAGTTTCGTAGAACTTCATCCAGGCGCGATAAAGTTTACAAATCAATGTAAACGAATGTTATAGTTTCACTTAAGTTTGTAAGTGTTCTTTTCTGATACAATATTTGTAAGAAAGTCTAGTCAGGTAAGCCCGACTAACTCTCTTATAATTTATTTTGTTTGTCAGTAAGCTAAAACTTCCAATATACCGTAGCACCAAAAGCACTAAGCGCCAAATTACCGCTCACTTTTTACGGCAATACATTTGGTGGCGTGGCAACGAGGCGTGTGTAATAATGTTGGACATGATCGACGATGCGCCGCGCCGCTCGCTCTCAACACCAATAATATTTACTGAAACCTAAGGCCCTTTCGTATTGATACGATGCCCTCCCCGTTCCTCAATTGGATGAGCGGCTTCGCGTCTTGTAGAGCCATAGTTACCCAAAATGTCCATAAGAAGCGAAACTCTTATGTGTATACGCCTCAGTAATCGCCTTAGGGCAAGTTGCTTAAAACCATTAATTCAAATATTTTAATTTATCTCTGTGTAAATGTCATGCAATAATTATAATCAACAAGATGAGGTGCTCAAAGTCAGTTGTTCTCATCATCATCAAGTCAGTTGATCCACTGGTAAAAAAAGACCTCGTCTAAGTATTTCCAAAATGGAGTTGTGTCCATGATATTATTTAATCGCCACGCTTGACAGACGGGTTGGCAATTGCAGTATGATGGTCATAGTCCATAGATTGACGCTGCAGGCTGTTATCTGGGAGAAATTCCCTTGGGACGACGAATTTCTGAGCGTTTCCGTGCCCTCCAAACGGGCACGACGTATGTGTCCCGGTTGTAGTCGTTAAGATATATCAGAAGCCTACCGGGAGGCAACGAAATTGAACAACTCTGACGCTAATAGACCATCTTATTCAAACGAACAAATAGATTGTATTAGACACATGTGTGACCGAGCAATGAGGTACATATCTGTACCGAATCTATGGTCTAGGTATGTGCCGTAACCATAGATTTAGCATTCGGTTGTTATGTTGGCCATCCAAGTTAGCATGCCATGAACGTTAATATAGTGCCACAAACTTATCTGGCCCGGTGGCCAAAAGTAGAACTAACGACGCCAGTTTGAAATGTCAATCGGCCTGTTATTCCCTGACATTCCTGCCATTGATTGTTTGTTGCGCGTTTTTGTGGTTTTTAATTGTGAAAAATGCCGAACGCTTTAAAAAGTGATGCGAGGATCGATATATTTCAACTATTGAATTATATGAAAGAAGAAAAACGCCTTTAGGCACCAATTATACCCTTCAATAAGTTGTATGAACGCGTAGCTGCTGCAACAGGTTAGTGTTGTCAGCTTCTGAAAAAATACGAATTTCCCCCTCGCACTTTTAATTAAAACAGATATTTTAAAATATTCATTATTTATTTAATTTTTGCTATTTCCATTGTAGGTGACGGGAAGTGATTTGTAAGAAAACTTGTGAAAGAAAACGAGCAAGCAGATGTAAAAATTTATGGCAGATCAGAATATTGGTAGATCGAATTCTGAAATGCCTACATTGATTGCAGAAGCTTTTGATAAAATAACAGTCAATGAATGGAAAAAGCATTGCGATCGTGTAAAAAATATTGAAAATGAGTACCGAAAAAGGGATGGATACTTAGCGAGAGAACGACGACGTTTCATCATTAATTTAGGTAGTGAAAGTGAAAGCAGTGATTACGATAATGATGATGATGAAATGACTTCTGAATTAAACAATTCCGGTGACATAACAATACCTGGAGTATCTCCGTTAGAGAACACTCAGCATACATTTTATGTAAATGATCATAATTATTGTATAAAAATAGAAAGATTTGTAATGACAGTATTTGTTTGCTTTTTAGTGAAGTAATATTTACGTTACAATGTGCATATTATTTTTACCCACTTTATTGCAAAAAATAGTTACTAGCAACACTAAATGCGATAACAGCGACGCTGCCAGCATGCCAGATAAGTTTGTGGGACTGTACCTACAAACAAGTACAACGTAGTGATTACATACTCTGTGGTAAAACCCGCAAAATAGTTTTTGCAAGAACAATAAAAATAATAAAACATTCTTATTTAGCGTGTTTCTACAACCGCGAAAAATAACTAATGTTTTAATTACTTCAACAGTTGAACATAATTGAAGACACGGTGAGTTAGCGAACATGCGAATACCAACAACTTACAATATTTAACGCGGAGATTTTTTTGCAAAATTTTAATTGGTGAATTAAAATAGTGGTGTCATAATGAGGTTTTCGTGAAACTTGTTCTTCCATATTTGTATTTTAGATGTCAAATAAAAAAAGCTTTATAATAACAAATTATTACACGATTTCTTATGGAACACCTACCTACCTAATTGTTTAAGATCACACTTTACAAGTTTAGGCTGTTTAATAAGAGGAAACTAAATCCAAATACAAAAAAGGTATAATTAAAAATACTCCTTATCCTTATAAGTAGATTTATTTTTTGATGTCACTTCTATATAAGTTGACCTATTGTTACACCTACCTACCCTGTTTTCCCTTTCCTTAATCTATCCACTCCATAATTGGTTGTCTGGAAGAAATCGCAGTAGCGATAAGACCGCCCTTTGTACTTAATTTATGTATGCTCTTTTTTTTAATTTTAAGTTACGGTGTACAATAAAGAGTATTTTACTTACTTTACTATAACACCGTCGTAATTAAAAAATCGATGATACGAAAAAGCGTCAGTAAAAAGAGACAAACATTACATAAATCTGATTAATCTTGCGAGATAATGAGAAATTTGCGCCTGCGTATAACGAAGTATAAAGAAAATGTGTCATGTCATAAACAACGTGGTGCATCAAGGACTTGTTTTTATTTTGTATTTAGGTATTAAAGTTCATTGGTTAATTAAATTATGTTAATTATTTAAAACATCTCTGTTAATTTGACCAATATTTTTTATACAGCTAGTGCTAGCTAATTTGAAGATTATTATAAGTGTAGACCTCAGATCAATTTTTATTTGATCTGAGGTGTAGACATATTTTAATTTCCGATGGCATCAACTGTTTGCCAATATTATAGCAACAATATTCGTTGAGCCCGGTCAAGACTTCCATCTGATCAGTCATTCTCCCCTGCACAGCGATTCTTAATTGGCGTGCAGTGTGTAGTTAGTAGATTATTATTTATAGGAGAACCCCTTCAAGTATTAACATGTAACATGAATTAATGTAATAAATTTTATGTAAATTAAGCTGCTTAAGTTACGACGACCACTCATCGTAACTTAAGAAGCTTAAATTGCATTTGACACTGAAAAACGTGTCCATATTGACATGCAAAATACGAAAAAGATTACTTTCCCATAGAAGAATATCGATCAGATGATGCATTTTGTATGGAGAGGCAAAAATATATTCCTCGTACTTCACAAACTGGTTTCCTATAATTTGTTCGGGTTCACAGATAGATAGATACCGCTTCTAAGTATCGTCCTTTATTTGTATATGTGCCTATATGGTTGGAAAAAACTAGTCGAAATAAAATAAATATAAAATAATAATATCCTGGGACATTATTTTCACACGGCCCTCTGATCCTAAACTAAGCAGAGATTGTACTATGGAAACCAGATAACTACATATACTACTCTTCTTTTGTAAACACATGCTTATACATATAGATCATATTCAAGTGGTTCATTAAACCTTTTGAACTTTCAAATGTTTAAATTTGACCGAAGTCTTGAGCAACATGGCCGCTTAATCACCATGATAAATATACTGATAAAGAGATTATGTAGAACACAGATTTAGTTTTGAGAAACTGCTCAAGTCGGTTTAAGGATTTAAGTCATTAAAATCTTAAATTGTTTGTAGGTAAATATGTCTCAGCTGGATGCGAATAGCGCAAGACCGGCAATTGTGGAGATCTTTGGGGAGGCCTTTGTCCAGCAGTCGTCTTTCGGCTGATATGATGATGATGATGATGATGAAATATGTCTCGAAAGTTTTATGGTCAGTAAACATAAATCGTACACCTCACGGGTTTGTGACAATGGTACTTATTGCGCATGATAACAACTATAAAATTGCAAATCATCTGTAACAAGCAATAAATGAATTTGGATTTGACAAGTATTATGAAATGCTGCCTTTGATCGTCCGATGGACTAAAGCGGCCTGCGTTTTGGCGTACTAACGTGGAGCTACTCGGGTTACTTAATTTGTACTCTTGATTTCCTAGCTGTATAAAAGGTGTAACAGGTGTGCTCCTTAAGTTACGTTTACTATTTATGTTGCACCTTGTGTAACTTGACTTTGACTGCCTCGTTGGTCTAGCGGTATCGTGTTCACCCGCAAAGAACGAGGCCCTGGGTTCAAATCCCGGGTCGGGCCAAAAGTGATTTTGGGACTTTTCTGTAAAAAGAAAAATTTCTCAGAATCAGCTCGAAGTCCAGGCAGTTGGTGGTATTATACCCCCGCCCCTCGGAGAGCACGTAAAGTCGTTGGTCCTGTACCTGACCTCTTTCCGGTCGTGTCCTAGGCGTTCCATCGGATCATGAGAGTGGTGGAATAGAAAGTGCTCTTGTGTTTGCTCACACACTTGTGCACTATAATATGTCTCGCGCAGATGGCTAATCTCTATTGAGACTGGCCGCCGTGGCCGAAATTCGGCTTCGGAGGTCATTATTATTATCATGTTGCACCTTGTGTATGACAGTAAGGCTGCGTTTACACTGAGGCGAAGCTGAGCGGCACGGAGCATGAATAGGACCAAATAGCGTTTAGCATTCAGCGATTTGGTTTATATATCAATCCAGTTGCCTGAAGCTATAGTCCGATGAAGCAGTGGAAACTTCTTTTTTTAACGTGGTGGAAACCTTTTAACCACCACCACCACCCACTGGGTTACCCACTAAAAGCACAACGGTAGCCCAGCCTCTCGTTGCTGTGGGTGATGGCTCCGGGAACTCGAGACGATCTCCATCCGGAACCACCAAGTGGAAGCTTCCCTTTTTTCCGTGGTGGAAAATCCTGCATGGCTGTCCTCCGCCTTGAGGGAGGCGGAGGGGTCTGTCAGACTCCTCCTGACTAAAAACCACCCCGGTGTTCCATGTCACACCTGGGCCGGAGGTCGCGGGAACGTACGATACTTTCGCAACTGAAGTGGAAGCTTCCTAGGCTAACTCTAGACGTCATGTTAAAAAAACTCCTAAAGATCGTTGTCAGGAAGACAGTAAGTAAACTGGGGCAATCGATTACCATCAGGCCGGCCGTATGCTTTGCCATCTTGCTCATATTAAAAATAAGTTCAGACAGGTGACACAGAAAATTAAATGTGTCGACTTCGGTTATTTTAAATACCAAGAACTGTAGGTATTCTTTATTGTCTGTTTTTATATTAATTAAACGGTCGTTATTTATGGTAACATGAACGCAAACTATGAATTGAACCACTAATTGGTAAAGGGAATAAGAACCACACAGCTGACGATATAAAAACTACTTTATAACAAAGACGTAAGATTCATAACGATTTGTTAATTTGGTGGCATTTATTTCAAGTGGGGAGGCTTAATGCAGACTTGAGTTTTGGCGGGACGCGTTGATGTCTTTAATATGAAAGTTCATGTTTTTAAACGAATACTCGATCTGTTACTTCAAAGGGTGTCCAACGAAGCCCTATTGCTAAGCCTCTATCCGTCCGACCGTCTGTTTGTACTTCAGCTGGCTGCATTTAATAAAATACAGCCATGAATGGTTAATGAACCGTAACAGTTTGACAGTTGAAATCTTCACAGAGTATTTACAGACGCCAGCACATCAAGCTACCCAAATCTGTCAAATCTCCCCAATTGAAAGTGAACCTTATGCTTTTGTGATAAAGTTGAAAATCGATAAAAGAAATGTGGCAGATTGGAATAGCTGGATGTGCTGGCGTCTGTAGATATGTATGTCTATTGCCACTATGACGACAAATAACAAAAATAAAAATCCTAGGGAATACAAGGAATACAAAAAAAATTCCATGTTTTATGCTTGATGAAAAACAATTTTGTGCGATCGCACCTAAAAAGCTCTTCCTGTATGAGTACGACTTACACTAGGCCAGTTATATTTTTTTTACGTGGCAATACGAAGGAGATAGTCTATTAAATGTATTCAAATGACAAAATTTTAACGAGAAATTCCATCTAAGTCTTATTTATTTAATATGAATGTCTTAAAAAACATGATTAGTATAATGTTTATAATGACATGTCCTAAGATACCCATAAGCAATAATTATTAGACGATAGCATCTCATGAAAATGCGCTGGCAACATACTTTATAGTAACGATTACCTCTGCGCACCGAAAACCAATTTAAATAAATTTTAAAAAGGTATTTGTAAGAAAGAATACCCCATAGAGAACACCGCTGCAATCTAATTTAAACTCTCCTATTGCCATCAAAGGTTTACATCGGAAAAACGACAAAAAACCTGTGCCTGAGTCATTCTCGTTAGTCAGACAAGATTGAACGGAACCTGTCTAATAAGTACCGATGTTTGTTTATTTAAAATAACACCTTAGCGTAACATAAATACGTTGCATAATTCACTGTGTAATTATGGTGGTTACGACATTTTTCAGTGAGTGGGTCGGGCTTGTTAGTAAGCTTATTGTTACCGTGCTGCTCTTTCTCTGTTGCGCTTGTTTGTTTGGGTGTGCGGGAATGTTGTTGTCTCCTTCCAATCGTTACGGCAAGGTCGGCTCGTTAAAAGCTCTTAACGAGAAGCGAAGGAAAAGCACGAGCTCACTGTGGTTCTCAAAGATTTTTTTATAACTTAGCTGGCTGCTATTTAAGTCACCAGTCAGTCATTGGTTTGTTCATAAATTAATATAATTTTGTTCCATTGTAATAATTCTGCCTAGAGAGAATATTCGTTGTCCATATTCTCTCTAGGCAGTCTTCCAACTGCTTCCATGGTCTAGCAGTGGCTGATAATGAGGTCTAGGTATCAAGACAAGACTGCTAAAAATATACTGGGATTTTTCTGCGAAGTAAATATCTCAGTAGTCTCTCGGAGTCTGAAAGTTGACGGCGTTACATCCCCGGGTCCCAGAGAGCACGTAAAGGGGTCGGTATTTTACCCAAAGTCTTTCCATCGTGTGCACACACACTGCACTATAGTATGTCCCGTGCTGATGGGTAATGTCCATTGAGACAAGCTGCCGTGACCGAATTTCGGCCAGGAGGTCATAATTGGTTAGTTTAGCGCTAGCGTGTTCATCCGTGAATAACGAAATCTTGGGTTAGAGTATAAAGTCGTTGATCCCCGGGTTGGGATGTCTAAAAAGTGCTATTGGTATTATTCTTGCAAGAAAATCTCTCAAACAACATACAGGGATCAAGAAGTTAACGGCAACCCCCATGCCTCAGTGTAAAGGCTGTTCGTATTGCAATGCAGCTGATAGTATTATAGCAGTGTGTCAATAGAGGGTACCCCAGGGTATGGGCCTAAATTTAATTTTAGGCACCATGTTGGCACGTAGGTTTGCGCGATGTACAGACCAAGTTAAAATCACCCTGTTTAAGGCATACTGTCAGAGGTACACGGGGAATATATGGTTCAACTACAACAAGGGAACGCTAGATGTCCTCCGCGTCCAGTATAATAATGCTTTCAGAATGCTATTGAGACTGCCTCGTTACTGTAGTGCGTCGGAAATGTTTGCGCAAGCTCGTTCCGACGATTTTTATGCGATTGTACGCAAAAAAACAGCATCCCTTGTGCGAAGAGTGAGAGACAGCCGGAATAGCATTCTGAAAATTATAGCCGAGAACCTCAACTCGCCAATTATTTGCAGTTTTGTACGGTTAATTGTAAATACTAACACTAGAAAATAAGTTATTTTTATGTTACTAACACTCTATGGATTTATTTGTCCGCAATAAAAGATATACAATACAATATACACAGCGAAGTTGTCTTGTCATTGGTTTGTTATGGTTATTCGTCCGGACTCTATCAAACTACCAAAACAAGCAAGATAATGTAGTAATTCAAATACGGAGTTTAGATAAGTCTGTCTTTTGTAATTTATTTGATTATGGTCAATGATAGATCCACTTTGAGAACCTCTTCTGAGGCTGTGAAGAGATGTTCCCCGTGTATCTCCTTCACACCTTCGCCACCCACATCGTTCTGTCCCGTTCACCCGTATTGACACCACGCCGTCACGCCGCGCGGGATAATCGCGAGATTGCGACACCTTTATCGCAGTTCCGGATCGTCAATTTAAATTCTTTAGCATTTTTGTATAAGTGTAATTGTATTTTAGTTGTGTTGAGTCAGCTTGTGATATTTTTATTTGTTTAAGATGATGATGACAAATCATTGCTAAATAGTTGTATTCGATTCTTATTAAGTTGTTTCTTTGCATAAGTATCATTGCAAGTCATGTGCACGCGCTGGTAATCACGCTTATTCGAAAAAAGTTTGGTCACTTAGTAAAATATTTTTTTTTATTATATGTCTTGAACCGTTAGTCTGGGATGCTTTTGAGTATAAGTTATTTTATTAACCCCCGATACAAAAATCACGTCTTACGTCATCTGGTTGGGGCATCGTGGATCCTAAACGAATTAATCCTTAGCTTTTTCTTCTCAAAACTAATAGAGAAGGTTAACTGTTTCATTTTAAGTCAATCCTTTTCTAGTCGGGAATCTCTCGACTTATACTCTTTCAGTTGCTATGTGTGGGACTGACTTAATCCGACTGAAAATTGAACTTATGCGAAATGTGAGCTTACTTCTATTTGAAATAATTAAAAATAAATTAAGTGGGGTCTTAGTAGTGTTTTCTCATTACGTTAAATGTTGTTTTCCACTTAGATTGATTTCAGGGTATCTATTTATAAATGCATTCAAAATATAACCTTGTATCCCAAGAAACATTAAAAAATTATGGCTATAGTATTGTACTTGTTTATTATAGCAGAGGCAACGCTCCTGCGTCGAACAGAAATAAAAGAAAAAGTGGCATTTCTGTGGAAAACGACTCGTCCGATCGGCTCGTTGAGCGGTCAATCGATACTACGTACACTCCGTGTTTGTATCGATTTCAAAAAAACAATTTATACGTTACTTTATTTGCAAGACGTACTTCGATAATTCGAGATTTTTTGTCGACACGTTTGCTAAATTACTAGTTCGCGGTTATTATCCATTTAAAGTTTATTTTTAATTTTTCATACTCCACCGAGCTGGACAAAATTGAAACCATAGATTACATATACTAAATACTAAATACAAACCATACATATATTAAACGTAGTGATTACATACTCTCTGACATCACCTAAAGAAAGTCAACTAAAGGTCTTTGAACCATGTAAATTGTAAATTGCACTGAATGGATATTTCTATTTGCTGAAGTATTTACTTGGAAAGAAATGAATATTCAAAAGCCTGCGAGAAACAGGATTGTAAGTTCAACAAAACAACAAAATATGCGCATTTGACGCCGAGCTTTTAGTTATGGTAAAATTATAGACGTCAGACGAGTACAAAGCGATTATAACAATTTAGTAGATTATATCGTGTCGACAGGCCGATTAGACAAATAGTTAATTACCGTAGAGAAAAACAATTCAATCAAATTAAGCGAATCGACCACGAGCGCGACTAAACCTGTGTTACGAACTTTGAACTAGCGAAACGTGTTGTGCGATCAATTATGTTCGGAATTCTGCGAGAAATTCAAAATTTTCCCATGGTTTTAAAAGGGTTTATGGCAATTCACCTGTTACTATGGGTACTCGGCGCAGTTAATTTCCTCGGAAAACATTTATTGAAAACCATACATCTATTTGTAGGTACATCAACTATAAAATACATGCCATCCATAGCTTTATTATTAGTGTCCATATCTCCAATTTCATTACGTCCGACAAACCGAAGGGATATCTGTAATCTAGTGCACGATTGCATGTCAGAATTAACCAGTTTCCGACAGCCCGTAGAAGCTGCCATAGATGATCATAAGATATACGGGCCTGACATCTTAACGTGTTCTCCCAAGGATGTAATAATCTTGAGATGTGGTCATTGATTGGATTAATGCATTGCATGTTATGTAGGGAAGAAAATAAAAAGGCTTATAAAACAAAGCATTTGGTCTTGATCCGGTCGTAGAGTCTTTCCTAAAGCAATCCAAGTCGATAAACTCTCGTGATTTTGTACACAATCCAATTAAAGTACGCGCCGGTCGAGAAATCTACAGCGAAGGAACGACGACTACCAAATGTCCTCTCCGATCGATAAACGTGACACTATTGGCTGGCTACCTTACCAGTCCATAAGTGAACGGCAAGGATACGTTACCTAGGCCTGGTCAGGACCGCCTATTTAGTTTTATATAGTAATATAGGCATATGGATGTAATTTGTGTCCGTTTATTATATCATTGTAAGGTACCCCGCGACACAGGCATTAAATTCCCAAGTGCGGGTTGTCTTAAAAACAATATATATATTAAGTTTCAGGAATAAGATGACAATCGTTAGGTCATGTCAGAGTCACAATAGCTACCATTGCCTACTCGACACAGAAACAATAAAATCAGCACAAAGTAATACGAAAAACCTGAAACCTCTAGACCTTAACCTTTAGACCCTCAGTAGAAAAATGCATCGCCGTACCCCCAGTGCCAAGACACTTACGAGTAATTCAGTGAAAATTGGTACAAAAATAGAGTTTCCAACATTTCTATCGAGTATTTACTTAGTTTTCTGGTTCACCGTATTGTTTGTAACATATTTGTGACAATGGCGTCCAGATGGTTAAATATGGTTATACCTTCTATTTGGGATTCTTTACCACCTTGCAAAACAATGAGGATTTTTTAAACTACTCTCTGGTAAACCTTGCCTAAAAACTTGAAATATGCTAAAATATTTTCAGTTCAATAAAATCACATTTCATTCCAGCATTCAAATGCACTGTAAAACACTCGAAACAGACTGGAACATACGAGTATACATTATATTTACGACATCTGTGTACAGTCAACTGCAGTGATGAATGAATCGCTCTGTGCCAACTTTGCGTCATCCGTGTCTGGTATATGTATAGCGAGCTATTTATGATCTGTGATATTCACAGTTCACACAATCTCTGTCTGTGCGGAGATATTTTGTCGTTAAAATTGCTTCGTTGATCTTAACGGTCGTCTGTTCTATAGTTCAACTAGTAGTATTGGCCTGAATCGTGTCAAAATAGTAATTGGGGTTTACTGGGTGTGGTGTGGTGGCTAACAGCATAGAATAACGCCCCATCTCTCTAAACCATCACCACCCCATTCACCAAATTTATGCAATTTTTTGATACCTTGGATTAGGTTTTTGATCATTGTTATTCTTGCAGGGATCTTTAATATCATCATACTTGCTGATATGCTTTTCTATAGGTGAAAAAGTTTTTGAAATCAGTTAAGTAGTTGTTGAGTTTATTCATCACAAAAGAAATATAGAACCTATTTTTTTTGCCCTTTATGTTGTTATTTCAAATATATTTATATTTTTCAAAAACAATTCTTGAATATCACTTGACTTGGCAAATTGGTAAGTGAGAATAATTAGTTGTAATTAATGTAATTGATTATGAAACGATCTCTAGTTTTAATTTATTCATAAATTAAAAATAAAGTTCATTTTGAAAAATTATAATATAATTTATATTATTGCACTTTTTCGATCTAAAAGTTCAATGTAATTTATATAATAAGTATATTTATGCATAAATATTTACGTGGATACACTTTGACCATCTTTATATTGTAGTATTTGTTCATTATACTAAACATATCAATATGTCGAAGTAAGTGTAGATGATCTTACCTCCTACCTGTTGCGGCGAGTCCAAAAGACATCAAATCTAAATCCAAATGATCCGTAAACGAGTCAGATGTCAAACACAATTTGTATTTACGAGTATTTCAAAACAACGTGCACAGTTCAACTACCCACGTGTAATCTTAACACCGTAATAGTCCAACTAGGTGCACATACGCGTCGCATTAAAAACAGGGATGTCAGTTGTTACATTTTCTATATATTTAAATTCGATTAACGTATGGGAATCCAAAACAAATCGCAATCGTTCCCGCCAAGATGCGAATACCAATTGTATTTTGTTTTCTAAAATATAATAGGTTTCAGTTTTTTTGTATTATTAGTTCTTGCTTTGTGTAATACATTGAGATAATTCAATAAATATAATTCTTACAGTTGTAATCTTAAAATTATATATATATAATCGGCACCATTTCTTCTTATTCTGATGGATTTTCATCCTATCCTTCAATCTAAATATTTGCTGAAATGGATGGATCGACAACCCTGATAAAAATCTCTTTAAATCTCCGACACAATGGACAAGCGAAGTCATGGAAAGAAATGTCTGTTATTCAATTCGGAACGTTAAAAGCTTAAATCATGTTATTATTGATGATTTTGACGAATAAAGTGCTTCATGACGTTCTCTCGTTACATTATTTTTAACGTAATTTTGTACTTAAATTAATTGGGAATGTGCTAAACGGAGTTTTGAAAACATTTGGCTATTTAATGGTGGTTCCTTTTGGATTACTTAGATGTTAAACATTATTTTCTTTGCACTATTAAGTCGGAAAACATTTAATGGTGAAACGGTTACTGTAGCCTATTGACCCACGTGGCAGTTTCGTATTGCCGAAACTTGCTACCTTGCTGGATGTCTAGGGAGAAATTTAATGACCTTAATAAAATTTCTATAGTTTAAAGTTCACCGAGGAAATAAACTATGTGGAGTCGTGCTAGATGATTGTCTACAATTTTGTTAACAGAATTAAAAAGGAGGTTATCAATTCTGTGGGGTTTAGTTTTATTTTTTGATTACTTATCGTATGGGCAGCGGTTACTCAAGTGTCAGAGTTGTTCAAGCCGGCCAGTAGGCCTCTGGCATGGCTTAACGGCTGTTATCTAATGACTACAACCGGGACCGACAGCTTAACGTGCCCTCCGAAGCACGGAGACGCTCAGAAATTAAACCACATTGGCGGTCACACATCTATTGACTGACCGCGAGCCTATTTGCTTAACCTCGCCAATCACTTACGGACTGGTGAGAGCATCTAGCTATGACCCTCCCCTCCCCCTATGTTTTTAATGATTTATAATGATTCGATTTGTACACATAATTGCAATAAATAATTGAATTGAGCATTGGCGCCCATACGGGAATTCTGTAGGGTAGAAGCACATAATCTTCTACAATGGACTTGGTTCTACATCTTCTAAAGCTAAGTCTGGTAGCGCCGCGCCATTTACCTACGGCTTGCATTGACCTGCTTGATACAATAGAAAAGTTCTGTGTAAGGTACAGCATATACTACTTACAGTCGACATGGTATAGTACCTACGTAATATCTGGATTATGTAACATAGAGTAAGAAGCTCTATAAAAGGATTGGTGGTCGTTACAGACACTTACTGTTAAGCAGCCTAAAAGCAATAACTTTACGGAATCCAATATGAAGGCTAGGAAAGGAACTATACCGTACTATTTTCCTGTTATAAATAAGAACGACTCATTTTTTCGTACCTAAAGCCACCAACAAATCGCACTATTTTAAAATATTACATCAAAATATCGCCAGTGTTCTATCCAAACAAGAACTACTAGAACTAACCATTCAAGAACTAAAGGACGATAATAATGACCCAGATGTAATATGCCTATCTGAAACTTTTATAAAAAAAGGTTTGGACAATTATGTAAAAATAAATAATTATGTAATGGCTACTAACTTCTGTAGAGAACAACAAAGGGGTGGCACTTGTATATTAGTAAAAAAAGAGCTAAATTATAAAGAATTGTCAATAGTTAAAAAGTACGCCACTCAAAATACGTTTGAAGCCTGTGGAATAGAATTAATGTGTGGTAAATTAGTTATTATATGTGTTTATCGCACTCCTAAATCTGATCCAACACAGTTTTTATTAAAATTACACAAACTTTTGCACGATTTAATAAATAAATACAAGTCTAAAGTTAATATAGTTATAGCTGGTGATTTGAATATAAACACACTAAAAAAAGGTAACATTACAAATCAGTTACAAGACTTATGCAATAATTATAATTTGAAAATGCTGATACATGTTCCCACACGTAAATTGGCTTGTATTGATCATATTTTGAGCAATATTTCCAATGCTACTGCAACCGTACTACCTTTACATCTCTCAGATCATGATACAGCACAAATGCTTAGCTTTCCTTCTCAAAATGTACCACAAAAAGCATCAATACACTACGTTTATAAAAGAGATTACAACCTAGATAATATCCGAAAATTCCGGGAATGCTTACAAAGTCTTTGCTGGTCTGATATATATATAAACACAGATTCAAATTCTGCCTTTAATGATTTTCATGATCTGTGGTGTCTCTTTTACAATCTCTGTTTTCCTAAGGTAAGAGTCAGGGTCAACAGTACCGCTAAAAACACGCAAAAGTGGATAAGCAAAGGTCTTAGACAAAGTTGCAAAACTAAGCGAAAATTACGCTATGAATTTTATAAAAACAAAAATAATTCTATTAAATTAATATATAAAAAATATTCCTATATGCTTAAAAAATGTATTTACAGCTCAAAAAAGAATGCGAACATAAAATATATTGAAACACAAGATAACAAATGTAAAGCCACTTGGACTGTCATCAAAAATGAAATAAATAAAAATACCAACCCTAAAGATAATATAGATGCAATAAAATTAAATGGTATTGTAGTTACAGACCCTGTAGAAATAGCTTCTACATTCAATAATTATTACGTGAATTTGACGCAAACGTCACCGCAAAATCCAGCTGTTCAAAATTATAGGCAAAATAGACATGTCAACTCAATGTTTCTTAAACCAATGTCAGAAAACGAAGTGCGCCTTGAAATAATGTCACTGTCCAACACTAGATCAGAGGGCTATGACGAAATTAGTACTAAAATCATAAAACCTTGTTGTAATGAATTGACTAGTATTTTAACCCATTTAATAAACATGTCTTTTGCAGCAGGAACATTTCCCGATAGGTTAAAATTATCAATTATTAAGCCGTTATTTAAAAAAGGAGATAAAAGTGATATTAGTAATTACCGTCCAATTACATTGATACCTATTTTTTCAAAAATTTATGAGAAATGTATGTATAAAAGGCTAATAGAATTTTGCAATAAATTCCAAATAATAAGTACTGAACAGTATGGATTTCAAAAAAAAAAATCCACATCATTAGCTATTTACTCTCTTATGAAGGCAGTACTTTCAAATATTAATAATAATCATCTGACTACGGGACTTTTTTTTGATTTATCAAAAGCCTTCGATTTTGTGTCGCACAGCATATTGTTGGATAAACTAGAGACTATTGGGATTAGAGGACCTGCACTTGAATGGATATCATCCTATTTAGGCAATAGACAGCAACGTGTCATTATTAGTAAAATTAACAGTAATAAAGATATGATACCATACTCATCACAATATAAGCAAATTAAATGTGGCGTTCCGCAAGGAAGCGTGCTTGGTCCAATATTGTTTCTTTTATATATTAATGACATCATAAAAATAACCAATCATAAATGCATATTATTTGCCGACGATATATCAATCATAGTGACATCAGATAAAAAGAAAAACAAGACTGACCATGAGTTTGACATAAATAATACAATAGACAAATTACTGCTTTGGCTTGACATGAATAAATTAAAAATAAATTTAGATAAATCCGTTTACATTCAATTTAATCAATCAAATAATAATAAAAACAATATAAAACTTAATATTAATAAAATTGAAGAGACAACCCATACCAGGTTTTTAGGCGTAATAATAGACAAAGATTTTAACTGGAAAGAACATGTAGATAATGTAAGCACTCGAATCAATAAATTTGTATACGCACTGAAGCAAGTTAAAAACGTAACTAACATAAAAACTGCAATTATGTCATACTACGCTTATGTTGAGTCGCTACTGCGATATGGTCTCGTAATGTGGGGTAATGGTACCAATATGGATAGAGCATTCATCGCACAAAAAAAGTGCATCAGAGCAATAAGTAGTATTAAACCTGATGACTCATGTAGACCAATGTTCAAGAGGTTTGGTCTGCTACCTCTACCATGTCTGTATATATATGAGGTATGTATATTTGTAGTTAACAACAAACATTTATTTAAATCAGCAAATGATGTAAATCCCAGAAACAGACGAGATCCTCATAAACTGGTATTAAGTGATTTGCCAAGACTTGCGAAATACAACAAAAACTGCCTTGCAATCATGTGCGTACGTATTTATAACAAAATACCAAGTCGTTTTAAAATATTGAACTCGAGAAAATTTAAGATAGAATTACACAAGTGGCTTATTGAATGTAATTTTAACAGTTTAAAAGATTTTATGAATGTGAGATGTTGATTCCTTTTGTCAAAATATAAATTTTTGCATGCTATGTTATATCTTAGCGAAACATGTTGAGCTACTGTAATAATATTAACATCAATGTATACCATGTTTTACGCAAATAAATAATTTACTTACTTACTTACTTACTTAGCTTAACCAGCTATTAGTTGATTTTTATGAAGGACGGCAAAGAATAACTGCATACATGGTTGAAGTGTCCGTAATATCTGGGTTACGTAACATAGATTGAGGTCGATATTAGGATTGGTTGTCCTTTACTATTGGAGTATTGACACTTGGCTTAATCTGCTTGTTACAAGACTACAATATACGGTACAGCAAAGACTCTAGATAGCTTCAAACGAAGTTTAGTGTCTGTTATATCTGGGTTATGTATGGTTAGCTCAATATGAGATGGTCGAAAATTAAAATCGATTAAAAATGTAGTTGTAGTCTATGGTTTATTAAAAAAAAGGTAAACTCTCAAAAGAGGTAGACTCTCTTAATTTTGGTTCTTAGTGGCACCACTGAATAGCCACCCTGCGATAAAAAGTAGATACCTACTTATCTTAAGTAAATAACCCGTTACTTACTTATATGTCTATAATTTAATAACCAGTAAGTACATATTTATCTAGGTACCGTTTCTATTAATTAGATTTAAGTAATAAACTACGCACTGGAATGGCACCGGTTTATCCGCGCCATGAATTTAATAATAAAACCATTATTGGAGTAATCACTAAACGAACTACACCTTTTTTCTTATGTATATACCTAAGTAGATATATTCAAATGTTCTTAAAAAATCTTGAAGAACGTTTGCGTATTCTGTTCCCAACTATTCAGTTTTTGGCACAACTTTACCTATTAAGTTTTAATGATGCCGAGAGACAAACCATCATCATATTGGATTACAGATTCTTGTTCCAGCTGTTACTTATATAGCCTATAATTACAGATGAAATCCAGTTCAGGGTTATGCTCAATTTCATATCTAGGCTGATGAACCAGCCCAAGTATAAAGTAAGCCTAATTTAGAACTGAAGTTCTGTAATATAATTGGTCTATAACAAAAACGCATTTTTTTTATGAATTTATCTTTTACCTACCTACCGTATAATTATTTATTTACTTTGAGTCATGTCATTATATTGTTGTTTCTTTGGTCGTTAATTAGCAACGGATATCCGCTTGTCAACGACTTGATTTGTCAACATTTTGGCAATTTCTTTGATGTTGATTTATTTGATTGAACTATGTAAAAATATAGACGTAGTTATGTATTAAATTAATTGATATTTGAATGCCGCGTAAAATTGTAACGGAAATTATTATTCAGGCAGTAAATTTTACGATTTCTAGTTTTGAAATTATGTTTTTATTTTAGAACGTTCTATGAAGTCATGATTATATTAAAAGTTTGATCTAATTTTGTTCATTTTACTTTTGATGCGTTGAAATGTCAAGCCGTTTTAGATAATTAACTCATATCGGATCTGTGTTTCTACTTCTAGTTTGAGGAGTTTTATTAAACTGTCAGATTTAGGGATCAGCACATCCAGTTAAAGTTGAATAATCTATTTATAAGAAGCTAATTATTATCACGTTTTACTACTTATGAAGCTTCTTGAAACAAAAATACCATGTTATGAATAAATGTTTAAAAAATGTTTCATGTGCACAATGATCAGTGCCTCTTGGGAATTGATGGCAGAAATAAAATCAGATTCATGATCGAACACTAAAGGTTTTGGTTAAAACCTTAAGATATACGATAAAAAGGATTCCTACTGAGTTTAATGGCAGTCTTCTATTTAAACGTATTTGTAGACAGTTCTCTTATACCATTGGGAAGTTAGTAATGGAATCTTATATATCTGATAGTCCAGTCAAGAGACGCTTCTTCTTTGTATCTAATATATCTAGTTCTCTGTATATGTTAGGCTAAATTTAGGGCGCTTAATTTGCCTATGAAACTGAACAACGTGTAGACTTGCAAAATAAAAAATAGACTCAACATACAACAACCAACCACCAATATGATCGCTATGTTCAGCTAATGCATTAAGTATGGGGTTGGGGAGCAAAAAGAAAATGTATTATGTCACAAAATCTTCGAGAATTTACACAATGAAGCACAAAATGGTTTTGTAGCCGACTGCCTTTAAATACTCTTTTCTAATCCTTTTTTATTTGATGTCTCAGATCAACAAAAAAAAAAAAACTTGATCTGAGTTTGTTACTAGGTTGCAAACAAAAAAGTAATAAAAATTGTAATGTGGCGAGGACATTTTTAATATTCATAAAATTTATTGCTCACAGGTTTCCTTGATTTTTTCAATTTGATGGGTCGATGGCACCCTTAAGTCTCCTCCACTATTATTTTACAGCTTGTGTAGTCGTTAAGGACCTGAGTATCTAACAGAATTAGTCACGATCATAATTTTTGTACCCTGAATACGGACTGGTGTAATGAAAACTAGTCTTCCACCGCTATTACTTGTTAATTGCAAATTTTATCACTTCTTGAAAGTAGCATCATGACCGTTTTTAGGAATCCGTGTGAAAAATGTCAAATATAAACACTTGTGATGGGACTGTGTACGTGTGTCTTTTACACTAATAATAATTTAATGTCAGCCACTAAAATCGATCGAATTTGATAGAATTAATCTAATAGCGTAACGATTTAAAATTAGGAGGTGTTATAAATATTTTTGGCCCATGTTTCAAGTACTTGAATAGTTTGATTTGGTTTGAAATATATATTAGGTCTTTACCTATGAAATTGCCGTTCTGCAGTACTGGCCATTTCAAATCAAAATAATTTTTGTTTGGCTAAGAATTCTAATTTCAAATTAATTTTATTTTAAAAACATGGATTCTTTTTTCCAAAAGTAGTCATTTCTTTATTGATTAGTGTTACATTTTCATCGCATTTCAATATTTTTCGTCATCATGGATACGTTAAAAATTCGAGTAATTATGGAATATGAGTACCGTCGTGGCAGCAACGCGGCACAAGCGGCACGCAACATCAACGACGTTTACGGAGCTAACACTACAAACCAACGCACCACCTGTTATTGGTTTGCTCGCTTCCGTTCTGGAAATTTCGACCTGAAAAATGGACCTCGCGGTCGTCCGAAGACTTTGGTCGACAATGACGAATTAAAGGCGGTTGTGGAAGCTGATGATACACAATCTACGGCTGAATTAGCAGCAGCTTTCGACGTTAGCGTCAAAACAATATTGGTCCATTTGCGTCAAATTGGCAAGGTAAAAAAGCTTGACAAATGGGTGCCCCACGAACTCAATGATCGCCAGCGCGAAGTACGCGTCGAGACGTGCCTTGCACTGCTCAACAGACACACAAATGAAGGAATTTTGAACCGCATTGTTACCTGCGATGAAAAATGGATTCTGTTTGATAACCGCAAGCGCTCAGCAAGTTGGTTGGATCCTGGTTCAGCACCTAAACAATGCCCTAAACGAAAACTTACCCCTAGAAAAGTGATGGTCACTGTTTGGTGGTCTAGCGCCGGTGTGATTCATCACAGCTTCTTACCAAACGGGGTGAGCATTACTGCAGATGTGTACTGTGAAGAACTGAGCACAATGATGGAGAAGCTGGCGCATCTCCAACCAGCATTGGTCAATCGCTCGTCTCCGCTGCTCCTGCACGACAACGCGCGACCTCATACTGCACAGCAGACGGTCTCCAAGTTGCAAGAACTGGGGTTGGAAGCTCTCCGTCATCCGCCCTACTCACCAGACCTTGCGCCTACAGACTACTACTTTTTCCAGAATTTGGATAACTTCTTGGCGGGAAAAAAATTCAATACCCGAGAGGCAGTACAAAATGCCTTTGAAGAATTTGTTGCCTCCCGTCCAGCTGATTTCTTTAAGAAGGGCATCAATAAACTGCCACTGCGATGGCAAAGATGCATTGATTGCATGGGTGATTACTTCGATTAATACAAATAAAAAAATTCATGAAAAAAATTCGTTTAAATTTTTTCATACAAAACGGCAATTTCATAGGTAAAGACCTATTATGTATTATGTACATTTTAAATTGACCTGAAATTCGCAAATAAAAAATACAGCCCAACTGAGATGCTTCTGCGTTTTTTTTCTAATATATGTATGAGAGGAATTTGTGGGAATATTTTGAAACAGTTCATTATTATATATGTATATCTACTGCAGTGTTAATGAATTAGAAAAATATTTAAAAGACACGGAATTGGTATTTTTAAGATTTTCCTCACAACTCTATAATAATTACAGTTAACTTCATACTACATAAACTTTCTCGCATTTACGCGGTTTTGTTTATGGAGGCAAACGATGAAAGTACGGAACCCTCCACGTCTGATAATAAAATAGCTAATAATTATGTTACGATTTAACACTTAAAATGCGACTTTATATAGCTTAATCATTATATCTTTCTATCAAAACGAAATTAACTTGTAAGTACACTGGACGGCACGTTAATAAACTGGTACTACGAAACCAACCCTTCCTGCCTTCATAATAAGGCCTAATCAAAATCTAAAAGATAACTAATAGAAAAAAAATTAAAAGTTATTTGTTTCTGAGTTAAACAGAAATGGTTCTTCACCTACGAACAGGGCATCTTATGGGTAGGTGCGCGCGGTCCATCTTCGACCACATCTTCACTTATCATCAGGTGAGATCTCGTCCAAGCGCAAACCCATTGAGCATAAAAAAGTATGGAATAATACCTTCCTGCATGTTTAATTCCTGTTTTTACAACAGGAATTTTTTAGAACTTGAAATTTAAATGACTGTCAGCATTTTAGGAAATTACACTCTACAAAACTAAAATTACATCACAAAAAAAATCGCTGACCAAATCGGAGACGTTCTCAAGAAAGACCAGGTCAGAAGTACGCTAAACCCGCGAGCATGTATGAAGAATATAATGACAGTAAACGAGGCAAAAGAGGTGTGCAAAGATCGTGACAAATGGAAATCCGTTGTCTCTGTCTACGTGAGTCTATGTATGTATGTACACTCCAACATTTTCAGAAAAGCTGGAAAAAAAGGAAAGAAAAGAGCGGTTTCGGGTCCAATCCCCCCACAGGACAACTATTTGTATGTGACTTCATATCTTATAGTTGTTCCAAGTCTAGGTGTGTTTTGTGTCTTTCAATTTCAGGTTTGTTAAGTCTGTTGAGACTAGAATAAAATAAAATATTACTTACGTATCGTACGTATCAACATTAGTTTCAAAAGCCTATTTCAAGTTGTAAGCCAACGCCAATCCCGGCTCGTCTCAAAACAGGGCATATGTAAATATACGTGTTTTGTATACATGAAGCTCGTTTCGTTACCAGTGTTCACTCGCCTTTATGTAAATAGACCTTCGGGCTGAGATATCATGGGTTACGTTACGGCCTAACGTTCTCAGGAGAATTATATTATATTGCATTACTCTTTTTTTTAGAAATAGAAATGTATTTAAGTGCTTTGTAGGTTAACAATACAGATTTAATATACTTATTGAAATACATTAAGTAGCGCCTTGTACATTCTACCTTACGGCATTAAAATGTAAAAAAAAACAAAATATGATACAGCAAACGGAAATTTTATAAAAATGGTGTTATTTTTTAATTAACTAGCTGTGCCCCGCGTTAAACGTTATAAATTATAGACTATGTGTTAATCCAGGGTTTCAGCTAACTCCATACCAAATTTTATTATAATCGCTCCAGCCGTTTAGACGTGAAGAGTAACAAACATACACACTCACACACTTTCGCCTTTATAATATTAGTGTGATTGTATGTAACATTAAAAAAGTATTCTTATAATAAATTATATTTGGATGTATTTACAATTGAATTAAGATATCTTGATATTTACTTTTACAATATAAAACAAAAAAATATTATAGTAAATAAGATAGGCATACGAGTAACATTATCAGTTTAATTGTAATTTAAAAATTCTGTCACCGAATAATAACATTTCTCAATAAGCATCAATGAAAGCCGCTTTTTGAATATTCTAGTGAGTTGTTGAGTGGTGTGTGTGAGTGAGTGGGCAGGTCAGAAGTACCCTAAACCGGCGATCATGTATGAAGAATATAATGACAGTAATCGAGGCAAAAGAAGTATGCAAAGATCGTGACAAATGGAAATCCGTTGTCTCTGCCTACCCCTCTGGGAAACAGGCGTGAGTCTATGTATGTATGTATGTTCTTTAATGCTATTTGGTAATTTATTAAAGACTATGCCAAGCTATGCCCGCGGTTTGACCCGCGTTAAACTTTATAAATATATGTGTTATTCGGATATGTAAGCTATATTACTACAAAGTTTCATCAATGTTCGTTCAGAAGTTTTGGCACAAAAGAGTAACAAACATACATCCTTACATCTATACTCACAAATTTCGCATTTATAATACTAGTAGGATGTGTAACTCTACTCTCTAGAGGTTTGGTAGTGCATGCCGGAATAACTCGCAGGTGGTAGATTTTTTCCTACTTACTACTTATCGTCATATTTTGGACAATTCACACAATATCTTTATAAATTGTAGCCTATGTGTTATTCTGATGTATAAGCTATATTACTGTAAAGTTTCATTAAAATCCATTCGGTAGTTTTACGTGAAAGAGTAACAAATGCTTTTTCTTTATCATTCAATATGTTTCCTAAGAACGCTCATATCATCAATACCGGCATAGCCATTGTTGCACTCACTGATCCGAATGTGTTCGTGAGGTAAAGCACCTAGGCCCGCGTGAGTCGAGCAGTCTATGGGTAACCGTCAAAGTAGTTTAATTTCTTAGTCTCTGGCCTTCGAAGGGCTTGGAAATCGAACGAAGTTACTAGGCGGCTTGAAAATCTCTGACACTAAGGTAACACGCTGAGGAAGGAAAGGAGGATCAATAACTTCATTATAATTTTCTATAGAATTCAAAAAAGAAAAATTTGAGTCGGTAGACAAACAACGGAGACATCGCGTACATAAAAATACCATAGTTGAATTGATAACCTCCTTCCTTTGAAGTTTCCTTCTTTTGAAGTCGGTTAAAAGTACTGAAATCTGGATATCACAAAAAATCGAAAATTTTTTTAAATCCAGAACTAACTTACTTTTATGGACTTATTTGCGTATTAATTGTATACACACCAAAACATTAAAAAAAATGTATTCCTGCATTTTATTACTTTTATTATTTAACGTTATCGCGCTTATTTTGCAATTATTTTAATACCAGTCATTTTATGCCATATGGCAGACTCCAAGTTATTCCAGCGTTCAACAACAAAAACAAAAGATTTTATAGAACAAGCATCTCATTAAAACTAACGAGAATATGCTCCCGTTCTGTAGGTACGTGTGCGCAATTTGCCATCGTAAACTACACCTAATTAGCTGGCCGCCATAAAAGACATGACATTCTGTAACAAGACCAGCTACACGACTGGTTCCAACCATGTTTCGACCAATCAATCATTAATTTATATAAACTACGAGGAAATAAGTAATAACAGTATATGGATAATATGGAATGGCAGTTTATATGGCAAGTTTATTTTAATAATTGGTTTGTCGGTAATATTTGAAAGTACAGACGCCAGCACATCCAGCAACCCCAATCTGTCAAATTTCTTTTAAAGATTTTCAAATTTATCACATAAACATAAGGTTCACTTTCAATTGGGGACATTTGACAGATTGGGGTACTTGATGTGCTGGCGTCTGTACAATCGACATCACGTAGAATATACATAGATAGATACACTTGATCTTGACAGCGACTTTATTTCGTAAGTATTTAGGGTGGCTTTCGTAATACACTTGTATCCATAGACAGGGCGCCGACCTACACTATTATAGTATGGAATTATCTGGTAACACTAAAACTATTGAGTTTCAACCGTACAAACGTAACATAGATATCGTTTCTTCTTTTAAAAAAAAAACTTCGGAAATAGATTTTAGTAGAAAATCAAAAATGTGTTTTGCACACATTCCACCAATCCGCAGTCCTTAAAAAATGAGTGTACCTACATAATGTGTATCTGACGTGGCTAGACTGTAAACGAACTACTGAGTCGTTCAGAGATCAGACAGAAAATCAAAACACATTTTTGATTTTCTACTAGAATCTATATTAATTAAAAAAATAATTTAAAATGTTGTAGTAGCGATAGTGACAAGGCAATTACGGCAATATAACAACCGACTTCAAAGAAGGAGAATATCAATTCGACTGAATGGTTTTTTTGTATATGTTATCAGATTTCTTCGTTATTTGTGTACCGATTTTTACAATTTATATTAGATGGATTATGGTCTCTGTGTAGTCCCATAATGACTGGCCTATTGGTCTGGTGGTAAGGGACCCTGACTGTTAAGCCAGAGGTCGTAGGTTCGATCCCCACCCAGGCCCAATTTTTGTGAGATGAGCACGATTATTTGTTCTGTGTCTGGGTGTAATTTAAGTATAGTTTATTAGTTGTATGGTTGCCATAATACAACTTTTAACAAAGGCTTTGCCTTGTTTATTATCAGATGGCAGTGTGTTATTGTTTCAAATTATTTATTTACTTATTTATTATTATTTAAATGTGGCCGTACCTAGTGGCCGCACAAATCTCCTAAACAAGGCGTCCCTGACCCAAGCACTTCTCACTCTAAACAGGGTAGCAGAGGATATAGACATTTTTGCCTGTACACTGAGTGAATTCACAAGGATAACATTGTATATAATCTATCTATATATATAAAAATCAATGCCACTTTTCGTTGTAATGTTATAACTCAACAACGCCTTTACCGATTTGGCTAATTTTGGTCTTGAATTATTCGTGGAAATCCAGGGAAGGTTGTACGTAGAGAAAATTTAAAAAAAGTCTTGAAAAAGGGTAAAATCAACTTCTTTCTATACTCCCATATACAAACAATTTGTACCTACTAATACTTAAAAGCGAAGCGAAGCACGTACCGGGCCGCTAGTTAGTTATAGAAATTAGGTTGTCTAACTTTTTGCTACACTATTGTATTGGGTTGTACATATAAAAATAGTTGTAAGTGTGGAGAATAAATAAATAAAAAAATATATTTGGTCAAATAGTTAGATTTGAAGACAAATTGAAGTTGGTTCTTTGTTTTGTAAAACGGTAATTATCTATTAGTATTGAGGTAAAAAGTTTACAAAAACGTCAATTAATACCATGCAACCGAATTTAATAACTCTGACCTAAATAAGGGGGTACAAAATTGCTTATCAAACCATTATTCCCTTATTTGAATTCCCGATACGTTACAAAACTGTTCCATCATTTAAAAACATCAATCATACGGCGATCTCAACACTGTTGATCGAATATCCATTCCATATTAACATGACCAATTTATGGAGACCCCTGAGCGGTTATTAGTCTTGGACACTTGCTCCTAAGGGAGGGTCTAAGTTAGCTGGCCACTGGTTATGGTGGTACGTTCAACTCTCGTGTCCATATTTAGCCACCTGCTGAGCTTGTTCGCCATTTTGGGCAGTTAAGTGGAGAGTTCAAAGGTTCTAACTTGGTGGTAGACGAACGCCAGTGGTCAGCTGCCTTAAGTAGGTGTATATAGAATCAGCCTGTATGTTCTGACGTGGGTTGGAACCTGATTCAAGAATACCGGTTAATTTGCATCGAACCCGGGAAAAAATGCTGTTGCTTGGGACACCGGAACCCAAATATACCGGATATAAGTACAGGTTTGGAATAGGTTTTTATATACCTTGCCGTTTTATGAAATAAAGAACAATTCAACTTGTAGCCAATCTATTGGTGGCAACATAAGATATCCTTCCTTGTTTTATCAAACTATAATAAGTCATAACTTGCCATACTTTAGGTGAAACCAAGGTTCCCGCGCACTCATATATGATTGCAGAGAGTGATATCGTACCGCTTTAAAACTAGATAGTATCGGTTTTGTACCGGTATAATGTGACTTATCGTGAAATACCGGTATCACTACTCAAAATCCATTTTAACTGGCAGTTTTCCTTTCATAAGTCGGTTATACAGGAAACCATAATATTTAGACCAGTTTACCGATTAATTCAGTTTGTTTATTACACGATAAATTATACCCATAAATAACTTAATACATTGAATTGCGAACCATCATACATACATTTGTCGAGGGGCAACAGAAATAGTGCATCCTGTTTCGTGCGCTCGCGCACTCGAGAGCCCGAATCCGACGGATAATCGATTTTACGAGCTCCCGAAATAGCCAGACCCTTTCCATGCATCATCGACGGTCACATTCTGCATTCAGCTTGTTGTGTATTTTTTAATACCGTAATAATAATATATGTCTGTCCATACATTAATAAATTTAACTGGCATATCACTAACATTGGATTTGACTTCACAATATTGCTTGCCAGTGGGGAAGTGTCCATATAATTCGACTTTTCGACTTCTATACACACTGGCTAATCGATCGTATTCTATGATATTTGTTCATGGACATTGTCATTTATCAGCTCTGCTTTTAGGCATAATAATAATGTCCTCCTAGCCGAATTTCGGCCACGGCGGCCATTTTCAACAGAGATTAGCCATCTGCGCGGGACATATATAGTGCTCAAGTGTGTGCGCAAACATAGGAAGGAGCACTTTCTATTCCATCACTCTCATGATCCAATGGGACGCCTAGGTGACACGACCGGAAAGAGGTCAGGTACAGGACCGACGGCTTTACGCGCTCTCCGAGCCACGGGAGTATAATACCGCCAACTCCCAGACTTCGGGCTGATGCTGAGAATTTTTTCTTTTTACTGAAAAGTCCCAAATTCACTTTTTGGCCCGACCCGGGATTTGAACCCAGGACCTCTGCGGGTGAACACGCTACCGCTAGACCAACGAGGCAGTCTGGTTTTTAGGCATATCAGCAGTCTGACCAGTTTAAAGTAACATCCAAGGCTAATAAAAACTGGTATTTCACTGCTTTTCCGAAGAATTCGTTTATTAGAGAAGCGTATTGTGAAGTAATTTGTTAAATCACAATAACTGTATTTTCCGTGAAGTGCAAAAAGCTGGCGCAGATTTCTAGTATTAATAAATAATAATAGTAAACTTGGAACAACTATCGTAACGTAATCTGATCTCAAACTAAGCAGAGCCTTTGCTACGATAACCAGACTACTGGTAAATATATCTCTAAATACATATATATATTATAGATAAATGCCACTGTGACACAGGACAAATAATGCTACTCACACAAAGATTTGTCCTGGGTAGGGTTTGAAGCCAGAATCTCTGCCTTAAGTAAAGACTTAAGTAAGTCAGCGACACTAACCACAATACCAAAAGCTATGTATAGCATATAATAATAATAATATCCTGGGACATTATTTACACACGGTTATCTGATCCCGCGTATGATGTACTATGGAAACCAGATAACTGTAAAACTACATATATTACGTTTCTTTTGTAAAACCATACTTATATAGATAATTACACCCAGACTAATGTCTGTAGTCTGGGTGGGAATCGAACCCACGACCTCCGGCGTGAAAACCAAGCATTTGCCAACCACGCCAACAGGCCCGTTATAATTTATGGGGATTAAATATAATGACCACCATAAAATGCTTTGATACCCTCCGTTTTTTAACCAAAAATAGAAACTTAACACCAGAAAAATAAAGTCTAAAAATACAATAGTACTTGCAATTTAAGTCACGACTGCACTTCAAAGTGTATTCGAACACCAAATGTAGTATATGATCACCAAATCTTAGCGAGCAAATTAATGTGTTATTTCTGCCTAAATAAACCTCTATGATTGCCACAAAATGTAGGCTTATTACCAAAAAAGTATTATGATGCCATATTGAGTCATGTGTCCGGTTTGCAATACCCTCCCTTTGTTATTAATTAGAAGAGGACTTACTTTTTTAATGTTTGTTTGAATAATTTAAAAAAAGATGATTAAAAATTTTTTGTGACTTTTTTCTTTAATTTTGTGACAGAAATGAATCGCTGCAAAACCGACTTCACGTAGTCTTGTTTGCCCTACCCCTAGAGTGTAATGTAAGCCCGCGTAGGCGCGGAGGGGTGGGGCGGCCCGCGAGCTGCAGGAGTAGGTGGTTTGAAAGCTTCGGCTTGCTGGCCGGCTTCGCCGGCCAGCCTCAGCTGCGGCGGTGAGCGTTAAAACCATCTGCGACGATAAGCTCGCGTGGGGCCGCCCAAACCCCGCAGCGCCGGAGCCGTGACAGAAACAATGCTTGCTGCATAATAATTATCTTTATATTTAAGTTCTAATTTGATTTAGTTAGTGTGCATAATTAGTGTGCAAGTCAGTATTTTTGATATAACTTTGAAATATTTTGTTAGAAAAAAGGGAATATACAGATATCGATTTAAATACATGCCTTACTATTTACATAAATCGGATAACGAGATATTATTTTTTGCATGTCATTTTAAATTGAAATGTGTTTAATAATTTGGTGTTCATTAACAATTTTTGGGTTAACCATGATTTTTTTGGAGTCAGTTTGCTTAAACAGAATAGCAAGATGTAAATACTTTGGTTATAATTTTACATTAAAATGCTGGTTTAATTTTGGTGATCATTTATTACTTATGGGTTAACAATGATTACTTTGGAGTCATTTTGCTTAAATAGGATAGCAAAATGGTGAAACTTTGGTTATAATTTTACATTAAAATGCGGGTTTCATTTTGGTGATCAATTACTATTTTTGTCTGTTATATGTTACTATATTTGGTGGTAAGTTAAACATAAGCCTAATTTATGTTACGTGATTTCTAAGAAACATTGTGTCATGAAGTCTATTCTGTCAATCAATTAAAACAGAAATTATCTATTCTTAAATAGTTAAATTTTTGACTTGATAGATGTCTGTCAATTTGATCAAAAATGCCAAGGGCCTATTAAGTCGGAGACCTTACCAGGATGTGGGCGAAGACATTTAACGGATTCAATTTAAATACGAATAGGAAAACAGTTAAATCTTTCAAATAATAGAATACGGTATTGTAGAATAGTGTCTAGTCCGTACTGTCTAGGGCCGAACTTAGGGCCAACACGAAGGGCAAACAACACCCAAGTTAAGTTGTGAGTTTAAACATAATTTTTATAACCTAAGTGCACCTGCCATGATCTCTGTGCACTACCTGACTGGTAGAAAATGCCTTTGGCATTAAGTCCGCATTTTTTTATTTATATTAAACTTTAGTACAACGAGAATGTACATAACATTCTCGTTGTACTAAAGTTAAAAAAAAATAATAAAAAATCGTGAAATTTGTTAATCTATACATATAATAAAATCGTAGGAAAGTCGAAACTGTACCTATATTGAATATTTTTTTAAAAGGATACTTGGGGCGTGATCTACAATCAATATCGAAGCCAAAAATATAGCTTTTAGAATTTTTGTCTGTTTGTCTTTTGGTCTGTATGTATGTCCGGGATAAACTTAAAATTTTGCGTGAATATTACTAAGAGCTATATATTATCACGCTATAACCTAAGGGGAAGGAGCTGTGATAATTTATAAAATTTAACGTGGGTAAAACCGCGGTGCAAAGCTAGTTAATAATAAATATTGTTAGTTTATAACACTTTTAGATATTTTGATGTGTCGTTACTGTGCAAGAGACTCGAATTTAGAGATTATAATATTTAACTTATTACCCTCATTTGACAAAAGCACTGTACAGTCACTGTTAAATGTAAAAAAAGTAGTAGCTGAAAAAACTGCCGCCCAATATCTAGATCATTCATAAACCGAAACTTCTCGTCCGATTTTGATCATTTACTTTTGCCGTTGTTTGTACCTTTTCATGGATAGATTTTCATGAAACTACTACTACGAATCATCTTAATTTAACAAGAATAGAATAAAGTTAACTTTGTTGCACCAGAAAACACAATACATTATCTCAAAATATGCAAATATAGGTAGTTACTAGCTTTCAGACGAAAAAAGCACAAACTTTCACATTTATTATATTAGTATTTGAAGCCGTTATTCCTGCTTGCATCTTATGCCCCATGTAGAATTCAGTTCGGCCCTGTTGCCTGCGATAAATGGGTCCGTTCACCCAAATAGTGCAGTGGGTGTTGTGTTTTATTATTACGAGCAAGTTAACGAGCCCAGCGCCCATAGCGTCGTATCTCAAACAGAAACGCGTAAACGATTCCATATGAATTACTTTCTCGTATTCTGTTCGGTGTTCCGGCCGATCTAAAATAGTTTGTTTGCTTGGAGAAGTATTATTAAATAACGATTTCTTACACATCAGTTTTTTATAGACGAAAAGATGATGCCCAAAATTCCGGTGTAGTATTATATACTGGGCTATTGGTCTAGTGATTAGTGACTCTGACTGCTACACCAAAGGTCGTGAGTTCGATTCCCACCTGGGACAAATCTTTGTGTAATGACCAAGATTATTTGTTCTGTGTCTGGGTGTAATTTATCTATACTATGTATGTATTTATAAATGTGTTAGTTGGCCAAAAATGTTTATTTATAAGTATATACTTTATAATATACTTAAATAGACTTAACTATTAAGATTTTATTTAAATTGTTAGTAGGTTCATCGCTTAATTTTAAGTTTTGGAAGAGCGAAGTGCCCTAACACAGGCAATTTTTGCCTAAAAGGTCACTTCAAACACTAGCTGTAGTACAAATTTTGTGAATGGAAAATAAAATTATTTGAAATTTGAATTTTGAAATAGCAAACAAATAACATTATAAATTGGGGGTGATATAGCGTTCTTTTGCTTAGTTCTAGGTACCCTAAACAAGGCTCCTGGGGACACAGTAGCAACATTGGTCTAGCGGTAGCATGTACAACAGAGGTCCTGGGTTCAAATACTGGGTCGGGTTAAAAAGGGATTTCGCCAATAAGTTCTTGCTGGCATGTGAAGTCTGCCAACCTGCACTGGGCCACATTGATAGATTATGGCCTTATACCCTCTCATTGTTAAGGTTGCCCTTGCCCTGTAATATGACAGTAATGGGCGGCATCATTATATAGATTTTCATGTATTTTCTAGTTATGACAGACTTCATTTCTAAAAATAGCTGATTTGGGTTCCTTATATAAACATGTATTTTATAAAAAGGTATGACATGGCTTAGTGATTATTGCCTAATGATTGCAGCCCGGACCGACAGCTTATCGCACCCTCCTCCCAAGCACTGAGGCCCCCAATAATTAAACCACTAAGGATGTCGCCTATCGTAGGACTAACCGCGTGCCTATTGTAAATGCTTATCATCGCCGATTACTTACGGACCGGTTAGATAAACTACCTATGAGCGCCTCCTGAAAAAAAAATACTTAAAAAAAACAAAATGTCACACCGATTAATAGAAAAAGCTCGTGCCTAATATTTTTATTATATTCCTGTATTCTTAATTTAAATGCTCGTTATTATTGTTGATATTACTTAGTCTATTCTAAATTTGAAATGCTTGCCAGGCGATGTATTATACATGTTTAGGCTTTCTATCACTTATAGTGATGTAGGGACGCCGCCGCCTTGAATATGGAGTACAGACAGACAAGGTGTCAGGGCGGGACCACAACGGGACCGACGTATGTCATGTTGACATTTACGACATTTGAAATAAGAACACAGATGTAATGGCCGCATGTGTGGCCTCGTAAAATGCCAGTATTCACCAGAAAATTAAAAAAGAAGACATCGATATTAAATTACCTATGACATGGGAACGTTTTCTTAGTAAATGCTCGGCCTTTTGAATAGGGTTGAGATTTTGAGATATTAGTCTCTTTGGAGATCTTTTATTGGAAGGAGGCCTTGAGGCAAGGAAACTACGTCGTAAACGCTCTTAGACTAAAGTAGAATAGATATTAGATGGGAATAATCTGCCGTTTCAATACAAACACTGAAAGAATATTATTTATTTGGTAAAATAAACAATGAGTGCCTTATCAAGCTTTTTTCGCATTGGTTGTGATAATTAGCGATATATTTCCTAGATTAGTTGATCGTTCGAAACATTATTGCTCAATCATTATTTTTAACAACTAATCTCTATAGTGAACACTAATTATCCAAAACAATGTATATATAAAGTTAGGCAATATATTTTTGGTATTTTATTTGTGAAGAAATCTTAGAGTGATAAAAATCACTCGGTACTTCCATAATAGAGTAGAGAGACAATCCGTAACCCGTATTCTGTTAATTACATCGTAATCTTTGTCTAGCGCAAATAGCATGGCGCTGAAGACTTAGGTCCCCGTACAGCGTACGAATCCCCTGCTCTCAGACATAGACTTGTGTGTTTTTGTCCCATTTTTTTAAATGGTTAAACGCTTTAGAGAACTACAGAGTACACGATAACATTTACTTAAGTATAGAATTGCATTTTATTATATCGATACCTAACATTCCTGCGAAGTTTTGCTTATAGTAGATATAATTAATTAGGTATCCATACCTAGTGCATGTATGACTAACAATATTTTTATTTGATGATTAAGTTATCTTCCTATAGGTATCTAATTACGAAATGAAACACCGTAACGTAAACGAATAGCGACTCACTTACTGTATAAACATATAGGTATATTGTTATAACGGCTCATCAAGTCTTTATCTTAGCTATTTTTCAGTAGGCAGTGTAAGGTGTCGAATACATACCGTAATTGTAAATAAACAAACAAACATCATAATAATCGCTTCGGCCGTGTGTTAATAATGTAGACTTAACAACATACCGTTTACATACAGAATATACCTACAGCGTATCATCTTGTATACTCATCACAATCCATATTCATGAAGTAACATCACTACAAATATTGCATCCCATCTTGCCGTTGTCAAATAAATTTATTTCTTTACGGCGTGAAACGAATCGTTGTCGCGATAGCGTTATCGTTTAATGGCCACTTGAGCCACAACACGACGCCATATAAACAGAAAAAGAAATAAAAAGTGTTCTTAAAAAGTTAAAAGCGTCGGTCCATCCGCGCCTCGGTGTAATAACATTTGCATTTCCTTGCAATGTGCCCGTCGCATTCACGCGCGCCGAACGCTTCGTACAACTGTCATTCGTGTTCACTCGATAGATCTCAGTAAACTTTATTGAGTCATAAATCTGCTTCAAGTACTTTGTACTAATATGCTAAAAGGTTTTTGTTTTATAGCGTTACTGATTGCCTGTCATAACATTCAAATCGATTTACTTTTAAACGTATGAAACCCCATGTAGGTGTGGTGTGTACGTGTGCTGCTTGCACGAATGTTTCACTGGAGGCCTCGGTATTTAACCGTTCACATGTGTTATACAAGCATTCGTGAGTACTTCAAAGAAATGAGCCTAATTATCACAATGCAAATCGTACAAACATTAGTAAAATGTTAGCCAACATGTGCCGGCGCGCGGCGGCGCGGTGGAGGCCGGATCAAACATACGAGCTAGCGAACAAACACGAGTGTTTGGACTATCGCCACTTTCGGTTCTGTACAAATAGGGACCTTGTTTGTTCAAGTGCCGGTGACACGCCACTGCGGAGAGCTTTGTCCAGCTTAACAAAATCTCAATGATACCTTTGAATTCCTCCTTTTTCGGTTATCTGAGTATGGAGTGTGCGGGACTTGGTGGCTCTCGTTATGGTGGTGTCGGCCCAAAACAAGGCGACAGCGACACTTTTCTCGGTTTTAGTGGAAAGGATTTACCTGTCAGATGTTTTAACGAGCTAAGTAAGGGCTGACGAAGGCTATAATTTAGAAGACGGGAAGTTCAACAAGTGCTTTTATAAAGTTCAGAAATCTCTCAGCGTTTAAAATTGAAACGGGTTTACAAAAAGCTAGGAACGCATCATAATGAGAAATGAGAAAAAATATATTAACGACTTATCGATCAGTGGCAGAGATCGTAAAATTTAAATATGGAAGAGTAATAAGATAAAAAATAAGGAGTTTGTTATTTTTTTTACGATGGCCTAACGAGTCACAGCGCCAGCGGGTTCGGATTACACTGTCATCTTGATAACCACTTTTTGTTTGTAACACACTGGTTCAACGGGTCCGGTGTAAGATTACATTGTTTGTACAAAATAGATCAGATTACTTTTCAAACAGCTTTTAATCGAAATTAGAGAGGTGATTATTTTTTTTGTTTTTATTTTATATAAAAAAAATATATATTTGTTCTCTATTATTTCACTTAATTGGATTGAGATTGAAAATGCGATTTTTTATTAATTCAGCAACATCAACACTGGATTAACTTAATTAATTATTATTAATTAATGATATTTAAATTAAATCAAAGTAGAGTTAGTCAAATATGTATCTATACCCAATATTCACAAATATAGTTGGCATACCTACACTAACAAGTTTTGGTTTAATTTTGTAAAAAAACTCGTTAGTACGCTTTATCACCTATATAGGATATTATTAAGCCTTTGGCACGTAAATTGAGAGGAACTAAAATACCAGTCCTCCGCTGGATACTTTGACTGATTGATTGCCTTTAATTATATTTATCTTGGATAGTTATTTCATGTCGATGTTTACATTATAATTATAATTAAGTATATCCGTCGTACGAACACAAGACTTAAACTGCCTGTCTTCCAATCCAGGAAATCTTTTACATACACATACATACATGTAGTTGAGTAAAATCAAACAAAATTCTCGTTCGTATAAAAATGGATAGAAATCAGCATAATATTTTATTTAATTTTGTGACAATCTAATAGTTATTTTGACTAACTAATTTGGGAGAGTGGTTATACTATTAAATACTTTGTCAAAATTTGATGGAATTCAGTTGTCTAAGCCTCATGAATACCAACATAACACTAATCTATTAACAAGGCGCCATCCGCCAAGTCTACATACAGGCACGCGGTGTTGTGACATTTGAATTCCTACTAGTATTTAGATATAGATCTAAAATCTAAACTAACCACTTTTCATAGATCGGCTGACAGTTAAAATCGGATGTGACCAAATACCAAAATACTTTTGCTGTATTAAGTATATTACTAAGCCTAAAGCAGGAAGGTACGAGGGTCTTTTACTGGATTTTGTCGTCTAGTAGACTAGCTGTACTAAGATAAGGGTTTTCTTTGAAGACTTAATTCTCAGCATTCCATGAATTCATCGTGCGGAAACCGGGTCCATCGAGTGGTAGAGGATGGAACACTCGTCAGAGTCTGTGACTTGCGACTCAGATGTAGGTTTAAGGGGGCCCCCGGTGATGCATCAACGCAACGCTCATTTTCTCTGTCTCTCAGGGAACACTGAACACCTCTTCCTAGTTTTACTAACAAACTATGAATGTTATTAGAAGAATGTTTTTTTTTTGGAACGAAGTTCCTTATCGTGCGTTGTGAAAGGGGGCTAGACGGAAAAAAATTCTTACGAAAAGTTGTCACGACACTTTTTTACAGCTGTGCAGCGTGCGCATGTTTCTCTGTCTGTCTCTGTCTCTCTCTCGCTTTCTTATAGAAAGCAAGCCAGATATTTTCATTTCTATTTCGCATTGAACAGTGTGGTGTCGCGACGATTATTTTTGTTGAGTGTATACAGGTTTTTTGTACATAATAAATAATAAGAAATAACTTCGTTCCATCTGGGTGTCCCTTGACACCTCTCAAGATTTTTTATTTTGAATACCTACATACTTACTACTACTACGTAACATTTTAATAAAAGAATCAGATGGTAGATAATATTCTTGGCTGCTTTTAACTCAATTCAATAATTTTGTAGGCTTTACAGTTTTATTATATGTATTAGAGAAACCAAACGAATGCCTAAAGCCATAGATCTTATTTAAATAACTATAAAATATATACAATAATAAAGTTACCTACTAAAAACAAACTCCAAATACTTCTTTTTAATTATTTTTGCGTTAGATTGTTCCATGATTTAGTACGTTATTGTGGTTAAAAAACAATCCTGCTGCGATACTTCACATATATGAGAAACTAGCTGTGCCCCGCGCTTTTCACCGCGTTTAGCTTAATAAATTATAGCCTCTGTGTTTTTCGAATATATAAGCTATATTACCAGAAATTTTCATCAAAATCCGTTCGCTAGTTTTAGCGTAAACTAACATACATACACACTCACAGAATCACAAACTTTCGCCTTTATAATATTGTGATATTGAATATGTGTTTCAAAAGGATGGCTAGTCTATGAAATACGTGCCTCGGTGCTAAGTCTATGAAGTTAACTTAAGCTTGTTATTACTAAGACAGATCAAGTGTCACCAAAGGTGTGACATTGCACTCAACACTGACAAGCTGTTAGACAAGATCATTTCAATAATACTATTCAAAACATTTAAAGTCACGCTATTGAATAACTTAGGTACAAATAATTGATACTTAGTACGCTTAGCACAACGTACCAGGCTAGTCAAAAATTTAATTAGACCACGACACCTCTAATAATATTCATGAAATGACGGAATTTCATTGGCATCGTGCGTACAAAACCTGACAGCTGTCATTTGGCTTAGCTAAGTTTATGATGTGTAAACCAGGATCAATATTTGCGCTATAATATTGCCTAAATTCCCGGAATAGAGGCGCCAAATTATCTGGTTATAAGAGGATCGGCATTCAAATTATTCCTCGATTTCAGCGCCATCTATGTTTTGCAGTACTTAAATATTTTGAGTAAGAGGCCCATAATATGAAAAATAATATGTTCAAATTGTGTAATAATAATATTAGGTGATTGTTGTTCAGCTTTCAATGGCAGAAGAGTTTGAGCTCTACAAAGAACGGAGAAATGTTTCCAAGTCACTCAAGACGCTGACTTCAGATAGGTGAATTTCCGAAAATTGATAACCAATTTTATAAGGTTCATCTTGTTAAAAAACATATACGTGAAATTTGACGATATTCTGAAGAAAATCATTGATCCCAATTAAACTACATTATTATCGCAATTAAACTACATTCGACTGCTAGAAAAAAATCACAAAGTTAATGTTAAACACTAAATAATCTCGAAAAAATAAATCTCATTCAATTGTTATTACAATATGCAGTACACTTTTATGTTGATAGTTTTCTGTTCACTCTATTTTAACTCGTACTTGGTACGAGACTAGGGTGATACGGTAAACTTGGGTGTTATTAGCTTCTTAAAGGCAGCACTGACTATATATATTTTAAGATATTTCTATTTAAATTTACTTATTTGAACTTTTAATTAATTTGCTATTACTGAGTAACAATAAAATTTTAAATGTGAATTTGTTTGTTTCATTTCACGTCTTAACTACTCAACGGATCATCATTAAAATGACTTAGAATACCTTTCATCCAGTAAAAAAGGTACTCTTTTCTAGGGATAATGCAAGCGAAGCCACGGGTTAAAGCTAGTAGAGGCGTGATTATAAATATTACGTATAAGGGCTAAAGCTACTAAATGATCAGATCTATCTCGTAAACAAAGAAGTCAAAGTAACAAAAAGACCGTTTACATCAAATAAATAGAATAAATCTTTTATTCCAGGTGGGTTGTAGTAGCGGGAGCCTGGCGTGCCAGCGTGCTAAGGCCGCCGACACCAGCGGGCACCGCGCGCTCCGACCGCCACTCCTCACTGCTGCAGCTGGCCGCGTGGGGCGTCCCAGCTGCACTGGCCGCTGCCGTACTAGTTACACGGGATGTGGACGCTGATGAACTTACTGGTATGTAACATTTTACAACCGTCACCTATTGCTCATTCGCACGAATGAAGAAAGCTCGCAAAGGTGAAAGAAATCCTTCATTCGAATGTCTACCTTATGTTCTCGAGATGAAGTTGAAATTGCCTGAGTAAGCTGACCGATACTTAAGGTTTATAGATTTAGGGCTTATGGGTTTGGCTGTATTTATGTGATAACTTCTAAACGGTAAAAACGTTAGCTTTTGAGACTTGGTTATGACAGCACTCTTGATTCTCGGTGCGAGCCATTTTGTCGAGACCAATACCGCGTAACTTAACGTAACATCTGATCCCGTGAGGGGGTGTAGAAGTCGACCCGAGGGAATATGTGTCAGAGGATGGGCGGCAGCTTCTTTCTGAGTACTATGACCATCTTAGTGCGATTGCCAACCCTTCTGCCAAGGGTGGCGATTTTGACCTATGCCCCAAGATGATTCTTGGGAGAGGCTTGTCCAGCAGTAGACTTCTTTCAGCTGCAATGATTTCAGCTGGAATGGTTTTCTGAAATTTGTACAGTTTCATGGGTAGCTATTTATTTTACTACAATTTTATTTTAAGTACCCTAGTACTCTTCGCTACGCGGAAGTGTGTTCAGTTCACGTAATATTCACGTGAAATGCAAACATGCCATCCAGTACAGAAACATGAATAAAATTAATAGTCCCCGTCAATATGTAGATGTAGCATTTATATATTTAAAAAATCTATATAACTACAGTTTTAAGTTCCTTACGATATTAATTATATGTATAGATGTATAATTCCAACTTATGCAATTCTAATATTAAGCTCATCATTCGACTAAGTAACCTAACTGCAACAATTTTCTCGGACAAATCCTTTGTTTCTTTTAATTTTCACTTGAAGTTTACTATTACCGTAGGAGGATATCTCCCTTCATCGAAAAATCTGGACAGATCCGTCGTACCTTCTATACCAACTAATTGATTTTTTTAACCGATATATATATAGAAGGATATTATTAATTCGATGGTTTTCGTATTCTGTACCTCTATTTATATTACGGGTTTTCCGTTGTTTGTTTATAATTATTTTTGATTCCATAGGAAATGCTCTCAAAATGATCTCTATAACATTTGGTTCAAATCGATTAAATATAATAGTTGTAGTCACTGGTTTAAACCAACCTTTTGTTAACTGTTAATTGGTGATTTTATCTGATCTGAACAATGGCATACTGTTTCATATAAAAACTAAATCGGCTCATAATTGACGGAAAATGGCGCGGAAATACAAATAATAAACCATCTAATGAAGTCCGTTTTAAAATAATCAGAAAGACTGGAAACGACTGACTCATGTACTGAAGGTGAATGTAGTTTTTGTTTTTTAATCTTTTAATCACATGAATGTGATTAAAAGATTAAAAAACAAAAACTACATTCACCTTTAGTCTTGCCAGTTGAAATAACGTTGCTAAATAATTATTGGTTTAATTTTGCTTCCGGATCAATAAACCATATTTTAATCAGGTATTTTTTTTAATTCTTTTTGAAGTTAAGAATATCATATGATAGTCCTTTCCCAAACTTGTTTAAACGGACAATGAATATCTGGAATTTCTGTTATCGATTATGGTAACCCTACACATAGTCCATCATGTATGTTTTTATAACACCTTGTTTCTCCGTAACTGGGTCCAACTATGGTAGTTAGGACCGGTCCCTTAGTTAGCGGGTTGTGATGAGGGACAAGTTTATGTCGTGACGAGAGAGTAATAATACAGCTACCGCGTGTCCCCTTAGGTTAAGTTATTGTAAATGTCATTTTACTTTGAGATCTTCATTCAATACTAGCTATGGCTCGCAGTAAAACATTATTTTAACTCGCAAGCCGGCAATTTTCCCATAAAACGTGTTCCTTATTTTATTCCCAGGATTATAAGATAAGACCAATATTTTCTTCAGAATAAATCAATGTAGACGTTAAAAATTACTATAATATTGTAGACGTTAAGAACTACTATAAAAGCGTTTTTAAACGGCCGAAAATAAACGCCTGGAAATCTGGCAATGAAAACAAAAAACAAACTGTCAGACACGACCTATTTTCTTAACCTTAGATCAGTGTTAGAAAAATTAATTCGGCTCAATTTAAGACGACGACGACATGAAACCTCGATATTGTCGGTTTTCCTATTTTATTCTTATTCACACTTGTACTTGAAAGTGATATAGTCTTTATACTCGTGCGGACTAACATGTACGCCGTGGCCTTTTGATCGATTCATTCATCTGATCATTCAGTCCGTCTTTCATCTATCGGGGTAAGCCGGCTGGGTCCTTTAATGTACTCGTACGGTCGCATTCAAAATTCCAAGTGACACAGGCATACTACTGTAATTACTGACCCAGCTAGTTATGTTGCAATAATTATTTACTTATTAGCGCTTTGGACTAAGCACAGGATATTTGACTCACTAAGTGACTTAATATCGTAATCATCATCTTCATAGTAACAAGCCGCCCGTGTGGCGCAGCGGCTAAGACAGTCGCCGCGCCGCTTCGTGTCGCGGGTTCGAGTCCAGCGCCGGACAACTATTTGTGTGACCCATAAATAGTTGTTCTGAGTCTGGATGTAATTTGTGTACGTGTGTAGTAAAGTACCCCGCGACACAGGGATTAGATTCCCTAGTGCGGGTGTTGTCTTTAAAAAAAACCGGCAGCTGTTTACCTAGGTACTAAAGTATTAATTAGCTACACAGTTTAGTTAAAGTAGGAAAGTTATATCATTTCTATCAGGTCACAGTGGACGTATGTAAGCAGACACAAAGTTCTCTGATATAAACCTGAAGCTATTCGACCTAAACAACAGAGTACCTACTCAGGTAACATAGGTACAGACGCCAGCACATCCAGCTACCCCAATCTGTCAAATTTCTTTTATCGATTTTCAACTTTATCACATAAGCATAAGGTTCACTTTCAATTGGGGAAATTTGACAGATTGATGTGCTGGCGTCTGTACTTAAAAATAAAAAAAATTAAACTTGTTAAGTTATAATGTCACATAACGGACGTATTAAAGTATTTCCAAAGCCGTTTTCCTTCTCAATTTCCTCAAAAAATCCCAACTACTCCATCACTATCTAGTTATCAGTATAACCAATTCCTTACCGCAGATTATCCGTTATCCGACCATATTTGGTAGGTAGTCGATCACTTATCCTTCGGGCCCAACGGGCGACGTCTCTACATGGCCACGTTACAAGTTCATCGTAACTTAAGGAGGCTGCACTATTAAAGGTAAAGCCGATACACTGAAATTATTTATTAGCGTCATAAATTTCTTTTTATTGGTTAAATTGAGCTAGAGAATTAAAGGAGGTTCCAATATACCTTGAACTTGTAACGAATATAGTCTTGAAGTTTATCGTTGTATCTTTACAAATCCATTAGGTATCGTATTTAGTACATAGTTTAAAACTGTCTGTTTTTAGGGTTCCGTACCCAAAGGGTAAAACGGGACCCTATTACTAAGACTTCCCTGTCTGTCTGTCCGTCTGTCACCAGGGTGTATCTCATGAACCGTGATAGTTAGACAGTTGAAATTTTCACATGTGATGTAGTTCTGTTGCCGCTACAAAACAAAATAAATATTTAAAAGGACTCCAATACAATAAACGTGATTTTTTTGCTCGTTTTTATAGATAAAGGTACGAAACATCAGAAAACCAGCGCTGCATCAGTATTGTCGCAGCTAGTGCTGAGATGGGACCAATTCGGACTCGCACAGATAGCAATTAAGAACTTCTTTCTGTGTACCTATATATTATTATTATTATCTGTGCTTGTTTACGGAATAAATATATTTTCTTTCTTTTCTTTCAAAACCCTTCGTGCGCCAGTCCGACTCGCACTTGGCCGGTTTTTTTAAACACCATTATAACTTAACCGACTGTACCACTAAAACAAAATATTTCACAACTTTGCTGCCGTTATTAATGTGTATAATGCCAAATTATCCGATTGGATGTTACCATACCAGACAAACACACAGACGTGTGCTTCAAACTTACTTACGTCTCTTTATATCGGGGATCAAATTAGAACCACCTAATTAAAATAGCTTTCGATATCGCACAAACAGACATAGTATGTCTGTTTGTGCGATATCGAAAGCTATTTTAATTAGGTGGTTCTAAACATACACACAGTAAGAAAAGAAAAGAAAATTTTATCACTAAAATTGAAAGACACAATTTACACACAAATACATATACGTCAGTCAATTAAAAAAAAAAACTTAATATTCAGTAGCAACCTTTTTATATCAGAGTTTGATAAAGAGTCCCAATCGTAACCATCAATAATCACATCAAATATCAATTATTAAGCGCATTGAAATCTGTATATCCGATTGGAAGGTCACATAATTACCCATGCTTCTACCACTAACAAGATAAGACCGATATGCACCCTATTTTTGTGAAATAAATTATTCTGATTATTACTTTTTTTTATTTGGAAAACCAACAGTAACAAATACAAAATAAATACATATACGAACAAATACAAAATAAATATATTTTTAAACATTTATTTCATTATTTATAATATTAATAAATAGCCACTATCCGCCAAGCAACACATAGCCAATTACAAATCTTCACTTTTAAACATCTAGTTAAAGAATAAAGCATTATAAAGGAAGCATCCAACAGATATACTAATGTAGCCTTTAAACTACAACCATCCGTGTATTTAAATTTGGTTTGAAAATACTTACGGTGTAAAAAACAAAAAAGCCAACTTTTACTGTCTTCTAGAAAACCGATTTTAACATTATTTATTTCGCTATCGCTTAATATTTATCAAAATAATAGGTTTCGGAAAATGATTCTTCGCATTTTTCAAGAAAATTCAAAACATTTTAATGTAGGTACAATTTTGTTCGATAACTTTAACTTTTAAACGCCAGATACAAATAGTATAGCAAAAGAGATTTTATGACAAGTTCATAGATATTAAAATGCGAAAAGACTTTTCCCCCAACCTAATATATACACATACATGCCAAAAAAACATGCAGTCGCCTAATTAACATAATATAGAGCCATAACATATTGAGAATTCTCAATTCAATACGGATTATTAAAATCGCAATCAAAAGTCCATAATAAAAATTATAAGGCCCTTTGTTTTTGCAAATCAATAACTTCTAATACAAGTCGAAGCCCAGCAGCACAATGGAAGAAACGTTCACTTTTATACCTTTCTTATTTAATCGGCGGCATTTTTCAAAGTGATTAAATCTGGTTCGAGTGCGCAGGAGCACGTATTCATGTAACCGCGTATTGAGCGGTTTGTATGGAGACGCCATTGTGCGGCACCGTGCCATTAGAGGAAACGCAGAGATTACTCGATCATAATAAATTATGTGGACTGTCTGCTTAGTGTGATTGTACATAGTTAAAATGGAGACCTTTGAGTTTTTAAATCTTTAATATCGAAATGGAATCCAGCCACAAATGAGAACAGCACGACTGGGGAAGTTTTTACGCCTTACAAAATGCATAACTAATAATAGTAAGTAAGACTAGCCGACTTCGTAGGACGTAAAATATAATAGTACAGGATTCTTTTATACACTTTTAGGTTTTCACTGATTTATCAGTGGTAATATCGATATCAAATTGACATATTTGATTCGATTTCTTTTTCTATTTAAAAATACAACGCCAACATTTTTTGAGATTCCATCCCTATGCCGAACTTTTATTGACTTATGTGGGAATCGAACCCGCAACACATAGGGGCGAGGCGTCTGTCTTAATTAACCCTTGCGACAATATGAAGATAATGTTAAAATATTTCTCTATTCGGTTATCACAAATTTCAGAATCTGCAGTATCTTCAACACTGATAACGTTACTATATATTACCTCTACACCTATCAAAATACCCGCTCGTTACGGTAAATTATATAAACAAAACTGTAATCGGCACTACCCACAAAAGGCACCTATCTAAAGCCAAAAGTCGTACCGAGATGATATTAAACCTAAAAATGCCGCATACTCGAGAGAAGACTAATCGACCGGCACATGAAAGCCTGAAATGTTTAGGTAAGGAATCAGTACTCTTACTTTAAAAGAAACCGCATTACTATCTTAGAAGCCAAAAGTCAGCACTTTGGAATATAAATATACGAACAAACTACATACAGAAGCATATAACTTGTTTCTGGCATTCAATTTAATGTCATGGTGTAAAGGTTTATAGTTTAAAATTGAGCAGCACGAAGACGTTACATATAGCCTTTATCCACTGACGTCTTACTTGCTTGCAACCACTGTCACCGTAATTATTACAGCAACAGTGGCAACAACCAAACAGCGGCAGATACTCGCGTACTATCTTATCACTTAAGCTAGAAACGATTAATTTGAATGGACAAGCCACTGTTTCAAAAACGCCGCATGATTATAATGTGAAAAAATATATTATCGTTGTTGAGTTGGGCTTGGTGAGCTTGTGGTTTTTGCCAGACGAGATTATGCCGACAAAGACTCGTCGGAAACTGAGATTACCGAGGTTTCTGCTCGTTTGTTTGTAAGTACTTTAAGAAGGCTCGGTAAGAGTTTACAGAAAATGTAACGTACGAACGAATTCGAGTTCTCAATGGGGACGAAGTATTTTGATAGGAAAAACATATTACACCATCACGACTGTAACCAATGATAGCGTACGTGACTCCTCGTAACGGTAAGCCGGGATTAATAGAAATGCAGAGGTCGACATAGGTAGGTACAATTTCGATACATTACGTTAATTTTGTTCACGTTTCTATATCCTGAATATCTATTGATCCCGTTAATGATATTTTCTTTTTTCGATTTTTGCAAACTCATACTAGAGCCTCTGTAGTTCTAATCTAGGGACACATACGGTTTACTGGTTATACAAGGTAAAAGACCGTAATCGAATTATTCCGTTCTGTCCACCTGGGGCTCTACCGGCTAAGTCGTCGAACATCGATTTCTTAAATGGCGTTCAAATAAATAAAGGTAAAAATGACTTATGCCCGGTTCCTTTATTTTACGATCCGTCATTGGACCAACGTTACCATCCGTAATTCAGCTACCGATACCGATGCAAAACTAGTGTTCCACAATGCCCTACCTGCGACGAACATCCGTAGTTTAAACCACCTACGACTCGTTCCGCGATGAACCTCTCGCTCCTCTTCACGATTAGTTATAACAAAACGTCGTACGTCAATTATGCAACTAAAATCATTTATTATTCTGTACTATTATGTGAGTAATAGTACAAATTACTGTACTTATAGTTACAGTAATAATTTAATTTGCGTTTTAGGTTTAAAATATTTATAAATCATTACTATTGAAAATTTGATGTTACGAGTGCATGGTGTGAACAAAACGCGTAACAGGAAAGCGCATGGCGCATGCGTCTGTCGTCTGACGTCTGTCCAGGAGTATTTCATGGTTTCTAAATAAGTTTTTAAATTGAGTATTTAATCTAAGGTTTGTGGTTATGAAATCTTAGAAGATAGAAAAATAATCAACCCTTTCTAACGGAAAACAAAGCCATGAATTCTCTATCAGTTTCAGAGCTAGACATCACGGAAATCTCCTCAAACACTATGTTAACTACCAAAATAAAATACAAACGACTGGTAAACCGACCGAATTCGACTAGTAATCAAAGCAGTAACGCCTCGTTATTTTGACAGTTCCGTGACAGTAGAAAATATTTATAGGAACACTTTCGAACGCATCTCCATACAATAAGCTTACTAACGTCCTCCCATCCGTTAGTAACCAGACGTCGGTTATTTGGATAACGACTAGTATTTTTTAGGAACGGTTTTGCGTTACGGCTGGTAGAAATTCTAACTATTCGTAGTAGAAACGATTCGTTTTTGGAATATAGGAACCGGGCGTTAATCAATCGTTAAATCGGCTTCCATGAGCACATGTGACGTCATAAATGGTCCGTAATCGATTGTCAACGTTGAAGCCGATTTAACGATTGATTAAGTCATTTTTTACCTTCATTTATTTGAATGCCATTTGAGAAATCGATGTTCAGCTACTTAGCCGGTAGAGCCCCTGAGCGGCAGTCTACCCATGAGATAGAACAAATGGAGGAAAACCAGTTAGTGAAATACAACAATAAAAAAATTGATTTGCCGATACAAAATGGATTATATTATTCTTGTTTACAATTTCATATGAAAATTAGTAAGTTACATCCACTATTTATTGTATACACAGCTATGTGCCCGCGGTTTTACCAGCATTAAACTTTATAAATTATAGCCTATGTGTTAATCCAGGGTGTCAGCTAACTCCATACCAAATTTGATTAAAAACGCACCAGCCGTTTAGGCGTGAAGAAGTAACAAACATACACACTCACAAACTTTCGCCTTTATAATATTAGTAGGATTAGCTGTGCGCCGCAGTTTTACCCACGTTTTTTATAAATTATGGTATACGTTATTTGGATACATAATTTTCATCAAAATCCGTTGGGTAGTTTTTGCATGAAAAAGTAACAAATTTCCATACATCCATACTCACAAACTTTCGCATTTATAATGTTATTAAGATTTCGAATTACAGGCATGGGGAAAATATGGCCCGCGGGTTAAATCCAGTTCGTGAAGATGTCCTTTCAAAAGAAAGAAAGACCAGTCTTGTCCATAAAATTATGACCAATTTTTATTCATCGTCGGTTTTTCACCATGAATGTGGAAAAATTCCTTTTAAAGCAATATAAGACAATGCTTATAAGTTTAAACTATTATATGTGATAGATTTGAAAACAGACTAATTTTACTGTTGTCATTTTCCTCCTTTTATAAAGGATTGAAATGATTGGACATATTTTCATAAAACATTGATATTTTAGAAAAATCTGTCCAGTCGTTTAAAGGTACTGTTTTGGACGGCAGGCTGATGTAGTTTTATGTCGCATATGACTTATGTGTATTATATGTTTTTTTAATAAAGACAGCGCCCGCATTATAGAATCTAATCCCTGTGTCACGGGATACTTTACAAACATATAATAGACGGACACCTAGACTCAGAACAACAATTTATGGGTCACACAAATAGTATAGCGGCGAGGCGACTGTGTTAGCCGCTCGCCACACGAGCAGTCGTTGCGTCGTTTGATTTAAAAAAAAAACCCAAAGTCTATTTTAAAATATGAAGAGTAGGTAAATGGCTTCGTAAACTTAGTGATTATATACTCTTTGTGAATAGGTTATGGGCTTCTCCATTCCATTACTATTCGTCACTCTTTAAACGCCATTTTACGCTTCACATTTAAAAATTCTTGATGTTTTTTGTTGTTTTTGTAATTAATTTAATGTATGGCAAAAACAATAAGCCAATCATCACATATCAAGCTAAATTATGGCGAGATATAAAAATATTTTAGTGCCTCTGTACAAATAAATAAACTTATTCTTGGACATAAATCAATTTGACCCTGTCCGCCTTCCTTGCCGGGACTTATAAATTCATGCACAGTAAAAACTGGAAGGTTTATGATCTCATGTAAAATAGCATCGTTTCTTTTGCACATGACAAAACCAATATAAGTATCAGGTATTGAATATTAAATAAGGTTTCGTGGTATGGAGAAGTGTCATTAACGGTTTTAACGACTGCATTCTTCTGTAGTCGGTAACGCTGTATACCTATTTAAGTTATAGCCACTTAAATTTTGGTCTACCCCTTAAAATAACTTCGTTATACGATGCTATTATTTTTATGTTATGTGATATATCCTAAGGCTGTCTGGATGAACTCGCTTTAAGCGATAAATCCCCCTATTCCACAACTTGTATATAAAATATGTTTGCGTGTATTTCAATGTCGTATGTACAATAAAGAATATTCTATTCTACATATAGTTATTGAAGATCCTAATTAAAATTTGAGTTGTCAAAAACGACAAGTACGAATGAGTTACCTCTCAACGTGCAGCTCTATGATTGGCTACTATCGTGGTGGCGTGATGAGTTTTCCCAATCACAATCCAGATCGTTCCCATCGACAGCTCCAATTTCAATTATACGATCCCTGTTCTGTACGGGACGTACACAAATCGCGCCTATCTTTATGGCTGCGGCTGTCATTGCACTTCTCGTCTTAAATATTCGCAAAATTTAATGTCTGCAACATTTTAACTAACTCTGTGCTATATAAAATTTAATAATTGTGCTTCAAATTTCCCTTGATCATATGTACAGTTACATCAAGCTATCCCAATCTGTCAAATTTCCCCAATTCAAAGTTAACTCATGCTTATGTGATAAAAGAGAAAATGTATAAAAGAAATTTCATAGATTGGGTTAGCTGGATATGCTGGCGGCTGTACTTTCTTGGATGTGAATTATTGATGGTGATTATTTAATTATCAACCATCATAAGTACTAACAGCCGCCATAAAGTTTAGTGGAATATGTGCGGATTTTACTGTTATTTTTTAAATTGATCGTCCATGTTCGTCTTTAACATGCCAGTTGTTCCCAGTTATTTCATATTTGAATGCAATGAAAATTTCTTCTTACGCTATCTTAGCCCGAGAGCGTTTATCTGATGAATAATTTCCTATGTTTGTCCGATATCTGTGTATCTCGGTCTGAGGATATACTTATTCTAAACCCTTTTACATTTCTTTTTATCGTTTATATTTACCATTATGCGAAGTGCGAGTAAAGTGCCACGCGGCGCGATTCTCAGGCATATTGCAGTTTCAATCATGCCAAGGGTATTGTATTTTTATTTTTATTATTTCCATTATGGCCAACGAAAGAAATGCTCGACCATTATTCGAGCCGTTAAATACGACACCTTTCCTCCTCGCACGCTCGTATTTCAATTTTAAATCGGTCCTTTTAACCGCCTTATTAATGCAAGCCTTTTTTCTCGCCGTATGTTTGTGTAGGTGTTCGCTTTGAGAGCAGCTTTAGTAGAAATTGGAATGTTATTCACTTCTATAAAGAGCACTCGAGAGAAAGAATTCGGTATCCGCTAACTATATATAAGAGTCTACTGGTGTGTGTACAGTGGTGTGATGTCGTTTACTTACCTTATTGTTCTTTTGTTTCAGGGACTTGCTTCGTGGGTAACCAGTCTAGTAAGTCTTTACTGGCTTTGGTTATCGTTCCTGAAGCGATTTGTTTGCTGCTCGGCTGCGTGTTCCTGTCCTCTGGATTCCGCGCAGTTCTGCGGCGACCAGCTCCCGTGGCAGCGCCGTCGGTCCTTCTCACCTCCCCGCCACAGCCACATCAAGACCAAAGTGTGCTCAGGCTAGGGGCATTTGCTGCTCTATACGCCTTTCCTTCTGCGTGTATACTCGCTACGTGGGTGTATGAGTACGCGTGGAGAGATGAATGGCTCGCAGCGCCGGTGCCTTCCACGGAACCATCAACGCACCCGCAGCCAGCATTTTGGGTGTTTCTGTTCCGAATATTTGCGACGCAGATCCTTGGTGTGATGGTAGCCGTGTGGATCGCCACGCCGCGATTGAAAGCTCTTTGGAGACGGATTGCAGGGCCGAGGAAGCCTCCTCTTGCGAAGTGTCCATCGGGTCCGCCCCCGACACCTCTGACCCTTCACTGTTACGCGTCGCATCCACACACGCTGACGCGTCATCCACATAAATACGCCACATACAGACCTCCGCAGCAGCACTCGTATCGAAAACCTCGCCACTATCACTACTCTGCGGGTGAAACGATTCTCTGACCGGTGTGCGCACTTCGCCTTGTTTTAAAGACATTTGAAGGATGAACCTGTGAGCATTTAAAGTTTGTGTATGAACGAACTAATATTCAAGTGCCATTCGTTTAGAAAGTATCTCATAAGGTCATGTGTCATGGCAAGTAAATATAGTAATTTATGAGAAATTATGAATAAGCTTAATAATTATGAATAGGGCCCAGTGACCTGCTTCTTGAAAGTTTCGCGTTGGCCATTACTACATGAGACAAGCCTATTAGATATGAACTCCGCCTATATATTGCCACAGCGATCTGGTAGTCCAAAATAGAACATCACTTAGGTAGTAAATGGCAGGAGCTTATTTCTAATGAGCAGACATTTCTGACCTCACTATGGTTTTAGGATTTTTAACTTCAATTACTGCATACAAAGGGAAGTTGGTACAATATACGTCACATCAAAAGAAAAATATGTTGGAAATTGGTCCTTATAATTGAATTTTTTTAATTCCACACGGACGTCTACTGTACTACCTTTTATATTTGTAAAATACACGATTTGTTATATATCTAAAAAAAAAAATGTTGATAAACAATTGTACATACTTAGTTAAATTAATATTTGTATATATTAGTTATAGGTACCTACTTATTAAAATTATTCTCTCAATTGTAAATAAGTATCCTTTTTGTAAGCATAATTCATAATGAATCATAGGTAACAGGTAAATGTTTTGCGTTTAACAGTACCTAACATGATGATGTTTTAAACCTGGGGAAGTTTTTAGATCCCCTTTAAGCAGCTGTTATATGTGGAACAAACTTAAGATGCTTTCTTTTAACCCAGTCATACATTAAGCGTAGCCAAGTTTCTCCCCCCATCAAGAAGTGAACGAATGCCCAATCATAGTTTTTACTCACTACGCGTGTGTCCAAAACGTTTATTCAGATATTTATTATGTTACAAGAAGCCGCTACTTCTTAAAGTCTTGCGCCACTTGTTAATATTTATCTGCTATAAGGGCGGTTAGGTCTTTCTGGACTTTCGGCACGACCGAGGGGTTAACGAAAACAACCAGATACCGCTGAAGGATGAAGCCCAGAAAGATCTATCCGGCCAACAGTACGACTACGAACGCGCATTAACTCGGAGCGACCGTGGCACTAAACGTTCCTAAATACAGAACCGTCCCTAGAACTCCATAATACTCTCTGGTACGAGTTACTTAGTGTTTAAGCTTGAGTCCCCATCTCCTGTATTGTTCTGTCTCCTCTATTGACTCGGGGGTTGTTGACATAATACAGTAGAATGAATATTTCAAGCAAAACAATAAATTCGTGAATGATGCATTTGTTCAGATGCATATCGTTGATTTATTGTTAGTTACATAGTTTAGTAGTTAGTTGTACCCATAAAGTTAGTATACCTACAGAATTCACCTATAAAATTCCGTAGGTATACTAACTTTATGGTTGTACCAGTGGCATAGACTATATAACACCTCCTTCCCGTAGTTTGTTATATTCTCTTTGCTCCTTCCTAAATACCTCTCGGTTATCTTTTTTGTAAATTGATTATAAATACCAATTCATAAATGATTAGTAATTGGTATGTAAAGTAACGTAGAATGTACGGTAAAATGGAGTGAATAGGGCAGGAACACAGGTTTACAGGGTTTTTATAGTTGGCTAGTGTTCACAGTTCAAGTTGATTGCTCAGATTGGGTGTTTAATCGCGGTTAACATAAAACGAAATCAATTACTTTATAAAATCGTCGTTTGAATAACTTGGCATGTTTATTTTAATATTTCCTTGATCAAATAAGTATTATGATTAATTTACAAAAAAGACCGGTATGTACGGTTTGCATTGCGGAAGATGCTTTAAAGTGAACGTCTTTACTTAAATAATGAATGAATACAACAATAAATAAATATAAGTTAGTAATAATTGAACTGAATGCATTTGAAGACCGTGATTGACCTACTCGTCTTGTGGTTTGTATATTGTTTTACATAAACTCATTAATTATAAGGCAGACATTAGCCTCCTTATCTATTAAGCATTGAAACAGATGTTATCCGTTATCTATAACTTTTAAAGAAATCATAAATCATAGAGATCATGTAAAGAGTTAGGAACCAAGTTTTTTGAAGTCAGTTAATAATGCTAGACATAGAATGAAATGTACAGACGCCAGTACATCCTCCTACCACAATCTGTCAAACTTCTTTTATAGATTTTCAACTTTATCACATAAGTATAAGGTTCACTTTCAATTGGGGAAATTTGACAGATTGGGGTACTTGATGTGCTGGCGTCTGTACGTACATAATTCTAAATATAAATTTTCTCTCAAAAAATGACGATCATAAGTTAAATCATAGACAAAACGTCTTTTATGAATTAGTGTATTTACGAGCTTATATAAGTAAGGGGTAATTCTTGGTATCTAATTCAGACTGATTTCAGCGCTATAAATAAATACCTTGTTGATATCCCTCCCTTAATCTATGTGCTGATCATTATGTAATTGTTTCTGAAAAATGAGTTCAAGTTCACTTGTTTAATTGTAAAATTGCCGTAGCCCTTTTAAATTTCTATTAAAAATCGTAAGGAATGACTACAATAGCAATTAAATTTCCATTTAAATTTGCTTGGTTTGCCAATTTGGGTTTGCAAACCAAGCAGATGCTTTTACTCAGAGTGCTTCCGCTAGCGTCCGTATGAACGTAGGGTTAGACTGGCTGAAGCACGTACAGCCGACGCCACATATTTGGATACACTTGACAACGTATTACGTAGGCATTAAGGGCGGTTTTCGCAATGCAAGTATATCCTCTGACGTGGCGTGACTTTACCTACTTGTAAGAAAAAGAAACCATAAATTAAGTATGACTTATTTCAGGGACATGCCTAATTAATCGAGTGATATTTACTTTCGTATACAAGTCGATTAAGAAGCTAACATTTTTTCAAATCAATAGTTTTACGTAATACTTTATTCATTGTTATTCTCGTAATCTCTTTGAAGAATATAAACTGCATCAGATATAGCGAGACACCCACCTCCTCATTGCCAAAATAAGAAATAATGTAAATAGCAAATGAAAATATTATTGTAAATATTAGTTTTAAACTGAATCTAATTTATGTAAGTATACGTATTAATTTAGATTTTTTACGATCCTTTAGTGCATAATAAGCAGATAATAAAACTTGAAAATTAATTGTGTCTTTCATTACTTCATTAAGTATTATTGGAAAACAAAACATTTTTCAATAGCACACGCTACACTTGGTAACCTTGCCAAACTTTAACCTAACTGCCATCCGACTCCAACTAATAAAAGAGAGATGTAAGTATGAAACTGACTAGATTAAAAATTGAATGCAACCGATATAAGAAGGACGCTTCTTAAACTTGCATTGAATTAAAACAAATCCACTAAGCTAAGCAGCCATAAATTCAAAAACCCATTGAAATTGAAAACCCAAAGACTAGGTCAATATACAGATATTTTAGTGTGATCCGTTCTGGCCCGGCCACGATGCCAAAAAGGTCATAGTTATGGCAGTAGACTGTACGGATATGTACCTTATAACTGAATAGAAATATATCGCACGCTTAATCATAAAGAGAAATAACTAAAAAAATAGGTATTAAAATATGTTGTCAAGAAGTTTAGCAATAGAAGAACTTCTTCCGTTATTGTCAGGCGTATTTTACCTGAAACATTGCAGTGACTATTAATAGATTTGAAAGGTTTTATCTTTAATATAATAGATATTTTATGTAGTACATGACACGTACATCTATCACAGACACGACTCACCCATTAAATTTGTAGATTTCAGCCAATCTGAGTGCTAGAACGGATACACTGTAACCCGGCCACTGAAAGTAGTGTATACGTCATGAAATAATGTGGCACTACTATTCATCTTTCTTCTACCAAAATGTACATATCCGTACATCTACTGCCATAACTATGTCCTTGTTTGGCATCGTGGCCGGGCCAGAACGGATCACACGATATTTTATCAATTTATGATTAATTTATACAAACAAAATCTTTACTGAAGAAATGTCATATACCTAAGTCCATTTGTTAGAAATTTTCTAGCTATGAATACTTTTTTTTGTACGAAGTCAGAGGGAATAAGTGACTGGCAAAAAGTGTGCGGGACGGATGGATATAATTGGTCTCGCACCAATTTAACCTAACCTGCTGTGGATTTCTTCTGCCCCCCTTTGTGCCATCTCCCAGATGGTCGGGACAAGTACCATAGGATTCTGGGTTGCCCTTCCCTATTGCCGTCTCCTGCCAGTCCGCCACAGCACTGTGCCACAAACGAATCGCTGTCTATCCGGAGCTGCTTGCACGTGGCCGCAGTAGACGACATTTCTCATTCTGCCACCGCAGCCCCGCGGGGCGTTGGGCTACTGGCTGCCACCGCCGCCGCCGCCCCGACGCCTCCTCCGTCTGCGAGCGGCCTCGGCTCGTTCCAGCAGAACCCGTTGGGCGGCCTCCTTCCGGAGCATGATGCCTCACAGGAGACTACGGCGATTACATAAATACCTACACTTTTGCGATATGCGACGGTGAATTACATATTGACGGGCCTGTTGGCGTGGTTGGCAAATGCTTGGTTTTCACGCCGGAGATCTTGGATTCGATTCACACCCAGGACAGATATTTGTGTACATGAATATGTCTGGTTGTCCTGAGTCTGGGTGTGTAATTATTTATATAAGTATATATTTACAAAAGAAAAGTAGTAAGTATATCAGTTATCTGGTTTCCATAGTACAAGCTCTGCTTAGTATGGGATCAGATAGCCGTGTGTAAATAATGTCCCAGGATATTATTATTATTCATCATCATCATCATCATATCAGCCGAAAGACGTCCACTGCTGGACAAAGGCCTCCCCCAAAGATCTCCACAATTGCCGGTCTTGCGCTATTCGCATCCAGCTGTTTCCTGCGACCCGCACAAGATCTTGTAGGGGGCCTACCCACGCTGCGTCTTCCGGTTCGTGGTCGCCACTCAAGAACCTTTCTGCCCCAACGGCCATCGGTTCTACGAGCTATGTGCCCTGCCCACTGCCACTTCAGTTTTGCAATTCTTCGGGCTATCTCGGTGACTTTGGTTCGCCTGCGGATTTCGACATTTCTGATACGATCCCGCAGGGAAACTCCGAGGATAGCCTTCTCAATTGCTCTTTGGGTGACCTTGAGCCTTCTCATAAGGCCCATAGTGAGCGACCACGTCTCTGTTCCGTAAGTCATCACTGGCAACACACACTGGTCGAAAACTTTCGACTTGAGACACTGCGGTATTTTAGACGAGAAGATGTTACGTAGCTTCCCGAACGCTGCCCAGCCGAGTTGGATTCTACGATTGACCTCCTTCTCGAAGTTGGACCTACCTAGTTGGATGGTCTGTCCTAGGTAAATATAGTTCTCTACAACTTCGAGTGCAGAGTCACCAACTTTCAATTGAGTGGGTGCAACATGGACGTTCGACATGATGTTCGTCTTATCCATGTTCATTTTCAGACCCACTTGTTGAGAGACTCTGCTGAGGTCATCGAGCATTGTACCGAGGTCTTCCATGGTCTCAGCCATGACTACTATATCATCGGCAAATCGAAGGTGAGTGATGTACTCGCCATTGACATTGATGCCAAAGCCTTTCCAATCCAGAATCTTGAAGACATCTTTCAATGCAGCGGTAAACAGTATCGAAGATATAACATCTCCCTGTCTCACGCCTCACTGCAAGTGGATAGGTTTCGAGTTCTGGTCCTGGAGTCGCACTGACATAGTGGCGTTTTCATACAAGCACTTTATCACCTCGATATACCGGTAGTCGATTTGGCACCTTATGAGAGACCTCAGCACGGCCCATGTTTCGATAGAATCAAAGGCTTTCTCATAGTCCACAAACGCTAAGCACAGTGGCTTGTTATACTCTTCGGTCTTCTGTATAACTTGCCGCAGCGTATGTATGTGGTCTATGGTGCTAAAGCCTTTTCGGAAACCGGCTTGTTCGGGAGGCTGGAAGTCGTCAAACCTGCGCGCGAGACGGTTCGTAACGACCCTCGAAAACAACTTGTAAACATGGCTCAGCAGTGTGATGGGTCTATAATTCTTCAATAGGGTTTTGTCGCCCTTTTTGAAGAAGAGTACCACCACACTCCTGTGCCATGCTTGTGCATGCGTTTGACCATCCAGTATGACGGAGTTAAATAACTTCTGAAGGGCCCGTAGGATTGGTGTACCACCCGTCTTCAGAAGCTCATTTAGCTATTTATATAAAAGAAAGTTGTGTGGTATAAAACCATACAACGTTTTGTTTTAATATGCTTAGCGCTCATGTGGCGCAGACAATATGGGTCAATTCGTTTTAAAAGCATATGAGTGTGAATCAATTTATTGGTGAATTTACACGGATCTTTTATTTGTCAAATAAATGAGTGATGTATAGTGATATAGTGATGTATAAGGTAAATATCATCTGGACTCTTTGAGACACGCTCGCAGGATAATCGAAGGTGGAGACCTAACAAATAAAAAAACCGGCCAAGTGCGAGTCGAACTCGCACATGAAGCGTTCCGTAGCAGCAAGTATTTCAGTTGATTAAATGAAAGTAAATTGCGGTTTATGACGTATTAAAAAAAAACTACTTGCTAGATCTCGTTCAAACCAATTTTCGTTGTTAGTTTCTATGGTAATGTACATCATATATTTTTTTAAGTTTTATCATTCTCTTATTTTAGAAGTTAGAGGGGGGGACACTCATTTTACCACTTTGGAAGTGTCTCTCGCGCAAACTATTCAGTTTAGAAAAAAATGATGTTAGGAACCTCAATATCATTTTTGAAGACCTATCCATAGAAACCCCACATGTATGGGTACGATGAAAAAAAAATTGAGTTTCAGTTCTATGTATGGCGACCCAAAATAATTGCTCTTTTTCTATTTTTGTGTAAAAATCTTAATGCGGTTCACAGAATACATCTACTTACCAAGTTTCAGTAGTACAGCTCCTAAAGTTTTGGAAAAAAGTGGCTGTGACATACGGACGGACAGACAGACATGACGAATCTATAAGGGTTCCGTTTTTTGCCATTTGGCTACGGAACCCTAAAAACTGCAGAATTTGGATCATAGGCTTCAGATTGCTAGCTTATCGGTTTTCTACAGGCTTTCTCAAGGCCTCCATGAACTTATCCCTCCTTCCCCCTTTTTACATCGAACTACCAGGTGTCGGCATGGTCTCCACTGCTTTTTGACATCCCATTATGCCGTACGGAGAGCTTTGCTTCTTTTTCATCATACGCACGTTTAAGCTGTGAAACAACCCCCCCCCCCCCCCACCCCCGAACAACGCGGTTCCAGACTCATACCATATGGGTTTATTCAAAGCTAGAGTGAACAGGCATCTTATAGGTACGCGCGGTCCATCTTGTGGGATACGTAGGACATACTTGGAAATAGAGCCAATTTAAAACTTAAACATTACAACTTTACTAGTTTAATTTCAAGTTAACGATGTGGTTACTTTATTAATGAAACGATTTGTAACTTCAGATACCGGCGGCCCGCAGGTTGAGAATAGCGGTGGTAGAGGATAGATGTAGGCCGCCATATAATAGAATAAAAAATCGACGAAAAATCAAATTGAGATGTGAGATACTTACTTACTTATCGATTGGGCTGTGGTTACCCTAGTGTCAGAGTTGTTCAAGCCTACCAGTAGGCCTCAGACATGGCTAAACCACTGTTGCCCAATGGCTACAACCGGGACCGACGAATTAACGAGCCCGCCGAAGCATGGAGACGCTCAGAAATTAAACTTTTTTGCTAAATACTCGAAGCCGCCATCAAGAATATAACAAACATAGACCATAATTCATAAAGGGATAACAAACTACTACGTTGTCGCCAACTATTATTATTGTGGCGGCAACACCGTTGTGTCACTAGACTGTCAAGTCCATAATATCTTTGGTCAAGTCAACAAGTGACAGAGTAAACAGTAAAAAGCGCGCCATAAGTCTATAAGGCTAGGAATATAATAATATACGTGATATTATAAAGTACTCTGCATTATATTCTACTGCTGTGCACCAATAAAATGTTGTGAACTGGATGTACTGTGTTCTTAATGTCCCACGCCATCACCCACTTCATTATTATTTATATATCATCGAAATAAATAATATATGCTAATATATAGGTAAATGATGCTAACCTATATATTAGCATATATTATTTATTTCGATGACTAGAAAATGATGATAATGATGTGATCCCGGCCGATTTCGGCCACGGCGACCACTTCTTCTCCTACTGCCGAAGTTCGTGTGCTCGCATGTGACTTATGTAGCCAATTTTATTTGAAAATATCCTCTCACATTGCGGGCATGTGAGCACACCATTGTAATAATTGTAATTGATCGCCGCAGGTGGTCGGGCTTTCAATTCTTCCCGCTTGGTATCCAGCCCAGCACGCCTGCCAGACTCGAAACAGTCGACTTTGGCTTGAACTAAAGTCCGCCATTCTGACCGTTTGGCTGCCTGCTGTTCCCATTGCGAGGGCTCTACGCTACAGTTCTTCATGTGGCGCTTAAGCACATCTTTATACCAGAGTAGTTGCCCGCCATGCTTTCGCTTGCCCTCCTCAAGTTCCGAGTAGAAGATGGGCTTACCCACTCGCTGCTCTGCCATGCGTGACACATGACCGCACCACCGAAACTGTCGCCGCATGAGATATGCCTCAATTCCATTCACATTGGCTTTTCTCAGCACTTCTGTGTTCTGTATATAATCAGACCATCGGATATTCATGATCTTGCTTAGACATCTGAGGTGGAAGCGGCCGATCATTCGGATGTGCTGGTGGTATACAGTCCACGTTTGGGCAGAGTATAGAATGTTAGGCAGCACGACTGCCATGTAGATCGAGATCTTGGTCGCCAGTTTTAGGTCATGTGATCGGAAGACGTTGGTATCCAGTTTACCGAATGCTGCAGCTGCTGCATTGATTCTGCTGTTTATCTCAACATCAAGGTCGCACTTGGATGTTACTGTGCTCCCCAGGTAGCGTAACTTGTCGACCTGCCTTAGCTCGTCCTCCCCGAGTTTAATGTTCAGCGCCTCATGACCGTGAGTGTCTAGTAACATCACTTCCGTCTTTTTGTCGCTGACTTTTAGACTAAATTTTCGGTAAGAAATCGGACATAAGCTGCTGCAGGCTGCAGGCCTTCTGGGAACCCGCTACGAAACATAAGTCATCGACTTACATGATCTCGGTAACTACAGCATGTGATACCTTTGTGCGGGCCCTGAGCCTCGCAAGGTTGCAAAAGTTGCCATCGGTGCGGAAACGAATACGGACACCTCCTGAAGAAGTTTGTAAGACATCCATGACTACAGCTGCAAAGTACAGCGCGAACAGTGTGGGCATACGCACCCTTGCTTCACCCCACAGGTAACGGGAAAGAAGTGAGACTGTTCGTCGTTGAGAGCGACACAACACTCCGTGTTGTCGTGCAGGAGTCTAAGTAGTCTTACAAACTTCTTCGTTCATCCCAATCTCTCCAACACCATCCACAGTGCTACTCGAGGCACGCTGTCAAATGCCTTCTCCAGGTCTATGAAACAGAGATAAAATGAACGACCCTGTTCTCGGCTTTTATTCTTGGAGTTGGCGCACTGAGAAGATGGCCTCACAGGTGCCTCGTTCAGGTCGAAATCCAAACTGTGTTTCAGGCAGGAGCTTTTCCGAAAGATTTATAAAGCGGTTTAAAAGTACTCTGGCAAAGACTTTTCCTGGGGCTGATAAGAGCGAAATACCGCGGTAAGAGTTACAGTCGGAGCGATCTCCCTGGTTCTTATATAGAGCCCTAATGCGAGAAACTTTGAAAGTTGAAGGGATCTGTTCTCTCTCCCACATAAGAACAAAGAATCTCCATATAGCCGAATGCAACTCCTCACCACCATATTTAAGTAGCTCTCCTGGTATAAAATCAATGCCAACCACGCGCTTATTTTGTTGTTGTTTTAAGACAAGAACAAACTCGTCAAGTGACAGGGGCTCATCCAGCTCAATGGCTGTGGGAAATTGAGTAAGAGAACGAACGTGTTCCCAGCCAGTTGAACGGGCCACGTTCAGCAGAATGTTGAAGTGTTCTGCCCATCGCTCAAGTACTTCCTCCTTGCTTTTCAGAAGGCCTTCACCATTTGCGGGTTTTAGAGGCACTTTTGCAACAGAGGTCGTACCTGTCAACTTTCTCACCTCGCAATAAAACTCCCCGAGCTGGTTTGTGTCAGCGAGCCACTGCATGTGACGTGCTTTCTCTAGCCTAGAGACGGGGTTCTACCCGGTAAATACCCAAAGTACCCAAAGTCAGGGTATTTACCTGGGTAAATACCCAAAACGTGGGTATTTATAAAAATATGTCATAATGTCAAAAAAAAACTTGTGTGTACTTATGTACACGCGTTAGAAGTTATACTTCTTAATATACAACTTGAACATAGTTATCAATTTGCATACCACCTAGAACTAACGTCATGCTGTTAAATTTTTTGGTGTCGGTGTGCGCGCGCATCGTAAAAATTCACTCTCATCATTTTTCTCCATCGCGCCAAAAGAAGTATAACTTCAAAAAGTTGGATTATGTAAACTAAATTTCGAAAATATGTAAAAAAATCATAAAGCTATATAATACATAGGCTGGCACAATTTCTTACCGGCTACTGCAATTTTAAAAGTACCTAAATTGATTAGTTTCCAATTAGTATCTTCACCAACCTCTCTGTGCTCAACTTCCTGTAACGAATATGAAAAAACTGCTCACCACATACTCTGGGAGTGTGATCAGTGATCACAGGCAAATCAGCGTGATATTATGTTAAATAGCTTGCAACCAATATCTGGAGTGGATCTTGTAGCAACAAGGAACAACTTCCGTGCGTTTAAGCGCTTTTGCCATACCTACTATTGGAATCAAATATTAAATTTCACTTAGGACCCTTAAATTGATCCTCGGTGCTTTTGCAGCTGGCTTCGCTGGTTGCAATTCTCTCGTTTTATGAGGCAATAGCCTATTTACATCATTCTGTCTCCCGCTTTACTCTGGAGGGAAGTGGAACTATTCATTTTCTAACTCATCCTTTTTTCTTTCTGATCCAATTCGTTGCGGGATCCAAGACAGTTAAAGCGATTCCCCGGGACATGCCTGAGCCTCACCACTTAGTGTCATGTGTCATTTCATTGTGTGCCACTGTTGATCCTGGCTTACAGGAGTTGCAGTGGTGGGTAAGGGGGAGGGACTAGACATGAAAATAAATATTAGTCAATTATCCTTCAGTAGCAAATTAGTCAATTATCTTCCAGAAATAGTCCAGAACCTTCAATATCACAGGAACCTGAATTTGACTTTTACGACGTAACAGCAACACTGGGTGACAACAGTGATTAAGAGAGTGACTGATAGTTTGAAAGAAAGTATCAGAACACACTGATGATGACCTAAATAGTATTAAAAAAACGTTTATTGAAGTTATACTTCTTTTGGCGCGATGGAGAAAAATGATGAGAGTGAATTTTTACGATGCGTGCGCACACCGACACCAAAAAATTTAACAGCATGAAGTTAGTTCTAGGTGGTATGAAAATGTATGAGAGTGAATTTTTACGTAATTACGCATCGTAAAAATAACAGCATGACGTTAGTTCTAGGTGGTATGAAAATTGATAACTATGTTCAAGTTGTATATTAAGAAATATAACTTCTAACGCGTGTACATAAGTACACACAAGTTTTTTTTTTTTTTATGAATAAGATAGTAATTTATAATTTCTATTTTTGGTCTATTTATATGATTTGATTATACTATGTCATTTGATAATGTGTTTATTTCTTGTGTACTAGCGTAGACAATGATTATTTTTGTTAAATAAATAACGTGCTTACTTACATGGCTTTTATTTAATTGCGTTGAGATGAAAATCATCTTACTAATTAGTTGAATCACGATATTTATTTCATCATCGTCATATAGTTGTACGATGAACGCTGCTGAGCATAAGCCTCCCCCAAGTTTATTATTCATTTATTTGTACACAAAACACACAAATAAACTAGTCAAAATGAAAAAATTGATTAAACATAACGTGCTTACTGTTTTTACCCCTGCTTTTGTGTATTTACCGGGTAAATACCCGGTAACTACGCAAATTGGGTATTTACCCGGTAAATACCTGTCGAGTATTTACCCACCGCCCATATCTACTCTAGCCACCACTTATCTTTTATCTCCCTCGTTTTTTGACGCAGCTCCAGGTCACTTCGCCGTATCTCCGCAACACCTGTGCTATTGTGCATGCCACTGTATGTACTGCCTAAGGAGTTTGCGGTGTGTGTCGATTGCGCTGGCCAGGACTCCATCATTCTCATCAAACAAATCCTCATTGTGACGGATTATTCGGACGGGTCAGCCATGCGCTTTCCACATCACCTCCAATGCTCGTAGACAATACTACGGTATTTAGAGCTTCGGCATAACTTTCTCTCGTCTTACGATCGTTCAGCCTTATCACGTTCAGACACGCAGGCTTGGATCTACCGGATCTGTAAGGACGTCGGAAGCGGGGCGCAGCTTAGGCCTCATTTACGGAGACGCGGGGCGTCGCGCGTTGCGTTGAGCGGCGCGGCCCGCACTGAATTCAAATATATGGCGTTGTATGAGTGCGTTTACGGAGAAGCGATTTTAGACGCGTTTGTTTGAATTAGGGCGTTTTTTGCGGCCGAGCCCGCGGATAGCACCGACGCGTCCCACGCGGCGTTTATCGCAGCGGCAATTCTCGATGAAGCTATGTCCGCCGCGTGCTTCGCTACACGCTAGAGGATTCGCCGCGGGCGCCGCGGCGTGCACCGCCACGCTTCCCGTCTCGCTTCTCTATGAACATGGTCGTATATTGCTATAAGTTTGTGTTTACGCGTGCGATGATGCGTGCCGCTTCACGCGCTGCCCCACCGTAAACAGAAAAAACGTCCGACGCGCCGCGAGACGCCACGCCACACGCGACGCGAGACGCCCCGCGTCTCCGTAAATGAGGCCTTAGTGACAACAAGCTGGTGGTCAGTACAGCAGTGAGCACCACGCATCACACGGGTGATAAGGACCTGGGAAATATCTTTTTGCCGCACTATTGCGTAGTCTATCAGATGCCAGTGCTTGGACCTTGGGTGTATCCACGTGGTTTAGTACTTGGTGGAAAGTCTGAACATGGTGTTCATGACCGCTAGTTGGTACTGTGCACATAAACTGAGCAGCAGCTGACCATTTTTTTTCATTCTGCCAACACCGGGTCTAACCAAGACTTTAGGCCACGCTTCCTGATCTTGACCTACTCTGGCGTTAAAGTTTCCAAGCAAAAGTATCTGTTCAGTTGGACGTACTCTCTCAATGCAGCATGTCAATTCTTCGTAGAATTTTTCCTTGATGTCATCAGATTTTTTTTTGCCTTACAAGTTGATTCTTGATCGCGAATCCATCGCCCGACCGTCTTGGTTCTGAGGCAGCAAGTCCTTTCCAAAAGAAAGTGTATGCCTCGCCGAATTCCAACAATTCTCCATCCTCCGCAAGATGTGTTTCACTGAGGGCAGCCACATCGACATTATAGCGAAGGAGTACTCGAGAAACAATGGCGGTTTTCCGTTCGGGACAGGCGCTGTTATCACGATCGAGAAGGGTTCGCACGTTCCACGCACCGAAAGTCTTGTCAAATGTTCTATTTGTTATTATATTTTTGTGGGGTCGACCGCGATTATAAGATGCGGAGGCAGCGGTGGTTACTACCCTCCTCGTAGGTTGGGGCGAACATTTGTTTAGGGCACCTTTTCTAGCTCTCTCCCCGGCTGAGCGGGGAAAGCAGTGCCTCCCTTAATAGGGCTGCTTTTTTCACTCCGGATGCTGCCGAAATTTTCTGTCCCTCAGTGCAAAGAAAAAGCGACCACGAGGGTCAAAGAGCACCCCCAGAGCCGCCTATGTGCAAGCCTCAGACAAAGCCCCGATCTGCATCAAATCGAGCCTATATACCTCAGCCCAACGCCACAGGACTTAACTACATCGGAGTCCATTCTTATGAAGCAGTCATTTGCGCAGGAATTTTTTTAGTGCATAAGAGGGCACGCGACCACAGATGCCCTCTCCCGTCCTCATCCCCCGTAGCCCAGTGGAACAGAGACCACTACGACTGGAGGAGGGTTCAGATGCAGTATCTGGCCAGCAGTCACCTTGACCTCGACTGCTGCCCTTGGCCATCAACATTGCCTTGCTAACCCGCCGGATCAGCCAGTTTCCTGTGCTAATCAGCATAGACTGCCTTTTCCGCCGATCTAGACTTCATCGACGATGCAGGAAATTTCCGTAAGACACGTCGGCTGGTCACTGTCACGTTCCGGATTGCATCCTACTCGCGCCTGCGGAGTGACGGTTTCCGGGTTTAATTTTGGAGTTTTCCTTCTCCTAGATATATTGCAGACCAGTGCTATGACGCCCATCTCAGCAATTCTATCGTAGGACTCTGCTGAATCCTTTGTTGTTTCTAGAGCCCCCCGATAGAGGCAGTTTACATACCCGGGACCATAGACTACTATGTTATGCCCGGGACCTATTAGGTACTAAAAAATAAATAACCAACAACGTCAGTTCTTTTGATAGTCTGTGATAACCAACAAGCGCCAATCGACAGTCTGGTAACGAATTCACTTCGTTCCATATCTCATAAATATAAAATTGAGCATATTTATTTTGTGTCTCTTTTTCGCATCGCGTGTTTGAATAAGTACTCTTCTATCCATGGCTAATGCTATAATAACACTATTATATCAATTATTGCTTAGCAATAGCTAAGAGCGCGCTCGCTTGTAATTTTGAGGATCCCTATATTTTTATTTTATACATAATTCTATGATAAAGTAGACAATAGAATATTTAAGAATGTACTCTTTTAATCAGCTTTTCCGTTTGAGTAATTATTTTATAGGAAGTTATAAAACTGTTCTACATGGAAGGTAAAATTTAGGTTATGACGCTACAACCTTTGTTTATTTTAAAAAGCTTGAATATATTGTATTTATATAACCAATATTGTTCCATAGGTAATATTATTTTAATGTAGGCTTACTAATACCAGGTTGTAAATAGGATACTTTTAATCCAAGTATTTGGTAGATGTCGAACGCCAGTAGAAAATTATATTTATTTGCTATAACCACAATATTTTTTTAGAACTAATTGGTTGAATCCAGTACAAGTATGCACCTATACGAAAAAGTCTGCAGAAGAGAAGCTTGGCCTGGAAAAGCCGAAGCGGCCGCTGACTCCATTCTTCAAGTTCATGACACAAATGAGGCCAGCACTTCTTGCAAAAAACCCAGGGATATCTGCAAAAGAGGCTATTACTTGGACATCAAAACACTGGCAACAATTAGATGTAGAGGTACCTACTATTGTTTTTAAATAAATGAATATATCCATGATAAATTTGTTAATACTTAAAATGTTTCACTTGGCAGTGCTAAGCGATTGGACCTAATGTAAAGTGCTTCCCAATTTTTTTAGCAAATCTGTTTGTGTAATTGATTTTTGGTTCCCCATACAAGCTGGTCATTTCTTTACTTACACAGGCATATTAAGCACCTTCAGTTTCATCCAATATTTTTATTTACTTTCTTAAATAGGTACAGCATATCAATCAAACATGACTGATGGAATTTAATTGTTATGGCTGCTAAGATATTGGTGACTGAGTATATTATTATTGGTGATAAAAACAATGCTAAATGGCCCAACAAGCTAATATAGATCACAACAATCTTCTTTTTAATTTGTTTATGGACCTTCATCGGAGCATACACAATGCAATGTCATTCATTAAATAGGTACAGGTTTTTATAAAATGTGCTCCTCCAATTATAGGAAGCCACAGCATGCAATATTTGAACAATTTTGAATATGGTAAAATTGAGTATATATTTATAAACGTGACATTTATCCATTTTTTCTAGATATAACATTAAAATATTAATCATTTAATAATCAATTGAAATCTAAATAATTATATTGAAATTTCAGTAGGGATATAATTCAGGTAAATAATTACAACTACTACTACTACTACATTTTTCTTTTTTTTTAATTTTATTTATTACAGCAATCTGTCACTATTGTAGGACATTAAGCTGTATGTCTGTCACTGCAATTGGCTTTTTAAGGAGTGAGATCTATGTCACACCCTTATACTTAATATGTACATTTATATTAGCACATCTTGTGGTATTTTGCGTTTCAGTCTGCGCTTTGATGATCGTTTTTCCATCAATTTTTGGGCTAGTTTGTTTGGGTGGATTAAAATTCTGTCTTGGTATGCCTTTGCATGTCTGGTTATTTCTTCTTTAACTGTGGGCATGTTTAAATCCTTATGCAGCTGCTCGTTGGTGATGAACCATGGGGCATTTGTTATTAACCTTAGCTACTACTAACTACTACTACTACTACTGAATTTAAATTAAATTAATTTAATTTCAGTAGTGTTACTAAATAATATAATAAATGATAATTAAAATGAAAAAAAATAATATAATAATTTACGAAGAAACAGAGCATATTCTAGATAGACTTACATAAACACTTATTTCCTATAACGTACCACCAGAAAACAGGTAAACACATACAATAACACAAACTCAACCTCACACACTACTATAATCACACATACATACATCCACTCACAATCAAACAATACTCAGAGCTGCAAAGTAGTTGAAGTTATTATTGTTTCTCTTCTATTTTTACTTTTAATTTCTAAGATTCTGTTTGTTAATTTTATCTTATTTTTTATTTTTTAATGTAATAGTTATATTCATCTTTCTCAAATATTGTTAAGTATGGAATTAGGGAAGCAGCGAGACAACCCCAACACAAGTGTTATTAATTACTTACTGGGGCTGTTTCATTCACATTTGCTGATGTAACCATTTGAGTAACAATAAACATTTTTCATTTTTTTTTTCATTTTTTTCAATGAAATTATAATAATATACAAAATTAAAAATGTTGACACATAGGAACAATAAACACATTAAGAAAATAGTGAAAGAGTTCTGTAATACATTGGGTTGCAGATATTATGGTTTTCTATAACTTGGAAATATCATTGTATTGCCTAAAGAGCCTTCGCAAAATAGCAAAATGTACCAAATTTCTGCTTGTATGTAATATGTAACAAATTATAGCTAGTGTTGCAGTTGAGTGGGTGCATTTATTTTAAGCTTACTGAGAAGCTCACTGTAATTTAGCACTCTGTTGGACAGCTTGTGCAGGAATATCCTATCGGCTGTTTTTCTTTTTTGCACTTATGATACCATTTTGTAGTTTCTTTGTCTATCATCATTACTGACAATTTTTTTAAGTTAAGTAGTTTTTTATAACTCAAGTGGTACAGGTAGGTAGTAGCATAGTAATACTATAATAATAATAACCTTTATTTCAGACAGTATTTCAATAACAGTATGTATCTTAATATTCTATAACTAACACTTTTACTTATATATTATACTTTAACATTTCTAACTCAACTATTTTGCATTGGCAACTCTGTATGCCATTATTTACAAAGGCCTCCTCCAACTTTCACCATTCCTCTCTATCATAAGCAGCTCTCGTCCATGTGCCTCCTGCTACGGCTTTAATGTCAGGCAGGCATAGTGGTATATATATATATCCACATAGGCAATAGTCCACATAGGAAGTGCTTTTGTACACTTTCTAAATGTTTAGTGTACACATCATAATGGGGAATCTATACAGCACTACCTTAGTCAAGTATTGAGCAGACCAAGAACTAAATATGACTTATCAAATGAAAATTGACTTTGAAGAAGTATGTGAAGAATAATCGACTCAATTGTTTTATTTATTGTTTACAGACTAAAACTCAAATGAATAAAGACTATGAGAAAGACATAGAAGACTACAAGAAGATCAAGGCAATGTATGAATCTTCACTCACTGATGAACAAAAAGAGGATATAAAGAGAGTTAAATCAGAAATGGCAGCAGCTAAGGAAAAAAGGAAATTGAAAGCTGTAAGTGTCTAAATTCATCATCATCATCATATCAGCCGCTAGACACCCACTCCTGGACAAAGAGCTCCACAAATGCTGGTCTTGCGCTATTCGCATCCAGCAGCTTCCAGCGTTTTTGTGGATACTTTATGATTATATTTGTTAACCTTCTGTCTGATATTTCGCAATTGATTAGGTTCTTTATTTATTTCATTAGTTGTAATATATGTGTGCTTTTGTTATAGCAAAGACCTCCTCCAAACAACTCCACTTTTCTCTTTCTCTGGCTGTGTAGTGCAGTATGTTCATACTACTAGCAGAAAACGAAATTTTTTATTGTGGTGGCTGGGGTTTCTAGGGAAGTAAAGTGGCTTAAAATAATTATAGAACCCATCCTATACATCTTTTAACCCAAGTTCTGCAGAAACCCCACCAATTAAAATTTAGTTGTGAAATTGACTTCACAATACAACAGCTATTAATTCTCTTTATTACTTGCTTTATATTTATGAGTGCATTAGTTAAGGATAATATTCTTATATTTCCAGGAATTGAAAGAACTAGGCCGTCCAAAGAAACCAATGTCTTCATACTTCCTTTTTGCACAGTCACGAAAAGAAGAATTTAAAGGGAAAGATTTAAAAGCTTACCAAGAGCAAGTAAGCAAAGAGTGGGCGAAATTATCTGATGCAGAGAAATCAAAGTTTGAGAAAAGGGCTCTAGATTTAATGGCTAAATACAAGTAAGTTTTAACCAAATACAATTTTTAAATTTTAATTGAGATCCTGCCCAAATATGTTGACACAAATATACATAGACATATGTTAAAGTGGTAAAACTGGTTATTTTTTTTTTACTATTTAAGAAAAGACAATGGCCCATAAGGGAATTTAATCCTTGTGTCGCAGGGTACTTTCCAAACATATAATAGACTGACACAAATTACATCCAGTTCAATATAATTCATATAATTTGCAAAATTAATGGTTACTCAAGCCAGGCACTACTTGGTCTCTACTAGTTTATACTGCTGGCAACTCTAGTCTTTTACACCACTAAACTAATTAAATGCCCTTCATCATCATCATCTTGTCCCACTAATATGCTAGTGGGTAAGGTATCCACACTTAATCTTGATCTGGACCATAGTATGTCAGCCATGGTGGTCTTCATTCAATCCAGACCACCTCCTTCCAAAAGCATATTAGGTCTCCCAAACTTTTGAGGGCTTCTGTAAGACTTCTTGGTGATCCCAGGGATTCCCTCCGGATTTTCGTGGTGCCTGTAGTGCGCAGGACGTACACATGCCCAACCGTTTCCTCAATGTCAAATTTGATTGCATGTGTGGCGCAGCAGCTAAAATAAATAAATAAAAATGGTTTTTATTCAGATAGACTTTAAAAAAGCGCTTGTAAATAGTCAGAACATGTTTGTAGTAATACAGTTATTATTTCTAGTTACTTATTATAGATATTTAGATGCATGGATAGTTAAGACATTTATAAAATTAATTTTATGATAGATGGCTAAGATAGTCGCCTCGCTGCTTCCTGTCGCGGGTTCGAGTCCCGCGCTGGATAACTATTTGTGTGACTCATAATGTATACTCTGCACAGAGGTCTGCCCGTTGTGCCGATAGTCTGGAAGTGTTTATCAAGTGAGCAGTGTCCAGTGATGGTCCCCACCATAACGCACACGTTTTTGGAAATGCCCTTACATCTCTTCCAAATCTTGGTTGTATGAAAAGAATGGGGAATATATATGTAGAACTGTTGAACTACAAAAACTGCTTGTAATACGCACACCAACTTGGAGGCTGTCTGTCTCTTATTTTCCTTTAGTAATTTGCACCATTGCCCTGGCCTCTTCATAAGAACTAAGTAAGAAAGAAATGCAATGAGATTCAAATTAGTTTAGTTGGTATTGTATATAATCGGGGGCATTATCTATCTATTACTTCATTCCTTTGGCAAGAAATAGAGTGATGGATAATCTACCCACATTATTACTAAATCCACGAAGGTTTGATTCTGGTAACAATGGACCTGGTTGGGGACGTACTACTACTACTAGAGAGACCAAAAAGTCTATATAATCGTATAAAAGTGTAGATTTTTGTTATTTGGTATGTAAAAATATTATTAAAACCGTAGCACAAATGGACGTGCGAGATTGCATTAGTAGTGAATCGCTGCACTGGCATGGTGCGCGCGCGCCTAGGGCCCCGCGCTGCGCACGCTCCCTGCGTTCGCCCTACGGCACCGGTACAGAGATTCACTACTGAAGTGAAATCCCGCATCCGTTTGTGCTACGATTTAAATTATAATTTAGTAACTAAATTGTTATATATTTGCACGGAAGGATAGGAGCAATGCACATCAATGAAACTCGCTAGTTGGTTACACACTGATTTAATGTCAGATGAAGGTGACACGCGGGGCGCACACTTACACGCATCGTCGTATGCACACGCACACATACGTAACATCCCTCCCCTTAGGTTGTGAATATATATCGTCATCGACATCACTAGCGTACTGAGCCGCCACAGGTGTTGAAAACATCGGACTAATTGCCCGTCGCCTTTGAGCCTTAGCGGCGTCGCGCAGAGGTGTCCCCGGACTATCTGATGACGTTGCTCCTTGACCCGGGCCCGTCACCGGCTCTCCTCTCCCGTCGGGTTGTGTGACTGACTCGGAATGGGTGGCAGCCAGCGGCGCCACATCGTCCACTACGTCTGGGTCCCACTCCTGTTCGTCCCTTGTTGACGAATGCAGCCTTTTCCTTATTTGGTCAATGTGCCTGGTCACTTCGACACCTAGATGTAGCGCACATACAACGTACATCATTTTGCCTATTTTGTCTTTAATAATGCCTTCGATCCAACTAAATTTTTTATTATTTATATTTTTTGTTATCCAAACCAGTTCATTTGCTTTAAAGTCCGTTCTTTGTACGCCTCCAAAGTATTTAGCCTGTGAGGACTGATTCCGCGAGACGGTTTGAGTCAGGTCTGTGGATAACGGTGACGGCGCGCTAGGATTCAACAGATCCAGCCGTGAGCGCAACGAACGCCCAAACACTATCTCCGCGGGTGAGCAATTTTAGCAATTTTTTCATGTATTGTTTTTTTATTACACCCCTCTAAAAATATAGCCTTCAGCCCCTTTTTTATAATTTTGACAAAACTCTCGGCTTGGCCGTTACTAATAGGATGATAAACGGGAGATAGAACGTGCTCGATACCGTTCATCCTGCAGAAATCTTTAAATTCTAAGGATGTAAAAGATGTACCATTGTCACTCACTAACGTGTGGGGAACCCCAAAGCGCGACATGAAATCATACAATTTACTTATTACCGTCTTTGAATTATAAGTAGAAGACACATCGTAACATTCGACCCATTTACTATAAGCGTCGACAATAATTAAAAACATGTAATCATGAAACGGGCCTAAGAAATCCATGTGAATTCGGTAAAAAGGATGCGGCGGCAATGGCCAAGGCGCTAGAGGAGCGCGCGGTGGTGCGGGGCGCAGCGCACAACACATGCTGCAAGCGCCCGCCACTCGCTCTAGGGCTGCGTCCACGCCAGGAAACCATAGCCGCTTACGAGCCTCCGCCTTCATCTTCACCACCCCGAAATGTGAACTATGCAGTTCCTTACATACACTACCTTGCAAATTCAAGGGAATGACAACCTTATGTCCGCGCATTAAGATACCATTTTCGTAAGACAACTGTGTCCGACAGTTAAAAAATGGTTTTAAGTTTGCGTCATATAACTTTCTAGGCCAGCCATTTAATACATAGCCTTTTATAGTGACTAGCTGCGAGTCGCGAGCCGTCTCCCGACGCAGGTCCTCTAATGTCACCGGTAGGTCGCCGTTTACTACAAAATTAACGTAGGCCGCGCGATCCTCGCATTCGGCGAGCTCGTCCGCCACTTTCGTCTCGTTGTCGCCCATGTACGCCCGAGAGAGATAGTCCGCGCTGTTTTGTTTACTACCGATATACTCAATTATATAATTATACGCAGCTAAAAATATTGCGTATCTCTGTAAACGGTTGGCGGACACTTCGGGTATGCCTTTGTGTGGTCCTAATATGGCTAACAAGGGTTTATGGTCTGTTCGAAGCACGAAGGGCTCGGACCGACCGTAAAGGTATTGGTGGAAACGTCTTACCCCGAAAATTATCGCAGTTGCTTCTTTTTGTATCTGTGCGTAATTCTTCTCCGCTGCCGAAAGCGTCCGGGAAGCGTAGGAAATGGGCCTTTCTAACCCGTCGTCGCCTATTTGAGATAATACAGCCCCCAAACCTGTCGGTGACGCATCGACAGTTAATATTAATTTGGCGTTCGGGTTGAAATGTGCTAACGTTTTATCGGATGTTAATATGTTTTTAATTCGGGTGAACGCGTCATCATGAACACAAGTCCATTCCCACTTTGTATTTTTATGTAATAAATTATATAATGGACTTAATATAGACGACGCGTCTGGCACGAAGTTCCGATAATAATTAGTGAGACCCAAAAACGACTGTAACTGAGACACATTTGTCGGCTTGGGAGCTTGTAAAATAGCTTTTACCTTATCGGGCGATTTCCTAATTCCATGCTTATCTATGACGTGACCAAGATATGTAATCTCCTCTTTAAAAAAATCACATTTACTCAACTGTACTGTTAACCCTGCATCATTTAAGCGCTGTAATACCGTATTGAGTCTCTGTTTATGCTGATTTTTATGGGATGCCGTTATGAGGATATCATCCAATAGAAATATGATTCCATCGATTCCCGAGAGCATACACTCCATAGCGCGCTGAAAGATGGATGGCGCACTGGACAACCCATACACGAGCCTGGTATGATAAAAGAGACCACGGTGAGTATTGATGCAAGTTAACTTCTGAGAATTTTCAGTTAATATAAATTGATTGTACGCCATAGATAAATCAATTTTACTGAACTGAACGCCTCCATGTAATTTTGCTAACAAGTCATTTACGGTCGGCAACGGATACTGTTCGATTATCAACTGTTTATTAATTGTAACAGAGTAGTCAGTGCATAATCTGATGCTACCGTTCTTTTTTAAAACTGGAACAATGGGCGAGGCATACTCAGAGTGTTCAACAGGCTTTAAAATGCCTAGAGATAATAATCGGTCGAGCTCCTTGTCTAATTTATCTTTTAGTGCGTATGGTACCGGTCTCGCTTTGAAAAAAATCGGCTTAGAATCGGGTTTTAAGTGTAAATCAATTTTGTATTTATTAAATGACCCGAGTTTATCTGAAAATACTTTAGGGAACATGTTAGATAGTTGGCTAATGATATTAGTGCTAGATTCGCATATTGATTGCTCCTGCACGGTATGAACGCGCGCTGGCGCCAATTCCAGCTCGAACTCCCGAATGAAGTCGCGGCCTAACAGCGGTGGTCCGCCCGCGCGCACAACGTACACATTCAAAGTACGCGTCAGCCCAAGATACGATATCGGTAACAAAACAACACCAATCGTTTCGATATTTTCTCCCGTATAACTAAATAACTTTTTGCTCGTGACTAACAATGGCAACCGTTTAAAATTTGAATTGTAGGTATTTTCAGAAATGACGCTCACCGCCGAGCCACTGTCGATTTCGAACTCTAAAGCTAGACCACTGATCATCACACGCTCCAACATAGGTTTCCCTTTTACGCACCGAATATTATAAAAACACTCACCGTCGTCGTCTCCGCCATTCACAGACCCTTCATCCACGTATTTTACTTTGCCCTCGTTGGGACACGTTTTACGTAGATGCCCTTTGTTATTGCACTTTTTACACTTGTAGTTTTTGTAACGACACTGATTGGACTTATGATTAGCGAATCCACACACACTGCACTTTTCCTTCTTGGAGATGTTAAAGACGGTGTCCGGGCCCCCTGCACCGATGCTACCCGGTGCTACCCCTGACGAAGCTTGTCGTGCACAGCGCACGCTTTCTGCCAAGTCGATGGCCTTCGCGAGGGTCAGCTCCCGCTGGTCCTGCACGAAAAGTTTGTCCCGCTCCCGTCCTGGTACCATGCCCATGATAAATTTGTCCAGCAAGGCCTCCTCCAAATTCTTGAATCCACAGTGAGTCGCTAATCCCCTTATCCTGGCCGCCCATTGAGTGTGAGTTTCACCTGGTCGCTGTGTTGCCGAATAGAACACAGATTTCTCTGCAAACCCGAACCTTTTTGGTGTGAAGTGATCGTCGAGGAGTTTTACAATCGCCTCGTAGCTCAATGCTTCCACCTTGTTGGGTAACGCCAGGTCACAAGCAAGTTTGAATGTTGATTCACATAATGACGTTAATAATATCGCCCTTCGCTTGATTGTTGCTTTGTCAGTCTCGGAGGTTATGTCGTTTGCGATAAACCACTGATCCAGTCGCAATTTAAAGGTGTTCCACTCTTGTGACTGGTGATCAAAAGTCGTCAGCACCCCATAAGTCGCTCCCGAAGACATTTTCAAAAAAAATCGTGAGTCCGCTCGTCGCCACGTGTTATATATTTGCACGGAATGATAGGAGCAATGCACATCAATGAAACTCGCTAGTTGGTTACACACTGATTTAATGTCAGATGAAGGTGACACGCGGGGCGCACACTTACACGCATCGTCGCATGCACACGCACACATACGTAACATAAATATAAATAATATCTTAAACATAGAAATCTGCGTACGCAGTACGCCACAAATTATTTTGTCTTTTGTTGTTGATTGTGTTGTTTAGATCTCTCACATCAGCTGCGCCCTGTGTTGGGGTCCTTATCCCAAATGGGATCCCCAGGCGTATGTAGACTGTATGCATAAAATTCTTGTCTTTAAAAAAAATGTGTGAATGCCCAAAACCTGAATAATTATAATTTATTTCATTGAATTAAGAATGTCTATGTAAGTTAGCAGGTCTGAGAAGCTGTTTCTTTACTAACCATTTTATTAATATGTTTCAGGAAAGAGTTAGAAGCGTGGGAACTTAAAATGATATCCCAGGGGCGTATGGACCTCGTCCGCAGCAAGCCAGTTCGAGAAAAACCGACTAAGCCTGCGGCGAAAACGGCCAAAAAACAATAGGAACTCGGGTGCTCCGACGAAACCACTGACTCTTCCCAACATAGGGATAAGAATCTTGTACAAAGTATTAATAAGAACGATAAGCATAGCTCCACTAGTCCACAAACAAATAGAAATAAAGCAAATGAAGTTCCTGAAAGTCTTTTTGTTAATGTAGAGTCTGATCGTCGGCGCACGGGTGACGTAGATGAGTCTAAACAACCATCTAAACAAACAATCCCACTTAATGATGGGAAAAATTACGAAGTAAAATCTAAGAATATCTTCAGTAGTATTAAAAAGTTTTTTAAACGTTAATTTTAGTTGTGTAGATCACAAATCATTGTACCATGTAGATGTTTTTTGAGTTGTTTTATTTCAGATGTATTATAGTTTCATAATAGAATATGTTTCTTATTATTATTTGTTTTATTAATTTAACTCTTAAACACTTGGTTAATAGTTTTGCATGACTTGATTAATATAGTTTAGTGATTCACTAAAAGTATTAAAATTATTCATTCATATTAAATCTATTTTTTTATGCCAGCGAAATTATATATGATCATTGGTATTTACCACTTAACAAAATATGTTACACACCAGTTCTTCTTAGCGAGTAAATTGTTTCATCCGAGATAGTTCTCGGATAATGCGATTCTGTAGGCTAGTGCCTACAGAATCGCATTATCAGTAGCGTCCATCAGATCATTGAACGTGCAGTTCTTAGGGCACGAGGAACATCATAATAGGGTGCCCTATGGTTGGTGGGTGAGCCCCGTCTTGGCATTCCAGGCTTCCATCTTCAACATATTTTGTGGACCGTAGTAAGTAAAACTTGTCCAGGCAGGTCCTGAGTAAGTATTCCGTGCTACGACCAATCTGGGTTCGAAGTTTATTCAACGACTTCCAAGGCCAGCTAAGGCAGTTGCCATCAAGGAGCGAGACAAATGGTGTAGGCGACTAAGGCTGACACAGAGTGACGTCGCGGCACGGCACGGCAAAGGATTTTATTTTTGATAAAGTTATTTTTATCCTTATTTTATCGAGTTTAGAATTCATTTTACTTTATTTCAATACAATTATACCGCTGTACATCGTGGCATGGTGCGTCATTTATTCAATCAGTTGCAGCGCTGTATAGGTTTAAATCTATTATAATGTACTCTGTTGTTTAAATACTCTATGCGCTGTATTGATAAACTATAATAAGCGGACTGAGGAGCAGTGGAGTGAGTATGGCGCTAGACTGCACACAAATCCGCTCGTGATCGAGTTAGGGAAATACGTAGTGTGGATCTAGCCCATGTCGAAGGGTTGTTCACGTGTTCACGTCAAAACAATTTACTCTTATAAAGTAAGGATTTAAACTAATTTTATTATATATTGGAGACTAAATTCGTCCTCTTGCCTTGAAAAAATAAAAATCGTTATTAGGGCATAAACTGCGTTACGCGTGTGCACGCACGTGAGCACGTCGCGGGCCACGCTTCTGGTGCACGCACGTGAGCACGTCGCGGGCCACGCTTCTGGTGCACGCACGTGAGCACGTTCGCGTGCTTATGCGCGGGCATCGGCGCGTCAGTTTTCTCAGTACAATTTTGACGTTGGAGGTGTACAGTCGAGTAATTATGGATAAATTAACGTTGGAGGTGTACAGTCGAGTAATTATGGATAAATTAATGTTGTATTATTTATCAAGACGACGGCGACGACGAATTGCCAAAAAAAGACGCCAGCCAGTAAGCCCGTACGTTGAATCTAGGTTACTGTGCGGGGAATTCGTGGTGAAGTTTGGTATATTAAGAGAAAATGAAAGGTTTTTTTTCAAATATTTTAAAGTTTCATTACAAGTCTATGATGAATTATATTCAAAACTGGAGCCCTATTTGAAGACTAACAATCTACGATTGAAATCTACGTCAATCGTATCACCAATGGAACGATTTGCAATGACATTGCGGTAAGTAAAGACATTTCGATATTAATAATCATCTTTATTCATGTAAAAAAAACAGTCATTATTTAACAAAAGTTTAGAACACTCATATTTTTTTGCCAATTTATGTAAGTCACACTACTGTTTAGCCACATCAAGCCAGAAAGAAGAAGAAGTTCTTATTGTTTCGGCAGTGACACCTGAATATGGCTTAAAATGTTTTTCTTGATGTGGTGCACTCTGTTCTTAGGGCCGAAACACATAACCGCACACTTATTAATCATCATATTAATCACAGTTTCTTACATTTATTAATTATATTTTGTTATTTCTAAATTACACAGTTTTATCGTTTTCGTTTTTTTTATCTATACCTACTTATTTACTTATTTTTTTATATAATCACAACAGTCATCACAGTGTCTTGCATAAACGTTACGTTACAATTAGTTTTTGATTATTCATTTGAAATACACTAATAAAATCACAGGTTCAAGTTTAAAATAAAAAAACACAATAACAGTTAAAACAGTACAATAAGTCTAAATGTCTTAATTATAATAATATACCTACCTTACAAAGTATTAATTATAATGACGCATATTGATTGCAAGTTTTTACATACGAATATTTCCCTTATTAATTATTCCCTTCTATTACTAGATCGGGTACTAATATTATTTTAAATTCTTATTTATCATCACAATCATAATCACAGTTTACTACATAAAAGATTAAATTTAAGAAGAGGATATATGAAGGAGCAATGTTATGAGTAGGTTCAAAAAAAAGGTCCATTAAGTAAAAAAAGGGGTCTATTGATACACTTTTTTATTTGACCCTAAATAGGGTTTAAGATAAAAGTGTCCGAATCGACCCCGTTTCTTTCCTTATGAACATTACACTCAAGGCTTGTAAACTTTTGGCGAATGCCCTTGTATATCATAATAATTGCACATGAGACCAGAAAAATATAAATATAAAATTGCGCTTTTTACTAACTTAAATAGTTCTTCATGTTCTTCTCTTTCTTTTGTTCTTAATAATTAAACAGTCTTAATCAAATCTTCAGTCTTTCTTGTTACCTATTTATTCATTGTTCGTGTCTGATCTTATATTTAAGGATTCTAAATCATTCGTTACCGTATTTTGCGTTAATGAAAGGTCATCAATGGTAATAATAATTTCTTTTTCTATATCAATTAGAGCTTCTAATACTTTTGTACGAAATAATAATTTTTTAAAGCAACTCAATTTTTTCACAGTTGGTAATAATGACTTAAAAAAATTCAAGTCTTCGTCCATATTATCTGCAGTGTTATTCTTCACGCAATTTAACAACTCTAATTCGAAATCAGTTGGCGATTCGCACTTACGTTTCTTGGAAGATCGTGTTTCTTTGGTAACGCTGGAGCTGGTGCTAGGTACATTAATCAAATCTTCTTCAATAATCGTATTATTTTGTGAAGTTCTCGGTGACGCGTTTTGCTCTACTGACTGATTAAAATCGTCTGCCGATTCTTCTCCTTGAGTATTCGAGTTTGAATCTAAAAATGACAGCATGTCATAGTAAATGTATGTTTTATTTGCCCTGGAACCGGAACCTGATTTAAGTTTTTTTTAGTAGACCTCACTCTTATATAAGTGTCTCTTGCAGTTTTCCATCTTTGCTGCAGCTTTTTCACTGAAACAATAACACAGGTATTTTATTTTATTACAGATATTTAGTTAGTGGACATACCTTCGTCGATATTCATCTGGCGTATCAGACAGGACTAACCACGGTCAGAAAAATAGTAACAGAAGTTTGTCAAATTATAATTGAAAGGTTAAAGGAAGAATGTATACCAAAATTTTCCCGTGCGCTATGGGTAGAGACTGAAAAAGGTTTTTTAACGCAAGCCCAGTTTCCTAACTGCATAGGTGCAATAGACGGAAAACATATACGCATTATAAGACCTCCACATAGTGGTTCCCTCTATTACAACTATAAGCATTACTATTCTATTGTACTGCTTGCAATGTGTAACGCCAACTATGAGTTTACCTATATAAATGTGGGAGTGCAGGGTAAAGAATCTGACTCCGCAATTTTCACACAAAGCCGATTGTACGAACAAATCAACAATGACTTAATAGATATTCCTCCTGCCAAAGCATTGCCCGTAATACACAATGATAAACCAACCAACACTGCTGCAACCGCAGCTTTGCCCTATATTATTGTAGGAGATGAAGCATTCGGGTTATCTAGCCATGTCATGCGGCCATATGCTCGAGCTCTCGATTTAAACTACAAAAAAAAAATATTCAATTATAGGTTAACGAGGGCGCGACGTTATATTGAGTGTACATTTGGTATCATGGCTAATAAATTTCGCATACTCCATCGTCCATTGAACGTTGGAAAAGACAAAGCAATTTGTTTTCTTAAAACAATTTGTATTTTGCATAATTTTATAAGATCAAGAAGTCAAATTAATGACTTTCATGATATTGTCATTATACCAGACCATATACGTTCAGTTCGGGGGTTAATTGGAAATACCCACAGAGATTCGTATACATTACGCGATAACTTCGCAGATTATTTCGTTGCAGACGGACAGCTGTCATGGCAAGATCGCAGTATTTATTGAAGATAGTTGGCTTTTTTATAATTTATGTAGGTACATTCAATAATTGATTTTTCACGGTTTGTTACCACACATTTTTTATTAACATAGCAGGCATATTTTAATAATATACCTAATGATTTTATTTGTTAAATTCATCGGATGTAACCAAATAACTTAGATTGTTGTAAACTAAAGTTGAGAGATGTCAAAGAAAAACCTACAAAACTACAAAACGCACGCTTATTTTACAAAGTTACTAGCCCTATTCTAAAACCAATAAAATAAATAAATATTTTAGTTGATAATTGTTTTATTTATTTACCTACCGATCCACTGTTTCTGCCCTAAAATGATTTTGAACCCTAAATACACCGATAGTGTGAAGTAGTGTGAAGCTCGCAGTCGTGAACATAGGTACTGGTTGTCTCGTGACGCGCAAAATGGCGGCGACCGCGTGGCCGAAAGAAAGAACTTTGGAATTTATCGAGCAATATAAAACCATACCAATATTATGGGACATTGTTCACACGAATTTCACAATGTTCAGAAATACGCAGTATCTCTGCACTAGTTTTGAATATAAGCATGATTTTATATTTACATAGGTAAATTATTGTAAATATTCCGAGTTTTAATTTTATAGTTGGATTAATTGTTGAAAACATTTAATTGACACAAATACAATTGAAATAACTAATTATATATAACTAATTGCATAGATTATTAAAAATAAAAATTTGGCGCAAAGAATAGTTTACCTAACCTACGTTATTATAAAATAAATAAAGAGTGTAGGTACTTACCTTGTATGTTTTTTTCTGCTTCACTCCAGTCATCAAAATTTTGAAACAGTACTGTACAAATGTCTAGCCATGCTTTTGATTTAGCGTCCCGGTCTTTAAATATTTCGCTAGATTGGTCCCATATGGCAGGACGACACTGAACTTCAACAATTACCCTTTCTGTATCAAAATTTGTCATTTTTTGTTATTGGCCGGGCACGCGCGTACGGTCGGTTCGAGATAGCGCTGTCAACTGAACAAGCACGCGCGTGCACCCGCTAGCGGGCTTCGCGCGTGGACCCGTCCAACGTGATGCGTGATCACGTCGCGTGCATGCGTGCCCCGTTGCACGGAAGTATCACGCGACGGGCGCCCGACGGGCTCACGAGCGTGTGCACGCGCATGGGCACGCGCGGGTCGGTTTTGTGTGGACACGCGAGAGGCACGCTTAACGCAGTTTATGCCCTTAGAGAGTACTTTTTCTCTATTATAAGTACCTACTTAAGTGTGAACACGAACAGTGCCTCTAGCACGAGTTCCTGCAGTTTACTTACTCGATCACACGTACAGTTTCCTCCCATACATTGAGCACCAGCGCCTCTCGCGGAAACTATTAAGAACTAAAACTCTGGTGCTGAGTGTACCTACGGGACGAAACTGTACGTGTGATCGAGTAAGTAAACTGCAGGAACTCGTGCTAGAGGCACAGGCAACAAATATACCTACCTACGTAGTTTATTGTTGAGACTAACTTCAAATGTTGTAAGTATAGCGTCTATAGGTGACGTAAATTTAACTTTAGTATATTCGATTTTGAAGTCTTGTGTTTTGTTTTTAAACTAAAATAATAAAACTTTGGGAAACTCATCTAAAAAGAAACCAATGAAGCAGCTCTCGAGATGGAAAAACTACCAGAAAGAGTTGCCATGGCTCCCAACATTAAATTCATTCAAGAATAGATTGGACCAGGAAATCTTCTCAAAGTTATTTCATACGTAAGTATATTTTTAATATTTTTTTGTTTAACACACTAGCAGCTAATTAACGGTAATTAGCTGCTAGTGTGTTAAACAAAAAAATAACCATTTCACAGGTAGGCAGAATGCAATAAATCAACAAATACCGTTCATAACCATTTTTTATTTCAAAGACAATACAAAATATAATTAAAATAAATCTTTATTATCCATATAGTTGTTTGACCTTTATTTACAATATGAATTAAGCTGATACTAAGTTATTTACATATTTTCATAAGCGAATTTAAGGTACATAAGTACTACAAATTTGATTGAAATAGCATGTAGCAAGAATAAAGATATATACAACAAGTAACATAAATAGTGTGATATATTTAAAGAGCACGATCTACCCATGAAACTTCCATTTCCGAGATGGTCAAAATAACATGGTCACTTTAAGAAGGGTCAATATATTTTGCATATACAATATATTGTATATGCAAAATATATTGACCCTTAAATAGCGGAGGAAATTCAAGGACCGACGCAATCTAACTACAAAAATGAACAAATTAAAGACAACCACTTTTGCAAACAAAAACAAAAATAGTCTCCCCATAGAAAACACTATTTTTTATGTATTATGCAAGCTGATGTTTCATACCTCGTTCAGATTCGGCGCCCAATTAAAAGCTCTTAAATTTTTACTATTATTTATGTTACATGGCATACAAATTTCCTATAAGTTGCTCAGTACAGTTTATCAATTATACTAATCCACACTATTTATCCGTGCCGTACACGATGGAAGTGTTAGTGCCAACTTTAATGTATGGAAGTGAAAGTTGGGTATGGCAGAAAAAGAATAAAAGTTAAATAAATGCAGTGGAAATGAGAGCTCTGAGAAGTATGTGTGGTGTGACTTTGAGAGACAGAATTCGAAATACTGATGTAAGAGAGCGTTGTGGTGTTAAAGAGGATGTAGTCACAAAGATTGAAAAAGGAATGCTGAAATGGTTTGGTTTAGAAAGGATGAATGAAAGAAGATTGACAAAAGAAGTATATACCTGGCCTGTGTGAATGGTACAACCGGAAGGGGAAGACCTCGTAGAACATTCTCTGATCAAATCGGAGACGTACTTAAGAAAGGTCAGGTCAGAAGTACCCTAAACCGGCGAGCATGTATGAAGAATACAATGTCTGTAAACGAAGCGAAAGAGGTATGCAAGGATCATGACAAATGGAAGTCCATTGTCTCTGCCTACCCCTCTGGGAGACAGGCGTGAGTCTATGTATGTATGTACACTATGTACACTATTTATGTTACGCTTTGTTAAAGTTGTCTATATACGATATAAAATATATAACATGTTTTTTTTATTAGATAATAGTGATAAATCTATTACAGTACTATGAAAACCAGTGAGTATTATTCATGCAACAATAATCAGAATTCACAGATCTGTATGGTGTATTATATAATCAATGAACTATTCATTAATCTTTGGTATTACCAGCTTAATTCTTGATTGTAGTACAATAGGGGTCGGACCAATGAGGAGTTCATTGTATTTCAAGAAGTTGACTTAGTTTTAATTAGTAAATAAAGTTATCAATAAATTTTAAGTTTTGGCGGGAATGTGGGTGGATAATGTCCCTTTCCTTGAATGGCTCACAACATGTGACGTATACCGCGTTCTCTGTATTCCAACATTTTTACAATGCTTCTCAACTCGTTTATTTCGATTATTTTAAATTTGATTTTATTGATATTTTCCAGTCTTATACAGCTTTAATATTTTGAACAACAAAAATGTTAGTCCGCACCCCTATATTGCCTGTTATAACATACCTAATCCACAAATTTAACACAGAAAATTAGACTAATACTAAGAGTAACAAGGGAGCAGGGGAGTGGGGATGAGTCTAAAAACAAATAATGGGTTATGGAACGCAGTATGCAATTACCCTTTAATTAGTTAATTAATTATGTTTGAAAAATATATTTATTATGTCTGTCTGGATAACTTTCAAATGTAAGTATATCCATATTTCAAATGTAGGTATAGTACTCAACTGCTCCTAAGAATTTGTTAGGTATTGAAACATTATCAACAGTTGAAGGGGAGTATTCAGGTTATCAAAACCTATTTTTAATTGTGAAAGTGAACTGGGTCCATATTCACAGTACATACAGCAGAGGCGAAGGGTAATATATTTCATAAGACAAGCCAATTGTATGTTACTGTAAAATCGTAAGTACTGTTAGGTTATAATCTATCATGGGAGATTGTGAACTGTCGAAAGATTGTGACCCGTAACATACTGCTTACAATAGATAAATACATTAAATTCATGTTTTTTTTATGTTGGGTTTTGCAAGTTGATCTTAGACAGATTGTTCTGTTTTATAGGAAACTTAATCTCCTTATTAGCATCTACTACATACCTTGTCCAAATTGGTATACACTTAAGAATGCTGATAAAAATGTGGTATGCAAGGAATGAATGAAGAGAATACATGAACTAGGTAACCTAACTAAGAACCTAAGCCAATAATATTGAACATGCTTCATGAAAGATAAGTTGGCCAGGATTTAGTTAAATGTACCCTATGCAACTGAAAAACTGGGTTATTTGCTAGCTCATTATTTCACACCTAACAAACCTATGGTAAAATTACAATCTAAAAAGGTAAAGACAGTGTTAGAGTTGAAATGGTTAAATATTATAACAAAACATATGATTCAGAACAAAAACACAAAACATGATATAAAAAAAAACAAAGATTGTAGGTACAAGTCACAAACTGCCATATTAAACATGTATATTACAGTATACCTTCATACAATAAGCTTTAGATTATCCTATGTTCAAGATTACAAAATATATTCATATAAGTTCAGGCCATAATAATAGTAACGGGCCTTATTATTATTAAAAAATATTATATTATTTATAAGGATGATATTTTATCAAAATATTCTATCAACAATACAAGGTATAAGATAAATAGTGGACATAACTCAAAGAGCGCAATCTACCAATGAAACTGAACTAATAAAACTAAACCAGTTTGTGAATTATGATAAGACTTTTTACAACCCATACAAAATTACATCGGCTGATGATTATTCTTGTATTATTATTGATGATATTTTACAGGTTGGTGTGTTACACATTATTCAGTTTCTTAGTGAAACTAAGCTCCGTAACTTACATCCACGATTTATGTTACAACTTGTATAAAGCATGAAAATAGTCAGGTATTTTGGCATACTATTCAATATTCATTACATTTTTATATCCAATTTCTGGTAATAAACACATAAACAGGAGAAGAATAAATAACAATAATACAAAATAACTTGATAAATTATAAGAAAATAATAAATAAAAATGTTTTTATGACTGTAAATAAAGTCTACATTTTAATTACAAAATATTTATGTAAACAAATAACAACTTACTTTTTAATTATTGCTCTTGTTAACATGCATTTGTCAGTTCTATATCCCAACAGTTAACTGAAATATGCATGTCTATGAGATTACAGAATACAACTAAGCAATACAATTATTGTGAAATAGAATTTTCCTCATATATTTACATTTCGCATTGGCATGCCACTAAATAAATTTAAGAAAAGTGTTTACATAAATAATATATAATTAAAAGGTATACCTTAAAACTTTAATTTATATACAAAATTGATACTAATTTAAAACTAAAAATGGCAATATGTGACTAAAACACACACTTGTCACATTTTCTCACTTATTTTCAAAGGCACAAGCAATCATAACTATGGAACATGGTGTACAAGCTTCCAGAATTCAACTTTACACAAACTGTAATTTTTAATTGGTCTTCTATCTGAACAAAACCTACCCACTTTCAAATTACCTTTATTCTATTTTGTAATGTAATTTGACATATCCTAATAGAATATTTTCAAAGTATTGTTTACATAAATGCTTCTAGATCAAAAAATACAGTTTACACATCAATTTATTGATTTCACATAGAGTTGAATTTTAAATACCTCCCAATTTATTCTAGCCAGCTATTGTTGGATAATGTTCAGTCATGTGATGCCCTCGATGTGGCAATCAATCAGTAATCACTATGTAATGAAACTATCCTTCAAAGTGATTAGTAATGATTGTATGCAAATTGTGGTGAATAAATATACACAAATGTCACCAAAAATCACACTCATACACTGTGTTAGAAATATCACCTTCTGCATTCTGTAAGAAGCCAGGCCCTGTAATATCATTAGCACACTGCCTAATTTTGAATTACTTTGCACTGGAAATTTCCACAGTTTTGTAATTATATAAATAAGAACTGGTAAGAAAAAGTATGTTTCATAGAACTCAACGAATGGCAAACAGTTCAAACATTGAATCATAATAGATAACCAAACTATGTCATATCTGTAAGTTATGCTTTTCTCCCAGAAAGACTGTGTTGGCACATGTTCCGGAGGCGGTGATGTGAGAGGTGACCGCGACGGGAGAGGTTGAGGTGACTCGAGAGGTGTCGGCAAGACAAAAGGTGCTGTCTCACTGGATAACTCGCCATCGCCTGCCGCGGTGTCGTAGTTCTCGTGATTCTGTGATAACAAACCTGTCAACTCTAGTTCATTAGCTACGATGAGGCCGTTATTGAGAAATTTCTTAATGATGCAACTGTCAGAGGCTTCAGGAATCTCATGACTATGATCAGCGACTATACTTCTGATCGGAGAATCTAAAAAGAAACATTGATAAGCTTTAGAAAAAGAATCGGTTTAAGAACCTATGATCAGTCAAAATGCCTATATCAATATATACTACCTCTAAGGCTGTCGTTAGTAGATTTCCCAGATATAATTTGAAGTCTGTTTTGAGAATTCTCTAATATTTTCCTTTTTCGTGCTTCGCGACGAGCAGCTGCAGCATCAGCCATGTTGACATTAATGACGTTTATGTGACAGCTCACGAGGATATTGCCAGACAATAGCCGAAATAATATAGAGCCACGTAGCGTTGTGATTTCTGGAAATACTCAGTTAAATACAAAGTACAGTACAAAATCAATATGTAGGGTTAATTCCGCAAAATGTCAGTTTAATAATGCCGGGGTGCAATTTGCACCGCCCTTCCGCCCGCAAAAATGTGATGTATGTGTGGACTGAGAGCCCATTTTAGTTTTTTCGGATTTTTGCAGTTTAACTAAAAATAGTGCTTAGTAAAAGTCGTGGAAATATTTGTAAATATTCGTCCACATGCAAGGACAATATAAAAAAGCAAATTACATGCGCCAGTACGATACCCAACACGTGTTTCATGAGACTAAAATGAGCGCTCCATAATTACTACCAACCGCATTGACAAGTATTTCTAACTACCCCCAAATATTCGTAATAAAGGAGATGAAACTAAATTTGTTTGGTCATTCAACAATGCAAAGCTATTATTGCTATGTGTTAATATTTCTAATTGTCCCAACATACATAACCGGAAACTTTTATCACAACTGTGTAAAATATTATATGTATTATTTATTGTCGCCCAATGAATAGCCAGTTTCGATTAAATGTTTGGGGTAACGAGATTTATCAGGATGGCCCTTCCTATAAGCAACTACATGCTCTTTATAATACCGTATTTCAAAAGTTCGGCCTGTCTGACCTATATACACCGCGTCACAATCATCACAGACCAACCTATACATGCCGGGTTTCTTGCAATAATTTTCCGGATTATCTTAACCATTACAAAGTCATCGTATAGTTTGGTCCGTCCGAAATGCAACGTGAATATTATTTTTACGGAGTAAATTAGCAATTCTATCTGAAACTGGGCCCATATATACTCAGTTAATAAAAATACAAATACTGTATGTATAAATTACGTTTTAATTTTAAGTTTCATATGCTATATTTTGCCAATGATCTGATTTTCTACTGCGAAAGTAAAATGTATGGTATGGTGAGAAAAAAGATTAGTGAAATCATTTCCGGTTCCAAAACACCTTAATAAAATGTAAAATGCGGAAGATGAGTGTAAAACCTCATAATGTACATTAAATAGTGTTGATATTAAATTTAAAATAAAACATTTATTGCCTTGAAAAGCTCAGCAATAATATTTTCAGAAATAGGATAAAAGTAGTGTTTTTATTGAATGTAAATTAATTTGGCAACCGGAAGTTTGTATGTTGTCTGTTGCAGTAACGCCAAGGATTTTTGTTTGGCGCCTTTACGGGGCCGGTCGGTTTTTATTTTACTGATACATTTGTCACTTTCTTTCGATAAAATACAAATTACTGCTTGTTAAAATGGGTGACAAAGGAGACGGAGGTAATTGTAATTTCAAGCAGCAATCAGCTCTGTTTAAAAGCTATCCACTTAGCTGACGCTTGACAGCCAGTGATTTTTTGGTTATTAAAGAGTATCACATAGAATCTGTTTGTAATTCGTTGTCATTTGTAGAAACCTTCGACGATGCCGTCGAGGAGAGGGTGATCAATGAGGAATACAAGATATGGAAGAAGAATACTCCATTTTTGTATGATTTGGTAATGACACACGCTCTGGAATGGCCCTCGCTAACAGCACAGTGGCTTCCAGACGTGACCAGGCCTGAAGGGAAGGATTACTCCGTTCACAGGTATGAACTAACTGTATTGACCAAAACCCTGTATGGTCCACAGATTTTTGGCAGGTTTTAGTTGACTAATGATTTTGACGAAAGTGTTTGCTATAGAACATTCCTGTAACTATCACAAACAAAGGATTTAATGTATAAATAAATATCTAAATTATTGTGGATTTGGTGAGACCTCTCACATTCACCAATAAACAAGTACTTAACTCCTTTGTTATTTTTCCAACTTCATTTCAATGAATTCCTATATTCAATCTGTATGCATGGCATACCTTGGCAAAGGTAGTCTTGTAAAGTGTGATTATTGTTATATTCATAGTAAGGTAGGTTACCCTTAAGTAGAGGCCTTTTGTTCTGCTACAGTTCGGCATATTTCTCTTCAATTCGTATTTTGATGGTTTCAATTATTCTACTATTTAATGTGGTGAGTGAATAGGTTCTCTATGAAAAGTCACATAAGTCTGTTTTATGATCTCCATTAACATCTTATTATACAAGCTGTAACATAAGTAGTGCTTTCTACTTTCTTTGAATTTTTACCATCTCTGAACAAACTCCTATCGTGTAATCTATTACACCTGAACAGGAAGGATCTATGCATGGTGATAGGCACAATTACCGGACACTGCACACTAAACCAACACCTCTTCAAGATTGGCATCACAGACAGCCCCCTGTGCAGAGGGTGCATTGAAAATGAAGAAACACCAGCACACATACTGCTACACTGCAAGAGTGTTGCTTACCAACGGGCAAAGTTCCTGAATGATCCAAAGACACTGCAGGAGGCCCTCAGGGCAGGCTTTCGTGGTCTCCTGACTCCTGGATGGAACTAAAATGGTTCAAGTAGCCAAACAAGTATCACGCACCTTGGCCCTAAACCTATCACCCAACTAACTATCTAAGTAGTGCTTAACTTGCCTATTAAACTGAATAACATGTAGCACATCATTAAGCAAAATTCATTAAAATTTACCCCTATTATTCTTGTATGGGGACATACAAGAATAAAGATGTTGATGTATTTTTTATGGGAAGCCAAAACACTGGATGAAACTAACGAAGGAGTTATTATCTACCCCATAACTTTATCTTCCCTTTTCTTAGTAATACTAGTCTTAATCAAAACTTAGTAATATTTTTCCATGTTTAGATTGATCTTGGGAACACACACATCAGACGAACAAAACCACCTGCTTATAGCCAGTGTTCAACTTCCCAATGAAGATGCTCAGTTTGATGCCAGCCATTACGACAATGACAAAGGAGGTTTGTATAATGTAATTTAATTGGTTTAGAAGAGGTTTAGAGATGTAAAATGACTGAATATGACTAGTCACAATTGTCACAAACCTTAAATGACTGGTCATTTACTGTCAAATTCAGTCAATTTGACTCAAATATTATTGTCTACTCTCGACTACCATCCAATTATTTATTTATTTAGGTACCCAATCTATATGCAAGTTTAAATGAAGCAACGTTTTATTTTCTATTATATCATGAGAGGATGAGACGACATCAAAGTCGATGCGCGAGGCGATGCGACGTTGCTATTTTGTCTTAAATGCATGCAGGATTAGAAATGTAAAATGATTAACACTATATAATAATACCAGTTTTTTGTTTCAATTTAGAAGTTGTTGACTTTCTTATCAAGGACAAAAACTTAAAAGGTACTAAAATGTTACTGAAAGCAAATTGACTGAAAATGACCATTTTTAACAGTTAATGACCATTTTTGACCAATTTGACGGTAAATGACAGTCTAATTCAGTCACTTTAGTCATTTTCAACACTATTTAGAAGCGAACTTATTCATTTCTTAAAGGCTCCTCTGGTGTTGCGAGTGTCCATGGGTGGCATTGATCAGGTGACCCACTTGCTCGTGTGCCATCCTATTATATATAAAAAATAAATAATTATAATACGTTTTTTAGAATACTTCTTATTTTATGATTACTTCTAAAAATATAACAAACTGCTGAAAGTCACTTGTTTTTCTTGAAGATTTTATGTCTCTTAAACATTTTCTTTTTGTATGTTAATCTTGCGATTGGTTTTTGAGCAATTAGCTAATTTTGAGGACTTTAAGTAGGTGAGGTTCAGTTTTGAAATGGGGCATCTTTTTCTGAATTGAATTTCTATGTAATATGCCATATGTGGTTGTATTTAAGCCTTTTAAGGCAATTGTTTGGTTAAACCTGTGGCTTATGTGTTTACATGTAAGTTGGTCCTTTCCTCAGATTTAGTTCCTACTTTTGCAGACTTGATTTCTAGGTACTCTTGTAAATTGTTAGAAGATGTCTGAGCCTTGATTTAATATGAATGGTATGATGTGCTTACAGTGTGTTGAGGAGTTTGTTGATTGTGAGCACACATCAATGAAAACACATCAAATTTCTAGTACTCAATACGTGTGAGTACAGGTGGCTAAATCAATGTCATATTAAGGTTTTAACTGCTTTAAGTTTCTATGCATTAAATAAAAATAAATTAATATCACTAGAATGACCAAACCACATCACTTACACATTGATGACTCTGCCCTACTTCCCAATGAGCTCTGACAATTGACAGTAGCTTTATCACTTGTTACATAATCTGTATGGGGAGCATCCACTCCAACTGAGTGGTTAATGTAGGGAAAATTGGAACATTCTGCATCACATGTTGAGACTACCTAGGGGCCACATGTAGTGTTACTATAGCATAAACCTAAGGATGCCTTAGTATTCAATCCTAAATTGTAATAATAGATAAAACTGTACCTATTGATACGCCTGGCTTGCTTTGAAAGCACATCACAGCACACTATTATTATTATTACTAGTTACAGCTGCAAAAAATAAATTTAGATTCTGTGTATGAAAATACTCTTCACATTGCTACAGTTAGAATTTTAGAGTTGTGTTTATAATTTTGTGATATAATAATTGAAAGACAATAAATGATCTTATATAAGTTTTATATTGTTTTGGAATATAAACATATTGATACTCTAGATCTTGTCCCACCAACAAGAATAGACAATAATCTCACTATTACAGTTAGCAGCTAAAAATGATTGGTGGTTTTATTACCTGTATTATCATCATTGGTGCTCATAGTAATGGGCTAAACATCATCATAGAATCTTTGGTAATGTACCAAGTTAATGTTAGTCAAGACTCAAATATATTGAGAATCATAAGTTCTATCTAATGTCCAGGTCCTGCAGGCCCTTAGTTAAAGTACCTGTGAAGGCCATAACAAAATATTTTGCCTTAGACCTTGTCCTCTGACACTATGCACAATCACTGACACTATTCACTCCATATTTTAATACTTATAACAGACTTTTAACTCCATAGTAGGCTGGACCAGAGAGAGGTACCGAGACATTTTTTACTCATACACCACTTTCAAAAATTTACTTGGTTCGGGTGGAGCCCCTGCAGCTACATTTTTAACATATTCCCAAGTGCTACAAAAATGTGAAGTACATTGTGTTGCACTGTGTTTTGGACCACAAATGAACAGTGTAATGAATAATAATAATGTCCTCCTAGCCGAATTTCGGCCTCGGCGCTCAGTCTCAATAGACATTAGCCATCTGCGCGGGACATATTATAGTGCACAAGTGTGTGCGCAAACACAGGAGCACTTTCTATTCCATCACTCTCATGATCCCATTGGATGACTAGCGATACGACCGGAGAGAGGTCATGCACAGGACCGACGGCTTAACGTGCTCTCCGAGGCACGGGGGTAGAATACCGCCAACTCCCAGACTTCGGGCTGATTCTGAGAAATTTTTCTTTTTACTGAAAACTCCCAAAATCACTTCTGGCCTGACCTAGGATTTGAACCCAGGACCTTGTTCTTTGCGGGTGAACACGCTACCGCTAGACCAACGAAGCAGTCAACAGTGTAATAAAAAGTGAGAATGACAAGGTTATTTTATTTTTATTGGTTAATTATATTAATGTGTACAGCACAATGCGAGTGGATGTCAAAAACAGTAAAGTTGATCAATCAAAAAAGTGATTCCATCCAACTTAACATTTTTGATATCTATGTGTCGGCAGGAACCTATCAAATCTCACTTATTCTACGTAGTAAACTCCCCTTTCAGTGGTTAAAAGAATATGATGTATAAGCTATATTACTATAGTTTCATCAAAATCCATACCAAAGTTTTTATGTGAAAGAGTAACAAACATTCTCATAAACTTTCGCATATATAATATTAGTAGGATTAAATCATTTAGCATTAGCAACTGCGAGGAACCTGAAATATTTACAATCATGCAGGTCAATTATAATATATGTATCTACTGAACCAGCACCCGGTCAGGTAAAAAAAAATACTAATACTGTGTCTTCAACCTTTCTTGGTTTACATTGTTAGGTTAGATTTAGTTATATTATCATTTTAAGAAGAAACCCGCTTAAGAATAGTGATCCCTCATTGTTTTTGTCACGCCAACGTAGTCCCCCGACGAGACTCACTGGGACTCCACCTGCACTACTTTGGGAATCAATGGGCTGGACCTCATATTATGTAAAGAGTGCATGTATAGCGCAATGGTTAAGGCCTCCATGTGCTTCAGGTTGAAACCCAACACAACAAGGTGTAACATAAATAAACAGTGGAAATTCTCAGATTCATGAAAAAGAAAAATTATGTTATTTCACACCAAGAATCTATTATCAAAAAAGCTTCAAAAACGTTAGGTTTTGTTCTGAGAAACGTAAGGAACTTCCGTAGTGCTAAGACTAAAGTTATGTTATACAACTCCCTAGTACGCAGCACATTAGAATACGGCAGCACAGTCTGGAGACCGCATTATGCGTCCCACATCTTGAGACTGGAGCGGTTACAGAAGAGGTTTGTCTGGCACCTTGCCTACTCGTCAGGAGTACACAAAAATATAAAATCATATGTAAATAGACTGATGCACTTTAATATACTCTCTTTAGAAAAGCGCAGGACACTGATCGATGCTATCTTTGTACATAAATTATTACGAAATAACATCGATTGTCCATCTCTTATAGAGAAAATTAAGTACCGAGTTCCAGCCAGATATCCACGGGCTCCAATCACACCCTTCTATCCACCACTAAGAAGAACTGTCCTGGGTGTTAACTCAGCGGTCCCTCGATTTTGCAAGGTTCTGAATGGTTGCAGTGATGTTGTGGACGTGCACGCTGTCTCTCTCATGACATTTCGCAAGCTTGTACTCAAAACCTTAGTATGAACCTATTAATCTTGTGTTTAAATTTGTACAATTTTATTGAATAATTTGTTAATGTTCCAATAATTTATTTAATGTTATATTTTAATGTATCCTTAGGCTAATAATTAATACAATATTTACATATTATATTTTATTTATATTCAAATTAGTACATTTAAAATAGGTTTTTAATGTGGATATTGTGATTGGAGGAGAGAAAGTCGAACAGGTGAATGAGTTTGTATATTTGGGAACTTTGTTTACGAGAGATGGGAAATATGAAAAAGATATTGTTAGAAGAGTAAATGCGGGGAACAGAGTGAATGGGGCACTACACGCCTTTATGAGTAGCCGGCAAGTATCAAAGAAGGCTCGACTAGCCGTGCACGATGGAGTGTTAGTGCCAACTTTAATGTATGGAAGTGAAAGTGGGGTATGGCAGAAAAAGAATGAAAGTAAAATAAATGCAGTGGAAATGAGAGCTCTGAGAAGTATGTGTGGTGTGACTTTGAGAGACAGAATTCGAAATACTGATGTAAGAGAGCGTTGTGGTGTGAAAGAGGATGTAGTCACAAAGATTGAAAAAGGCATGCTGAGATGGTTTGGCCATTTAGAAAGGATGAATGAAAGAAGATTGACAAAAGAAGTATACCTGGCCTGTGTGAATGGGACAACCGGAAGGGGAAGACCACGTCGAACATTCTCTGACCAAATTGGAGATGTTCTCAAGAAAGGGCAGGTCAGAAGTACCCTAAACCGGCGAGCATGTATGAAGAATATAATGACAGTAATCGAGGCAAAAGAAGTATGCAAAGATCGTGACAAATGGAAATCCGTTGTCTCTGCCTACCCCTCTGGGAAACAGGCGTGAGTCTATGTATGTATGTATGTTTTAATTCTGTAATTATTAATTATAATATTTCAAAATTGTAGACTAATGCCATATTGTTCCTGTAGATGTGGTGCTTACCTATAAGTGGTAGCTATACTTGGATTATTTTATGTATATTTTGATTTCTCTGTGATTGTATTGTATAAGTTGCCGTTGGTGAGCCAAATTAATAAATAAATAAAAACAAGAAGAAAAAAAATCTACCCACACATAATACATCAGTGATCAACATCTTTGTTGGATAGTTAATCTTATCTTTTTGTGTATTTTGCAAATTGATGTTCTATGCATTGTTTATTTTAACACTGAGAGACAGAGAAGATGAGCGTTGATGCATCACAGGGGGCCCCCTTAAACCTACATCTGAGTCGCAAGTCTCAGACTCTGTCGAGTGTTTCCTCCTCTACCACGCAATGGACCCGGTTTCCGCACGGTGAATCCATAGAATGCTAAGAATTAGGTCTCCTTACCACTTGCGGGTGGCATGTATAGGCATTCCCCATGCTGTATAAAAAAAAAAGTCTTCTAACCACTGTTTGTGTTCCACCTTGTATAATTTGGAGTCTGGGAGCGCCTTATGTTTAAAATTTCATGTGTTTAATTTCCCTTGTGATAATGGGACTTATTTAAAGAAGAGAGAAATTAATTGTTGTTTTTACAGAATTTGGTGGATTCGGATCAGTCTCAGGGAAAATTGATATTGAGATCAAGATCAACCATGAAGGTGAAGTCAACAGGGCTCGCTACATGCCTCAAAACCCTTGCGTCATTGCCACCAAGACTCCATCATCTGATGTGCTGGTGTTCGATTATACTAAGCACCCTTCAAAACCTGAACCTTCAGGAGAATGTCATCCTGACTTGAGGCAAGTTACCTTTCTTTCCACCTCTATTCATACACATTCATTATAGCCTGTTGTAGATAGCAGTTTGAAAATGATTGGCAGGGTTAATGCCAGTCTATAGACGCGAAAAGTGTTTTGAACTGCGAGCCTTTGCATATTTCAGAGGATACATGTCCTCTGACAGATGCAAAGCGCACTTTAGCTATAGACAATAGTCACGTCATTACATACCTAACCCTATGGAGCATGTTGAACAAGTCTTCACATTAGAAAAAAAATGTATGCCATATTTTGTGGATTGTTTTTTCGCTGCACATAATTGAATAGTTATTTTACATCAACAGATTGCGTGGGCATCAAAAAGAAGGTTATGGTTTATCCTGGAACCCAAATCTGAATGGATACCTCCTATCTGCCAGGTAAGTTAAAATAATTATTAATATTTAGTGGCAACATTGTAATCTGATATTTTAATTTAGATAAATTCGAATTATAATGTAGATTGATAGATATCAATCTAAATGTGTTATGTATGTTTATGTATATTGTTGTATGTTGACCCTGTCTGTCCTAGATACAGTTAGAACACAGTCACAATAGACTATGGGTTCGTAAGTGATTGGCGAGGTTAAGCAACTAGGCTCGCGGTCAGTCGATAGATGGGTGACCGCCAGTGTGATTTAATTTCTGAGGGTCTCCGTGCTTCGGAGGGCACGCTAAGCTGTCGGTCCTGGTTGTACCGTTAGGCACCACTCGTTAAGTCATGTCAGAAGCGTTCTAGGCGGGCGGCTTGAACAACTCTGACATTAGGGTAACCACTGCCCACATGATAAGTAAGTAATAAACTATTTGAGCATAATCCATCACCAATAGAACATACTAGCTGTGCCCCGCGGTTTTACCCGCGTGATATTTTATAAATTATCACAGATCCTCTCCGTGCGTGATAATATGTAGCCTATATGTTGACCCGACCTCTTGGTAGTATTCATGCTAAATTTGAAGTAAATCCATGCAGTACTTTTGAGTTTAGTCCGGTTATACATACAGACAAACAGACAAAAATTCTAAAAACTATATTTTTGGCTTCGATATTGATTGTAGATCACGCCCCAAGTATCCTTTTAAAAAAATATTCAATGTACAGTTTTGACTTTCCTACCGTTTTATTATATGTATAGTTATAGATGTATATGTTGCAAAACTTGTTGTCCAGTTCTTTGTGCCACGATAGTTAAATAAACGTGAACACTAAGTGAAGGTAGGTTACGAAGTTCGGCAGCTTCAAATTTGTATATTTGATTATTGCTTTATACTAATTTTGAAATATACCCGCGCGAACACTCGCCCTCTTTTCAGTGCACCTCCTGGTCGTGCATATTGTTCTAGCGAGTTTTTGCAAGCGTTATGCAAAAGTTTGAAATGATATGTGCTTCAATATTGTAGACATTAATTGTTTTAGACTTTTTGGCCATCAAAGCATGGAGAACTTAGTCCTATTTATATTATAAACGCGAAAATTTGTAAGTATGGTCCATCCATACCGTCCCGTTTGTCTACCGACTCAAACTTTTCTTTTTTGAATTCTATAGAAAATTATAATGAAGTTATTGATCTTCCTTTCCTTCCTCAGCGTGTTACCCTAGTGTCTGAGATTTTCAAGCCGCCTAGTAAGCCTTTAACATGACTTAACGATAACCAGCTTGACATGCCCTCCGAAGGACGGAGACTAAGAAATTAAACTACTTTGACGGTTACCCATAGACTGAGCGACTCACGCGGGCCTAGGTGCTTTACCTCACGAACTATTCCGGATCAGTGAGTGCAACTATGGCTATGCCGGTATTGATGATATGAGCGTTCTTAGGAAACATATTGAATGATAAAGAAAAAGCATTTGTTACTCTTTTACGTAAAAACTACTGAATGGATTTTATTGCAACTTTACAATAATATAGCTTATACATCAGAATAACACATAGGCTACAATTTATAAAGATAATTTGTGAATTGTCCAAAATATGACGATAAGTGTCAAGTAAGTAGGAAAAAATCTACCATTTGCGAGCTATTCCGGCGTGCACTGCCAAAACCGCGAGAGGTACACATTCTACTAATATTATAAATGCGAAAGTTTGTGAGTATAGGTGTATGTACGTATGTTTGTTACTCGTTTACGCCAAAACTACTTAAACGGGGGTGAAACCGCGGGGCGCAGCTTGAATTTCATATGTTTAAGGCTGGCAACGCACTTTTGGCTCCTCTGGTGTGTAAGTGTCCATGGGCGATGGTGTTTACTTACCACCCTGACCTGACTCTGACCTACTTGTTCAATTACCTTGTTTTTCTATATATATATAAAAATATTTTCTTTTACAGTGATGACCACACAATTTGTTTATGGGACATAAACGCGACTCCCAAAGAAGGGCGGGTGATCGAGGCTAAGTCAGTGTTCACCGGTCACACCGCAGTTGTGGAGGATGTGGCCTGGCATCTCCTGCATGAGTCCCTCTTTGGATCAGTTGCTGACGACCAGAAACTTATGATTTGGGATACTAGGTAAGAATATATTAAATTTAAATTGAATGTCACATTTAAAAAAAGTTAAAGTGCTCCTATACTCTGTCGATTCGTTTATTATCATTTTGATAGTTCGAAATTAGTGGCCCTGGCACGTAACCATTCGATTTGAAATAATAATCGATGTTATTTAAGAAGATATATTCGAAATATTTTTAATTATTATTGGTTTTTAGTTTTATGTAATTATTTATAAAATATATAAATAATTAAAATTGAATTATTTATACATACGTATAAGCGCATTATAAACAGATCATCACTTGCAATACCCTATGGCAACGCATCGCTGGCCCGGCGGCGCCTTTTATTTTTTTAAATACATATATCAGTATTTTATTTTTACGCATGTTAATCCACATATGCAGCAGCAAAATCGCATGAAATCTCCTGTCCCGCATTTGGCTGATATTATTTTGATGATGGCATTAATTTTGCAGATGTAACAATACTTCGAAACCATCGCACACTGTAGACGCACACACCGCGGAGGTGAACTGCCTCAGTTTCAACCCTTACTCAGAGTTTATACTGGCTACCGGCAGTGCTGATAAAACGGTATGTTTATTTTCATACTATTCATAAGGTGTTTGGTTCAATATTCAAGGCAAGCCAAATAAGAGATGAAAAGAGGCAAATGGTTGTTTAATCTCAAGTTATCTGGCAAATAAGATTACAAATTAGACACCAGATTGTTCTCGAAATTGAATCTCTACTCTGGGCGCTTTCTGTCTTGAAGACACAATGAGTGAGTCTATTTTAGGGATGTTATGTGAAATTGGGGCGCCCTACGCGAAGACGCGGGTCGGACGACAGAGTGTAGACGAGTGGAATTTCAACTTTACGAAAGTAAACAAAAATGACATGGAGGGGAGTCTGCTGTAACATACCATGAATATCTATTCAGCAGTTTTTGAGTTATCAACCTTTTACTGCGCAGTCGAGAAGGTTTCAACTGTGTTCGATTATATTATGCATACATTGCCACGAAATATTTTTGTTAATAGTTAAAAAATGCAGATGGTTAATTTTAGAAGATTGCGTCAAATATTGTAGACAATCTTTGCGACATAGTTTAGTGCACATTTTCGCTTTATTTACATACTCGGCCGAACACTGCACCGGGTGTAAGATCGCATCGCAATTTCTTGTAAGACAGAAATTCAAATAAAACTATTTGGCCCAACCCTGAAAATGAGCCAAAGCCATTATCCATGGTCAATAGTGCGGTGGTAAAGTTCAACCGTGGAACTACGTAGTTGATCTAGTAATCGTGCTAGGTATGGGACATATTGTCAATGTTATATTGGGATTAAAACTGTAAAAGTCCATGGGTACACAACCTAAATATTTTACCAAAATTTATATCAATTACTACTAATTTTAAGTTAATAATTCTTTAAAACTAATTTGATGAGACACATCTATTGATGGAGAGCTTTTATTCTTCATCTCAAATGTCTAATAGTTTCATATGGTTGTTATTTACTTATGTGCTGCTGGGGTATTATCCTAACTAATACTCTTGTCTGTTACTCTTTCACGCCAAAACTACTGAACGGATTTGAATGAAATTTGGTATACAGATGGTCTAGACCCTGAGAAAGAACATAGGCTATTTTTTATAGTTAGGATAACACATAGGCCATATTTTATATAGTTTAACGCGGGTAAAACCGCGGGGCCCAGCTAGTTTTTAATGTAAAATGAATAAATATAACATTTAACAATATTGTCGACTTAGGCCATACATTATGTGAACAATATGAAACAAAATTGCTATTCTGTTTTGTATAGAAAAGAACACAACATTAACATTAGCAAATTGTTACGTTTTTATTTGCATCAAAATAGAATAAGGCCCCTTGTTTTGAAATAGAGTCTCACGTGATCAGTATGGTGAAATTAACTATCTTTGATTTTTTTGAGAACATCTCCTGTACTAGAGATATGAATCCCCTCTACCCCTGGGTTTATACCAAGACGCAATTCACACACAAAGCACATACAGCCTCAGAACAACTACTAGTTGTCCCATGCGGGGATTGAATCCAATAACGTGAGGGTGCCGACACATGACATAACAACATTTGACACTAACTCTTATAATGTAATTGTTTCTATGTTAATTAATGTAATTGGTTATTAACCGTTTTATTTAACTATAAATAAATAGATAAATATACATCGGTCGGTTATATGTGCCTGGTCGTAGACATCATCAGTGCCGCCACCAGCGTGAATTATTTGCGAAGCCGCTGCATCATACTGTCGCTAGAGCCAAGTCTCCAGTATGTCGAACCCTAGATATGCTAAACGCCCTCCTGATTGCCTATCCTGAATGCGATGTGTTTGCCGGTAGATGGACAGACATTGGGCGAATATGTTTGGTTTTCTGCGAAAGAAAGTATGCAAGGATGTCCAGTATTTTGTATTGAATTTTATATGTAACCCTAAAAATAAATAATGTAATTGTTTCTATGTTAATTAATGTAATTGGTTAACCGTTTTATTTAACGATAAATAAATAAAACTACACATATTTTTTTGCTTATTCCAGGTGGCACTATGGGACCTCCGCAACTTAAAACTAAAACTACACTCGTTCGAGTCGCACAAGGACGAGATCTTCCAGGTGCAGTGGTCGCCGCACAACGAGACCATTCTCGCTAGCAGTGGCACCGACCGGAGGTGTGTACACTTCTATTTTTAATTATAATTTCTCTTATCTATATCTAATAAGTATTTAAAAACCCTGCTAACTACAGGTGCAACTGTTAAGATCTCCCCCGAAACTTAACATAAGTGTACACTAGTTTTTCACAAAAAAAAAAAAATAATAGATTACACTGATATAACTCTTTTGTGATTATTATTATTATGAATGAATGAATCTATGAATTATAAAGTTCATTGTTAAATTTAGTGTCAGTTATCATTAATGGGGCAGTTGAATACCTTACGTTTGATTGGGACATTTGTTTTTATTATTAAACATGACAACGTCCGCACTAGAGAATCTAATCCCTGTGTCGCCGGGTACTTTACAAACATAATATACGGACACAAATTACATCCAGACTCACAACTGTTTATGGGTCACACAAATAGTTGTCCGGCCCGGGACTCGAACCCGCGACACGAAGCAGCGAAGCGACTGCCTTAGCCGCTGGGCCACACGCGCAGTCAAGCATTTTGTGTGATTATAATTATTTAGAGGTGAAGAGTTCGCAAATATGACAGTATTACGACAGTATTCCGCCAGACTCATTATTCTTGATTCAACATGCTTCCATTGCGAGACTGACCAGTACAGACAAATACAATGTTTACGACACTACTAAATATTTTTTAATATAATTTCACAGATTGCATGTATGGGATCTGTCGAAGATTGGAGAGGAGCAAACCGCAGAAGATGCAGAAGACGGTCCTCCAGAACTGTTGTTCATACACGGAGGTCACACCGCAAAGATCTCCGACTTCTCATGGAACCCCAACGAGCCCTGGGTCATCTGTTCTGTCTCCGAGGATAACATCATGCAGGTATGTCGTATGTAGTAAAAGTAACCCTTCATACTCCAGGCTGGTTTGTTTTCGAGCCAATAATTCATGGCGTTGACATGGAACTAAGTCGAGACTGGTATTGCATGGCGTATTTTTGTTGTATGAATAGCTCGACTGAGGAAATACTTATACTTTATTGAATAAGCTGCACCTTAAGTTTGTTTGGGGAAGGGTCGGCAACAGGTGGAATGACGCCATGTGTATATGTAAGAGTTCTTACGAGCTGGTGGGCTGTAAAGTTATTCCACCGAAATGCTGAAACTTTCTAAGGAGATTGATTGAACTTTGGGGAGAGATGTAGCTACTTTTGATTCCACTGCTAGGCACAGGTTTCCGTGATTAAGAACTAGAAGAAACCTAATCGACTTTGACCATTTCTGGTAGAATTTTCTTTAAGATTGGCTGAATTACGAATTTCGTTCAGAATTACCTACCTACACCCCCATTTTTCTCAGTAAAGAGATAATATTCATTTACTTTTTCGTCGTCAGGTGTGGCAGATGGCGGAGAACATCTACAACGACGAGGAGCCAGAGACGCCCGCGTCGGAGCTGGAGTCAGGGGTCAACGTTAACCACGGCTAGCTACCTGACTCTACGCATCCACACATGGATGCCTGACTGTATATGTGAGCACGGACGGACATTTACCACCAGCAGCCTTAATAACGTGTTTAGCCACTTATAGTATACTTAACTTTAGTTAGTAAAGGGGGAACTCAGTGAACATGCTACCTGTTGAAAAAAGACTTCCGAATTGAAAGAAATCGGGTATGATACACAGAATGGCCCAAGAGGCTAAAGATGAAAACCAACCGCCCAACTAATTATGGCGTCAAGTCAATGCATTATATTTCACGCAGGTCTTGGTTTTAGTAACCTGAGTGGAATGCGCTGCTTCGAATGCGTCATATCCTTACCGATCATCCAATTCCCCACTCCTTTTCTGAAGTGGTTTGCCAATATCAATGAAAACTTCATAGTCAGGTGTTCTCATCAATTCATAAACAGACAGGGCGGTAAGTCTGTAGATGGGTGACTGTTTGAACGCCTCCTTGTTTGGTAGGGCACATTTACTATTCTGTCCCAGTTGTAGGCATTAGATAACAGCCTGTAAGATATTTCAGAGGCTTACCAGGTTGAACAACTCTGGACGGCAGGATAACCAATGCACATGCCATTTAATAGTATAAAATCATTTTTTCTCAGTATCCCCGTCAACTAAAGTTGAACATACTTTGGTTTGCTAGACACGTTATAGTAGGCATGCTGTACTTTATAAACAAGAAGTTAAGTTACTATTCTCAGTGAACTATGTGGATTTTTTTATTTGGTGATGAAACCCTTAGATATTTTGCTAGGGTACAGGTGTAAAATGTTATATATTGCGATATAGGACGTAAAATATTATTGTTTTTGTCATTATCGCAATAATTTCCCGCATAACCTGTTCGAGGATGTTAAGATATTGTTATTTTGCAGTTTTTTTAAGTACTCAGTGCTTGAAATACGGTGAAAGTTTTCACATTGGGGAAGTTGATAGTTTTACTGGCATCGAGTTTATCGTTGTCATTGTCTAGTATTGAATTTCAGTTCAATTGAAGAGCTCTTTCATTTTTTTTTTTTCATAAGTAATGGAGTTATTATTATGTTCGTTTTTATTCTTGAGCTGTTCAAAAAGCACTTAAGTTTAAAGGACAATTTTGATATTTTTTTTCATTAGAAACCCATTTTATTGTATTTGCATTTTAACATTTTCCGAAAACTGTCCCAAAGAAAATTAATGTTAGGAAAGACTAAAACTAAGTAAGTTGTTGTAAAACGAAACAGAAAGAGCTCTAAATAAATGTAATTTGAACTTTATGTCGTAAAATATAGATGTAAAAATTAATTGGTATTGTCAGAAAGTACACAATTTGTACGATACTAGGATGTAAGGTGAAAAGATGCTGCAAGCATAAACTGCCATCTTTGTTATGGAATTAAAGTTTCAATATTTTTGCATAATGTGAAAGTTATTTTTGTCAATATTTTGTACTTTATTATACAGATTTGAATTTCATGGGTGGTTTACTTCTTTGTCAGGAACTTTATTCTATGATACAAAAAGATCACTTTATACTGTTAAAGAGGTGTTAAGGGTCCTTTTTATTATTTTTCATCACGTTTTTCTACAGTAGAGTACAAATAATTGGAATTTATATGTAAACATATGTATTAAATATGCCAACTTAAAAACATAAAATGCGCTTTTTTACTTTGTACTATGAAAAACCAACCAACAAATTCCTATATCCTTCAACTATGGGGTCAAGATTTTTATATTGAGCTCTAAATCTTAAAAGACTAAGACTATGATGGTGCAGTGTTTAGTGGCCCCGCTATTATCGCTGTCGCTTCACGGCTTTGTATAGAGTGGTTACAAAGTCCAGGCTATTCAAGGCGTCTCCAGTTCTAGCTTTGTAGTAGTATACCTAGCGGAGTAGAGCATCAAAGGGCAGAGTAAGCGAAATGTCACTATCAGCAACACTGTATGATAAAAAGAGATGCGTGATGTGACGTAGCAGAACTCTTTTTGGGCAACTATTTGATAGTTCGTCGGCACTTATCGACACGCTGAGAATTTGATACCTGTTATTTTTTCTGATTTTATGTGAAATAGTGGATATTTTTCAAAAAATTGTGGTTTTGAAACATGGTGACTTGTTCAGTGATGGATTGTTGTACAACCCAGCGAAATAACCACAGGTAAATTATTCCAAATCGACACCTCTTAACCTGAGGGTTTATTTTTGCCAATGCACTAAGTGTATTAATTCTCGTCTATAAATATTTATTAATGTAAGAAGCAAAGATTCGAACACATAATGCAGAAATTACAAATATTTTGTATAAGGAAATTATTTTCGTTTTAACTGCTTCGGGTCCACTGCCTCGCAGTAAATGAATATGTATTACTGAAAATAAAGTACCTATATATCATTTTGATATGACTAACTAAGTACCACGAAAAATTTAAAAAGAAACTGCAGCTTATCCGATAACCAAGTCGTACCCTTAGCATATTTGGTTGACGTAATTCAAAAACGTGTTGGCCTGAATGATCATTTAAATGATAATGCCGCAACATGCTGTAACAAAACCATACAGGCCTTAAACGAGGCCGAGCAATTTAATAATTAATTAATAATTCGAGTTGATATAGCTCGAATCAGCTACATACTGTGACGAATTGAAAACATTTGCATGGTCCATTTCTATAGCCCGAGATGTTACAGTTAGAATCCTAAATATAAATAAATTATTGAAAATTTCAAATATCTTCTGAGTTTTTATTAAATAGGAATCGTTGTTTCAGCCATGCAAAATCCCATCCCATCCTATTTGCGCGTCAATGTGCGTGTCAATGATGTATGTCATATCGATTTACACATTAATATCAATATCGATAATATTAATTAGTAACAGCTAGTTTTAATAGTACTTAATACTAGCTGTTACTAATTAATATTATCGATATTGATATTAATGTGTAAATCGATATGACATACATCATTGACACGCATTTATAAACATTTGTACTCGCACAAAATATGTCATCCTAGTTCAGTATCGTTTGACAGCTCGTGTTGGTTGCTCTATTTCGTTAGGTATTCTAACTTTATGAGACAGACGCCAGCGCATCCTGCTACCCCTATCTATTAAATTTCTTGTATAGATTTCAACTTTATCACAAAAGCATAACGTTTTAATTGGGGAAATTTGACAGATTGGGGCAGCTTGATGTGCTGGCGTCTGTACAGACACGGAAGTTTAACCAATTATTATAGTTGTTATAGAATTAAAGTTCCTGTCATATTTAGTAAACCAATGGAAAGGGTCCAAATAATAGTGGTTTGTATGCACAAGAATCTCAGGAAATAATTTCAGGTAAAATAGATTTTTTTGTATTATTTTTATGTATGTATTAGAAGTTCATTATTTGTTTAATGTCTTTATGTGCGAACAAACCACTGAACACTGGTCAGAAATACTGCCGCTCTTAACATATGAAGACTTGAGTTGAATAATAAAATATCCTAATCTACAGATGCGTTATTTTAAATTAGGAAATATTGTACTGTTTATAATTTCATTACAAAGATAGCGTAAAATTATTTTATTTATTATTAATTTTAATAACTATAGGTACTCCCATTTATTCACATATAAACGAAACGTTGTTCGTGACTTGTTAGATTGTCAAAAACTAATTCTGAAGATTAGACTGGTGTTATGTAACCCCTTTGCGATGTCCAATTTTAGTCCATGAAACCTTTGTAACATGAATTAAAATCCATCAGCAAAGTAGTTACATTTCACCGTTATTCACTTATGTCTTTGTATATTATCTATGATTATCAAGAAATTGTGTCTCTTTGATATTCCAATGACTGAGACGAACCACCTAAAGTCAGTACAAGCCTGGCAACGTCGCATTTATGATATTTCGCGGGGCTTAATAATTATAATTAACTTACAAATATTATCATCTAGCCAAATATGAAATAACCGACCTGAATCGTGATGTTCGAAATCCAAGACTGCAAGTGTGGGGCGGTTAAGACAATCGCCAAGCCGCTTCGTGTCCCGCGTTCGATTCCTGCGCCGGACAACTATTTGTGTGACCCGTTGTTCTGAGTCTGGATGTAATTTGTGTCTGCCTATTATATGTTAGTAAAGTAACCCGCGACACAGGGATTAGATTCCCTAGTGCGGGCGTTGTCTGTTTTTTTTTAGAGGGTTCCCTCTATTTCAGGTTACTAGGTTTGTAGTTTTATTTCTTGTTGGCTTGAGGACCCATCCCTAATGCTAACAGTTAAAATTACGCTAAGGCAATTAAATTCGAAACAAACTATAGAAACTAATAGCCTAGTTTATAGTTGGTGATTAAAATAATATCCTAAAACATGGCCATATTTTGCTTTTTGCCACGTTGCCAGTCTTGCTTTAATAGTGTTATTGATGATCTATGATTGTTTCCCAAGTTCGGCAGTTATTCACCAGTATTCATATATGAAATTCTTAGCCGTGAGATATAGATTCCATTTTAATTTATTATTCCTTATTGGATAAGTCACAAGGATGTGTTTCTGTTGTAATTGATACCATTTTAAGGGCCTCTTTCACTGTACAACGTGTAAAATAAATTGTGAAATACTTAAGGCGAAAAATTTACCCATGCTTACTTTCTATGCATTTATTACAACTAGCTGTTCCCCGCGGTTTTACCCGTGTTAAACTTTATACATTATAATAGCCTATGTGTTAATCCAGAGTGTCAGCTAACTACATACCGAATTTTATTAAAATCGTCTACCGGTTTAGTCGTGAAGTAAAAAACATACACACTTATACACTCACAAACTTTCGCCTTTATAATATTAGTGTGATGTCGTGCTTAAATCTTGTATCTAGTTTTCACGTTAATATCATAAGCTTGTTCAGAGATTGTTTGTATCACTTGACTTAATGATATACTTACTATGGACTTGGGCTATCCTGACTTTATCATAAGTTATATTGTAAGTCACTAAATAATTAACAAAGTGTAGAACATATTCAAAATACGCAAAAATGATCACTGCCCATACAAGCTGAATGATCTGCGTACACCTTTTGTTAAGACGCGATCGTTCTATTCCACACTATTTACTATTGAACAGCTTATAGAACGATCGCGTCTTAACAAAAGGTGTACGCAGATCATCCTATAAGCTGTTCAATTGTAAATGGTGTGGAATAGTTAAGCATTTCACATTATTTATATTACACGTTGTATAAGCTTTTCTATGTATTTATAGTGAAGACTATTCACACAGGATTTCTATATTGATGTAACTATGTGGCGTTTATTGGCGTAAAATAGAATATAACAATTATTGTTTAAGCCTAACACAATTATGACTTCTCGTATTAAACATACACGTTTGCAATATACGAATAAATCGATGGCACAATATACAATATGTAAGTTAAATAACCTTTTTAGTACAGCAAGTTTAATTTTGTCACTAATTTCCCTTGAGAAATTGTCTCAAATCGAGAGCAATTTGATATAAATTATGATTCCATGTTAGGAAATTAAATTGATTTGAAATAAACGCAATGGCATTAATTTTTTTTCAAATATTTGCGTTTATATTATCCCAATGCTCTTTGAATTTCAATCCAGAAAACTGATACCTGATTACGTATAATCTTGAAGCTTAGCGTTAGCAAGATGGGCCCAGTAATTTCTGTTTAAATTTAAGAAACTAACCGCCTATATTTACCACCAAATAGCTATTATTGCTCAAATGTCTCTATTGCTTGGCTTTTCAAAGATACGTAATAAGGCATAGCGTCCGTCTGTGTTTACTAACGCCAATCCGTTTCTTACTCCACATCAGGTTAAAAATCGCTTAATCAATCGTTAAATCGGCTTCCATGACCACATGTGACGTCATAAATGGTCCGGAATAGATTGTCAACGTTGAAGCTGATTTAACGATTAAGTAATTTTTAACCTTTATTTATTTGAACGCCTATCACTATCCCGATGTTCGGCGCCTTAGCCCCCCCCCCCCCCCCCCTGAGGCGGTGATTGATAAATCTAATTGGAACATTTATAAATATGAACATAGAACACTTGAATATTGTCATCGTGTCAATTGTTATGAGTACTATGACTTTGTAGTTCGTAAATCACAATGAATCCCACGTGTAGCCACTACATGGCACTGGCAAAATTGCTGAAAGTAACAGCAGATTGCCATTAATAAAAAAAACATCACTTCAAGAAGTTCATATGAGCTTACTCCAAATTTATCGTTGAACCAAAAGTCAACTTATGTATCTGGAAATAAGGTTGGATTTTTAACGTACAAAATTTGCAGTAAAGTTTAAATATTACTAATAGAAAATGCTAGTAGTTCTAGCAATGATTGCCTATGCAATGGTTCTAGTACCGAACTAAGTGAAAGATGTCCTTATTGGTAACGACTGACCGACGGTGTTTTATATTATTATTGCAGTAATGGAATAATTTTAAGCTCTGCTAAATTACCTACTATGATTAAAAGTATTGTAAAATGATTGTGGTTTTCCTTTTAGCGATACCCCGGGACATACTAATATGAGACTTAACTCGATGCACTTGTGTTTAATTTTATCTAATTCATTGTTGTTAATGTAAAGGAAAATATTTAAATTTGCGACTAATGTGCGTTCATCAAAAAATACTCTGAATCGTAAATATTCTGGTTATTTAGATACAAAGTCGGGAATACGGATGAACTAGTTGAAGTGCGTTAGTATAATAGTATCTTTGGTTGAAGCAAAAAAAAAATCGCTGAGGACAGGATTCGAACCTGCGCGGGTAAAACCCATTGGATTTCAAGTCCAACTCCTTAACCACTCGGACACCTCAGCTCTAGCAACGATTGTCAATATGATGCTCGGTAGTGTTTTACTAATTAGTTTTGCTTTTGTTAATACAAAGACACCATTTTCAGTATTCTATTTATTATATTTTGTTATCTTTTAATTATGAAGAGAGTTATCATTATCTGCAATGAATCCACATTCAGCTATTATCGGAATAATAATAATACGGTTAATCTTAGTACTAAATCATACGCAAGTTTTACAATTTAGATATTTAATTCGTTTAAGTTGAAGTACCCGAATCCCTTGTGGCTTAGAGAACTTAATTTCCAGGTAAAAGCAACTTTTATAATAAAGTTAAACATTTCAAGTTTAATTTGGTTGGATCCCTTTTTAAATAACATCTTATCTATCTGATCCCAAACTAAGCAGAGCTGTTTGTTTGTAAGTATGTATTTACAAAAGAAAAGTATTATATGTAGTACAATAATAATACTTACAAACAAACATGTTCATGCACACAAAAATTTGAAGTTGGTGGGATCGAACACACGACCTGCGGCGTGAAAGGCAAGTTTCTACCAACGACGCCTACCAATGTTGTGGTATGCTTAAAATATTCCAATTATTAATTTAAATTAAACAGAGCCTTGTGCGCTCGCTACCTGTACGATGTCTTTAAATTTACATTAAGCTTAATATTGTATTAGACTTTAGGTACTGCAGAATTGTCAGCATGACAGGTAAAGTATATCTTAACCGATTCAGTGCGGATGGCGCCGCAGAGGCGCCATGGGTATCTTTTCTGTATGGCGTGTGGCACCCAAGAGGAGTCAAAATGTTTACCTGTAAAACTATAATAAAATGACATTTTGCAGAGGTTAGCCGTTCAGTAAAGGGTTTTAATTTCTTACGCATTTTACGATTACAGAGTTCGTTTTAGGATATTGCATTAAAACTCACACTTCAGGAGTCAACAAACATTTTTAATTGATAATATTTTTCCCGATTCCGTGCGGATCAGTATCTTTTGGGTATGGCGTGTGGCGCCCGAGAGGTGCCAAAATGTTTACCTTTAGAACTCTGATAAAACACTTTTTAGAGGTTAACCATACAGTACAGTGTCTTAATTAGTCACGCAGATTACGATTCTAGTGTCTGTTTTAGTATATTGCATGAAAATGCATAAACATTTTTAGTTTTCTTTCAATTTTTAAATTCGACTGGCCGTTTAGGATCTACCTATATCGATTTAAAGTTGCGTAACAACTATTCTCACATATAGGTTTTAAGACAGTAGAATTTTACGATAAAAAGACGAAAACTTCGTATGACTGTGTGTGTGTGTGTGTTGATCGACATATACTAAACTATCTATTATAGGTATATTGGACTACCTAAAGCATCTAACGTCTAACACGTCGCCCATCTCCAACTTCAAACGATACTTGAAAAACTATATATAGGTAGGTAGGTAGGTACCTACCGAAATCGAATTGTTTTAAATGCAATGACAAAGATATAAAGAACAACGTCCCTTTGGTTGGTGTGAGAATAGAACTATCAACAACCGAATTTCATGCGCTTCGTGGACAAGGTAAAATTTAAAGAAAAATGTTACCTTTAATATTTTGTTGGGGTGTAACTATGTACAAGTTAGTTGCAAGGGTCAACTTTGAATCGAGCCGTTGTCGATCTCAGTTCGTGCATTTTAATTTGGAATTTTTGATAAAGCCGGGTTAGGTCTTTAGATGGTTTAATTATTAGTACTTTGTACCACCGCAAGCTTCCAAAAAATCCTCATGATATCAAATCTCTCAATGAAATCACGAGTTAGCGAAATTTGCCGTCATATAACAATAACAATGACTGACTTATCTCACAGCTTAAAGAGCTGCTTGTATGAACGTGATATTTGGCCCGGATGTTTATTTATTCATTATCATATCACCGATTAAAAAATATCGATTAAAGAATTAAAAAAAAATAATAAGAGCCACTCTGGAAAGTGGAACTCTAATTAAATATTGCCAATCGGACTATCTCGTAAATAAGCATGGACTCCCACAAGGCAGTGCTGAGACCAGTATTTTTTCTTTTCTATATTAATGTCAAACCAGATATAACTCATTATACATGCACTTTTTTTGCAGACGACATCCCTATAGTCTTGGCATAGAATCTGTTAAATAACTTTGACATAGAAATAAATAATACGATAGAAATTAATTGGCTTGATAAAAATAATCTGACCGTGAATTTGAGCAAGACATACTTTCTTCAATTTTTGAGCAAAACAAGTAAATCATATTCACTAATATATAAAAAAATATTTAATAAATAAAAAACCCAACTGCGTAAATAATGAACCAAACTACCTACATAGACAAAGAACTGAAAAGAAAAAAACAAGCACATAGATGGCTGGTGGTCTAAAATGATATAATGTATGTACTCTAAAATTATATAATACTATTGAAGAAAATAAAATATATTCTAATAATGGAACATAACAACTGAATAGTCGGGATCCATTAGTCGCAATGATCCACTAGTCTCATTTTTAGTTTTACCATCGGGGCTCACCCAGGTCCATTTGCGGTGATCCAGCTTCCTGAAGAAGGAATTCATCATAAAGAGTCCCTCCTTCTCCATGAAGTCGGCCAACATTTGGCCCCGGGGTTCCGGTCTCCAGTTCCAAATTGCCCCACTCTCAGCTCATTACCGAATCGTTTGCCCAGCTTCGCGTTAAAGTCCCCCATGACCACAGTGAAATAGGAGTTAGAGGTATGTGTGGCTCTGGATATGTCCTCATACATAACCTCGACTTCATCGTCGGAGTGTGTCGAAGTGGGTGCGTATACCTGTATAACCTTCAACGAAACCGCTTGGTGATTCTGACTAAAGGTTCGCAACCCTCGTCGACACACTCTCGATTTTCACTAGGTTGTTCACGAGGGACTTGTGGACTATGAACCCGACCCCACCTTGGGATATTTGGTCACCCTCCCGGTAATAGAGCAGGTTTACGGATTTCAGTATTATCTCCTCCCCCTCTCTTCGGACTTCAGATAATCCTACAATATCCCAATGTAACCTGCTCAATTCTTCCTCCAGTTCGGTTATCTTCTCGTCGGACCGCAGTGTACGTGTGTTATATGTTGCCAGGGCCAGAGGTCGTCGGTGTTGGTAACGCGGAATCTGCCGGGGATTCTTAGCACCCCCTGCCCTGCCGTAACCACGGCTGTTACCATGGCTGGGAATAGCAGGGCTGCCGGGGACTGGGGGCCGCGGTTTGGTTGTGTCCATCATTTGAGGGGATTTGATATAATCGCCACGCTTGGCAGACGGGTTGGCGATCGCAGTTAGGTGGACATGGTGCCCGTTCTCTGGTATATATTCCCTCGGGAAGACTTTTACGTCCCCCCACGGGATGACAGGGGGTGGTGATATTCTTAGGCCGTCACCACACAGCATACTTAACAACATATAATAGACGGACACAAATTACACCCAGACTCAGAACAACTATTTATGGGTCACACAAGTAGTTGTCCGGCGCGGGACTCGAACCCGCGACACGAAGCGGCAACGCGACTGCCTTAGCCGTTGCGCCTCACGTGCAGTCAAAAATTTGATTTGATTGAATAGAATGATTTTTCTAGGAGCCACAGTCTGAGTTGGTTTTTGAACTTTGCCGCTGAAAAATGTCTAATACTTTGCGGCAAAGCATTAAACACTTTCACACATACAGCATAGGAACTTTTTTGAAATAGTGTTGTATTAGTTATCATGTTACGAGGAAAAACATCTTTAGCCTTAATAAATACTGTGGCTGCGTTTTCACAAATACACCAATTTGAAAAATGTACAAACACACTAGTCATAATTTTTAGTCCTTTTAACAATGATTTACATGAGACAAACGGAGGAGTACCTGTAATTGCTTTAACGCATTTTTTTGCAATAGAAATGCTCTCGATTTATCTGTTGAATTGCCCCATAGTAAGATACCATACGTCGGGTAACCAAGGTAATGATTTGCCTATATATTTATCGCGATTGAGACCCGTGTCCACAGTATATAAAAAAAATGTGTACAAATCCCGAAAGTTTAAAAACATTAAAAGATACCATACCTCAGGATAGAACCAAAGTACCCGAGATATGCCATCAATATCGATCGGTAATGAGGCTGTTTTGCGAACCTATTGATTCTGATGCATATGTCACAATAACGATCAACTGTTATTAGTCCGATTAAGGAATGACTCAAAGGAGGGTATAGAGTTTTTTTTTTTTTTTTTTTTTTTTTAACCTGACGCTACAGTTAGCCTAGGAGGCTTTCACTGCTTCACCGGACTATAGAGGCGAGCAGAGGGCTCGAGCCGTCTAGAAATTAAGTAACCCGCGCCGGAGGGCACCCCCTGTGGGGTTCGAACCTCGACTCTGGGCGATTACTGGCGGGGAGAGGGCAGAGATCATCATTTTAGGGAGTTTTGTGCAACTTTCGCTCTACGTTAATGACATGACGCGGCCCCCCGTCCGCGTTGAGGGGGGCTTTTTATCGGTACGATATGCAAACTAAGGGTCATGGAGGGCGTTGGAGGTCGCGACGCGATCGCGGTTGTACTCTCGTCCGACGAGTACGAAATATCGGTCTGTGTGGAGTGTCACGGGAGTCTCTAATGGTTTTGATCTGAGCTAGGTAAGTAGTAATCTCGTCGTCCGGTTCGTCCAAGGCGGACCTGGGACGACGGTGCTTACGTGAGAAGCGCGATGGGGTGTACTTGACCGCCTTTACCACCAAATGGTTTGGATGGTGAGTGGCCGAGTCAAACTTAAAGTATGTTTTAGACGCTTGCTTCATCCAAGGGTATAGAGTGCGTGAGCGGAAACCTAAGGGATATTTTCAGAATCTAGTTCAGAGTACTTAGAGGGAAAACATACTAAAAGTCCTGACGCCTAGGAGGTGAGGCGGAGGGGGGAGGGGGACAAAGACCTCAATTTTAGATTTTTTGCTAATATCTTTAAAAAGGTGCGTTTTAGCATAAAATATTCAAAGATAAAATTAAAGCTTACAAAATTCACTATAACTTTAATCTCATATACTTTTTAATATTTCCATTCGTTTATGAGCTACACGCTCCAGAAATATAGAAAATTTAAGTTATTCAGCGGAACTCTTACAGATGCCTTGAGAAGTTTAGGAGACCTGATATGCTTCTGGAGGGAGGTGTGCTGGATGGAGTGAAGGCCGTCATGGCTCACATACAATGGTCCTCATCGGGACTAAGTGCGGAAACCAAACCCACTAGCATATTAGTGGGAACAAGATGATGATGAGTTATTCAGCGTGATGACCATTACCTGATGCCCGAATTATCTCAAAATTTATTTTAACATAAGCTGGGAGTACTTCCACGAGGTAACGGCGGTAACAGTAAGATATCGCGTTTTTTTGTAACAGCAGATAACTGAGCTTAGGCGGGAAAAACATCATGAAGATTGCTTTTCGCTCAATGCGCACTGTAGGAAACACAACCTTACTGGCTAAAACTGAAAAATGACGATGAATGAATGAATGACAAAAAGATTTACCGGCGCCCCAGGTTTTACTAAAAACAATATTTGTCGCTGCACCAAGGATTGTAGCAGCAGCAAATTTGGATGTCGCAAAGCTATGCTGAAATTTTCTACTGCGTGTCTTCATTGCCAAGGAAAATGCTTCAACGGCGTGTCTTTTAGCGAGGAAGACGACGAGAATGACCATGAAGATGATTGAGAGCCCTCTCAGCAAGAACCACTTACCACTGAGGAAGGCGAGGAAGAAGATACCACAGAAAACGACCTTTTTCCAGGACCCTCACGACCTAAGAGAATAAAAATGGGAATCATTCACAGAATTGGACTTAGAAACTAATATTTCAAAACATTTTTTAATTGCACTTTTCCAGAGCCTGTAGTTAGAAAACGGATGGGATATGGAAAAGTATCAACGTTATAGAAAATTTTATAAGCTTTCATTTCATCTTAGAACATTTTTGGCTAAAACGCGCCATTTTTGAAATATTAGCGTAAAACCTAAAATTGAGGTCTTTGTCCCCTCCCCTCCCTCCGCTTCACCTCCTGATTATCAGGACTTTTAGTATGTTTTCTCTCTAAGTACTCTGAACAAGTTTCTGAAGAAATCGCTTAGGCTCCCACTCACGCACTCTACAACTACTTTATTAATTATACTATATACCAAAAACTTCACACTCTCTTCTTGGTTTATGACCATTGTATTTTTACCCGACTGCGGGACGCAAAGGGTAATGTGTTTATCAGGCTATGTATGTATGTATGTTCCTTTGAAGCACTATACAGACCAAACGCCTGGACCGATTTTAATGATTCGCACGTCAATCGATTCCTTTCAGTCCGGAAAGTGTCACTAAAGACATGACGTTAGTGAAAATTCAATATGGCGACTACTGGACGCCATATTGTGAAAATTAAAAAAAATAAAGTCAACAAACTATGTCATGTGGGGTATCGTTGAATAGGTATTTAAAAACATTTTTAGTTTTCTTTCAACATTTTTCGTTTTGACCGGCCGTTTAGGAGCTATATCGATTTAAAGTTGCGTAACAACTATTCTCACATATAGGTTTTAAAACAGTAGAAATTTACGATGAAAAGACGAAAACTTCATATGACTGTGCGTGTGAGTGTTGATGGACATATACTGAAGTATCTATTAGGTATATTGGATCGTTATTGTGACTGGAAATTGCACATTGATCAAATCAATAAAAATATATGAATAAATAAAAAAGGTTTTTAATCACGTAGACTTTAAAAAAGCGCTTGTAAATAGTCTGAACATGTTCGTAGTAATATATAATGATGATTCCCATGATCAGAGGGCTGGTCTATTCTTGGGTCAGAGGATCAGCATTGCGATCCAGCGTGACAATGCGGCCAGCCTTCTGGGCACTTTTCCCATAAGCGATGCGGAGGGATTATTGGACGCCTTTTAGGGTAAATAGTGTATCTGTAGTTTATTTAATTTTTAAGTTTATAATTTCATTTTATTTAATTTAATTATTTTTTCTTATAATATGAACTAATAATAATAAATGATTTATTTAAGCATTAAATATATACTTAATTTATAATTATTTCTAGGTACATATAGATATTTAGGTACACGGATTGTAGGAAATAATTTACAATAAGGTTTGTTTTATAATATTTACAATATTTAGCTAACTTAAATTAAGTTATTGTCAAGGAGCATGTGTAGGTTTAATTATCTAAATTTTAAATTTTAGCTAGGTTAGGTTAGTGTAATATTTTACTAAGTACCTACATATTGTCTGAATGGTTCTGCATTAAGGTACGAATTAAATGTTATTATTATGGCGGACCTTGTGTTAATAACGACGGTCGCGCTTTAATGCTACCACCGGATCCAATGCGCCCCAACTGAGAAGACCCAGCGAAACAAACTCAGTGGGTTCATCTACTACCGTTTTCAACACGGCCCAGTTGAGACGCTTTGGCGAAACATAGGTAGGTACACAATGGGGCATATACACGAGATTTGGTCCGCTTACTGTAATTATTTAACAGGCAAATACAATATATGCTCGATCGGTTGTCTGATTAAGTATTTATTTTAGGTTTAATATATTAAAAAGTGAAAATAAAAACGTCATAATAAAAGTAACATTAATCATTTTGAGACACAACCAACAGTTCTGAAATTCGTAGAATATTTAAATAATAGATAGTTTTATTACAGATAGTTCATGTAACATAAAAGATTACTCATATCTATTAGGTCTTTACCTATGAAATTGCCGTTCTGCAGTACTGGCCATTTCAAATCAAAATAATTTTTGTTTGGCTAAGAATTCTAATTTCAAATTAATTTTATTTTAAAAACATGGATTCTTTTTTCCAAAAGTAGTCATTTCTTTATTGATTAGTGTTACATTTTCATCGCATTTCAATCTTTTTCGTCATCATGGATACGTTAAAAATTCGAGTAATTATGGAATATGAGTACCGTCGTGGCAGCAACGCGGCACAAGCGGCACGCAACATCAACGACGTTTACGGAGCTAACACTACAAACCAACGCACCACCTGTTATTGGTTTGCTCGCTTCCGTTCTGGAAATTTCGACCTGAAAAATGAACCTCGCGGTCGTCCGAAGACTTTGGTCGACAATGACGAATTAAAGGCGGTTGTGGAAGCTGATGATACACAATCTACGGCTGAATTAGCAGCAGCTTTCGACGTTAGCGTCAAAACAATATTGGTCCATTTGCGTCAAATTGGCAAGGTAAAAAAGCTTGACAAATGGGTGCCCCACGAACTCAATGATCGCCAGCGCGAAGTACGCGTCGAGACGTGCCTTGCACTGCTCAACAGACACACAAATGAAGGAATTTTGAACCGCATTGTTACCTGCGATGAAAAATGGATTCTGTTTGATAACCGCAAGCGCTCAGCAAGTTGGTTGGATCCTGGTTCAGCACCTAAACAATGCCCTAAACGAAAACTTACCCCTAGAAAAGTGATGGTCACTGTTTGGTGGTCTAGCGCCGGTGTGATTCATCACAGCTTCTTACCAAACGGGGTGAGCATTACTGCAGATGTGTACTGTGAAGAACTGAGCACAATGATGGAGAAGCTGGCGCATCTCCAACCAGCATTGGTCAATCGCTCGTCTCCGCTGCTCCTGCACGACAACGCGCGACCTCATACTGCACAGCAGACGGTCTCCAAGTTGCAAGAACTGGGGTTGGAAGCTCTCCGTCATCCGCCCTACTCACCAGACCTTGCGCCTACAGACTACTACTTTTTCCAGAATTTGGATAACTTCTTGGCGGGAAAAAAATTCAATACCCGAGAGGCAGTACAAAATGCCTTTGAAGAATTTGTTGCCTCCCGTCCAGCTGATTTCTTTAAGAATGGTATCAATAAACTGCCACTGCGATGGCAAAGATGCATTGATTGCATGGGTGATTACTTCGATTAATACAAATAAAAAAATTCATGAAAAAAATTCGTTTAAATTTTTTCATACAAAACGGCAATTTCATAGGTAAAGACCTATTATATGGCTATAAGATCCCCAGCGGACTATGTGCAGGTAGATGCCGACCGCCAAATGTCTTTATCGTCAATGTAATCCTTAGTAGTGTAGTAACCCTTAGCCATAAGTTCACGTTTTATGTGTGACTTAAACTTATTATCAGGTAGTTTAGTTATATGTATGAATAGGGAGCTTGTTATAAAACCTAATACAATTTCCCATGAATGACTTATTAGTTTTGCTAACTCTAAAGGCTGGTATAGCTAGTTTGTCCTTATTTCTAGTATTGACGGTGTGCAAGTCACTCCGTTTTTTAATTTATCTAAATTTTTCCGCACAAACGTTATATTCTGATATATGTATTCAGATGGAATAGTAAGTATATTTACCTCTTTAAAAACTCTTCGTGGAGACTCGCGACTGCCTAGATTATAAATAGCTCTGACTGCTCTTTTTTGTAATACGGAAATAGCACTTATGTCAGCACTTATGAGCCCCACAGCAGAATACCATAGGACATAATGCTATGGAAGTAAGCAAAATATACTAGTCTAGCAGTTGGTTCGTCTGACAATTGTCTGATTTTCCAAACTGCATATGAAGCTGAACTTAATTTGGCAGATAATTTTGCAATATGTGGACCCCGTTTTCATTTTGAGTCCAGTGTTATTCCCAAAAATACGGTCGAAGGAACTAAATCTAAAACTTCCTCGTTAAGTGCAACCGTTGGTTTAATATGAGTCACATTCGGCAATGAAAAATGGATGCATTTGGTCTTTCCTGCATTCAAAAGGAAAACCAATTTGATATGAGGCCGAGAGTTCTATAAGATCTTTCCTACTCACTTTAAATATGAGTGAAGTATCATCAGCAAATAGAATTATGTCTGATACTTTCTCTACTCGATATGGGAGATCATTGATATAAACTAGAAATAAAAATGGACCCAAAATCGATCCTTGGGGCACCCCCATTTTGACAGAATGTCGTGTTGAATTTTCCCTGTCTATTGAAACCAATTGTTCTCGACCTGATAAATAGGACATTACAAGATCAAGAGATGTGCTAGAAATTCCATAGTATTTTAGTTTCACAATGAGCGTATGGTGGTCTACGCAATCGAAAGCTTTTGAGAGATCGCAGAAAACTCCCAGCGCATCCTGCGACCCTTCCCAAGCTTCCAATGTAGACTTCATTAGTGTACACCCCGCATCCTGAGTAGAACGGCCCCTTGTAAACCCAAACTGCTTGTCATGCAATATCCCATTCATGTTAAAGTGCGACAACCTCTGGCTGAGCTTTTAAAATATTTTACTTAACGCTGGCAGTATAGAGATGGGTCGATAATTTATGGCGTTATTTGAACAACCTGATTTGAAAACAGGTTACTGATTTTTTATAGAGTACAGTGGTGGCATAAAAAGCATGCGAAATGTTTGATTGTTATATGTCAAATTTTACACAAATAATATAATTAATTAAATAAATCACACATATTTTTTTAAAGACAACCCTTGCACTAGGGAATCTAATCGCTGTGTCGCAGGGTATAATAGACGGACACAAATTACATCCAGACTCAGAACAACTATTTATGGGTCACACAAGTAGTTGTCCGGCGTGGGACTCGAACCCGTGACACGAAGCGGCGAGGAGACTGTCTAAGCCGCTGCGCCACATGTGCAGTCAATCACAAGATACTTTTAGTTCAGTTTGGCTAGATAATAATTCTTTGATGAGAGCATTATTGAACTCTGAGCCTGCATCAGAAGTCACCAGAACTGACCTTTTGAGGAGTTCCATAAAATGAAAAATACTTTATGAGAGCTTTTACAACTTGAGGAGTAGATCGGTTGCTTATTTCAAAAGCTTGACCAAGTTTGCTGAAAGCACCCAATACAGTCAGCAAATATTTTGCTTCGATGGAAATTAGATCTATAAATATTTCATCGAATGGTTTTTTCTGAGTTTGAGTATGTTGTAATGCAGGTTTGTAAGGATTTCGATCATATTTAATTTTTTTATAGGTTTCGCAACTATTTATAATAGCCGTAATTGATTCTTCCATATTAAACCAATAGTATGTACGCTTAAGGCGGACTAACGTTTCTTTAATACCCCGATGGCATTTTCGTAGTTTTAATTGGATTCGTGGATTTGGTATTAGTGTAGAATTAAATATGAGCATTCGCGACATGCATAACATAATGATATTATTAAAATGTTGTTGATAGAATATCGAATATTCGAATGTCATCTAAGACTAAACGACGACTTAGAATACAGTACTATAAAGTCAAAAATGCGCAAATGAAAGCTAAAATAATTAATTATAATGAAATGTTGAAAAAATGTATGATGACATCACAAAGGTTATGTAACGAGTCTTGCATAAAAATTGCCACAAATGTATGTAAGGCTTCTTGGAAAATAATTAAGAAAAACACGATGACGAATAAAACTGATAAATTCATAAATGAGATAATTCATGCTAATAAATTATATTCTGTACCCAATGACATAGCCAATTTATTCAATGAACATTTAATAAATTTGACACACAATAGTAATACAATTCCCAATTCAAAATTTGATCATAAAATTGACCCGATTAATAATTGTATGTTTTTAGTCCCAACTAGTGAAAGCGAGGTATCCAATATTATAATAAGTCTGAACAATACTAACGCCGTAGGTTATGACGAAATATCTACTAAAATAATTAAATTATGCTCTAATGAAATCTCATGTTTTGAATTACTTAATAAATTTATCATTTTTACAAGGTTCATTTCCCGAAGGACTGAAAATATCCAAAATAAAACCCTTGTATAAAAAAGATGAAAAAACAGATATCAATAACTATAGACCTATTGCATTGATAGCAGTTATAGCAAAAGTGTTTGAAAAGGTTATGCATAAAAGAATATCAAGTTTCTTAAACAAGTATAATGTTATAAATATTGACCAAAATGGATTTCAGAAAGGGAAATCCGCGACTTTAGCTGCGTGTAATCTCATTGCAAATATAGTTAAAAACGTTAATAAGAGAATACCTACAACAGGAGTCTTTTTTGATCTAAGCAAGGCATTTGATATGGTATCACACTCCCTATTGCTTAGGAAATGTGAAATTTATGGTATACGAGGTCCACCACTAGCATGGATAGAAAGTTATCTTAGCAATAGGAAACAATTTGTTGAAATATGTAATATTAATAAATACACGGAAGAAGAAATTAACAAATCTGACACTAAACAAATAAGAGTCGGTGTTCCTCAAGGCAGCATTTTGGGTCCTTTGCTATTTTTAATTTTTATAAATGACCTACCGAATGTGACAAAGCATCGCTGCACATTATTTGCTAACGATATTTCAGTTATAGTTCCCTGTGTCTCGAAACAAACATATAATGATGAGATCAACGACTGCATTGCGAAAATTATAAATTGGATAAATAGTAATCTTTTTAAAGTAAATATTTCCATAACGTTGTTCGTACAGTTCGGAAGTAGACAAGCTTCGAAGAAAAACTTGACTATGACATACCACGACTATACAATTCTTGAAGCTAATGAGACTACATTTTTAGATTTAGTATTGGATGATTGTTGCACATGGAAAAAGCATGTGGATAAAGTTTGCTCAAAAATTTATCGTTTTGCACATGCATTATGGAGGCTGACAAAAGTAAGCAATGTTAAAACAGCCCTTAAGGCATATCACGGGTATGTGGCATCAAATTTAAGATATGGCCTTTTGCTGTGGGGAAACTCAGTCAAAATAGAAAGAGCATTTATATCACAAAAGCAGTGCATTCGCGTAATCTGCGACGTAACTCCGTTAACTAGCTGTAAACCACTATTCAAACGTCTGAATTTGCTCACCTTGCCATGTCTTTACATATATGAAGTGTGCAACTTTGTTAATGATCACCTGGAACTTTATAATAAGAAGTGTGATTTCAGTAAACGCAACACAAGGTTTCCAAATAAACTATTACTTCCAGGAAGTAAAACTGATATCGCAGCCAGAAATTCAAACCATATGTCAGTTAAATTATACAATCATCTACCTGAATATTTTACGTCATTAAGCAAAACAAAATTCAAGACTGAATTATATAAATTTCTAGTCGAAAAATATTTTTATACGGTAGATGAATTTCTGAAGTATAGACATAAATGAAATGAATCAAATTATTAATAATAAATTAAATCATTACGACATTATATTGTATAAGTATTATACCTAATTTGTAAATTAATTTATTGGGCATGACATGTTAAGGACTTATTGTATCTAGATGTGAATATTTGTATGCCGTAAACGGTTAAATGTGAGAACTAATCTAATATTATGTTAACATCTTTGTACCTACTTACCACATTTACACAAATAAATATCTTATCTTATCTTTTATCAATCAGTCGTATTTAATGGCATCTTCATTATCTAAATTCCCTGTGATTATTTTTATGATTGATCCTAAAGGACCGAAGAAGGAAAGATCTTTAAGAGACCTCTCTTTATCCTATAAGACGGTACTAACTGCTTATATTTGCTAATAGTTATATTATATACATATTCTACTTGGTTTTTGGAATCTAGATAATCGTTCTTAAAACTAATATTTAAGCAACTGTCAACTAAATGGTTTAACTGAGAGTAAAATTGAATGTTACCATCTAAGTCTGAGTAAATATTCTAAAAAATCTAAAATCTTAATTAATATCCATTTATCGATACTAATGGATGCAATTCCTTCCCGTATGGGTAGAATTCCCGGATTATTGAAGGGCCAGCAACTGGGTCGCTGTTGTTATCAGCAGGAACATCGGGAGGTTTCTGTGGAACACGTTTAATGTCTTTAACAGGCACTCGTGTGTCACGTTTATGTATTATTACAGGGGCAATGTTTCTTTCAAGATCACCTGAAACTTTTGCTTTGGTGTAGCGAGGTTTAACAAATACATTTTCGAGACGTTTCTCCACCCCGTTTGTTTATTATAACTTGCTTTTTCTCCGTGATTCTGTCCGTTAAGAATTTACCAATATAAATGTCTAGTGCGTTTATTGTGATCATTTATTAGTTTTTGCATGTATTGTTTATCAAATCTAGTATCAAATATATTATTAGAAGAAGAAGAAGAAGAAATACATTTATTCGACAATAGACATATAAGAAATTTACAAACAGAACTAACTAAATACATATAAAAATCAAACAATAAAATAGTTTAACACTAAGCAATAGGTCCTGTATGTCCCGCCGAAAGGGTCACCATCTCAGCATTTGCTGGGTTACACACAGCGCTGATCTTCCGTTGGTACCCGTGACGATCATGGTATGTCAGTGCAAATTAGTGTGTGGGGGAGTTAATATAAATAAATTAATAAAAATTATAATAGATAAATATATAAGGTAGGTACTTAAATTATATTATATTATTGGGGTCTCGTTCATGCCACTCATTTTGCATATTTTGTATTCAGCCTTAATAGATAAATACACAGTCAAAAGCAGATCAAATTATAGATATGTTGCACTTTATTGCTTCAAACTGAATTTGATTATTAAAAAGAAACCGTTTTAATTGTACTCTAAAACTATATATACTTTTAAGATCTCTGATTGGTGGCGGTATATTGTTCCAAACTTTGGAGGCTGCGTATCTAAAACTGCCGCGGAAAGCAGCAGATCTGTGCGTGGGAATGGCTAATTGCTGCGCGCAACGTCTGCTCATACGCTGACGGTGATTGTTCACCCACGTGAGCTTTGCATGGAGGTATGATGGGCACTTACTTCCAATTACACCGAAAAGAAGGCAAGCAAGGTGAACCTTTCTACGAAGTTTCATTTTAAGTAGGTTGTGTTTATTTAAATAAGGTGTTACGTGGCTCTTAGGTGGAATGTTAAAACAGAATCTGGCACAAGCATTTTGTACCCTTTGTAGTAATTTTTGGGTACGAGCTAGAAGCCTGGGGCCAAAAACTGAATCACAATAATTAAGTTTTGCAAGAACAACAGACTCTATAAGCTGCATACGTAGTTGTTGACTTAGATATGGACGCATTTTGTACAAAACTTTAAGTCGAAAGAAGCAATTTTGTACACAATTCGTTACATGCTTTTCGAAACGTAGAGATTGGTCCATTAATAAGCCTAAGTTGCGCGCCTCAATTACACGTTCAATCTCCTTGCCCAGAATATTTACGGCAGGAACTTCTCTAATTATTCGAACCTTTTCCAGTTGGTTGTCAGTGCCGAAAATCATATATTTTGTTTTATTGGGATTTAAAATGAGAGAATTGTCTTGAGACCACTTGGAAATTCTACCGAGATCCTCATTAATAGTCTTAATGGCATTAGAGAAGTCGTCAGGCTGAAAAGATATATATAATTGTATATCGTCCGCATATATATGATAATGGGAGTTTAAAATGACTTTAACAATGTCAGCACAGTAAAAATTGAACAAAGTAGGGCCTAAAATTGAACCCTGTGGCACACCTTTATCTAAGAGGGATATATTAGACGATAGCTTAGACCCATCTACATCAGTTATCTCTACATATTGGGCACGATAACTAAGATAGCTATTAAACCACTTAACCGACTGTGGATCGAAACCATAATATGCCATCTTTGAGAGAAGTAAGGTTATATTAATAGAATCAAATGCTCTGGAATAATCTAATAACACAAGCAGCGTACACATCCCATCGTCCTGAGCTGCCAGGATATTATCCGTTACGTCCAGAAGAGCTGAGGTAGTGCTATGTCCCTTTCTAAAACCAGACTGGGTATTCGGCAAAATGCTATTATCGTCGATATATTTCGTAAGCTGCCTGTTAACCACCTTTTCCAGCACTTTAGACAAGAAAGGCAATACGCTAATGGGTCTCAGATCTTTAAAATTGGCTGGATTAGGTGTTTTTGGAATAGGGCGCACACAGGCCAACTTCCAAAGTTCAGGAAAGATAGAGGTCGTGATAGAGGTATTTATAATCGATGTAAGTATTTCCAATGTTTGGGGAAGGCTCAACAGAAACATGTCCAGTGTGATATGATCGCAACCTTCCGCATTAGATTTGAGGCCAGTTAAAATTTTCGCAATGTCTATTTGGTCCACTGTCTGTAAGGAAAAAGTTGTACTGTTATATCTATGAAATTCGTAGAAAGTCAGGTGAGATAGTGATGTTTCTGTGTTCCCAAGGACGTCTAAAAAGTGGTGATTAATAATATTTGGATCATTGAAATGTGATGGAAGTTCAAAGTCATTTTTGGGTGGCAGTAATGTTTTTTTTAAGGTTTTCCACAGAACTTTGGGAAATTTTATATTACTATTTATATTAGTGTCGTAATAAGCAACTTTTTCGTTGTATAAACCCTCATTAACTAGACGTTTAAGGTCTTTATAATATTCTTTTTTGCTATCGCTATTTGTTTCCAAGTAGACAGCTCTAGCCTGGTCCCGTAAGGTCATCATGAACTTTATGTTACTTGTTATCCATGGATATGACCTCTCTTTAATTACGTGATTCCTAAGAGGTGCCAGTTTATTGAATATAGATAACAAGTGAATATTGAGGTATAACACTATCTCGTTAACGTTTTCAGACGTAATAGGTATAGTCCAGTTAATGGTATCTAGACACTGATTTAATTCCTCTAAAGAAATATTCTTCAAATTTCTAGAGATAACAGTCTTGGGTCGCAGTTTTGCCTTCCTAAAATGAAAGGTGGCCGTAATAAAGGCATGACCCCCAAGGCCACAAATAGGATCGACTACAGTATCATTTGGCCGAACATCTGAACATACTAAATCAATAAGTGTTTGACTGTGTTCTGTGAAATGCGTAGGACTCATAACAAATTGCTTCAAGTTTAGACATCTTAAAAATATATTTAGTTTGTCCGTTCGAGGATCTGATTGTTTAAAGCAATTGATATTAAAATCGCCCAGTGGAATAATATGACTACAAAACGATAATGAATTTATTGAAGAAGTTAAAGCATCTAGAAATATATCAACATCCTGCCATGGAGGCCTATATGCTGTGCCTATGGCAAGCCTAGCCCCATTAATGCTGTGAGTTATCCACATTTGTTCAACATTCCAGTGCCGTGGGTCGACAGGGTGAGAATGTGAGCGGATATTAATACCACGTCTAATATAAAACCCTATACCACCCCCCCGGCCACCACGCGAACTTAAAGGACGTGGGACATGTCGCAAACGAAAACCAGACACTATGGGAGCACGGTTACCCTCTCCTACTCTTAGCCAGGTTTCGTTTATGGCCATAATATCAGGTTCATGACGTTCCATTGCAACAATAAATTCATCGTGATTCGTACCCAGTGAGCCCGCGTTAAGTAAACCAACTTTTAGATATTTACTAACCATTATTAGAGTCTGTATGACCAAAGACAACTTCGAAGGGTGTGAACCCTGTAGTTGAATGAATAGTCTGATTGTATGCCATAATGGCGTAGGTCATGACAGATGCGATATCCGTAAGTTTATGTTCATATTTGGCTAGTCTGTATATTTCTAATATAGTTGAGTGGAATCTCTCAATTAGTCCCATTGAATTTGTGTTATTCGGTGTTCCTATGTGCATTTCTATCTTGTGTAGGGATAATAATTCTTTGATGAGAGCATTATTGAACTCTGAGCCTGCATCAGAACCGACCTTTTGAGAAGTTCCATAAAATGAAAAATACTTTATGAGAGCTTTTACAACTTCAGGAGTAGATCGCTTGCTTATTTCAAAAGCTTGACCGAGTTTGCTGAAATTCTAACTTTTTAATTCTACATACATACATAGACTCACGCCTGTCTCGCAGAGGGGTAGGCAGAGACAACGGACATTTTTAATTCTAACTTAAATTTATTTTGTTTCTAGTATTTGTAGAATAATTTCCTGAATTTTTTTTTTATTATATTATTATTATTATAAATACTCCCCAATTTATCCTTAGATTTATCCTGGTAGCAATAACTGTGGAGTGTTCGAATCCTCTTGGCTTCATTTTTCATATCAGCTCTATAACTTGCCTTAGGTATTATCGCTTTTCTTGACTGCCCTGTTGGTCTAGTGGTTAGAGAGCCTAACCGCTAAGCTTCTAGTCGTGGGTTCGATTTTCACTAACAATAATAATATAATAATAATAATAATAAATCAATTTAATTCAGACACAGTCCATATTTTTTTGTTAGTAATACATCTTAATGACTAGTGTTAGTAATAATAATTTAATTGAAGTATAATGTGGGTGGAGGGCACAAGCTTAAACCAAGCCCAGAACACGACCACCTGTACAGTGAAGGGATGTCCAGTGCTGGAACCCAGGCGAGTCCCAGCGTCCACCCAACACACTCAGGATGCTATTCGAACTGGATCGCATGTGTTGCATCATGGAGGCACATCGTTTCCTTATGATGGCATGAAACCCATCTACGCTCTTTTCTGCAAACGTGGCAGAGGCATGGGTGTATGTATTTACACATATATAAATATGTCTGTTTGTCATAATACAGGTTCTGGCTAGTTTGGGATCAGTTGGCAGTGTGTTAGTGGTCCCAATATATTTATTATTTATCTTAGTTGGTTCAAATATACAAGGAAAACGTGGTGAAATATATTGAAGCATTACAAAACCTAATCTAGATAGTCTCCATAAGTATTACTCAGCTATAATTGTTCGGTGACGCAGTAAAGGCTCCTAGGCTAGGTTTTAATGCCGCAATGAATAAATTACTGATATGTACAGACGCCAGCACATCAAGGTACCCCAATCTGTCTAATTTCCCAAATTGAATTTTGATTTTGTGATAAAGTTCTATAAAAGAAATTTTACAGATTGGGGTAGCTTGATGTTCTGGCGTCTGTACTATTTCATTATCATGAACAGTCAAGGCCACAATAGTAGACATGAAAACCGTTGAGGCGCGGTACACGCATAGTTTTCTCCTTCGATAACGATACACACCGGAGGACCATTACGTCTCCCTTGCTAACAAGCTTCGAAGGAATGTACCACCCATCAGCTTACCACGCTAACTCCATTAAAATCGCTCCAGCCGTTTGGACGTGAAGAAGTAACAAACATACACAGTCACACACTCACAAACTTTCGCATTTATAATATTAGTGGGATTAATCTTAGTAGGTTTAAATATACAAAAAAAACGTGCTGATATACATATATTGAAGCATTACAAAACTTAATGCGTACTCTCCATTAGTTTTACTCTGCGATAATTGTTCGGAGACGCAGTAAAGCTTCCTAGGCTAGCTTTTAATGTCGCAATGAATAAATTACTGATATTTTATAACCAATCCGTCAAATTTCTTTTATAGATTTTCAACTTTATCACATAAGCAAAAAGTTCACTTTCAATTAGGGAAATTTGACAGATTGGCGTAGCTTGATGTGCTGGCGTCTGTACTATTTCATTATCATGAACACTCAAGGCCACCACAGTACACATGAAAACCGTTGAGGCGCGGTACACGCACGATAGTTTTCTCTAACGATACACACCGGAGGACCATCACGATTCCTTTGCTGAAACGCTTCGAAGGAATTATGTGCCACCCATCAGCTTTCTCTAGAAACACGACGAGAGATAGATATCTGGCGCAATCCCTGCCGGATGATTTCACAGTTTTGAGTTAATGATTAGACTAGCTGTGCCCCGCGGCTTTACCCGCATTAAACTTTATAAATTGTGTGCCTACCTATTGTAACCTATGTGTTTATCCAGGTTGTCAGCTAACTCCATACCAAATTTGATTAAAATCGCTACAGCCGTTGAGACGTGAAGAAGAACATACACACTCACAAACTTTCGCCTTTATAATATTAGTAGGATACCTACATATTATGACATATCTAGAATTTTTATTATGTGCTACTAATGTAACGCTTGCTTCCGATAGGCTTTAAATAGTTATTTCTCACATTATAATAGGCATTATTTCCATTCGAGTTCATGTGAACAGAACATAAAATTTTGGCTGAGCGATTATTTCAATTGTAGAGTGAAGGTCGCACATGAATTAAGTAGTCTCGTGAGACACATTACAGACATTCGAGACTGTCGCGATATTAAGATGTTATATCAAATGTCACATCTTTGTTAAAAACAATTGTGTCTTTACATAAACTATCTACTTATCTTCTTTAATAAACAAGACACAAATTTCAATTGTTATTGTTGTTGTTTTGACACGTCGTGACCTCATATCTACATCTACACTAATATTATTAATAGGAAAGATTTGATTGTTTTTTTGTTAGTTTGCATTGAATAGGCTCCGAAACTACGTGACTGATTTGAAAAAAAATTACTCAGTTGGGTAGCTACACTATCTCCGATGAACATAGAATATATTAAATTTTCAAAAAAATACTAAAAAACTGTCTTATATCATGTGCGCTGCGAAAATTATTGATTACTTAACAAAAAAAAATCATATTCGAAGTTTCTTCATCTTACCCTTTTTAATGACCCCACGCAAAAACGAGTATGTATGAGTGTGTGTGTGTGTGTTTACTTACAACTTTAGAAATGTTTGTTTAATACCCGTGCGAAGCCGGGGCTAGGCTGCTAGTATTAAATAAACTGTATGTAGGAATGCACAGCGCCAGCTAAAGTATGGAAGTTTCTAAAATCAATGAGGGATGGTACACTGGTATATTGACGTTGATTATATCTTGGTTTAACTTCGATAGAACATTAAGGCCATACCTACATATTAGCAATTTTAGCATACTACACTCAACATAACTCCAACGGCAACTGACTGGTTTCCTTGTTACCTATGTGGCCGTCGGTAATGTATTTGCATAGAAGAATCCATGTCTTGGTGCAAAACTAGCACTGGCATACCTAAGTTGGCGTTTCATCTTCATCTAGTTTCCTCCTACCACCGTTCGATACCCCACCGAGTGCCGTATCATTGATTAAAAAGATCACCTAGAGCCGATATATTATTATATCTATCTATATATAAAAAAAATGAAAGAGTTGTGAAAGAAACCGATGCGAAAATATGGGATGCACAGGCGGGTTTTCGAAGAGGAATGGGATGCACGGATCAGGTCTTTATTCTACGAAGCATAGTAGAGAAGTTTTTGGGCAAAAGCCAAAAGGTCTACTGTGCCTTCGTAGACTTAGAAAAGGCCTACGATAGAGTGTTGAGGAATGAGCTATGGTCGGTACTGTCCATGTATGGGTTGGACGACAAACTTGTTCAAGCACTGAAATCTCTTTATAGGGATTCCAGAGCTTGCGTGAGAATTAACGGGTCATACACTGAGTGGTTTAGCATCTAAAAGGGTGTTAGACAGGGATGTGTAGCGTCACCGTGGTTGTTTAACTTATTCATGGATAGCTGTTTAAAAGATTTGAAAGAAAGTGAATGCGGTGTAAGGATGAATGATTTACTCATCAAATGTCTGCTTTACGCTGATGATCAAGTTCTACTTGCATCATCGGTGGAAGAGTTGCAGGTGATGGTAACAAATATGCATGAAGATTAAAACATTATTCACACCCGGCCATCTGATCCAAATTTAAGCAGTTTGTAAGTACTATGGAAAACAGATAACAGATATATTACATGTACATTTTTTTTGTAATTACAGACTTACTTATGTAATTATATAGTATAATTACACCCAGACTCACGACAAACAAAGATGTTCAAGCATACAAATATATTTCCTGGGTGGGAATCGAACCCACGACCTGCGGCGTGAAATTCGAGCATTTATCAACCACGCCAACCGGCCAAAAATATCCGTATGGAGTGGAAAAGTATGGTCTTACCGACAATCCCACCAAGACTCGGCTGATATTTATTGGTAGTCATTACAAAATTAATAATATAGACTGGTTGTAACTCTTAAAGTATAAATTAACACTGACATTCTATATTATAGAATAGAATACGTCATTTAATCAGCAATAGAGACATACAGGAAATCAAAGAAGACAATACAGTAGGTATAGATTACAAACAACAAACACAATTAATAGAGATAGAGTACAGTTAGTAATGAGTAGAGAAATAAATAAAGATGATAATTAAGTTTAAGTATTTAAAATTAGTAGACCCATTACATATTAACTAAGTCTTTCCCTGCATGTCCTGCTGAAGGGTCGCCGTCTCAGCATTAGAGCTGGGTAGGAAACACCCAACACTGATTTTCAGTTGACAAACTTGCTAGTAAACCACGAGCGACGGATATTGGGTACTTAGTGACTCAGTTCGGAATCTAGGGATATACTTTGAAAGGATTTTCTGTGCAGTGCATAATAACAGGGAACTAGCCGCAGACTATTCGCTCCGTATAACTACGAATCCTAAACTATGCAGATGCCAGCTATCTCAAACTGACGGAGAACAAGTCTGAGTCATGTCTGTCTGTCAATCCGTAGGTATGCCACTTTGTTTTCGAAACTATAAGAGCTGTACCTACTATTGAAACTTGGTAAGTATTCGGTGAACCGCATTAAGATTTTTACATAAAAATAGAAAAAGAACAATAATTTTGGGGGGTCCCCATACCTATCTAGAACTGAAACTCGAAAAAAATTTTTCATCGTACCTATACATGTGGGGTATGGATAGGTCTATGGATAGGTCTTCAAAAATGATATTGAGGTTTCTAATATCATTTTATTCTAAACTGAATAGTTCGCGCGAGAGACACTTCCAAAGTGGTAAAATGAATGTCCCCCTCCCCCCCCCTGTAACTTCTAAAATAAGAGAGAGATAATGATAAAACTAAAAAAAAAATATGATGTACATTACCATGCAAACTAACAACGAAAATTGGTTTGAACGAGATCTATCAAGTAGTTTTTTTTAATACGTCATAAATCGAAAACCGCAATTTGCTTTCATTTAATCAACTGAAATACTTGCTGCTACGGAACCCTTCATGGGCGAGTCCGACTCGCACTTGGCCGGTATTTTTTAAATATTTTCTGCAAAACCAATGCCCCGGTTATCAATTGATAAGGTAATAAGAATTCAAATATAACCCAGACATCGTGTTTATAGTGGTTTTCCCGTGGGTGACTGCGTGACCCTATCGTGTTGAGTGCGCAAACACCGCGCCCCGTTGCGTCATGAGATTCGTCACGAACGCGCATTTACGAGGATAATTATTAGATTGTTTTGTGTCAGGGTGCGGACCGGTCAACATTAGCTAATTTAGTCTATTCCTATCGGTCGCGCTAAGAACATGCGTTTCATTTTTGTATTGTTACTATTTATTGTTTCTACTGCTGCCAAGGGGCGTTGGGGTGGAGGGGCACGTACCTCGCACTCTTACCCTGCCAGCAACGGATACTCGGGATCAAGTAGTAGGTCTCGCTACTCGGGAACTAACTACGGCGGGAGTCATAGTTACCCTCCTACAAATGGATTATCCGGGAACAATCGGTACCAAACAACCAATACTCGACAAACGTATCACCAAACTAACACCGCCCAATATAACTATAATCACAAAACAGAAGTTCACAATCACTACCACTATAGTCCACCGCAGCAAATAATTTACGGGTCTACGTATCATCCCGTGTACATAGGTAGCCCCCCGCTTTACGTCTATGAGTACAGGGACTCGGGGAGTAGGTACGATAGCCTGCTGACCGGCCTAGCTCTCTACAACTTAGGTCGGAACAGCGCCCATCATTACCACGGCTCAGACATGGAATACAGAGGCACCCCGGGCGAGATTTGTAAAATTGAAATCAGAAGAGGAAACGGCGAATTTGAGCAGACTCGCATCAATTGTAATCTTATATCCAGTTTTATTTGGGAGGCGAGTTCAGGAAGAAGCGATGGTCATCAGGTTTTAACGTCTAATACGGTGACTACTACGACTACCAATACTACTAATAGTGCAAGTGGAACGAATACAGTGTCGGTGAAAACTGAAACTACAGTTCAAGACGCATTGCAAGTGAAAGGTCCGTCTCTTTCAGTGACTAAAGACATGATCTGTTCCGTGATCAGGATATCGAGAGACTCGTCCGTGTTCAAGAAGAATGTTGAATGTGCGTTGTTGCAAGAATATGCAGTGCGCTCCCTAAGGCGTAATAATGGTACTACAGTAAAGCCATTCCAACCTGTGCTCCTATTTTCCTTAATAGTGTTTGTAAGTAGATTATATAGTTAAATTACTAGAATATAATGAATAATTTTGTATTTTAATATAAATATCCACAAAAATATGTGATAGAAAGCGATATTTATTATGCTAATTGTATCCGATTCTAGTAGTTGTAAAAATAAATATTTTCGCTGAGGACAGGATTCGAACCTGCGCGGGTAGAACCCATTGGATTTCAAGTCCAACTCCTTAACCACTCGGACACCTCAGCTACATGAATCGTCTTTAAATTACTATTTGTAATGATTTTGTTTGCCAAAAGAATCTGAGTCTAGTTGAAATAATAGAACTAATGAACACCAGATGTTTTTCATTTATGTTTTCGTTTTACTCCTTTATTTGTATTACTTTTTTTTCTAGTAGCCTGTAGATGCTTTACCTCTAGTGACCCCACATGTGACTTCTGGGTAGGTCTCACCAGTAGCAATATATAAGAAAAGTTAATGATTTTTCTTAATATTGCTAAAGGTTTATGTAAAGTTCATTTGCCCTATGTTTTCCCAGTCGAGGTGACTGGGAAACCATCTCCACATACATTATATTGTGGACCTGGGTGAAATAGACCTCTCGGAAAAGGTTCGACAACTGGCAACGTGTGATTGATGCCACACGCCGTGGGTCGTTTGCATATTTATTACACAAGGATTAACATGATGTAAGGGTAACTCAGGGAACTTAATGTGCCTATGAAACTGTAATACGTGTAGAATTAAAAAAATAGTAACTTCTCATACAAAACGAGTAATCAGCTGTGCCTCTAGCACGAGTTCCTGCAGTTTACTTACTCGATCACACGTACAGTTTCGTCCCATACATTGAGCACCAGAGTTTTAGTTCTTAATAGTTTCCGCGAGAGGCGCTGGTGCTCTCGAGTAAGTAAACTGCAGGAACTCGTGCTAGAGGCACTGATGTATTTTATATGGTGCGCCAAAATAGTTTCCGGATTTCACAAACTGTATAGTTTTTTCATTTGTTCAGTTTCAAGGGTAGACAGCGCTCTTTGAGTTTCCTCTACTATCAGGGGCGTAATGACCACTGTATCAGCCGTCGGGTATGATATAAGGCTACAGAGGCCCCTAACGTGTGTATGCACAAATTAGTAAAATGTTATTCACAATAAATAAAATAAAAATCATTTATTTTCAGACCAGCAGATCCATAGTGTTAGTTACAATATAACTTACAGGCTATGTTAGTATACATGATGAAATCATACCACATGGGCAGACTCACCGAACCTTAACCACATGTAGCTAGGTGAACCTACCAAACAGGGCTGATTCTAACTGTTCACCCACCATCCTCAGGACTCTGTTCGAGCTACGTTGCACCCACAATGAAAAAAATGTACTTCTATCTTCTTCGAACCAAGTGATAAAAAACGCTTCAGGAAAGCTGTCGGCTCACTACAGTACCTACCTAAAGACATCTCAACCGTGGTTTTACCCGCGTAAAACTTTATAAATTGTGCTATGCCTATGTGTTATTCTGATATATTAACTTTCTTATGCAATTATTGATGTTAAAATTCAATAGCCTTGCATCCTGTTTTCCGACGGTAATAACAACATGATTTCTATTCTTGAACCTTCCAGTTACAACCGCAACTTATGTAAGAAAATTTTCAATATCCTACTAATATTATAAATACGAATGTTTGTAAGGATGGATGTTTGTTACTCTTTCACGCAAAATGTACCGAACGGATTTTGGTGAAACTTTGTAGTAATATAGCTTATATATTCGAATAACACATAGGCTATAATTTATAAAGTTTAACGCGGGTAAAACCGCGAGGCACATAGTATCTGATAAAAATTACCTAATGACTTTAGATGGGACAGGAACGACTATCATACTTGTCACTATTGTCTATAAAGGCAGAAATTAAAATAAAACTGAAATGGTCTTCAGCAATAAACTTCTCGTATCGACAACGTAGATAAGAAGTGTATTGAGTTAAGTTTTTACGATATGGACGATTCAATGACTAAAATAATTATTTCCTTTGTTGCTTGTCAGTTGAAACATGGTGAAAACAATACCTTATGATATTCTCGGACGGTTATCAACCGTTTAATTATTTATTATGGTATGATTTAGGTATAACTACATGAGTAAGAATGTTGTGCACACATAGTTTAGTAGAACAATCAATTTAGTTTTGTAAAGCGTTGTATATGGATGCTCAATTGAAGTAGGTAACTACTATACAAAACAATTGTCTAAATATTAGTGTTTGAAAAATATCTTCTGAATAATATCTACTGTACTCTTATTAATACAATAAGATGTTTGTAGGGTATATATATGGCCTTTGCGTCTATTTTGTAGGTTACATTACCTGTAATTTATGATTGCAAAACTTTTTACTAAATTATAACTAAGTTTAACACATTATTGAAATGTTTGTACCTAATTGTAAAACTCGATCACAGCTAGCCTAGGAACTGCAAGTCTGGTGCGTGTATTATAAGTTTTAGTTGATATACAGGTTTTTGTATGCCCTGTTCTTTTCATACGAGCTATATTAGACAGATATGTAATGACATTTAAACCCATGTCATTAAATAAAAGCTAAATCTTTAATGGAAATTATTCAATAAATATCCAATCTATTTTGTAACATATCTTCTCCTTAAACATTTTAGTCCATGCAACACATATAAGCCTTCGCAGGAATACTCGAATATTATGTCTCCTTTTCAATATCCTACACAATCCCGCATATCCCTCTTACCTACAGTACCGTTTCTCCTTTAAACATTCTCCCAACGCCCAATGTAGGTCACACTTAAAAAGTATTTTGAAATTCCCATCCCATAAAACTGATTTCTTCTCCAAATCCTTCACTGTTCAGGCGGTTAGGCTGTGGAACTCTCTTCCGCCTAACATACGTAATAGTAATACCATCTCCATATTTAAAAAAAAGATTAAAAGAACGCTACCTTTCCTCTTTGCCTTAGATATATGTATTTTATGTAGTTTATTATTTTAAATTATGTATGTATTTATGTATATGTGTATTTTGTTCGTATGTATGTATATCATCCTACACACTCATATCTTACTCTCTTCCAAAATCTCCTCTTGCAGGTCTACTGGAAGAGATTTCTTTAGAAATAAGTAGTACCTTTGTGCAATGTCTTCTCTTGTTTTTTATTCTTTCTTTCCTTTATCCTATCAGTGTGTACATAAATTTGATAAAATAAATATAATGTCCTCCTAGCAGCATTTCGGCCACGGCAGCCAGTCTCAATAGAGATTAGTCATCTGCGCGGGACATATTATAGTGCTCAAGTGTGTGCGCAAAGACAGGAGCACTTTCTATTCCATCACTCTCATGATCCGATGGAACGCATAGCGACACGACCGAAAAGAGGTCAGGTGCAGGACCGACGGCTATACGTGCTCTCCGAGGTACGGGGGTATAATACCGCCAACTCCCAGACTTCAGGCTGATGCTAAGAAATTTTTTCTTTTTACAGAAAAGTCCCAAAATCACTTTTGGCCTGACCCGGGATTTGAACCCAGGACCTCGTTTTCTGCGGGTGAACACGCTACCGCTAGACAACGAGGCATGCAATAGATCGCCTAAAATGAAGTGGCACAAATATTTAAAATTCTTGTTGAAGCAAAGTTGTCTTGAACATGCTTAAAAATAACATAAATTGGGGCAAACCTAGTACCAGTCTACTGTAATCAGATTCGCGATCCCATTGCGGACCCTCATTAGGAATTATATGAAGTTGTTTAGTTTTTAATGTATTGTTCGCATAACATGACTATCTTCCAATTTTAGAGTCAGACTCTTAATATATGTATAACAATAAATCTTTATTAGAACAGCACAATGTTTGCCGTCGTCATTAATAACGTCAGTATGATACTTGAAGACATTTGTTGGTTTTGTCGATGGATCTTCCTCCATATGCCCTATCTTCGACAATCTCTTCAATCTCTCCAGACAAAACCAACAAATGTCGTAAAGACCCAGCGAAACAAACTTGTCTCTTCTACCGGTTTCAACATGACCACCCAAGCAGCAAAATTATCCTATAGTGCAGACGTTATAGGACTCCAGCACTTTTAATGTTCTCTTAAGGGTTCTAGTTTTTGCTGCATCGCTTATAATAGCAAGCTTGGAGTTAGTTGGGCCTTATAGTATATCTCCTCCTATAAATTAACTAATAATTACTTATAGGCCGAAATTAAAGGTCAAATATAAGCTTGGGTGACCTATAAAAGTATCGCGAGGGTGTAAACGCACTCAAGAGCAGATAAACTGGTAAGCTATGCTTATAACTACTAACAAGAAACATTATAGAACCACTATAAGTAAAGTACACCAATAAGAGTGATAAACAGAACTAAACATTCTGGATACTATTTGCATTTATTACTTGGTTTTATAAGGGTTTATAAATTTACTTTACAGAACAATTATCAGTAAAATGGAGCGGTTATATAGTGGTATAAACCAATATCATTATAATCTTAACACGCTTATAAAGGTTTAATATAATATACTTAGTATCCAAAACTATATCCGTGGTGTCCTGAATAAGAAAACATTGGTTTATAATGGTCTTGCAAATTCTGTTATAGTCTCAGTACGGATATTTTGATTTTGATGAATCGTAGAAATAAGAGAAGGTTCCGTACAAAATTGTTATTCTGAAAATTTAAGACAAAATGTTAATTTTAATGATTCTGCACAAAAAAACGTTTAATCGATAAAAGCAATTTTAAATGTAGACTTGGAAGATTGTGTTAGTGAGGAACCTGTACAAGAAGATGAATGCGATATTGAAAACTATTCCAATTTTCAACTACATAGCGATCTTAGAAAATGGGCTGTAGAATAAAATACGACATGCGGCATTCAATTCTTTATTAGATTTTGTTGAATCGTAGAAATATGAGAAGGTTCCGTACAAAATTGTTATTGTGAAAATTTAAGACAAAATGTTAATTTTAATGATTCTGCACGAAAAAACGTTTAATCGATAAAAGCAATTTTAAATGTAGACTTGGAGGATTGTGTTAGTGAGGAACCTGTACAAGAAGATGAATGCGATATTGAAAACTATTCAAATTTTCAACTACATAGCGATCTTAGAAAATTGGCTGTAGAATACAATACGACATGCGGCATTCAATTCTTTATTAGAAATTTTGAATAAATGTATTTGTTAAGTTTGTTTCAAATTCTTCAAGTTCTCTTAGATTTCTTATAACATGTCTACATCTACGTCTTCTTGCTTTCTTGTAACGGTCATTGGATGTACGAGTTTAATTCATTCTGAATCTCTCTTCGATACAGCACTCAGCACATGTTAGTTTGTATTTCATAAAGTGCATTTTGATTTGATATGATGGTTTTAATGTCTTCTTTGATTGACTTTACTTCATGTTGAAGTTGTGGAATTTGACCATCCTCAACAGGCTGTATTTGGTTATCCGTGTTGTAAAGAACGAAATGTTGAGCATTTAAACTGACATCTGACAGTGTTTCTTCGGCTTCTGTTATGACAAGTTGAGGGTTTTGCGCGACAAAAGAAGATACAGGTAAAATTGCTGAACCGGATTGAATGGTAGCCGAGTTTTGTTGTAAATGAAGTGATCTTGTAGTATTTGAACGAGTATCTTCTCGAGAGACCGTTGGCATCTCACTAATTTGGTCTTGATCACGATTCTGTGAAACAATAAACCAAGTTAGCAAGGAAAAGCACAAAAATAGAAGTAGAAAATATTTCAAACAATTTTTAAAGCTCGAAAATCCCTTTTAGTTAAAAAGCTATCGACGTCCAGAAACATTACCATTTTCACACCTGACACCTAAACAAAAATATGAAAATAAGACATCAGTACCTAATAATAACATAGAGTTACATTACAATATTTGCGGAACTCTAATTCCAAACAATATGGCCAAGCAATAGTTCTGATATTTACCATTTTTAAACAAAGTACGCCTATAACGGTTTGTTAATGTATTTGGGAAGACCAAGTTTGTCAAGATGGCGACTTTTCGTTGTATGTCTTACTGAAACCAACATTATTTTAAAATTCAACTTAATGAAAACGTGAATTTAGAGGGGCGTTTAAAAATTTTGACAAAAAACTTATTATACTTCACCGAAAATATATCTGCGCCATGCACATTCAAACACGGCTTCACTTATTGTTAACTAACACCCTACTCTTATTCTAGATAATATTTATTATAAAAATATAATAACTTACCTTTATCAATATTAATTAATCTTTACAAATGTGCATAGCAACATTCACCAATTCACATCACTTTGTATGAGCTTGTAAGATATTCACTGTGTATGTTATTGTCGTGTTTGGTTCCATTTAGCGCTCATAGTTAGCTTCGCGAGAGCAAATAGTTCTACGTGGTCTAACTATAAGGTTACTATTGTCGTGATTGGTTCCATTAAGCACTGATAGTTGGCTTCGCGGGAGAAAATAGTTTTACATAGTCCAACTATATGGCCGTTATTGGTCAAAATGGTATTCACCAAGTCTACTATAGATATTTAATTAGCTAAAATACGCCTATAAATTGGGCCCTTTTCCGTGGTTATAATTGCTTACTATTCCGTTATAGTCCTAATGAAATGGTGGTTCCAGGACAATTACTAGACCACATTTTGCTGCTTGGGCAGAGACGGTCTGGCGAAACATACGCAAGGGGGCATGTACACGAGATTTGGTGCACAATTATTTAGTAGGCGAACACAATTTCCCATGAATGATTTAATAGTTATGGTAACTCTAAAGCCTGGTATAGCTAGTTTGTCCTTATTTCTAATATTTAGACTCGACATTCACTAACAACGGCGAGAGTTATTATTATCTATGTGAGGCTGCTTGTGTTTTATACAAAGTAAAAAGAATTTGAATTTTAAATACCAAAAATTAAAAAAGAAACGACGTCAACTTCGCTTACGATTATATTTAACATAAGTTGAATAAAAATATATAAAAGATAGAAGGCTTTACAATTATATGTTAATTTTATCGGAGAACAGTTTGGGTAATTGTTGCCAGCACTCGTGGTATTTGGGGTCAAGCTTCTGGCAGGTTTCTGCGCCCCATTTTGTTATTGCCAAGCTCAGTGACGACTCGAACATGAATGCCTGAAACATATAAAACATAAAGAATTATTATGTAAGTTAAACTGGTACAATTTAAATATATATACTGTTTTCAAATAAATAATAATAATAGCAAAGAGCTTCGAAAAACACCTAAAGAGGCTGACGTTAGGCGGTTGGGTCAAGAACAAGATCCAAAAAGCGGTGCTTTTGGACACGGCTCGCATTGTCAGGAGGTTCCTGTCTCTAGAGCCGTAACCTCCGGTAGCATAGACCCTGTTCCTGCTGCCGGTTGCAAATCCTATATTTTATATTTTAAAATGTATATTTCTGTTTTTTATATATTTTAAAATGTATTTAATAAGAAAGATATTTGAATAAATGATAATAATAATAATTTATTATCAAAAAGCCAAGTACAAATTTTCCATCTCATCTACACATAAATTCACAAATATATACAATGATGCTTAAAAAAAAGAGATGGAGTGAACGTCCGTGTCTATGATAGTATTAACTGTGTTACAGACACTGGAACACAGTTAATAAACACACGCAATAATGACCTACTAGCCGCATTTCGGCCATAGCTAGCCGCTGTGAGCCGAGACAAGACATCAGAGCCTCTAGCACGAGTTCCTGCAGTTTACTTACTCGATCACACGTACAGTTTCCTCCCATACATTGAGCACCAGCGCCTCTCGCGGAAACTATTAAGAACTAAAACTCTGGTGCTCAATGTATGGGACGAAACTGTACGTGTGATCGAGTAAGTAAACTGCAGGAAGTGCTAGAGGCACTGCACGGGGCATATTATAGTGCACAAGTGTATACGAAAGCACAGGGACACTTTCTTTTCCATCAATCTCACAATCCGTTAGGCCGACTAGCGACACGATCGGTACAAATTTTTAAATAACTTTATTTACTAAGGCTAACCAACTGGACGACCCTGTTGGCGTATTTGGCAAATGCTTGCTTTTCACGACGGAGGTTCGTGTCATTGTAAATTATGAGGAAACAAAAACACCACAAATATAAATTTAACCCTTCTAATTACTTTTAATTGAATAGACTGAGTAAGCGATTATTAAATACGTACTTTATTCGCAATTAGGTATTCTATATTTATTATTATCAAATAGGCACAGGGAAACATGTTTACCCCAGTCCTTTGTTTTGCAGGTGAATCATTGTTTTCTATCATCATGTCATCCGAATGACGTCCACTGCTGGACAATAGCCTCCCCCAAGAATGGAGGGATATGCCATAATCCCCACGCTTGCCAGACGGGTTGGCGATCGCAGTAAGATGGTAGGTAATAGTCATAGCTCAGAAAAACGATCTGCCCATTCTCTGGTATATATTACCTCCCTATACGATAAAAAAGAAGAAATTGAGGAGCTAATCTAGCTGCTCTCACCGGTCAGGTAAGTGATCGGCGAGGTTAAGCAACTAGGTTCACGGTCACTCCGGTGACCACCAAAGTGGTTCAATTTCTGAGCGTCCCCGTGCTTCGGTGGGCACGTTAAGCTGTCGGTCACGGTTGTAGTCATTAGACAACAGTCCTTAAGCCATGTCAGAGGCCTACTGGGCGGCTTGAACAACTCTGACACTAGGGTAACCTCTTTTTCCAGAAACAGAGGGCTTTATCGTTGCTATTCAAGATCAAATCATTAATACAAATAATTATAAAAAATTCATTCTGAAGGACCCTAATTTAAAAACTGATAAATGCCGTAAATGTCACCGACACTCAGAAACAATCCAACATATTACGAGTGCTTGCCCTAGTCTTACCCAATCGGATTACACCCATCGACATAACCAAGTAGCATACATAATTCACCAAAAACTTGCTGTTAAACACAAATTAATTGAGAGAAATCTGACGCCTTATTACCAATATTCTCCCAAACCAGTATTGGACAGCATCAACCACAAATTATATTTTGACAGAGCCATACTAACAGACAAAACAATACATAATAATAGACCTGATATTACTTTAATAGATAAAGCCAATAAAATAACATATTTGATTGATATTGCCGTTCCTAACACACATAACGCCCAAAAAACTGTTACAGAGAAAATACAGAAGTACACAGATTTAAAAGAAGAAGTAGTAAGAATATGGAAAATGGAGAAAGTATTCATTGTGCCATTGGTGCTCTCCAGTACTGGTATCATTCCAAAATACTTACATCACTCACTCCGTTTGTTAGATTTACCAGAAAATACATACATAACTATGCAAAAAGCAGCAATTCTTAACACTTGCCGAATTGTGCGAAAGTTTTTACAGGATGACACCTACAATAACGAATCCCTGCAAGAATATGATGCTGACTTGGCGTAAGCCCGTAGGCATCATTACTAACCGAAAAAATATTTCGAGAAAATAAAGAACAGACAATAACAATAATATCTGGGGACAATGTCACACAGATCATCCTAGCCCCAAACTAAGCAAAGCTTGTATTATGGGTACCAGGCGACGATATACATACTTATATAGATAGATAAATACTTAAATACATAGAAAACATCCATGACTCAGAAACAAATATTCGTGCTCATCACACAAATATTTGCACTTACCGGGATTCGAACCCAGGACCACCAGCTTCGTAGGCAGGAGCACTACCAACTAGGCTATAATTATCTAAATTTTCATTCGCTTCTGCATAGCATTTCTTTTAGAGTACCTCGTGGACAAGAGCGTCAATGCAGTAAAAAAAATTATTTTCTATCTATCCCCAAAAGTAGAACCTGTTATTGTAAGAACATGTTTGTAAGGCGTGCCTGTGAACTTTATAATAATAGCGAAAAACTAGCAGACATTGACGTTTTCTGTTGTATAGTAACATCCATGGTAACATCATTGAAAAAATGTTTTTGTCTTTAGTATAACCTTAATAAATTTCATAAGTAACTTAGCTCATCAACTAATACTTTGTTAATCCATGAGGAAACTATAGGTCTTTAAGTAAAAAATGAAATATTTAAGTTCTTCTGTATGACCGTTTGTTTCTTATCAAAATAAATAAATACATGAAAAATAAAATTAATGCTCTAAAATAATAACACATGCCAACTAAATGTAATTTAAACAAAATTTATTACAACAAAGTGTAATTATTAAATTTTTCTAATAGGTATAGCACATAAAAGACGATTATGTACCTAGATAGGTACTATACCTAATAGAAAAATATTACGCGTTTAGTACTACGCGTTTTTGATATTCATTAGGAATGTTTTACTTTTATGTACATGATAAGAAAATAGGTATAGGATAATTAAATAATATAGATAATTATTAGATAGATAATTAAATAATCGCTAGTATTTTTCTCTCTAAATTAATTTTACGTTACTTATAAACGACATACGGTTTGATTGAGACTTTGGCGGCCAGTCTCAATGGTGTGCGGGACATATTATAGTGCACATGTGTGTGCACAATACAGGGCCAATTCCTATTTTATCATTGTCATGATGCGATTGGAAGACGAGCGACACAATCGGAAAGAGGTCAGGTACAGGATCGACGGCCGTCAACTCCAATACTTCGAGCTGATACTGAGAATTTACTCTCAGCATAAATATCCCAAAATCACTTTTAGACGTGTCGGGATTTGGACCATTCACAGTGACTTGGCATGCTGCAATCAGTTCATCAAAGTCAAAGTTAAAGTCAAAATTTTTATTGTGGTACATAGGTAGTAGGGTGTTATCTATACATATAATAAAATCGTAGGAAAGTCAAAACTGTACATTGAATATTTTTTTTAAAGGATACTTGGGGCGTGATCTGCAATCGATATCGTTGCCAAAAATATAGTTTTTAGAATATTTGTCTGTTTATCTGTTTATCTGTATGTATATCCGGGCTAGACTCAAAAAGTACTGCATGGATTTACTTTAAATTTTCATGAATATTATTAAGAGATCGAGTCAACATATAGGCTACTTATTATCACGCTATCACCTACGGGGAGGCTGCTGTGATAATTTATAAAGTTTAACGCGGGTAAAACCGCGGGGAACAGCTAGTTATACAATAATATTAATGTTCAGCTATGACCCGCCGTACCTACTGGCATAATATAATAATAAAGTTATTCAGTCTACATATTATTATCATTAAAATATTCACTTATACTATAGTAACATTTTCCAATTAAAAAAGTACTTATATAATGTGTTTTTATATTTTTTTATGTCTCTAATGGTCTTGGGTATTTTATTATATATATCAGGAATCAGATAAAAACACTTTTATGAAACAATGCTGTTTTGTGGTGTACACGTGTCATTTTATTTCTATGTCTAGCTCGATCACAAACATTAAAAAGATCAATATTTGATTTCGCGAAGATGGCACATTCATAGATATACCTACATGCATGGAAGGGGTAATATATTTAGCTCTTTGAAGTACCTAGGGCTTGCAGGAATCATTTGATTCAATATTAACTATTGATCCTATGCATCTCTTTTGGGCTTTGAAAGCTAGATCTTTGTTTGTGGAGTGCAGAACATTAAACCATACCTCAGGATAGAGGCAACGAGGAAATCAGAGGGAGAAAGATTTTGAGATATGGCCGCCCACGTTCTTTTTAACTTGTCAAAAAGATGTTGTGGGGTATACACGGCTTCTATATTCGGCAAGCTCTTCTTTAGAGCATACCTCATGCATGCTCAATTGGGGCATCATCATCAACATATCAGCCGAAACACACCCATAAACAACTCCACAGCGGCTCTCCCAGCGACTACCAGCGATCCTCACAGGATCACCGAAAGAGCTTGGGTAATACTATAAAATTGCGTCAGCCGTAGCCCAGAATAAAGAATGATCGAAGTACATTTTTGTAAAGTGCAAATAAAAAATGATATCCTTTGAAACATCTAACTACTATAACCTCGATACAGGCATTGCCTAGTGAGGCTATCATTGCACAGACGCCAGCACATCAAGCTACCCCAATCTGTCAAATTTCCCCAAATGAAAGTGAACCTTATGCTATTGTGATAAAGTTGAAAATCTATAAAAGAAATTTGACAGATTGGGGTAGCTGGATGTGCTGGCATCTTACATCAACCATGTAAAAAGCGAAGTGCTAATAAAATTATTATTATAAGTTACTAACAGTTACCTACTATAATGATAGGAAGAGGAAGTTATGCGTTAGATTCTGGGTCTTAAGAAAATATCTGTTAAATATCTTCTCCACTGTCTAAGGACTAATTTCATAGGAATTTGAAAATACCTGGGTGTTGACAGCTATTTTCTGGGGAACCAAGTCTGCATTCGAAGCTGCGTTGAAGCATTTGTCATCGGGCCCGTGCGGAGTCATCATGGAGTGTAAGGAAGCGCCTCCCGGGAGAAATCCGCCCTCTTTCGCCTCATACGCTCCCAGGATCAGGCCCATGAACTCGCTCATACAGTTTCCTAAGAAAAATAGGTACATTAGGTTGAAACGGTGTGAAAAGACATTATTTACCTTATTGAAATGAAGGTTCAAAGCGATTTAACATGTTTTATAATAATAGGTCTTTACCTATGAAATTGCCGTTTTGTATGAAAAAATTTAAACGAATTTTTTTCATGCATTTTTTTATTTGTATTAATCGAAGTAATCACCCATGCAATCAATGCATCTTTGCCATCGCAGTGGCAGTTTATTGATGCCCTTCTTAAAGAAATCAGCTGGACGGGAGGCAACAAATTCTTCAAAGGCATTTTGTACTGCCTCTCGGGTATTGAATTTTTTTCCCGCCAAGAAGTTATCCAAATTCTGGAAAAAGTAGTAGTCTGTAGGCGCAAGGTCTGGTGAGTAGGGCGGATGACGGAGAGCTTCCAACCCCAGTTCTTGCAACTTGGAGACCGTCTGCTGTGCAGTATGAGGTCGCGCGTTGTCGTGCAGGAGCAGCGGAGACGAGCGATTGACCAATGCTGGTTGGAGATGCGCCAGCTTCTCCATCATTGTGCTCAGTTCTTCACAGTACACATCTGCAGTAATGCTCACCCCGTTTGGTAAGAAGCTGTGATGAATCACACCGGCGCTAGACCACCAAACAGTGACCATCACTTTTCTAGGGGTAAGTTTTCGTTTAGGGCATTGTTTAGGTGCTGAACCAGGATCCAACCAACTTGCTGAGCGCTTGCGGTTATCAAACAGAATCCATTTTTCATCGCAGGTAACAATGCGGTTCAAAATTCCTTCATTTGTGTGTCTGTTGAGCAGTGCAAGGCACGTCTCGACGCGTACTTCGCGCTGGCGATCATTGAGTTCGTGGGGCACCCATTTGTCAAGCTTTTTTACCTTGCCAATTTGACGCAAATGGACCAATATTGTTTTGACGCTAACGTCGAAAGCTGCTGCTAATTCAGCCGTAGATTGTGTATCATCAGCTTCCACAACCGCCTTTAATTCGTCATTGTCGACCAAAGTCTTCGGACGACCGCGAGGTTCATTTTTCAGGTCGAAATTTCCAGAACGGAAGCGAGCAAACCAATAACAGGTGGTGCGTTGGTTTGTAGTGTTAGCTCCGTAAACGTCGTTGATGTTGCGTGCCGCTTGTGCCGCGTTGCTGCCACGACGGTACTCATATTCCATAATTACTCGAATTTTTAACGTATCCATGATGACGAAAAAGATTGAAATGCGATGAAAATGTAACACTAATCAATAAAGAAATGACTACTTTTGGAAAAAAGAATCCATGTTTTTAAAATAAAATTAATTTGAAATTAGAATTCTTAGCCAAACAAAAATTATTTTGATTTGAAATGGCCAGTACTGCAGAACGGCCATTTCATAGGTAAAGACCTAATATTAATTAATATTGCATATGTCAGTTGTTTTATTGTTCAATTTATAAATATGGTAGGTACAGGTGCCGCGCCATTTTTCTTTTATAGATTTTCAACTTTATCACGAAAGCGTAAGGTTCACTTTTAATTGGGGAAATTTGACATATTGGGGTAGCTTGATGTGCTGGCGTCTTCACCATATTTAATTATTTAGTGCCAAAAATAGGTTATTTAATTTGTAGTGAACAATAAAATGAGTCACTAGAAAATAAACAGAGAACCTATTGTATATCGTACGTAAATGTAAATTTACCGACCACAAACAAACATAGGCAAATGCGATAAATATGGTGTCAATTAAAGAGCAATTGTTAAACTTTTGTGCCATAACAATGAGTATTTTCATAACAGTTCTCATAGCTGAGGTGTCCGAGTGGTTAAGGAGTTGGACTTGAAATCCAATGGGTTCTACCCGCGCAGGTTCGAATCCTGTCCTCAGCGAAACTATATTTTTTTCAGGGATATTAAATATTGAACTATGTTAGTGTACGTATCGTACTTTGTCTCCCTGCACTACTCAAATGTTAACTAGTAGATAATGGTGATGTTGCGGATGCAATTTTTTTCACATCCATTTTTTCAATCCGGATGCGGATTTTTTTTGCATTCACATCTGCAGATGTGGAAGCGGGTGGATTTTTTTACAAAAAAATATATAGCTGCAGAAATAAAGTTACAAGAATAGAATGATTTTTAATATTTTTATTAGTTAGTAGCAGAAATAGAAAATTGGAGCATTATATTCAATGAAAAGCAAAATTACCGCTTTCTCCGGGTCAAGTCTGTTACGCAGAGGTTCGTAAATCAAAACCGCACCACTGACTATTTGTTCACATGGAACACTGCCTGGTGGTGTCGACAAAATCTGCGAGCTATTTTTGACAATTGTTTTAATTTTTCTCGGTCATTTTAGAGGATTTTCATCAACTAAGTCCCCCTTAACAAACATTGCTCGCTGTTAGCGATGAGCGGAGCGCAATACGTAATGTTTAATTTACGGTAAACAAATGATACACAATAACAAACGCCTCGAAACTTGGCATCGAACAAAACTTCGCTCCTATCGGTCAATGAGCACGCACCGATAGCCGGCCCCACCCAATTTCTTTATTATAGCTACTTGTGCGACATCCGTATCCGCATGCAACTCCGCATCGATTATTGCGGATGCGGAAGCGGTTGCATATGTCTGAATTGTTGCGGAAGTTCCGCATTTGCGGATGCAGATGCGAGTATTCGCAACATCCCTACTCTGTACTAGGGTTGTAACGGAGGCCTCTTAGCGGAGGCGGAGGCGGATGCGAAGGTGACGGATTTCACCTCCGCGGTAACGGAGGTTAACGGATGCGATTGCGAAGGTGAAAGTGGATGTGAAAAAATAGTATTTTATGAGTAATATTAATATATTTTTTAATCTCAATAAATGAAGAATGAGCTGAAAGTGGGGCAATTTCAATTTGGCTTCATGGAGAAGGAGGGACTGTTTATGATGAAATCCTTTTTCAGGAAGCCGGATAACCGCAAATGGACCTGGGTAAGCCCCGAAGGTAAAACAAAAAACGAGATAGACTTTATTTTGTCGACGATAAAACAGATGTTCAATGACGTCTTTGTGATCAATACGGTTAAAAGCGGGAGCGATCACAGGCGGGGCTCATTGAACCATAATGTCAAGCTTCAGAGGTCCCGACTGATAAAGCCTATGCTCCGACCTTTACCCATCCGCGTCGAAAACCCGGAACCCTATCAGCTCAAACTGCAAAACCGAGTGGAGTCATACCACGACAGGTCTGTAGAAGCTGTCCATACGGCTGGGTCTTTAAGTCTCACCGTCCAAACAGAACCAAAAAGATCTCTGACTAAACTCTGCAGCTAAAGGAAGAAAGACGGAAAATGGTTTTGACGATTGTTCTGATGATGCTACCAGATACCGGCAGCTCAACGAACAGATTTCAAAGTCTTTGACTCGCGATACGCGCCCAATTAATACAAAAAGTATTAAGAAGCCATCGAATGGAACACATGTCTGTTGGACAGAGTCAACTGACGAAGCTGAAGACTGAGGATGGCAGATTCGTTACGTCTAGACCTGAGATGCTGGGAGAGAACGAGAGGTTCTATGGACAGCTGTATACGAGAACCCAGTCACCTATCGATAGTTGTACCTCAGATCCCAGAGCACGACTAAACCGACACTTCACTGAAGACATCCCGAAAGTCAGCATGTGCGAGGTAAGAATCCCTCTCAAACAGCTTAAGTACAACAAGGCACCTGGTGATAATGGAGTTACAGCAGAGCTTCTAGCTCTTCTACGGGCCCTTCAGAAGTTATTGAACTCCATCATACTAGAAGGTCAAACGCCACAAGTATGGCACAGAGGTGTGGCGGTGCTTTTCTTCAAAAAAGGCGAAAAATCCCTCTTAAAGAATTACAGACCCATCACAATGCTGAGCCATGTTTACAAGTTGTTTTCGAGAGTCATTACGAATCGTCTCGCAAGCAGGTTCGATGACTTCCAGCCTCCCGAACAAGCCGGATTCCATAAAGGCTTAAGTACCATATACCACATAAATAAGACCGAAGAGTATAACCAGCCATTATGCTTAGTGTTTGTGGATTATGAAAAAGTCTTTGATTCTATCAAAACCTGGGCCGTACTGAGGTCTCTCCAAAAATGATAAATCGACTACCGGTATATCGAGGTGTTAAAGTGTTTATATGAAAACGTCACTATGTCAGTGCGACTCCCGGACCAGAACTCGGAACCTATCTACTTGCAGCGAGGTGTGAGACAGGGAGATGTTATATCTCCGAAACTGTTCACCGCTGCATTGGAAGATGTCTTCAAGCTTTTGGACTGGGTAGGCTTTGGCATCAATGTCAATGGCGAGTACATCACCCACCTTCGATTTTCCGACAATATAGTAGTCATGGCTCAATGTCCAGTCTATCCTGAGGATAGTCTCTCAACAAGTGGGTCTGAAAATTAACATGGATAAGACGAAAATGATGTAGAACATCCATGTTGCACCCACTCTACTTAAGGTTGGAGACTGCACTCGAAGTTGTAGAGAACTATATTATTTATCTAGGACAGATCATCCAACTAGGTCCAACTTTGAAAAGGAGGTCAATCATAGCATCCAACTCGGCTGGGCAGCGTTTGGGAAGCTACTTAATATCTTCTCGACCCAAATACCGCAGTGTCTCAAGTCGAAAGTCATCGCTCACTATGGGCACAAGGTCACCGAAAGAGCAATGGAAAGGGCTATGCTTGGAGTTTCCATGCGAAATCGAATCAGAAATGCTGAGATCCGCAGGCGAACCAAAGTAACCGACTTAACCCGAAGAATTGCCAATCTGAAGTGGCAGTGGGCAGGACACATAGCTCGTAGAGCCGACAGCCGCTGGGGCAGAAAGGTTCTCGAGTGGCTAACACGAGCCGGATGATCTTGTGCGGGTTGCTGGAAGTCGCTGGATGCCGATAGCGTAAGACCGGCAATCGTGGATATCTTTTGGGGAGGCTTTTGTCCAACAGTGGGCGTCATTCGGTTAATATGATGATGATGATGATGACAAAGGCGGAATTGATGCCAAAGGCACTCTCTGCCAGTCGACCTTTGGGTGATGCAGTGATATATGATTATGGCGTAAATAAACCTCGGAGGCGGAGGCGGAGGCGAAGGTACGATTTCATGCGGAACTTCCGCAGTAACGGAAGCGGAGGCGAAGATCCGTTACAACCCTACTCTGTACAATACGATATTTGACGAGCCGGTTGGCGTGGTTGGTAGAATCTTTGCCTTTGACGCCGCCGCCCACCCAGGACAGTTATTTGTGTGCATAAAAATGTCTGTTTGTCCTGAGTCTGGGTGTAATCTATACATATAATAAAATCGTAGGAAAGTCAAAACTGTACATTGAATATTTTTTAATAAGGACACTTGCGCCGTGATCTACAATCGACATCGAAGCCAAAAATGTAGTTTTAACAATTTTTGTCTGTTTGTCTGTATGTATGTCCGGGCTAAACTCAAAAAGTACTGCATGGATTTACTTCAAATTTTGCATGAATATTACTAAGAGGTCGGGTCAACATATAGGATACATATTATCACGCTATCACCTACGGGGGAGGAGCTGTGATGATTTATAAAGTTTAACGCGGGTAAAACCGCAGGGCACAGCTAGTTATCTATATATGTATGTATTTACAAAAGAAAAGTTGATAGTATATGTAGTATATCGGTTATCTGGTTTCCATAGTACCTGCTCTGCTAAGTATGGGCATCAGATGGGCGTGTGTGAGATATCCTAGGATATTTTATTTATTTATAAATAAATGGATTGACGGACTGTGGAGCCAGTGGTAACGAGTTCAGCCCAAGGCCCGCACCTTTGACTTACCAAATTAACAAGCGTAGTCGAAATTAATTATCTCCTACTCATGACAAATAGGTTATACGATTAGGTAAGTTACTATTTTTTTATTTAATACTAGCTGGCCCGGCAGAGGCGGCAAACTTCGTACTGCCTCAATCGATAAATAAAAGACCTAAACTTATGTTTTAGAAAACGTTCATATGAGTAAAAGAAAAGGGCTGCTTTTAGGGTTTTCCGGGCAATTATCCGAATTTTTCTTCACCTTTTAAACCTTCCCTAGACCTCCACGAACATTTCAAGACCAAGATAAGATAAATCCGTTCAGCTGGTGATGACATACCATGTCCATCGCCGGGGAATTACGCCGAGTGCCAAACAGTTTTAAGATAGAGATAGCTGATATACTACATATCGCACACCCAGATTAAGGGTAGTGTAACTCAAAATATGTCTTTTTTCAGGAAACGAAAAAAACGTTTAGTTTAATTTCTAATTAAGTTTATGAAATTATTTTTACAGAAGTAGGATACCTATTTCATTTATATATTTATCAGCTGTATTGGAGATATGTCAGTTCATGAATTATTTGTTAATTTACATTTTTCGTGTTATTCTAGTTATCTTGAATGAATAGACATCTAAAAATCTGATCAAGTCAAAATGATTTCTTATTAGTGAAATATTTTGAATTACTGCACTCTTAATCTCCACAATTAATTCATGATCTTATCATAAATATAGGTGTATCTGTTTTATGTTTTAATCATAGTTGAGAAATAAAAACATTTATGGTTAAATTTCTTAAATTTTGTTTTTTTTATTATGGTTTGAGTATAACAATCAATAAAAAATATCAAAAACACAGTAGACATTCAGAAAGCTTACTGCTTCTTCTACTTTTAACTGAGATCCGCTGAATAGTATCTGTTAGCTACCTACCATTGTAACATTTATATTATTAAATTATATTATCATTATTTGTAACTTATACATCTAATATCATGGATACAAAGGCATATAGCGATAAAGGATATTTATTTTTTTGCTGCCCGCAACAATTATCACTATAAAAGATAACGTCTAGACGTTATCTTTTATATATCTATTTTATATCTTCACCCGATGTACTTTTCTCAACCAGCATTAGTAAATATTGAAAGACCCGATCTCGTCCCAAAAATAGCAAACTAAATTTTTAGCAAACAAGTCACTTATTGTGAAATTAAGGCAGTTAATTCTTGATTTGTAAAAAAATAAGGATACCTGGCCTTTAGGCACCTGCATCACAGCTTGGAGGTCGTATACAGCTACTACCACATCAGACCTTGCCTTGTCTGCTTCTTTTCTGATCTAGACAGTGTTTTTTATTTTAAATGTTGGTCATAAGCCTCGTGAAGCCTTTACTTTTCTTCAACGGCAGCATTTTTGTACGTTTCACATACATCGCATGAGTCTTTTTTTGTATGTGAAAAGAAATATTAAACTGCGTGAAATCTGGTAGAATGTTGATGACGATGCCGCTGGTAACTGCTGAATTTCTCGTAGATATTTATAGTCACGGTATAGATCGGCTAGGCATTTATCACTAGAAATATATTCTCTTGTTGTTTGTGCTCGAAGATGGTGTGACTCTATTCTAGGAAAACAGTTAATGAAAGCGACGACACTTTCTTTTATCTCATCATCAACCGTCAAGTGTTGACCGTGTTTACCTCTTTGGTCTGCGCTAACGAATCCATCGTCAGTTTGTTTTGGAAGAGCCGTTATAATAAACTGGTTGCCCAAACTCAGAGGAGCCTTGAAGAATGCCTTGCAGACTCTAAAACGATTGTTTTCAACCTCAAAGAAAAATGCCGTATTTAGTGACCTGTAATTTTGGGTAGTGCTGTTTCTGTATTTTGGCTTAATGACTTAAGTGTGCCTAACAACAAACTCCCGTTGTCTTTGCAGGTCGCCTAATTGCCAAAAATGGTCAAACAATGATTTGCGTATTAGTTCAGAGATTTTGGTTTTGCATTTCAACCTGCACTTGTCGCTGCAAGGAGGTTTTACTGATCTTTCAGGAAGATTTATATTAGTAGAACTTAGTAGTTTTTTAATATTAGTTAACCATCTTGCTGAGTTTCTTGTCCTTTTTCTTCCCTTTGTAATACATTGAGGATCAGCAGACGTTCTAACAACCGATTGAGAGATTGAAGCTTCCACAGGCGGATACTGACTATGGAGGATGTTCGATTTGTCTCGGAGGGCACAGCAGCTGCAGCTACAGCTGCTTGAACTAGAAGAAGAGCTACAAGAATCAGACGAGGAACTGTTGGAGGAGGAAGTACTCGAAGACTGTGACCTGTTTCCCGACTGTATGAGAGGCGGATGGCGTGGTGTTATTTTCGGAGATGGGTTGAAGTTTGGATCGGCATCGGAATCGTCGAAATCGCTATAGCCACTACTATCGCTTGAAATGCAATACGAAGGGTTTACCTGGGGATCGTTGGCGGGTATTTCAGTAGGGGTTATTACCTCTTCTAGCGCCACATTTTCTTCTAACGCTACCGTCGTGTTGCCTTTTACTTCAAATGCACTGGTCTCAAAGATTGCTTCAGTTGTTCTGGTAGTCGAATGTGATGTTGAATGCTCTTGAAGCTCATCTTCCATGTTACCAGTGACAGTATCATGGTTTGTTCCAATTCCAGACACCTTTTGGAGGATTAAAAGGCCGCGACCTTTCATCGTCAGTAGGAAAATAATAAAAAATTTTATGACCCACGAATACTAAACTAACTCAAAAAATACTCTAATTGTTTGGTTTCTAATTGGAAAACAAATGAAAATAAACTAATTTTCGAAAATAGTAGGTTATCTCTAAATAATAAAGTATACAAATAATTAAGACCATTAATAGATTCAGAATAAGAGCGATTTTAAAATTATCCAACAATACCCAACTAACTCTAACACTGTAACATAATTTCACTAATACCAAACTATTTCTAGTTAGTGTAATAAAAAGTACATACTTTTGTAAACAATACAAGCACAATTAGAAATAATCCAAGGATGTCCAAAAAAAAAATAAAACAAGCTCGTTCACCAATAACAAATCAACTCAAAATAATTCACGTTTCATTATTGTTTTGAATCACAAATAGTAAACTAACTCAAAATAATCGAGTCTTGACGTATATAGATGACGTATAGAGAGACTGAGCAGCGTCACTCTTGTTGGCGGGGAGTGTCCCGGTATCAACTCAGCAAGACTAACATACAGCGACATCTACATTTTAATAATGAAGATTTTTGAACAGGTGTCTTTGCAGTTTACGTAGTTTTGGTCACTGATTCCGATGCTTGTAATAACTCCATTTTGAATTATTTCGAGTTAAGCTACCCTTAATCTGGATGTGCGATATATAATCTCTTGTTAAATGCAGGTAAAACTAAATGCATCAGATTCTCATTGCCGAATGTGACTCAAATTGTACCAACAGATGCACTTAATGCGGAAATATTAGATTTAGTCCCTTCGACCGTATTTTTAGGATTGACACTTGATTCAAAATTGCAATCGGGTCTTCAGATTGAAAAGTTAGCAGGTAAATTAAGTTCGGCTTCCTATGCTGTCTGGAAAATAAGACAATTGTCAGATGAACAAACTGCTAGATTAGTGTATTTCGCGTACTTTCATAGCATTATGTCATATGGCATTCTTCTGTGGGGTTCGGCAGCTGACATAGGTACTATTTTTGTATTGCAGAAAAGAGCAGTCAGAGCCATTTATGGTTTAGGCAGCCGCGATTCTTTGCGAACTTTGTTTAAAGAAATAAATATACTTACTGTGCCATCGGAATATATAAATCAGAATATATTTTTTGTTAGAAAAAATATTAATAAATATAAAAAGAAAAGTGAACTGCTTAATATAAAAACTAGGAATAAAAACTAACTAGCCATGCCAGGCTTTAGAGTAAACAAAACGAATAAATCATTTTTAGGAAATTGTATTAGGTTTTATAACAAGCTTCTCATCTGCCTGACACAAGTTTTAAAACACATTAAACGTGTACTTATTGCTAGGGGTTATTACACCACTAAAGAGTACATCAATGACAAAGACGACTGGCTCTCACTGCCTCGCTGGAGATCTTGTAGCCATATAGACATGCCTGATCTGATTACGTGAACTATCTGTAATATGATTGCTATCATATACTTAATTTAAACTTATTGACTCCGTCTCCGAATCGAACCTACGACCTGCGGCGTGAAAAGCATGAATTAACCAACCACGCCAACTGCTGCTTTAGGCTATCTCGATTAATACTTACTGTGATAATATGGCGGTCTAAAAGTATTTTCTTGCACGGACCACCTCGGGGGGAAGATGACGAAGTCTGCAATTGCCACGCCAGGCTTCGTTGACTGACAGGTCAGTACTGTGAAGATTGATGGGTCCTACAAAAAGCAATGGATTTAATTATCTATGAGTACTGAGTAGACATGTTGTATTTAAATGTAGTTTTAAAAAAAACTGTATTGTCTATTTTAGTTGTGTTCTACTTTCAAAAGTATGCGTGGAGAGCAACACTTCTCTTATTTCGTGTTTACACTAAACCATTTCGAAATAAGAACTTTCAGTATGAAGTTAAAATCACTGCTGTGAACTGAGTTTCCTCAATTGTGGAATTTCCCATCTCCGCCACTTGACGAGGAGAAGAAGTAGTACAGACCTCCGCACATCAAGCTACCCCAATATGTGAACCTTATGCTTTTGTGATGAAGTTGAAAATCTATAAAATAAATTTGACCGATTGGGGTCGATGGATGTGCTGGCGTCTGTACAATGCTAGCCTTATGATGAAATCTTTTACGTGGGACTTTAATACTTTAACCAATGAAGTTTAAAAAAAACGAGTGTGCTTTAGATGACACGGCTGAAGTAAAACTTATATGAAACATACCTGGCTATTAGAGAAACAGATAAAGAAAATGCGTGCTCTCACCTCTCTCTCTCTTGCACCTACAAAATGTAACTGTAATACAGAAAATGTACCTGTCTCTCTCTCTCCCGTTCGCCTCACCCGATCATATCGTAATGCTCTCGCCACGCATTCGCCAGCTTAATCCCCTAGTTGAGCTAGCCAGAGATATACATAGGTACTTAGATGAAACATTGTTAAAGACTACTTACACAATGATCGTATAATACAGCATTGATGACCATAAACTTGCTCAGATCGTACTTGTAAGGCACGTAGTTCCCGTGCCATGCCACCACGTCGAACGGGCAGTGATTCTGTTCTGCCATGAACAACACACCTTGGTACTTGTTGAAGATTTTAAAACCTGCGACAAAAATCAATACACGTGCAGTGTAGAGTTCTGTGTATCTGTGTAGATACACACTGCCTCGTTGGTCTAGCGGTAGCGTGTTCACCCGCAGAGAACGAGGTCCTGGGTTCAAATCCCGGGTCGGGCACAAAAAGTGATTTTGGGACTTTTATGTAAAAAGATAAAAATCTCAGCATCAGCCCGAAGTCTGGGAGTTGGCGGTATTATACCCCCGTGACTCGGAGAGCACGTAAAGCCGTCGGTCCTGTACCTGACCTCTTTCCGGTCATGTCGCATAGGCGTCCCATCGGATCATGAGAGTGATAGAATAGAAAGTGCGCCTGTGTTTGCGCACACACTTGAGCACTATAATATGTCCCGCGCAGATGGCTAATCTCAGTTGAGACTGGCCGCCGTGGCCGAAATTCGGCTAGGAGGACATTATTATTATTATCTGTGTAGAGTTCGGTAGAAGCCTGTCACAATATCGTTGTTGATTCTCTAAATCCGCGTAACTAAAAATTGCTGCCACGCAATTGTAAGTAATCATGATTTCCTCCTCAAGATTAAAATGTGTAGAAAATATTTATAATTAGCTGGTATTGATGTAATACCGAAAATATGCGTACTTAGAAGAGGTATTTACTATTTACGCACGTATTTCTCGTTTTCTATGTTTTTCCTTGCCTTATTTCCCCAAGCCTATTTGTAGAATGGATAAGGAATTCAAAGGGCAGGAATAGGAGGAGAAGAAGCTTCATAGAGTGTGCGTCATTAAAATAATTCTGTGCCAGTAAGGACATTAACATATGCTGTGTGGTGACGGCGACAAATATCAGAATCAGAATATCATCACCCCATCTCATCCCGTGGGGGGCGTAGAAGTCGACCCGAGGGAATATCTACCAGAGGATGGGCAGCAGCTTCCTTCTGATTACTATGACCACCTTACTGCGATCGCCAACCCGCCTGCCAAGCGTGGCGATTATGGCATATCCCCCCAAGACGATTCTTGAGGGAGGCTTGTCCTGCAGTGGACTTATTTAGCTGTAATGATGAAGAACATTAAGTATTATTATTAAAAGAAAAGTTTAACTGGTGGCGAGGAAACGATACGCGTGCCGTGTGACTGTAGCAACAATATTTTCTTAATTATATGCTAATAACTAAAAATGTTGCCCACATACTCCACTGTAATAATCTTATAACATAAATCGATGTTTATAAACCATACCCAAGTGAATTATGATTATTATTTCTATTTTAGTACCTACCTACATTTAATGTCCGGTTTTTCAACCTCCATGGCTGTATTTGAAACAAAAGAGTAGGCACCTACTTGTATCCCGATTTAATCTTATCAGAATTTATGTTATATAGTTACGACTCACCAGGAATTTCCTCATCGAAGTACTTGGCAACCGGAGTAAGGAAGTCTCTGGGATTGGCGAGACCGTTCGCGCCAATAGGACCCAGGTCTGGGAGCTTGAAATGACCATCGAAAACTTCGAGAATATATCCCCTAAAACGGAAAACAAATAACCAAGTCTTCCTTCTATGTAAAGTCGTTATCCAACTAAATTTTCATAAATTCGGTCGGAAGGCAATTTGCAGACGCCAGTATAGTAATCTTAACCTAACTATGAACTATTTGCTTATCATTTAAGGGCCATCCATGAAAGTGTTTTTGAAGGCAAAGGTTAGACATCGTACATATATTTGTAAAATTAGTTCTGAGCTTATTGAATTTATTGAAAGTGTAAGTCATTAGACCACTACAACCATTCACCATCTTACATAACCTAGCGCATGAGGATTTTTTTTGGATTGCCTCTGATAAAAGCATTATGGCGAGAGAAAAAAATAGATGTATTCATCTATAAATAAAGATGATGTTTGAGTGATAAATTACCATAAAGGTACCTTATTAATAACTTCTTTATCTACCTAGTGGGCCCATTAACAGCGACGGTAAATCTCATGCCGAGTTGAATGACTGCAATTTCATTCGGTGCTACCTCCATTATTCCAAATTCTGTTGTGATTTTCAGAGTTCCTTGTTGAGGCACTGAAAAAAGATATTATAAACAGTGAAACACTAACAAGAAAACCTTCTCCTTTTGAAGACGGTTAAAAATTTTAGATGAAGTGACTGAACTTTTCTGTATATATACCTAAATAGTGTATGTGCAATAAGTCTGAAACTTGATATACCTTTTGCCAAGTTGTATGTATTAAAGGATTTGTAAAACGTTCACGATACTTAATTATCGTGTGGGCAGTGGTTACCCTTGTGTCAGAGTTGTTCAAGCCGTCCATTGGGCGTCGAATATCGCTTAACAACTGTGCCTCTAGTACGAGTTCCTGCAGTTTACTTACTCGATCACACCTACAGTTTCGTCCCATACATTGAGCACCAGAGTTTTAGTTCTTAATCAATTCCGCGAGAGGCGCTGGTGCTCAATATATGGGAGAAAACTGTACGTGTGATCGAGTAAGTAAACTGCAGGAACTCGTGCTAGAGGCACTGTTGTCTAATTTTTACAACCGTGACCGACAGCTTAACGTGCCCACCAAAGCACGGAGACGCTGAGAAATTAAACCACTTTGGCGGTCACCCATCAATGGACTGACCGCGAGCCTAGTTGCTTGACCCCACTAATCACTTACGGACCGGTGAGAGCATCTGGTTAAGTGAGAAGTGCGAGTGCTCCGGAAACCACTTCATATCGTACATATAGGTACTTACACTAAAATCATAAACACATCGCTGTTGTAATTTCACAAGATTAAAGTAGTAAATCAAGTATGGCTAGTCTAGTCTATCACATCATAAGTTTAAAGCTCGTTGTAAAAATAAAACTTATTAGCTTGAACAAGTTGAACTGACATTGTAGGTAATTTCCAGTTTATCTTTACGCTTGTACAGGTCGATTTTCAAATCTTAAACATTTTTACAATGAGTGCGTTTTCCGCCTGTCTATAACTGACGGAAGAGTACAGACGCCAGTACATCCAGCTACCCCGATCCTTCAAATTGCTTCTATAGATTTTCAACTTTATCACAAATCATAAGGTTCACTTTCAATTGGGGAAATTTGATAGAATCGGGTAGCTTTATGTGCTGGCGTCTGTACCTACCTGCTTATCCTATTCTTACCTATCAGGAAATCTCCATCGCTGCTATAAAAGGCGCTCTTATCCATAGACGCGTTGCACAAGAAGACATGTATTGCGAGACCGTTACGGGAGCGAGGATCACCAGCCCCACACACCGTGTGCAAACCGGCCACGAAGTCAACGGGTTGGTTAGTGGAAGGAATGTCGAAGGGGAGCCAGCGGGACTGGAAAGAGAAATTGGTAACTTCGCTTCTATCTAGAAAAGAAGTCGACTAGTTTGGTTTGTGACTCGGTTAGACACCTGTTACGTGTATGTAACAAAACACGTACACACGGCAAAATATCAAGCTATACATTTACACATATAAAAAAAAGAGGAAGTCAAAACTGTACATTGAATACTTTTTTAAAAGGATACTTGGGGCGTGATCTAAAAAGGATATAGAAGCCAAAAATATAGTTTTTAAAATTTTTGTCTGTTTATCTGTTTGTCTGTATGTATGTCCGGGCTAAGCTCAAAAAGACTGCATGGATTTACTTCAAATTTTGCATGAATATTACTAAGAGGTCGGGTCAACATTTAGGCTACATATTATTACGCTATGACCTACGGGGGAGGAGCTGTGATAATTTACAAAAAATAACGCGGGTAAAACCGCGGGGCGCAGCTAGTTTCCAATATAAGCTGAACTGTCATTGTATGGAAATCCTATACAACGCGAGATCAGCTTATACTGGAAATGTATATGTTGATAGGTATGTAGTCGTATGTACGTATGCCGGTGACGGCACTTACCTATGAATTTTCAAATAGCAAGTGTTGCAAATTCCATCGATGTCAAAAAGCATTCTCGAATATTTGAGCATCATTGTCTGTAAAAGGTTCTAGAATACCTACACTTAATAATGCTCGAACATTATCTACTCAATAAGTAAATAACAATTATAAATTTTTATTCAAGAAAATATGTGTACAAAATTATATCTACTTATAGGTTAAACCTGCACCGCAGCTGCGCGCAGGCGTTCTCACGGCTTAAAAAGTTTAATTATCCTTTTTTTTTAGATTTAATTACACAAATTTAAAACCCAAAATATAATCTTTATAAATTAACTTATTTTAGAATACTTAATAACTCTTCAGTCTCATCATAGGACAACTTTTGTAAAAAAATATAGACTGTTCTTTTACAATTTATATAATTAAGGTTATACATAGATAATAAATATAATCATATGATAATGATAATGAATATGTCTCAAAATGAATAATGTTATTGTTTCGAAGTTTTTGTTTTGTATACCTAAATATAATCTAAAATAATAAGCATTCATTTAATTTAAGACAACCGATCGAGCATATTATTATAATATTGTGTTAGCCTACTAAATAATTACTCTAAGTGGACCAAATCCCGTGTTCACGCCCGCTTTAGTATGTTTCGCCGGACCGTCTCAGCTGGGTCGTGTTGAAACCGCTAGTAGATGAACCCACTGAGTTTGTTTCGATGGGTCTTCTCAGTTAGGGCGCATGGATCTGGTGGTGGCATTAAAGCGCGACCGTCGTTATTAACACAAGGTCCGCCATAATAATAATACCTTAATATAGACAGAACCATTCAGACAATATAATGTAGTAAAAGTATAGCTAAAACTAAGTATAAATTTTGAAAATAAAACTTAACCATAATCTCTTTGACATAACTTAATACAAGCTAGCTAAATATCATTGCTATTATAAAATATTTTTTATAAATGTTGTCATACAATCCGTGTACCTAAATATCTATGTAACTAGAACTAATAATGTATACAAATATATTACTACAAACATGTTCTGACTATTTACAAGCGCTTTTTTAAAGTCTACGTGAATAAAAACCTTTTTTTATTTATTTATTTAATGGCTTACCCATTTATTTTATTGTAAAGATATGGCCCGAGAAAAGGATAAAACCTGTTTGTATAAAAGTGCCGATAATATCTTGCCGTCTCTTGGTGTTAGTAAGGTTAGCATTGTAACTGAGTGTTGTGTGTTGTTTTTAAATTACATGTTTAATAAAGAGTTGGCGGACAGTTAAGACGGTGCATTTTTCATACAGAAGGCACGTAGGGTCGGAAAGTTGCAACTTTTAATATTGCTCTTAGGGAATGTTCAATGGTTAACATTAAGGTTTTTGGAGCACCACCCCAGGAAGTAATGCAGTATTGAATAATAGATTGACATAATGCCTGATAGACTTGTCTAATCAATTTCATATCAGCAATATGGCGTAGTTTTTTAACACGAATATGAGTTTCCGTACCCGATTTGACAAGGCAAGGATATGTTGTTTAAAAGATAGAGCTTCACGGATAATAACACCAAGGTACTTCAAGGTATTTGCGTCTTTTAAGCATTTAATGCTAGTAGATTATTTCTAAGCCATTTATTTACTACATTAAACCCATGCTGTGCGTAATAATGAACCGCAGTACTGTTTGAAGCAGAATAAATTAATGCGGTGTCATCAGCATAGGAAACTACTTTTCCATGGTCTAGTTATAAGGAACACAAATAATTTATGTAGATCAGGAATAGGGTAGGACTTGTATACTCCCCTGGGGAATTCCGAAAGTAGGAATTTTTACGTCCGTACAAATAATTTGGTCAATTTTAACACATTGAGAACGGTCATTTAAACAGCTTGCGAAGAGTTTCAACTGGGTGCCCCTAATTCCTAATGCCTCTAACTTGGATAGAAGGTTAGGAATAGACACGGTGTCCAATGCCTTCGCTAGATCAAGGAAGATGCCAGTTACTAGGTTCCCTTTTCCCAGTTCCTCTGAGACAAAGTCAGTTAAATGTTGAACGACGTCTGATGTGGTTAAGTTAGCTCTGAAACCATATTGCATTAATCGAAAGCAAAGAGTTCTTTTCAAGATATAAGACAAGTCTATTGTTTATTATTTTTTCGAGGATTTTGGAAAAGGAAGGTAGTAAAGAATAAGTGAACAGGTGGTATCGGAAATACCACTAACGGATTTGCCTAGATATACTTAGAGCAACCAGTTTCTAATGTACCAAAAAATCACCGATTGTCGTGGTAGGACAATACAGCAAGCAGAAACTAGATACCTACTCGAAACTATTCCACTTTCCATCTGTAGAAATATTATATTTATTGTATTTTGTTTTATCATAATAATCGTGTTGCCACAAGACTGGGAGATACATACCTGGTTAGGATCTGGTTCCTGTGCAGCCCAGTTATGAGTGAGATGCTTTGCAACATTAACCTTTTCAAACGGCTTGTGAATGACTGAAGGTCGAATCCTGTAACAGAAGCAGATTTTAAAATAAACAGAACAAGAAACTGAGGACAAGATAATTAAACGAAAATTGAAGTTAAGAAGAGGTACTAGTAATAATAGTAAGGTTTTAAACATTAAGAGTCTCACAAAAAAATTCCTCTCTCTAAATAAAAATCCTACTTTAAACGACTGTACTAGTATAGACTGTGTAACAATCGACAGCATTTTCCCCCTAAAATTGTTGCAACTCATTACACATTTGAGCAATTTCCAAAATAGAAACAAAACACTATTATTTAAAAAAGAAGGAGTCATCGCTTAATAAGATGAATGGCTGTTATGGGTGTTAAAAAATGTTAATTTTTTTTTATGATTCTAGAAAAATAATACGTTATTTTAGAAAAGAATTCCCCGAAGTCTATGTTCAAACGACGATATGAGTAGTCAAAGTAGCAAATTGTTTATCTTTTGAAATTTTGCGAGCGAGAGTAAACTTCACAATAACAATGCAATATGTAAGGTATCATCGTGCTGATCACATGATGGAGCTAGGAGGTCGATATTGGCCCTTCCAAGTGGAGTCTGTCTACACTTAGGAGGGTCTATTTTTCCAGATGTGCTAGTCTCGAGTTTGAGCTCAATGGATTCGTCTTGCCGAGATCTATATGTTTCCGTTTTAGAATAGATGGTTTTTAGGGTTCGTACCTACCCAAAGGGTAAAACAGGACCCTATTACTATGACTTCGCTTTCTGTCTGGCTGTCCGTCTGTCACCAGGCTGTATCTCATGAACCGTGATAGTTAGACAGTTGAAATTTTGACAGATGATGTATGAACAAATAAATTAATTTATATAAAAAAACTAAATAAAATTAATGTTTAAGGGGGCTCCCATACAACAAACGTGAATTTTTAGCTCGTATTTATAGATAATGGTACGGAACCCTTCGTGCGCGAGTCCGACTCGCATTTGGCCTGTTTTTTATCAGGTTTCATAATAATTTATTTCCTTGCGTTGTGTCATGATATTGCGACACTAGAATAGTTTCTTCACATATAGCATTTGATTAATAAATTGGCTTTTACCTGTACAGCCAAGACCGTTTGTTCTCATGTCGTGGCGCAGTGAAGGCAGTACCCGATAGCTGTTCAGCGTACAGCCCGTATGGACACCGTTGTGGGCTGTTCTGGCCCACGGGAAGTGCACCTGGCCTCCGAGGGTCCTCCGACGAGAATTCGGATCCGAACCCGCTAAGGTACTGACGGGAAAGAGATTTTTAAGGACAGATTACTGCAGTATTAGCCAAAAAGGGAAGAGAATGGATGCAAATGGGTTAGTGGAGAACCATATTGATGGCTTAGGTGCAGCGCAGACGACAGACTATCCGTGACGCACTTTTTAGTCTGTGAAAATAGAAGCTATGCAATTATATGCAGTAACGCACACGACGCGCAAAAAGTCCGGCGCACATAAAATCCGTGTAAATTCAGGCAGACCGCACCGCGCCGCGCCGCTCGGCAGAACAAGTGCGTGAAAAAAATTGAACGTTTGCTTCAACGCGCGCTAACGCAGACGATCGGCAATCTGCATTTGCTAGGGGTGGACGTAACGCACGCGATCTATTATCATGGCGCCAGGGGTCGATGTAACGATATTAATTCAAGAAATACAAAACAGACCAGCAATTTATGATACTTCTATGGCAGAATATCATGATAGACATTTAAAAGGAAAAATGTGGGCAAAAGTGTGCTGTTAGGTTTATTCCACTCCTGTTTGAGACCAAACTCTAAGGAGCTGTCAAAATGTATGCCTATTTTGGTAGGGTTGTCACAGTCGGATGTTGTTTCAGAATTGAACGTTTAGTATGGAACTGTCCCTTCAGTAATCTTTCCGAAAGTATAGGATGTACCCAAAATTCTCTATTTCTCCTTCTTTTTCTGTACTTCATGTACTTACAAAATAATACTTCGCGATCTCTGCACGATTTCGATAGCGTCTACGTCCCTACAGCTCTGCCGACGGAATGATCGACGATGTGGGTCGTGTGCGTTGAATATGTGAAAAATCCGCGACAGACTTTTTGCGCGCCATGCAGACTTTTTGTGCGCCGCAGACTCGATCGCACAAAAAGTGTGCCGTCTGCGCTGCACCTTATATATGTCGCAGGGATATGATGAAAACAGGGATTTGGCCAAATCCCTAAGCGATTTGATCAAATCACGGAGGATGTTAAAATAACAACACGATTTTATCATTTCCCTAAACAAATCTGGTGATTTGTTAAAAACCTAAATTGATTCAGTGAAATGATAATATAATAATAAAAGCGAATACGATATGGTTCGGGAGTTCTATGATTATTATGCGATAAAGAAGAGAACATTAAAAAGCAAAGGGAAGATGCTTCACAAAATTTAAAAAGATCTGTTGATAAAATGAAAGAAACTTGTTCGAAGAAATTCAAGGATGTATTAGTTGGTTCCACCGTTTTGGGTGATGTACCAAAAGTAGACAGAGGTCCACTAGATGCAAATAGTATTACAGGCATAGTATTAGATACGAAAAACAACTTATTTCAAATTGGTACTTCAGTTGGCATCATAAGAGATTGGCTTCCTAGAAACGCTCTTCAATTGTCTACAGTTACTTTAACCCATTCAGTTCCATCGACTAAGCTGAGTTTGCCTGAAATTGCACGAATAATTGTGTCTGTAAGAAAAATAATGTTCTATGTAAGTAATTCACGTCGCAACAAATCTGCTACGTGTTTTAATAAATGATCATTACAAATAAGAATATCATATGTTAAGTTTTTCAATTTTTGAAGTTATACTTCTTTTGGCGCGATGGAGAAAAATGATGAGAGTGAATTTTTACGATGCGCGCGCACACCGACACCAAAAAATTTAACAGCATGAGGTTAGTTCTAGGTGGTATGAGAGTGAATTTTACGATGCGCATCGTAAAAATAACAGCATGAAGTTAGTTCTAGGTGGTATGAAAATGAATGAGAGTGAATTTTCACGATGCGCGCGCTTGATGCGCGCGCATCGCAAAAATAACAGCATGACGTTAGTTCTAGGTGGTATGAAAATTGATAACTATGTTCAAGTTGTATATTAAGAAGTATAACTTCTAACGCGTGTACATAAGTACACACAAGTTTTTTTTCTATACAATGGTAATCGAATTCAATTTTTTTTTCGGAAAAATTGGACTTCTAATGAAACTTTGACGGGTCTGTTGGCGAGGTTGTATATTAAGAAGTATAACTTCTAACGCTTGTAGGGGAAAAAGGGGCAATGGGAGTCAGCGGGTAATGGTGGTCAGTGTAACCACACCCAAACGAAAGAAATTAAACAAGCGAATGTCGACTTAAACGACGCGTCACGTGACACCTAGCGGCCGCCCGATCGCCCATTCAGTGCGCATCGGTCGTTTGCGGAGGCAGGCTGTTACACGTTTTGGCGCGCTTTCGATGTAATTTTACGAGTGCACTAAATAACCGGTGAGTACATTATTACGACAAATCTGACTATTTAATGTAGCATATTGAGTAACTGTAATCTTAAATTCTATAATTTGAAATCGTTGAAGGTGTTCTAATGTCAGGTTATTATTTTACGATTCGTTTTTTCGCAGTAGGTAAAATCGGGTAATGAGAGTCACTGCGATTCGGGTAATGAGAGTTGACTCCCATTGCCCGCAAATTTCATGATAGAGTCGATTACTTAGGAATTGCATTTTTATTTCAGAGATGTCAAAAATACGAACCAGAAACACCAATAAGGCGCAATGGACGTCTGAAACTTTAGAAAAAGCCAAAGAACTGGTGAACCAAAACCAGTCTATTAGGTCTGCGGCTAAAGCGATGGGTATTCCTTTTTCCACCCTCCAAAAACGGCTAAAGCAACAAAATCAATCAGAACCACGTCTCGGAAGACTTCCTGTTTTTACACAGGATGCAGAAAAGATCTTGGCAGACCGCATTAAATACTTATCTTCAATTTTTTATGGAGTCACAGCTATACAAGTAAGAAAGGCAGCATACCGATATGCAGAAGAGCTTCAAATCCAACACACATTTGACCAGAGTGCCCAAATGGCTGGACGTGATTGGCTGGAAGGATTTCTGAAAAGAAATAATATATCTATTCGCAAACCAGAAGCCACAAGTATCAACAGAATAACTGCTTTTAATAAGGAAGAAGTCCAACTTTTCTATAAACTATTGGGAGATCTAATGGACAAACAAATTCACCCCAAAAAATATCTATAACTGCGACGAAACCGGCATATCTACAGTACAAGATCCTGGTAAGATATTAGCTCTCAAAGGCATGAAAAGGATCGGTTCCATAACAAGTTGGGAAAGAGGTAAAAATATTACACTATTATGTGCCATGAATGCTGTTGGCGGTTTTGTTCCTCCTATGTTCATCTTCCCTCGGAAGAGGATGACTCCGCAGCTCGAAAAAGATGGTCCAGCAGGAGCTATATACAAATGCTCAGATAATGGATGATGGAACGAAAATCTATTCTTTGAGTGGCTGCAACACTTCGCTAATCATGCCAAACCATCCTCACAGGAGCCAGTTTTATTGATTCTTGATAATCATGCCAGTCACACGTCTTTAATGGCTTATGATTTCTGTAAACAAAATCACATTCATATGCTATCATTGCCTCCGCACACATCTCACAGGATGCAGCCCTTAGATCTCACATTTTTTGGGCCGCTCAAAGCTACATACAAAAAAGAATGTGATTTATTTTTAAAGAATCGCCTAGCAGAAAAAATTACTCCATATGACGTAGCTGCTATATTCAACAGAGCATATTGAACTGTGGCTTCTATCAATAAAGGTGAATCAGGATTCCGAGCGGCAGGCATTGTCCCATATAACCCCGACCATTTCACTGAAGAAGATTTTACCGCAGCTGAAGTGTTAGCTCAACCTGCTGTTATAGTTCAAGATTCATCCATGGTTATACCTGCATCTACTTCAGTTAATCCAATGACAGCCACATCATCTGATGCAATTATTCCAGCGCCATCGACATCATCTGCTACCATAGATCCTGTGCCATCGACATCATCTGTTACCATAGATCCTGTGCCATCGACGCCACCTGCTACCATAAATCTTGTGCCATCAACATCATCTGCTACCATAGATCCTGTGCCATTGACATCATCTGCTACAATAGATACAAGGCTGCTTACATCTCCCACAGTAATGAATGCAACGCCATCCACCTCGTCCGGAAATATACAATCAAACATCGCAAATCTGCTTCCATTTCCGACCCAAACAACTCGTGAAAGACTCGTAAGGAAAGGACAAATGAAGCAACACGCAAAGATTTTAACATCAACACCCGTTAAAGATAGTCTCATAGAAAAAGAAAATAAGAAAGCAACAAAAGCAGCAAAAACTTCTAAACCATCAAAAGACAAAACCACCGAACCGAAAGCTAAAGGAAAACAGAAAAAACAAGTGGTAAATAAGGCCAAAAGGCGCGTGCTGCAGGAGTCAAACAGCTCTTCGGAATCAGACATCAGTCTTAACAAGATTTGCGATGACGACGAAGACGATGATTTAAATAAATGCCTCGTATGCGATGAATTTGGTCGCAATAACGAACTATGGTACAGGTGCACCTCTTGCGGATTGTGGGCACACCAAGACTGCACTGGGTGGGATTCACCACGTGGATATGTATGTGATAATTGTTAGGGGGTGGTCTGACTACCATTGTCCGCATAGTGACTATAATTACCCTCATGTGCGGACAATTGTGGTCAAAGCTGATTTTTTTAAAAAGTTTGAATGCTAGTAATTTATCATTCCAAAGGTAATGAAACTAATTGAGACTGATAGTTTAATAATAATGCTATCTTAAGTGTTGATTTTCATACAGTTTATACAAAAATTTTGTGTTTTATTTAATTTCTTGCTTAAGTGACTCCCATTACCCCTTTTTCCCCTACATAAGTACACACAAGTTTTTTTTTTTAATATTTTTTGTATCTTTTTTTCAAATAATTATGTTCTAATGGTGATTTTTCAGATCAATATTGCATTGTACTACACCTGATTATTATAATTATGTAGGTAATCTTACAAAATAAACGGTTAAAGTACCTACCACAGAAAAGTTATTTTTGTCATTTCACTGAACCAATTTTGGCTTTTGTTCAAATCACTAGATTTCTTTAGTGGGATTTGTCAAATCACCAGATTTGTTTAGGGAAATGATAAAATCGTGTTGTTATTTTAACATCTTCCGTGATTTGATCAAATCCCTTAGGGATTTGGCCAAATCCCTGTTTTTATCATATCCCTGCGACATATATATATATATATATACACTTTAAACCACTTCAATATATATATATATACACTTTAAAAAATAAATAACTGGATGTTAGCTCTATAAGTACAGACGCCAGTACAGCCAGCTACCCCAATCTGTCAAATTTCTTTTATAGATTTTCTACTTTATCACATAAGCATATATGCCACTTTCAATTGGGGAAATTTGACAGATTGGGGTAGCTTGATGTGCTGGCGTCTGTACGTTTATATTTTTAACGTATCGCCGGTTTGCGTGGTTGGTAGATACTTGCGTTTCACGCCGGTCGTGGGTTCGATTCTCACACAGGACAGATATTTGTGTGCAATGTGCATAAACATTTCTGTTTGTCCCGAGTCTGGGTTTAATTATATATATAAGAATTTCCAAATCTGGTTTCCATAGTATACAAGTTTTGCTTAGTTTGAATGGTGTATGAATAAGGGTCCAGTATATTGTTATTATCTATAATTAATTGGAAAAGTTGACAAACAGAACTTTAACGCACAGAGTCTACGGCATAGCGTTATAATAATAATAATGGAAGTAAGTATTATGCATAATATACTAATATTATTAAGTAATGGTTTCGAGCCTACTTCCGGTAAATTCATTGTATAATGTATATCATTTACTCTTGACATTACGGTAAGTCAACCTTAGTATTTTATTTTTATTTTAGAATGTAGAAGGTAGAAAGTACAAGGGTAGTAATGTCCTCCTAGCCGAATTTTAGCCATCTGTGAGGGGCATATTATAGTGCTCAAGTGTGTGCGCAAACACAGGAGCAATTTCTATTCCAACACTCTCATGATCCGATGGGACGCCTAGCAGCACGACCGGAAAGAGGTCAGGCACAGGACCGACGGCTTTACGTGCTCTCCGAGGCACGGGAGTACAATACCGCCAACTCCCAGACTTCGGGCTGATGCTGAGATTTTTGTTTTTACAGAAAAGTCCCAAAATCACTTTTGGCCCGACCCGGGATTTGAACCCAGGACCTCGTTCTCTGCGGGTACGCTACCGCTAGACCAACAAGGGTAGTATAAAGGCCGGGATGAGCAAACTACGACGGTAAAAATCAAAAGGTCTGTATGGCAATATTTGTGTAGTGGTATGTCTCCCAGCCAAAGATATTATATAATATCTTTGCTCCCAGCAGATACACGTTCCCACCGTAAAGATACGGCAGAAGTGCATACGAAGCAGCTTCCTTTAGGATTTCATATGATTTTGGCCCAAAATAGTTTGCGCACCCCAGATTTTTCAGACAGCTTGGCTTTCACTCAGCCTATAGCTGTTAGCCTTTCGTCCCCATTTTTCATCCGGTGCCTAGAAAAAATACCTTAGGGTCAGGACCTCCATAGACGTAACACAGTTGAAAGGTATTATAGAAAGTAGTCGGGCACTCTGTTTTCATTTACAATGTGTCAATTATGTCCGATGCTTAAAAGTTGGCTCTAAATTAGAAATGGACGGCAGAGTAATAAGAGACATTAATAAATTACATATTGTGTATGACGCCATACTGATCAATAAAAAACGCAGATCCGATAGAATATTTCAGCCTATATCGCGGAGAACAGCGTTAGCTGGACGACACTTCTTTTACCGAAGCTCTGGTTTAACAAAAAAAAAAAAAAAAACTCAATATCTATCCGATTCCTACAAATCGCTGTAAAGTGAGTCCTAAAATGGCTCCTGCAACTATCATAATTATGATGAGACTGAAAGCTTAATAACATAAATTACCTCACACAAATACATTGCAATACAGGCATTCACGCACACACCTTTACACACATACTCGCACACGCACATACACGAATAAATAATTTAATACTATTCCTAATTTTATTTTAATACTAGCTGCATATTTTAATTTTATGTTTTAATAATTTACATTAATTTAATAGTTTTTGATATAATCTGTAAGTCAAACCTACTTATTTTAATTTTATATTAGTTTTAATTTTAGCTTTTTTAAAACTGAAATATGTAATTTGTAATTCATACTATCCTAAGGAAGAAGGCGATAGTAATAGCAACACAGTGGAAACACTACTGCAGCTATTATCGTTACACCTGTTTTTGTAACATCTGTGTTATGGTTTTATGAATAAACTAGCTGTGCCCCGCGGTGTTACTCGCGTTAAATTTTATAAATTTTCTTTGCTATAAACCTCACGGAGCCCGAGACCTTTCCAACGAATGTAAAACCGTGGAAATCGGTTCGTGCGTTCTGGAGTTATAACGTCAGGAAGGAAAACCCGTCTTATTTTTATATAGTAGATAAATTATGAAATTACTCGCGGAGTGTTATTGTTTTCTCTTGCTCTCACTTAACAAACTTGTTTGATGAACGGTGACCGCCACGGTATCGATGTAATAAGTTGATACCTACCCTTTCAAGTAATCCATACGAAAAGTTTATTGTGACTGGCATCGAAAAATTACAAGCTTTGCTTAGTTTGGGGCTAGGATGATCTGTGTGACATTGTCCCAAGATATTTACATTATTCACACACGAGATGTCAAACTAAGCAAAGCTTGTTTTATGGACACCAGATAACTGATATAAGTACTACTTTTCTTTTTGTAAATACATACTTATATAGGTAATTACTCCTAGACTCAGGACAAACAGACATGTTCATGCACACAAATAATATGTGTCCTGGGTGGAAATCGAACCCATGACTTGCGGCATGCATAGCAAGCATTTACCAGCCACGCTACAGGCCCGTATGTTAAAGACCCGTGCGTAAGATATAGCTTAGATTGATTGACAATCGTATTGTATAGCGACGTATTAGAGCCCAGTCTTAGACTCCCCTAAAGCGATTGGCACACTGCCCCGCATGATGCAGCGTACTGCGTGTTCTAACGTTGCTTGTAAGTATCTCCGTTTGTATATAAAACTCGCCCAGTCCAAGACACTGAAACTGCATCCACGCGCGTTCATGCAGATGCGTGTTCTGTATGTTGGACTGTGAGTGTTTTATATACAAATGGATGTACTCACAAGCAACGTTAGAACAAGCACTCACGCACTACGCTGCATCATGCGGGGCAGTGTGCCCATCGCTCAAATGTAGCAGTAACTAATACGCGACTGGTTACTAAAGTTGTTTTAATAAGACCTACAACTTATCAGGTCCAGAAACTGGTTTTGCTTTTACTTTTAACATAACTTTTTATAGATCGAACTCTGCTTGATCTTTGATAAGGACAAATATCTACCTACAAATAAAACTAATGATATCAAATGATAAACTTAGGTACCTACCTTAATTTCTTCCATGCTCTCCGGAATCTCGACACACGGGGAGTTGGTATCAATCTTGGAATCAGACTGGCTTAGTAAAGTGGCGAGATGTTTACTACAAGACGACTATGTAAATGTAGCCGGTTTGTTTATTACGATAAAATACAGCATTATCTATTCAGTGATACGGATAAATAGCAAAAATAATATTGTTCTCATGAATATTTTGTAATATCTGTTCAAGATAAGGTGAAATGTATTATTTTTCTTGGTCAAAGTGCAGTTAGGTAGCTCTTAAGTCTTTAAATCTATGACGTTATAGAAGTCCTAGGTCTCAAAAATTTACATATACTGACGGACACAAAGCACACCCAGACGCAGAACAACTACTTATGGATCACACAAACAGCTATTCTATGCGGGAATAAAATTCGGTGTGCTACACGTGTAGTCACAGGTAGAAGTCAAGTAACTCTAAGAATGTCCTTTAAATCTATGATATTATTGAAGTTTCACATTTCAAAACATCTTTAGTCGGACCAGTCTTAAAAATAAAACTATATTGCAGACAATATTTATCGCAATTACGAACTACAAACCCGGTACATACCACCGGACAGTCAGATATCCGAGTGTCAACACTAGAGCTCTGTTTTAACATTTAATCAAACTCTTCATGTAGTCATTGTCATTAGCTAATCCTAAAACCAACGGCAGATTTGGCAGTCTTCATATTTTGCCGTGCTCCACATTGATTGGTTTGTTACCACCAGTTTATATTGTAGCGAGCGATGGGTCAGGGGATTAGAAAGAAAACTAGTATTTCCAAACGGAACTTTTATTGGCGTCGACAGTGGCAGTTGGTTGGTACAACACTAAGATCACGGAATGGACACTAGCACTCTGCGAGAGTTCACACGTGGCGCACCAACAGAGTCCCCGCGACGAGTACTGCTGTAGTCCCAATGTACACGGCACCCTTTTCACTGTGTACGGAACACTTGGCCCTGGCTCGCTTGGCTCAATTTTCACTGGTCACTTGCACTTTTTCAGTTTTCCACTTCTATTTCTTGCTCTCAATTCGCCTTTAATTTCACTTGAATTGAAACTCAGCGTTCTGCTTCGACATTCCGCTTATATTACTCTAAAGTCTTTTCTAGAACGTTTCTTTCTAGTACCTTAGTTCTCTTTCTTTTCTATCTGGAAAATCACACAGTCTTTTTTTATTCTAGAAGATTCACCAATATGATAGATTAATTGTAATGCTTCTGTCCTTGGTTTCACCTGTCTCTTTCTTTTCTACCAGGAAATTAAAACATCTAATGTAAATTTTTGCATTACGAATTTTGTATGTCGTTTCCATTAGGTAATAACAATCTCGAAATGTTATGAAAACGACCAAAAGCTGGTACCTACTAGGGTTCGAAGCCCGAACGTGACAATATTTTTCATACCTTCTCAGAATAAAAACAGATTGCATGGACATAATCAAACCAGAATAACGACGCAATATGGAAATGAGATCGAATGTCATATTAATACCAGTTGGGAGGTGTGTTTACTGGTATAAACAATAACTGGTTTCTACTCCGCTTTATCTGGTCGTCGCAACAATCCCGTTTTATGGAATCGAGAATAAGTAGTTATGTTTAATATATATTTTATGTTAAGTGTCTTGCTCAACGTTGCGTAATTAAGAATATAATATAAGGTACATTACAATTTACACGATTCGCGGGTTATTTAGTCGGGCTATTCTCCTTGGTTTGTCTCTTGATACGTTAGCCAGGGTAGGCTCCTCCCCGGCGATAAAATTGACCCCCTAAGGCCTAATTGACCCTCAGGATACCATGTAACGCGCCGTTACCCTACCCCTAAACGTTACGCGACTACCAAGGCACCATTTATACCTAAAAAAAATTCAAACGCGTCTGTTCTGAAGGGTTAAAAAAATAATGTTACGTAACGCGTAGTTCTAACCCCTCCGCCCGCCTTTGTAACGCAGCATCATAACGTCTTGCAAGACCCCTCGCTACCCCCCCTCAATCACGTCACGCAACCATAACCACATCTGGGATAAAACACCAGTCATCACGCCCCCTTTTTAAAATTCCACCTTTTAAGCGGCCCCCTGATTTGTGGCCCAAAACCCATATGGCTGCCCAAGGTATTTAGTCTTTTAAATAAACTGCTGAGGCGTTCATAGCGTGCTCTCACCTGTCCGTAAGCGATCGGCGAGGTTAAGCAACTAGCCTCGTGGTCAGTCCATCGGTCGGTGTCGGTGCCCACCAGTAGTTTAATTTCTGACCGTCTCACAGTGGAACGAATGTATGGGAGCGGTTGGACGTAGACATGTCCGAAAAATAAGAGTAAAATTATGACAAACTAATGATGCCATCTTATTCGATTACTTAATGCCTTCATAAATTGTGGTGATGAATTTCTTCATAACTCCCATATTTCGGGAGTAATTTGAGAAAATGTGAAATTTTACTATGAAAATGAGTGTATCGAGCTCTCTCCCTCCTGATTCCGGGCTTGTTTCAAGTAGCGGTCTCTAATATCGTAATGCTATTACTAAGAGCTATATTTAATACTAAGACACATAGTGCGCCAAATGTGCACTTTCTGGGATAAAAGGAAATGAAAATAAAAAAAAAAAAAAGTTTTTTCCCCATTTGTATTTACTTTAAACCGCAGACAGACTTATTAAGAGGTCTATAAATATATTATATATATACAGAAATATATATTAACAAAAATATTCACAAGAACTGATGAGAGTATGACTTTTAAGTAAGTTGAAGATTTACGAGGACTAGGATGTGTACAAGTTGAAGCATCAGATTTAGCAGGAGAAATTATGGGCTCGATGACGTCACTTATATTTTCTGTAGAAGGTTCCATATTTTCATTCTGTAATTCCGGCCATTGAATTGCAGCCTGTAGCCAAATCTCATGTTTCTTCCGAAACTTATCTGTGCTTCTTCCAGACTTTGTCCATTTTGCATAAATGCGGTAGCAAAATCGACGACACCAGTCTTTTAAACTTGTTTCAGCACTTTCACATAACTGAACACAACTGTTATCTTTTAAAACACTGAACAAATAGTTAAAGTCGCGTAAATCTTTATGTGCGCGTGCGCATAAAGCAACGTGAATATCAAGATTTGTATTAAAATTTGGAAAATACATTGCGAGATTAGCTTGAATACAACGAGGTGTAAATCAACACTGATTTTAAAGTTACTAATAGTGACCTATTTATATAAAATCCAGGTATCCCAGGTATCCTTTGTTAAATATTGCAAGGTAATTAGTTATTGTGATAATTAGTAAATGATGCATGCTAAATTAGTGTATTAAGAGCCATTTAGTAATTAAATAATAGCAATGTTCTTATCAGTAATCATTAGTGCATCAGTTTTATATGTAAACCTTAAGTCCCTAATTATATATCCTAATTAGCTTATATCTTCTCTAATTGGCTGCTCAGAAATGTTATTGTAATAAGGTAAACCTTTAGAAAAACGGTTTTAATCAACAAAATAAACAAAAAATAAAAAAATTGTGTTATAAAATAAACATCACTCTTTATCCCAGAAAGTGCACATTTGGCGCACTATGTGTCTTAGTATTAAATATAGCTCTTAGTATTAGCATTATGATATTAGAGACCGCTACTTGAAACAAGCCCGGAATCAGGAGGGAGAGAGCTCGATACACTCATTTTCATAGTAAAATTTCACATTTTCTCAAATTACTCCCGAAATATGGGAGTTATGAAGAAATTCATCACCACAAGTTATGAAGGCATTAAGTAATCGAATAAGATGGCATCATTAGTTTGGCATAATTTTACTCTTTTTTTTCGGACATGTCTACGTCCAACCGCTCCCATACATTCGTTCCACTGTGCGTCTCCGTGCTTCGGAGGGCACGTTAAGCAGTCGGTCCCAGTTGTAGCTACACGGCAGCTTGAACAATTCTGATACTAGGGTAACCATTGCCTTTACGATATAAGAGGTTTTAAACTACTGGATTAAGAGCGTTCTGCATTTGCCGTTGTTCGGTGTCTTCAGTTTGTAATACGGTATTTTGTTTATGTCATAGGGCGACAAACGAGCAAGCGGTTTACCTGACGGTTAGTGATCACCGCCGCCCATGTACACTCGCAACACCAGAGGAGTCACGGGTGTGTTGCCGGCCATTAAGAGTCAGAAAACTAGTGTTTCTGACCCTTCCCCCCCTAATAATAATAATTGGTTATTTATTTAAGAAAGTTTATGTTATAAGACAGACTACACGAATGGAACTAGTCCTAAGATATAGTTTCTATAAAGTTGTACTGCTGCATCTTGAGCTTGACAGATACAAGAGTGTATGTCAATAACCAAGTGCTGAATAAATGTCATTTCATTATATTGGGTCAAAGGTTCAAGGAAAGCAAATCAAACAATACAAATACTTCCGCAAATATTTATTAATATTGTTTATATGAACAATAATGTCAAGCGATAAATTCGAATTGCCTATTTTTATTCAATCTTTTTGAGACAATGCTGATATAACTACAGTGGTTATGTCGCGAACGTCTTTCCAAAAGGTCACTAAGATCTATCCATCACGAAAAACACAGCGATATTCACAAAATAATGATAAAAAACATACAAAATAATAAAACAACGGCAGTGTCGCAAGACTAAAAAAATGTGAATTCGCCATAGACAAAATTACGTGATTATTTTTTTTTCAAATGCGTTCATTATACCACAAACAAACTTGACATTTATATTTTTTTTAATCATAAGCATGCAAGTTGTAGTGCCATAAACAAAATATACAACATTTTAAGTATGACTAAAGAATGGTGCAAGTAACTTAAAACTACATGATCTAGGCAAGATTGGCTCCAAATCTTTTGAAAAGACATTCGTCTAATTACAATAAAATTGTATTACAAATACATTACAATTGATAAAATAGCGTCTACATTATACAGCATTAACATTATTATTGTTCTTAATAATACTTAGTGTAGCTACCGGGAATTTATAAACTTGTATAGATAAAACTCGCTAGAGATGTGACATTGTTATTTTGAAGTACACATTGTTCAAATAAGTAAACCTCATATCCCTCCAAATGATGGACATAAATACACTGCAGATATTTTTTGGGGACGCCTTTGTCCAGCAGTGGACGCCATTCGGCTGACATGAAGACATTAACAGAACGGCGTATTAGTTTTAGTCTATATCATTTTCGTTAATTTGCTAACTGGTGTTTTTGCAATGGTATAATAAATACAGAGCGCCAACATAAGGGCTACATAATTTGGACCAAACCCATGTTTCTCTAATTATAATGATAAAGAATGATTAAATTTTGTCAACTTAACAGTTAAACTGCTTCCTTCTTAGGATTTCTACTCAGTTTTCTAGCAGTGTTTCTCAGTAGCTGCCACGTTATGCACTGCACGGTAGGGTAAAAAATACGATTCCGGATAAAGATATTGTTTTGACTAAATAAATTCTGAATTTGACCCAATTGGAGGCTTAACCCATAAAATGTAAGTTAAAGTTCCTCCAGTATCATAATAAAATTTGATTTACAAGTTATAGGGAGAGGAATGGAGGTCATGGACCCCAATATATTTTTGTTAGATGCTACAATCGTGTCTTTTGCTAAGTAAATATCAATTTGCTATAGAGATTACACGAATTCGGGTATTCCTTTAATCCTAAATCAGACAATGATATAATATATCTATACCACCTCAATTGAATTATGGTGTGTTATAATAATTATGGACATACACTAGGAGCGATAAAGGATCAAATTTATTTATACGATAACCAATTGTTTAAGATTTATAAAAAGTGTCACTAGATGTTGCAATTTTAACGAATTTTATCGATTCAAGTTTGTCTTAAGTTTTCAAAGAACGGAAGAAACATTGGACATTCGTATAAAAATAATTTAACGTAATAAATTATTACCAATATAATCATAGCCAAATGATTTTAAAAAATATTCATAGAAAAATAATATCAAGTTTCGTTATAAAGATAAGTTGAATTTCTGTAATATTTATAATAATATTGAAGTTCTTAAGTATTCGAAAAATATAAAGAATTTTCCAGAGATAAGTAAATATTAGTTTATGTATTGAATTGATTTGAATATAAGTACTATTGATTAGTTCATGTTACAACGTTATTGAATTAATTACCTAAGTACTAGAAGCTAAAACATTGATCTAATTATTATGCATAAACAACAAACTTAAAAGTAAATAACACAAATCACAGTTACGTAGCATAGAGTAGGGCTATTCCAAAACGAATAACACTTCCACTGCAAAATAATTCACTAACTAATAACATTAACACTGTAAGACATTTTTCAAAGACATACGATATAGCAATACGACTGCGATTCTGTTGGGGGACGATTGCAATAAGATACACTTAAACAAAAATAACTATTTTTAAGGGTCCGAAATAAAGGTCTATTATTTACTAGCTGGACTGGACTGATGACCTTATATAGATCGCAGGAAAAGACTGGATGTACAGAAGTAAAGACAGAAAGCTATGGAAGAAACTGGAGGAGGCCTTTACTCTGAACGAGATCCATAACCACAGAAATACAAACCACTAACATTACTAAAATTATTAAAATGTAAAATTGTAATGAGTTATGGAATAAAGAGGCTTTATTATTATTATTATTATATTTACTAGCTGTGCCTGCGTGTTGCTACGGAAATACATGAAATTTATTGGAATGATAGTGGCGCTATCTGTTGAAGATTGGTTATACCAACTCAGTAACCTTCGTGGGTTCATGCACAACACTTTGTTGAAGATCATCATTTTTATTTACATATATAGATGAATGCTTTTACTGTATTCTAGGGGTGAACCTCTTCACTTGTTGCTACAGCCTTTTATAAAAGGCAGCAGACAAGTGAAAAGCGTCGTTTTTATGTTAGTAATATCTTAGTTAAGTACTTCAGAGCGAGAACAATGGATGAATGGTCGCTCGTTAGACAAAGTTAAAACTCTTGTTGCTACATCCCTTTATAAAAGTCAAAAACCAATGACAGGTGACATTTTGATACTCGTAATATTGAAGCTAAAACAACCCTAAAAAGCTGAAGCTAAAATAAACCCTAGAGGGTTTAGGCTATATATAGGTACTCAAGCGTAGAACAACATTAACATATAAAAAAAAATTAAAGGCTGCTGCTTACAACTGTTGGTACACGATGGGCAAGGTTAAGCACCTAGGCCGCGGTAAGACCATATAAGGGTATAATAATAATAATATCTGGGGACAATGTCATACAGATCATCCTAGCCCCAAACTAAGCAAAGCTTGTACTATGGGTACCAGGCGACGATATACATAGAAAACATCCATGACTCAGAAACAAATATTCGTGCTCATCACACAAATATTTGCACTTACCGGGATTCGAACCCAGGACCACCAGCTTCGTAGACAGGAGCACTACCAACTAGGCTACGGTGACCACTTAAGTGGTTTGATTTCTGTGTGTCTCCGTAATTCTTAGGGCTCGTAAAGCTATCCCTTTAATGTATCAATATCACAATAGATAACCTAATAAACTTTCTGCAATAACTATCCCTTTATTCCCAATGAATCATCGCAGTGAAAGTGTTAATTATGGACAGCCTGTAGTAAAAGCGCAATCACTTACACAACACATATCCAATCGTTATAATATCATACAAATATCGTTTTAAATACAAATATGTATGTAAACACATTAGGAAAGTAATCACAATAAACATTACACATTACAAAGAAATAAATTAATCACAAATACAAATTAATGAACGATATAACAATACAGGTGCAAGTTTTGGAGTAAAATATTATAATTTAATATCTATTATTAGGACGTATAACTATGTAGTAGAATAGTTATAAATTTATATGCAGATACATAATGATAATGTAAAAATCGCGTATTTTAACCAATAATAGACGTATCACTTTAATGCAGTAAAAAGATATTTAACACACAGCTCTGCTGTTTAAAGAATCATTTCTGCTTATCCCTACTGCTAACGAAATGCAGACGATATAATTTAACTATTTTGTATGTGTTTCCGCTTGAAGATTCAATAAAAATGCGAGATATATATAACAAAATAACACACAGACATGACAAATATGTAATGTCTGTATGTTACTTTGCTATATCATTCGCACACAAGTGTGCAAATGTGTAATAACACAGTCACATGTGTGCGAATGTGTAATAACACATTCACATGTGTGCGAATGTGTAATAACACATTCACATGTGTGCGAATGTGTAATAACACATTCACATGTGTGCGAATGTGTAATAACACATTTACATGTATGCGAACGATTAGTTTTTAATTACGAACACAAAGATTAAAATGCAAAAACTGCTATACCAAAAGTATAATACGTCCAGTACCAATGAAAATAACGCGGTTCAAGGTTCACGATGCGCTACTACCTACCCTAAATATACATTAATATCACACGGCCATACAGTGGCCTAATACACATACGAAATACGAATGATATATTATTTGGTAACAAACAGCAGACAACTATACGGCGTTGTTCTAACATAAATAAGTTTTGAGACCTTTAGTCAAAGAAATATTAAAGCTTGCAATCTCTCCCCACCCCGACGGGACAATTAATAAAACGAATGATCAAAAAAACAAAACCATTAAAATTAGCTTTAAAAAATAAAGCTACAAAAGGTTTGTTATAAAGAACTTACTTTTGTCACATACAAAATCTAACAAGCGCACACGAAGCATACTTATTCCGGAAACTTGTAATCGATATTCTTCTTTGTATCGATAACGAAATGCCGACTATCGATACATATTAAGAATACATTTCGTAGGCCAAGTTTCAGAATAACGAAATTCACATTACAATCAGCCGGTACTCACTCCCCACTACTGTTCCCTTAATAAAACTACATAATAAGACCTGATAAAAGACCACGCTTAGACAAATTTTAGCGCCTCTCCAAATCAGATATACAAGAAACAGATATACAAAATATATTATTGATATATTCCAAAATTTGGGAAATGTGACCAGAACGAATAAATGGAAGTTATTATATCATTATACAATAATTCACAAAGATCAGCGATTTGACCATATGTTTTGGTCAATTCTAACATACATATAATGATAATATTTTTATTTAACGCTAAATATGTATCATACATGTATTCATATATTCGATTTATTGATAATTGAACCACCATGTTTATATTAATGTTACATATACCGATATATTCGTTCATCAAATGTACAATAATCAGCAAAAATGCGTACCAAATGAAATGCATGATGAAATATAAATGTATGAGAAAATCGTAAAGTGGTATTTTCAATTGCGCCGATGACTGTACATTAACTTTTGTATGATAATATAATCGCGTAACATAAATATAATTAGGATATTAATATATTAATGGAATAATATAATCTATATATTAAGAAAAGTGAGACTATTTTCTACACAATAGCAGTTTACAAAGATGTATCGATATTATTACAACAGTAATCGATATAAGAACGATATATTATTATTAATAATAACCGTAAACCATCTAAGAGCTGCTGATTTTGAAGCGAATACTAAAACATTTTAAGTGAAAAATATTTTAGATGTAGTGGATACAAAAGTGATTCAAGTAAATTTTTTGGCATAATTTTTGATTTTCATTGATATAGTCCAAAAGTAAAATAACTCAATGTTTTGGAATTCAATTAATCAAATGACATCAGTTACTTTTGCTAAATATGAATGAAAAAATAAAACAGAAGTGATCCCACTTCTGATTTTAAAATAGGAATTTATATGAATCATCCTTTGCAAGTAGTTAATTAAAAAGAAATTGCGGAATGTTTTTATACTAATTTCATAGAGATCATAATATGCATGATGATAAAAATAATTTACATTGCTTCAAAATCAGGAACTTCGAATATATACACGAGAATCAACTTCTAATTTGGAAGCATGATTATATTTATACAATTTAACTAAATTGTGCTCCTTATAAGCTTTTATATTCTGTCTCACAATAGAAGAATGTTTTTAGATGTTCCAGAGATGAGTATTTTACGTTTTTTAATATCAACTGTGATATATATTGAACCTAAGCTCACTACACTATCCTCTTCTTAATTAGAATGTATAGGATGCTATAAAGCGCTACAATTACAACTAAAAATTCACATTACCTATTACTTTAAGGCTACCAATCGGTAAGGATACATTGATATATTAGAGAGAAACCGTATCCCTATTAAACTTTCCTAACTTTATACACATTTCACTGGTATTATTCATTCTCCAATATTTCTAAATCTTTTATCACTGAGAATCCATCAACATTTTCTTACCTTGCACAAATGAATTTTCTAAACAGTTTTAAAATATTTATGATCGCATAAAGAGCTGACATTTAATACTTCATGGACTTTTTTTTTTATTGTGATGTCGTTATTTCAGGCATTTTTTCTCGCTATATGAGATCTATGGTGAGCAAGGTTTGTTATCGACTCAGATCAATACATCCTTACCATAACGTAGCTTCATATTCTAGCTGTTTACTGTTGTGCCGGTAGCATATGCGACCAAGCTGCCTCGTACTTGGCGTGTGCGGAGCTGCACGCGGATTTAGTCGCCTCCACCACGCTCAGAGGGAATGGTTCCGACTGTGGACAATACAAGATTATAATTAGTAAACAACAAGTAACTTAATTAACGCACATCCTGAAAATAGTTTGTTCAAAATCGTTTACTGAATCGATTTATATCATTTTTAATATAGGTAATTTTTTATTCCAAAATAATTATATCTACGGAAATTATTGTCATATTAACCCTGTACAGTTAAAACAAATTGAAATGGACCGTAAGTCAAGTAATAATACTTTTAAAAACGCAGTTTTATTTGTATTCATACAAATTCAATCATTCAATACAAAATAAAGAAAAATAAACTTTATTCCAAGAAACTAATTTAGTAAATAACAATGCATATACATCTTAAATAAAAAATTCAGTGTATGTATTATGATTACAACATAATATTCTGATTGGGGTGTATGAGGGTGTGCGTTAATTACGTTACATTTTGTATATTACTAAGAAACATACACCGGACGTGAACGTAACTATACTTGAATATGACTACTGGTGGCGTATATTTCTGTGCATAACTTTATGTTATTTAATGAACATGTCTGTTTGTCCTGAGTCTGCGTATAATTATCTATATAAGTATGTATTTACAAAATAAAAGTAGTATATATAGTATATCAGTTATCTGGTTTTCATGGTACAAGCTCTGCTTAGTTTGGGATCAGATGGCCGTGTGTAAATAATGTCTCGGAATATTATTACTATTTATATATAGTACAACCACATTACACATATTACTATTATTATTATAATAATCTTTATTACTCATAAGTGTGTAATCCAATTGTAACAAAATTTATACAGGGCCATCTCGAAATAATTTCCTAACAATAAAAATGAGAAATCGCATAACATTGAAAAATCTTTTTATATATAATACAATAAGGATTTAAGTCCTTTTAAAATTCGCGTTTATATAGTTAGATTTCACTGCTTTTTTTATTGCTCTTCGAGAAAGAATAGCTAGCGGCCCACCTGATGGTAAGTGGTAACCACTACTCAAGGACATTCGCAATGCCAGGGGGGCACAGCAAACCGCTGACTACCGTGAGATTAATACTCTTCGAAAGCTTCACCAGACTTATATATGTCTATTGATACAATACTGTGACTTTGTTGCTGACGACGACGAATATCACTAACCCATCTCATCCCGAGAAAGGCGTAGAAGTCTTCCCGAGGGGATATCTACGAGAGAACCGACAGGGTCTCTTTGTCCCGTCAGCCAAGGGTGATAGAAACAGTTTACCCGTCAACAGAGCATCGGATCCCCTAACATTGGGGTAGCAGTAATTGTCTGGTGAATCATCGTCACGTTAAAAATAAAAGGGATAGGCAGCAGCTCCACCACAAATGATAGGTCCAGCGTATCACGCACACCGGGAGCGTCTCCAACGCTCAGAAATTAAACCATTTTGGTGGTCACCCATCTATGACCTGACCGTGAACCTAGTTGCTTAACCTCGCCGAACTCTTATGGGTCGGTGAGAGAGTATCTAGCTATGAGCAACATCAATATGAGCCATAAGTCTGGGGGGCTACCGGCTAAGTCGCCGAACATCGAGATAGTGATCGGCGTTCAAATAAATAAAGGTTAAAAATTACTTAATCAATCGTTTAATAGGCTACGACGTTGAAAGTCGATTCCGTCCCATTTATGACGTCACATGTGCTCATGGAAGCCGATTTAAGGCGCTCCACCCACTGCACCGCGCCCCGTCGCGTAGTGCGGGATGGCAGATTTTACCATTGTATGCAAGTATCTCAATTTATATAGAAATCACGCGTAGAACAACACACTGCCGACGCGGAAATGCGCGGGAAGGCGCCCCGCCCGCAGTCTCTGCTAAACTGCGCGGGAGCGCGGAGCGTGCCGCGGAATATGACACCGGCTCCCCAGTTCCGGGTGTGATTTGATACTGTAAAGATACTAAACTCTTGTCGCCTTGTGATGAGTTCCCTGACAGTTCTTGTCCGACAGTTGTAGTGACATGACCTAACGAAATATAATCGATTTTTTTATAATATCGATTCAGTTGGCAAAGAAAATGGAATCGGATTAGTGTCAATCTCTATTGGCCGACGTTACGTTCAACGCATTAGACATTTTTAAGATTTATACTTTTTTATTTTATTTTCTTAATTTATTAACAGTTAACCATAACTACAATAATTTACTTAGTAATTCACGAAAGGCAATTTTTTTATCATTTCTTTTTAAATTTTTGGCCAGTTTATTTATTATTCGTCTAAAGTAGTATGCGTGCCACGGAAAAAAATGAACTGTCAGGGAACTCATCTTATGGCGAAAAGACTATAGTTGTAATTCTTGTATACAAAAACCAAAATGTAACTGCAACATCTTGAAATTTAATAAGTTCGTCCATTTTCCACGACGATCGACAACACAGTGAACAGATAAGTTTATCTAGCGCGAGGCCATCGTAATCTGCATCACCGCGCGGGTGAGCAAATTACACCGCTAAGTAAGGCAGATCTGCGCCTCCGTGGCCGCGCGCGTTATCCGTCACTCCGCGCACCGCGGCGGTACGCATCTTCAGTGGGTGAACCGCCTAACGATCGATTAAGTCATTTTAAACCTTTATTTATTTGAACGCCGATCACTATCCCAATGTTCGGCGACTTAGCCGGTAGTACCCCTGGGGCTCAACCGGCTAAGTCCCTGAACATCGTTTTCGTGAATGGCGTTCAAATAACTAAAGCTTAAAAATTACTTAATCGATCGTTAAATCGGCTTCAACGTTGACAATCTATTCCGTACCATTTATGACGTCACATGTGGTCATCGAAGCCGATTTAACGATTGATTAAGTCATTTTAAACCTTTATTTATTTGAACGCCATTAAAAAAATTGATGTTCGGTGACTTAGCCGGTAGAGCTCCAGAGTAGATTGTCAACGTTGAAGCCGATATAAAGGTTGCTCATGTCATTTTTAACCTTTATTTATTTGAACGCCGATCACTAACCTAATGTTCGGCGACTTAGCAGGTAGCCCCCATGACCAAATGAGACGTCATAAATGGTCCGGAATAGATTGTCAACGTGGAAGCCGATTTAACGGTTTATAGCTAAAAAAAAAAATTGAGCCGTCACGGGACGCCTGGCAGATGTGAAACATCGACATTATTTTTTAAAATTAATATGCAGAAAAGAACATATTTTGATATGAACTAAATATGTCATAATGATAAAATAAAATATTACGATTAATAATCGCACAGTCGATTGTTTTGCTTCACATCAAAAAAAATAAAACGTGGCGACGCGTCGCTCCCCCTGAAATCTTTTTTACGTGCGGCTATAGATGTTATCAAAAAATACAAGGAGTACTGTCCGGAGTACAACTCACAGTGAGTGCGCAGTAGGCCCTTTCCACGGCGCCGATGAACCTCTCCAGCTCGGCGCTGCTGGCCAGCACTAGCGCCAGCCCGGCGCCGCGCTCGCGGGCCTCACACACGCTCCACTCCTGTACAAATACACACGATATTGTTCCGATTAATATATTTATTCGTAGATATGATTGACGGTCACCGTAGCCTAGTTGGTAGTGCTCCTGCCTACGAAGCTGGTGGTCCTGGGTTCGAATCCCGGTAAGTGCAAATATTTGTGTGATGAGCACGAATATTTGTTTCTGTGTCATGGATGTTTTCTATGTATATAAGTATTTATCTATCTATATAAGTATGTATATCGTCGCCTGGTACCCATAGTACAAGCTTTGCTTAGTTTGGGGCTAGGATGATCTGTGTGACATTGTCCCTATTGTTATTATTATTATTATGAATAACGACTGTTGTCTATGATTAAGTATGTGCGGTTTGACTTTGAGAGACAGAATTCGAAATACTGATGTCAGAGAGCGTTGTGGTGTGAAGGAGGATATTTTTATTGACGGGACTAGTCCCTCCCTCTTACCCACCACTGCAACTCCTGTAAGCCAGGATCAACAGTGGCACACAATGAAATGACACTGAGCGGTGAGGCTGAGGCATGTCCCGGGGAACCGAGGAAACTGTCTAAGACAGTCTGTCTTAGATCCCGCAACGAATTTAATCAGAAAGAAAAAAGGAGGAGTTAGAAATATATTGTCACAAAGATTGAAAAAGGTATGCTGACATGGTTTGGGCATTTAGAAAGGATGAATGAAAGATTGATAAAAGAAGTATACTTGGCCCGTGTGAATGGTACAACCGGGGAATACATCGTAGAACATTCTCTGACCAAATCGGAAGTGTTCTCAAAAAAGGGCCATGGGTAAATAAAGGTTAAAAATTACTTAATCAATCGTTAAATCGGCGTCGACGTTGAAAATTGATTCCGGAGCATTTATGACGTCATATGTGCCCATGGAAGCCAAACATATTTAATCTTTATTGATTTGAACGCCTATCCCGCTTTTCGGCGACTTAGCCGGTAGCCCCCATGGCCGTTTTTGAGACCATTTCCGATTAGGTCAGAGAATGTTCTACGATGTATTCCCCGGTTGTACTATTCACACGGGCCAGGTATACGTTTGTCAATCTTGTAACCAACGTACCTAAACCGAAGTACCCTAAACCAGTGAGCATGTATGAAGAATATAATGACAGTAACCGATACAAAAGAGGTGTGCAAAGATCATTACAAATGGAAATCCGTTGTCTCTACCTGCCCCTCTGGGAAACAGGCGTGTGTCTATGTATGTATGTATATCTATAGTAGCCGGGACCGACAGCTTACAGAGCCCTCTGCAATACGAAGACACTCAGAAATTAAACGGTGGAAATACTTCTGTTTTGTGCTTATAACTTAGCCGATCGTTTACGCTGAGGGCATTCGACTATTGGGGCGTGATATACAAGGTGTAACATAAATAAAATAGAGAACTAAACTTGACGAGACTCCTAAAACAAGAGAATTGCAATCAGAAAGGCCAGCTGCTAAAGCATCAAGCGTATAGTTTTAGTTGCACTATAAAAATATATCATCATCATGTCAGCCCAAGTACTTCCACTGTTGGACAAAAGCCTCCCCAAAAGGGGGGATATGCCATAATCGCCACGCTTGGCAGACGGGTTGTCGATCGCAGTTTGATGGTCATAGTTCACAAAAAACTCTGCTGCTTGTTCTCTGGTAGGTATTCCCTCGGAGGATTTCTACGTCCCCACGGGATGAGATGGGGTGATTATATTCTATGCCATTACCACACAGCGTAAAAATATATACGTATATTTATCAGTTGTCTTGGTGTAATAGTAGTAGTTCGTTGGTTCATCATCATCATCATCATATCAGCCGAAAGACGTCCACTGCTGGACAAAGGCCTCCCCCAAAGATCTCCACAATTGCCGGTCTTGCGCTATCCGCATCCAGCGATTTCCAGCGAACCGCACAAGATCATCGGTCCATCTTGTAGGGGGCCTGCCCACGCTGCGTCTTCCGGTTCGTGGTCGCCACTCGAGAAACTTTCTGCCCCAACGGCCGTCGGCTCTACGAGCTATGTGCCCTGTTTGTTGGTTATACAAAGATATTTATTTTATTATTATTTATTTATTTACTAACCAAACAGCACCAGTTCTCGTCCGTATCAGGGATTTTGAACGCAGTAAGGTTCTTGATCGTCCCGCACGCTAAAATCTCGACGCCCGTCTTCATCTCCTCTATGTATTCTGTAAAAAGAAAAAGCTTATTAGATAAGACATTATTTTATTACAGCTAGGTGAACATTAATGTGGGCGTTGTTTTAAAAAAAATATTAGTATGCTAATTTGACAATAACTTAATTTAAGTTAGCTAAATATCGTTACTGTTATAAACTAAATCTTATTGTAAATTATTTCCTACAATCCGTGTACCTAAATATCAATATGTACCTAGAAATTATATATTACTACGAACATGTTCTGACTATTTACAAGCGCTTTTTTAAAGTCTACGTGAATAAAAACCTTTACTTTTTATTTTTTTTATTTATTTTATTACACTGCCTCGCATGATGCAGCGTAGTGCGTGAGTGCGTGTTCTAACGTTGCTTGTAAGTAACTCCGTTTGTATAGAAAACACGCACTGCATGAACACGCGTCTGCGATTATGAGTATACGATGGGGGTGAATCGGATACTCCTCATCATAAAGTATCTAACGTCAACTCTTCGGCCACCCTGTATATTCTATGCGGCTGGAGTATGTAGCCGGAGTGCGTATCTAAAGTGTGTCTTTGATTTTACAATACAATAATAGTTTTAGGATTCTGATGGGGCTCTTCGCTTCTGTAGTGCTGTAGTGCATCTAACATGTTCGCCGAGTCACATGTTGACGACTTTTACGGCATAATAAGAGAGCGATCAGCTTCAATGTTAACTCGGTTGCATGGGAGCACCAACGGAATTCTAATTATGCTAGCAGGGAAAATGGATAGTCCATTCCTTGAACATTGGGCACGGCTACACGTGTCAACCCGATGTTCAAATCCTGCTAGATATCAAAAATAGATCCTAGTAGAACTAATATAGTTTTTAAGTATTTGTATTAACACAATATGGCGATTTTTATTGCTGAATCATCATCATCATCATATCAGCCGAAAGACGTCCACTGCTGGACAAAGGCCTCCCCAAAAGATCTCCACAATTGCCGGTCTTGTGCTATTCGCATCCAGCAGTTTCCAGCGACCCGCACAAGATCATCGGTCCATCTTGTAGGGGGCCTGCCCACGCTGCGTCTTCCGGTTCGTGGTCGCCACTCAAGAACCTTTCTGCCCCAACGGCCGTCGGCTCTATGAGCTATGTGCCCTGCCCACTGCCACTTCAGCTTGGCAATTCTTCGGGCTATGTCGGTGACTTTGGTTCGCCTGCGGATTTCGACATTTCTGATTCGATCCCGCAGGGAAACTCCGAGCAGAGCCCTCTCCATTGCTCTTTGGGTGACCTTGAGCCTTCTAATAAGGCCCATAGCAGGGCCCCTTCACTCGGCCGTACCTACGGTGATAAGTACCTACACTTTCGCGCGCCTCTGAAGTGGCGTGCGCCAGTCGGTTGTCACCGCTCGCGCGCACAGCCACGGATTAAAAGACTACTTAATACTATAAATATTTAACAGAAAAAATGTCTCATCACAAATCTGGTGCTAGATATTGTTCATTTGACGGATGTCTGTCGAAAAAAGGAGACAAGGGTTTATAATTTTTTACATTACCTAAAGATGCAGAAAGGTTAGTTCAAATTATTCTTTTAAATACCTACCAAAGTAGCTTTGTAGGTGTTGATTATTTCTAATTAGAATACAAATAAAGTGATTTTAGTCGTATATACTCTAGTTTTAACGTTTTTGTTGACCAAGATAGTTTTTAAAAGAATTAGTACGGGAAAAATAATTACGAGAGCAACTTAAAAATGTGTTTTTTTGTTTGTCTAGATATCTTAACTATTTTGGTGTCAAATGAAAGATCTAGGCCTAAAACCATTTTATCCATTTGAGTCATGTCAATCGGTCCACGCGTTTAGGAGATATTTATAAATTAGTATAGTGAAAATGTAAACAACCAGAATTTTTACTTTTTCTCGTCTACGAACTTTTAAGTACTGCAAAATGTGAATATTTTATGATGTTTACCCCATTATAAAAGCCAAAATTTGTAAGGTGTAGATGATAAATAGAATTTAGTTGGGTTCACTTCATACAAAAGTTCGTTACAAAATGGTACAGACTGCAAAAAATATCCAAAAATTAGATGCACTTTTTCTAACCTGAGTTCATATTTTTATACGAACTCACTTTTTGTTGGTCTGGCGGTAGCGTGTTCAACCGCAGAAAATGAAATCTTGGGTTCAAACCCGGGTCGGGCCAAAAAGTGATTTTGGGATTATATAGACGATTAATAGGTATCATAGTAACAGCGGCAAGCCGGTAACCCTACGCCAGTACACTCCGAGTCATACAGAGACAGTGTAATGCGTTAGAAGAGAGCGGAAGCGTTTAGGTGAATATCGCGGTAGGCACTGAGCGCGAATGTAAGCTGAATTGCACTTAGTTGCTTAGTAGCAAGAGTCGCTATTTCTATAAATTGTTGCGCGAAGAGCCGGTTCTGTACGTAAGTACTCTTTATTCTGTGCCCATAGTGAGCGACCACGTCTCTGTTCCGTATGTCATCACTGGCAACACACAATGGTCGAAGACTTTCGACTTGAGACACTGCGGTATTTTGGACGAGAAGATGTTACGTAGCTTCCCGAACGCTGCCCAACCGAGTTGGATTCTACGATTGACCTCCTTCCCGAAGTTGGACCTACCTAGTTGGATGGTCTGTCCTAGGTAAATATAGTTCTCTACAACTTCGAGTGCAGAGTCACCAACTTTCAATTGAGTGGGTGCAACATGGACGTTTGACATGATTTTCGTCTTATCCATGTTCATTTTCAGACCCACTTGTTGAGAGACTCTGCTGAGGTCATCGAGCATTGTACCGAGGTCTTCCATGGTCTCAGCCATGACTACGATATCATCGGCAAATCGAAGGTGAGTGATGTACTCGCCATTGACATTGATGCCAAAGCCTTTCCAGTCCAGAAGCTTGAAGACGTCTTCCAATGCAGCGGTGAACAGTTTCGGAGATATAACATCTCCCTGTCTCACGCCTCGCTGCAAGTGGATAGGTTTCGAGATCTGGTCCTGGAGTCGCACTAACATAGTGGCGTTTTCATACAAACACTTTATCACCTCGATATACAGGTAGTCAATTTGGCACCTTATGAGAGACCTCAGCACGGCCCATGTTTCGATAGAATCAAAGGCTTTCTCATAGTCCACAAACGCTAAGCACAGTGGCTTGTTATACTCTTCGGTCTTCTGTATAACTTGCCGCAGCGTATGTATGTGGTCTATGGTGCTAAAGCCTTTTCGGAAACCGGCTTGTTCGGGAGGCTGGAAGTCGTCAAACCTGCGCGCCAGACGGTTCGTAACGACCCTCGAAAACAAGTTGTAAACATGGCTCAGCAGTGTGATGGGTCTATAATTCTTCAATAGGGTTTTGTCGCCCTTTTTGATGAAGAGCACCACCACACTTCTGTGCCATGCTTGTGGCGTTTGACCATCTAGTATGACGGAGTTAAATAACTTCTGAAAGGCCCGTAAGATTGGTGTACCACCCGCCTTCAGAAGCTCTGCTGTAACTCCATCATCACCAGGCGCCTTGTTGTTCTTGAGTTGTTTGAGAGCCATTCTAATCTCGTACAGGCTGACGTCCGGGATGTCTTCGGTGTAATGTCGGGTTAGTCGTGCTCTGGGATCTGAGGCATGACTTTTGACAGGTGGCTGTGTTGTCGCATATAACTGTCCGTAGAACTTCTCGATCTCTCCCAGCAACTCAGGTTTAGACGTGACGATTCTACCATCCTCAGTCTTCAGCTTCGTCAGTTGGCTCTGTCCAACAGACAGAGCTCTTGCGAACACTTTGGAGCCTTTGTTCCGCTCGATGGCCTCTTTAATACTAATAGTATTAAATTGCCGCGTGTCGCGAGTCAAAGACTTTGAGATCTGTCTGTTGAGCTGCCGATATCTGGTAGCACCATCTGAGGATGTCAGAACCATTTTCCGTCTATCTTCCATAAGTTGCAGGGTAAAGTCAGAGATCTTTTTAGTTCTGTTTGTACGACGGGCCTTGAAGACCTTAGACCCAGCCGTATGGACAGCTTCTACGAGCCTGTCATGGTATGAGTCCACTTCCTCGCAGTCTGCTAGGCATTCGAAACGGTTTTGCAGTTCGAGCTGAAATGGTTCGGGGTTTTGGACGTGGATAGGTAAGGGTCGGAGCGTAGACTTTATCAGTCGGGACCTCTGGAGTTTGACATTAAGGTTCAATGAGCCTCTGACCAGTCTGTGATCGCTTCCGGTTTTAACCGCATTAATCACGGAGACATCATTGAACATCTGTCGTCTCGTCGACAAGATAAAGTCTATCTCATTTTTAGTTTTACCATCGGGGCTCACCCAGTTCCATTTGCGGTGATCCGGCTTCCTGAAGAAGGAATTCATCATAAAGAGTCCCTCCTTCTCCATGAAGTCGGCCAACATTTGGCCCCGGGGGTTCCGGTCTCCAGTTCCAAATTGCCCCACTCATACATATTGCTGAAATAAAGTATTTATTATTAAGCTATTGCATAGCTTCTATCGCGGGCCTTGAGCGTGGGGACCGAATCCAGAAATTCCGTAACGAAAAAAACCTAACACCCCCCACTCCGACCACCATCTATCGATAAATACCAGAACATTTAATGACTTTTTGAAATATCACGCTTGTCTCTTTAGTTCAGCAACCCGCCTTTAGGTGGCATTGGTTGTATTGGAAAACTACCGTAATCAGCTGTTTGTGAAAAAGTATATAGGTGTATAGGTATTTATCATCTACGTACAACAGTGAATATCTGTACTCGTATAATTTGTGTACAAAGTGTTTTTTAAATATGAATAAACAAAGTGCATTTATTAATGAAGAAAGTCACGAAAAAATAGTGAAAGAAAATGAGTTAGTACTCTATATACATTCATTTTATTATTATTATCACAAATGCTGTATTATAAAATAAATAAATAATTATAATTGCATAAGTTGATAAAAAATGCTATGCAATAGCTTTACCGCGGCAGTCTCCGATTGCCACACGTCTTTTTTATTATTATTATTTGAAGTATCACTGTAAATAGTTACCCTTCAACAGAGCATCCGATCCCCTGTCTTTGAGATAGGCAGCAGCCCCCGCCACAAACGTGAGGTCCAGCGTATCCCGCACACTGATCACTTCGTGCGGTGTCACTAGGATTGTGCACGCCCCCGGCGGCCCGGCTCGGACATCAGACTTCTTGGCACCGTCTTTTTCTTCAAGTGCCTGGGGAATATATAAAAATAATATCTGGGTACAGCGTCACACAGATCATCCTAGCCCCAAACTAAGCAAAGCTTGTATTATGGGTACCAGGCGACGATATACATACTTATATAGATAGATAAATACTTATATACATAGAAAACATCCATGACGCAGAAACAAATATTCGTGCTCATCACACAAATATTTGCACTTACCGGGATTCGAACCCAGGACCACCAGCTTCGTAGGCAGGAGCACTACCAACCAGGCTACGGTGACCGCCAAAAAAAATATTACAACAATATTTATATTTAGATATACATTTCATATTCGGCCACGGCAGCCAGTCTCAATAGAGGTTAGCCATCTGCGCGACCTCATGTAGTAGTAAGTCTATAAAATCTTTAAAGTCAACGAGGTCTTTTCTAAGGTTGATATAGTCTTCTGCTTTTATATCAGGTCTTCTGTAGGTTCACAAGATCGATAGATCTTAGTAGTAAGAAGTACAGTCTATAGGTCTTCTGTAAGTCAGTGAGGTCTTCCGAAAGTCTATAAGATAGGTTTGAATTTATGTAGATCTCACCTGAGCAGCATGCAGCAGCAAAGACTGTAGCCACGAGGATGCTGTCGCATCATCGGGCGCGGCTAATAATAGTCTACTGTTGTCACCCAGAGCAATCTCGAAGCAGTGAGGTCTTCTGGAAGAGTCCAGGTGCCTTCTGACCCCGACTACCGACCGGAGTGCTATGTTATTCGGTAAGGGTGATGTACCGTCAGGTGAATGAGGACCCCAGTGCAATACGCCTGCTCTGTAGAGTTGAAAAAATGTTTGTTATTTAGTGTACAACACGTAACTTACAATAGTTTTAAACATTAACGGAGGTAAATTTGCCCATAAAAGCTTAATAATTTTCATATGAGCTTGCAAAAAATGCGCGAATATTGCTCAGGAATATTAAACATTTAAAAAAAGGCAACGCCCGTATCATCATATAGGTCGAAAAGACGTCCTCCTATCTGGACAAAGGCCTCCGCAAAGATCTCTTGTGGTGGACTTTGCAGACATGCAAATCATGGACACAAAGCAAAATTCAAACTATAAATGGTTCACACAAATATTTGTTATGTGCGGTAATCAAACCCGAAACTCTAAGTCACCGAGGTGAATACCCTAACCAATGCACCACACGTGCAGCTGCAAATTTTCTGTATATTTACCATACTGATGATCTACAAATGTTATGGGTAGATAGACCTCAATTAAGTAAAAGACGCGTCTCGTATTCGAAAACAACCAACCGATCGGCAGCTAAAAGTGTATAGGGTACAAGATAACCATCAACAAGTCTCATCAGCTCAGAAAGAAGCGAAGTTGCCTATTCCTTGTACTTTTGTCTACTTGCACCTGCATTGAAATCCTGTACTTTTTCATATCGCGAGTGAATGCGCACGAATTCACAGTATTTATTTATGATTATACAATAATGCGATAAAATACATGAGTTGAAGGAACTCATATCCTAATAGAAATATCACTTACTTAAATCCGAATATACGAGGACGTCTCGGTGGCTACACATTTTCATTAGCATTATGTCTATTGAAAAAGCCGAATTAAGTCCCTAGCTATATTAATACTACATTATTGTTTGATTTTTCTGACCAAATTGGTCGATTTTAATAATGTTTTCTGCACAAAGTTGGTTTTTGGGATTTATAAAAATATATACATTATAAAATTATCGCAAAATAATCTATAAATAAAAACTATTTTGGATAGAAATATGTGTGTACAGTGTCATATTTTATAAAGTTTCTCCTCCTTTAAAACCTTTTAATTTAAAGGTTTTACAGTTTTACTTCAATTTCACTGACCCCTTCCTAAGTTATCCAGAAAGTGAATAAGTAAGCATACGCGCGCTATTATACGTAATAATAATACTATCCTCCTGGTTGAATTTCGGCTATGGCGGCCAGTCCCAATTGAGAGTAGCCATCTACGCGGGACATACAATAAATGTGTGCGCAAACTTAGGCGCACTTTCTATCCATCACTCTCATGATCCGAGGGGACGACTAGCGAAACGACTGGAAAGAGGTCAGGTACAAGACTGACAGCTTTACGTGCTCACCGAGGCACGGGGGACTTCCAAATTTCGAACAACTACTGAGATTTTTTTTTACAATTTTTTTTTTTGGGTTGTACCCAGGACTTCTAATCGGCGGTTTAACGCGCTACCGAGGCAGGCAACACACGTAATAACACTATGCTGACGTAACTAAAGAAATAAATGTCAGCAATAAACTAATCCTATTAGGACGGACGAAAGTAAAACGCATACAAAAAAGTTTGGCTTTGATTCAAATTAGTCCAGTCATAAGCGTTTGGTTGTTTTACGCGAAAGAACGTTGCCAAATATTCAACGTTAAGAGTGCAAGTTGTATTCTGATTCATCAAATAACAGTCATATGATTTGCTATTATACAGGAAATTATACAACTATTATACAGTAATATAATCATGCGTTTTATCAAAATAGTACCAATAGGATAAGACTGTAATTATGAAATTTTGTGAAACAGGAATATAATCATAATAATAATAAAATTGTTAAATTAATTAACGTGTTCATGCCCGCTTGAGTATGTTTCGCCGGACCGTCTCAACTGGGTCGTGTTGAAACCAGTAGTAGATGAACCCACCGAGTTTGTTTCGCTGGGTCTTCTCAGTTGGGGCGCATTGGATCCGGTGGTAGCATTAAAGCGCGACCGTCGTTATTAACACAAGGTCCGTCATAATAATAATACCTTAATATAGACAGAACCATTGCCAATATGTAGTAAAAATATTAGACTTAACTAGTTAATTAAACTTAAACATATTCTCTTGACAATAACTTGATACGAGCTAGCTAAATATCATTGCTATAATAAAATAAATTTTATAAATGTTATCATACAATGTGTACCTAAATATCTATGTTACTAGAAATAATAATGTATACAACTATATTACTACAAACATGTTCTGATTATTTACAAGCGCTTTTTTAAAGTCTACGTGAATAAAAACCTTTTTTATTTTATTTCATTTTAATAAAATACACAGGGTAGCAAGGGACAAAATGGAAAGGCTTCATTTGTACAGCCGCCAGCACATCCAGCACATCCAGCAACAACAACATCTCTCAAATTTCTTTTATAGATTTTCAACTTTATCACAAAAGTTTGGTGAAATTTGACAGATTGGGGTAGCTTGACGTGCTGTGCTGTTCATTCCAACACAGATGTTTGTTCTTTAATGCAGCAGTATTTTGACGTATAATATCCAACTTTTTTTAAATATAATAGGATGGCAAACGAGCACGTGGGTCACCTGATGGTAGGTGATCACCGCCGCCCATGTACACTCGCAACACCTGAGGAGCCGCAAGTGCGTTGCCGGCCTTTAAGAAAAGAATAGGCTCGCTTCTTGACGGTTGCCATGTCATACCGGATCGGAAATACCTCTTTCATCGGAGGGTACATATTATTATTACACATAAGTCGAAGTAAAACCTACCTTAGTAAGAAGTAACAAGGCTCAAATCTCCGACTCCTGTCCGTCCTACACATGAGATACCCTTCCAGCGGCGGGGCGAAGGCACCAGGCGCTTCTATCAGTCTATCACCTGCGTCGCCTGAACAGACTTGCCCGTAGAATAAGATTTGTGGTATCTGTAATAACGTTAAATACAAACATATATTAAAAACTGGTCCTGGGGCACTACCGGCTAAGTCGCCGAACATCGATTTCTTAAACAGCGTTCAATTAAATAAAGGTTAAAAATGACTTAATCAATCCTTAAATCGGCTTCCATGAGCACATGTGACGTCATAAATGGTCCGGAATCGAGTGTCAACGATTAAGCCGATTTAACGATAGATTAAGTCATTTTTAACCTTTATTTATTTGTACGCCATTTAAGAAATCGATGTTGGGCGACTTAGCCGGTAGTGCCCCTGACTGATTCATCAGACGAAGAGGGCTGTGCGTTTGGCGGGTATAAAATAAATGGTGTAGACATACGTAACCATTATATTAGAATTAGAAAATATATCTTGACATTTTGGCAGCTGTCGCCTTTTGTGCTGGCTGTGTTCCACCAAATAAGGTTTTGTTTGGAAATTTCACCCCTAAGGGGGTTATATAGGAAATGAACGGTAGTATAAAAGTCCGTCAATTTTAGACTTAAAAAGGATGTTATAAATTCTACTGTATGTATATTGTTGTTTATGAACCGTTTTTGTTGATTCTTTTATTCGATAGGAAATGCTATAGGAATAATCTAAAAAAAGTTGTTTAAATCAGTCGTTGCTAAGAATAGTTAAAGTCGGTTATATATTTTTGAAACAGAAGTTATCAAAGTAAGAAGCAATAAATTTGTTAGTTAGAAACAAATGTACACGTATATCGTTTCTTTTTCTAATTTTTAGCCTCATGAGGGAGAATTAGGGTTTGAAAGTAACATTTAATCATATGTAATATACTAATAATAATATCCTGGGACATTATTCACAGACGATCCCAAACTAAGCAAAGCTAGTACTATGGAAACCAGATAACTTATACTACATATACTACTTTTCACTTGTAAATACACACTTACATACATCCCGACCAGGACAAACAGACATGTTTCATGCCCACAGTTATCTGTGCTGGGTGGGCATCGAACCACGACCTGCGTTATGCAAGGCAAATATCTAACACGACAACCGGCCCGTCACAATAATAATGCATAGTTTAAATACCTAAGTATAACGGAAAAATCCAATTTAAACTTTTACTTTAACATCAACTTGATAGGAAGAAGAATCAAACCACAATTACAACTTCAAACCAGTTTGATTCTTTTAATGGATACCATCCATTACTGATATTATATTATTATGTAGTTCTCTGAACTCTCCATCAATAAATACAAAGTCAATTATTACGATAACTGATGATTCATGTAACGAGTCGCCATTCGAACATAACTACAATAATGAACTGTTATCATAATAATTAACCCCGTAATTATTGTCTAAGGAGTTCATAACATAACATCAAGTTTAATTATTATATTATCAACTTTTCAGTTCAAAAACCTGTCGAGATTGCGAGTGAGATTTTACCTACGTTTGCATATTGTGTAAATGAAATCATTATCATTACTAACATTGTATTCAAATAATATATGTTCAGACGCCAGCACATCAAGCTCTCAACTCCAATCTGTCAAATTTCCCCAATTGAAAGTGAACCTTATGCTTCTGTGATAAAGTTGAAAATTTATAAAAGAAATTTGACAGATTGGGGTAGCTGGATGTGCTGGCGTGTACAAGGTCGTATGGGGTAATAGTCGGTGATTATAGACTATTTATCAACCTGTCTCTGTTATTCGATGTTAGAGCGTAAATAAAAATATCTATGGCAAGCCAGTGTAGGCTCGACTTTGCATTTTGCCTTTTTTTGATACGCCAGAGGGAATGCCTCTCTGCGTCTCTATATCTATTCCTAGCTACCGCGGTACTACCACTAGTGGTCGTTCGATACAAAACAGAGTAAGTTTACTAGAACTACAAATGTCAAGTAAGTAGGAAAAAATCTACCATCTGCGAGCTATTCCGGCGTGCACTGCCAAAACCGCTAACCAACTGCCAAAATTAATTCAACGCGGGTGAAACCGCGGAGCATAGCTAGTCTATTTTTTTTTTAATAGGGACTAGTCCCTCCCTCTTACCCACCACTGCAACTCCTGTAAGCCAGGATCAACAGTGGCACACAATGAAATGACACTGAGCGGTGAGGCTCAGGCATGTCCCGGGGAATGGCTTTAACTGTCTTGGATCCCGCAACGAATTTAATCAGAAAGAAAAAAAGGAGGAGTTAGAAATGAATAGTTCCTAGCTAGTCTAGTATAATATGAAGATACATACCCGCCTTTCATGTCTCTGTCTAGCCACCGCTGCAGCTACCTCGCGGCATTCAAGCGGTATCATCGCCGGCGGCCGTTGGATACGTAACGGTGATGTACGCGCACTCCACTCCAACGAGGACGCTAGCCGTGCGCCCAGTGTGGGTTCACTTGTAACCACAGAACAGGCAATGTTGCCAGCTATGTCCACGATTTGGATGTATTGAGCCTCGGGACCGACCTGAGAATAATATTACATCACAGAATCAGAAAGTTTCAATATTAAGGATTTTGTGGACTCTTATTTTGTAATCTACGGAACATAAACAATTACTTGGCCGTTGCGATCGGTTTTAAATTCTACGCCTATAAAAATCTTCGTGTAGGAATACAAAAGATGGCCGGATTTATGGTGGGTGTACCCCCAAGGCATCGGGAGAGATATTTCTCATGCGAGTCATAGTCAAATTAGGCTTGATAAGCCAGAGGAAATGCCTACGCAATAACTGTCTGCCTGTGGGAGGGTATCTCAGACTCGCAACGACTAAACCTGGCCTGTCGTAGACCCAGCAGAGAAGAAATGAATATAAGAAAAGGATATAGGAATATAAGAAAATAAAAAAATCGGTCTCTATGTCTATGCGATCGGTTTTCAATTCTATGCCTATAAAAATCTTCGTGTCAGAACAGAAAAGATCTGATTTATGGAGGGATTACACCCCAGGACATCGGAGAGATCTTTCTCATGTGAGTATTGGACAAATTAAGCGAGGAAGGAACCTTTCTAATCAAATGTTTTTGTGCTGACACATCAACCTATTATATAAAATTCCTAACCTATTATATAAAAGTGGATGAGTATGTTCGTATAAGAAGTTTTTCTTTCCAGTTTTTCTGATTTCTAGTCTAGGACTGGTATTACCACCGGCTTTATTTTTTTCGGGGTGGAAAATCCTACATCGATGTCCTCCGCCTTAACTGTTAGACTCCTACTGACCCAAAACCACCCCGGTGTTCCATCTCACACCTACGCTGGGAGTCGCGGGAACGTACGATACTTCCGCAATACCCGGCTGGCGCCGGACTATCTCTGCGGGCTTGGTTGGAATAACCATCTTATAGTAACTGGTGTTTAAATAGCTCAATTTAGCCATGAAATGGACGACTTGTAGAATACCAATTCCAGTACCTACCCGTATTAATACCAGTTGCTATCGGGTAGATGTAGCAGTCCTAGACCTGGTATCTTTTATAGAACTAACTATTACAGCTATAATGGACTTAGAGCAAATAAGACATTGAGATTTTTAAAAATATATATACCTACACTAATTGAAGTAACAGATTTTGTAGTAGGTAAGTACCTATTTTATTATGTTGGCAATTCGAATATTCGAAACTTTCACAATAATGGAAATATTAATTTTACTATTGTATAGGGAGCTTAACATATTATTAGTATTTAAACTTTTGTATACCTAAATATAATAAGCATTCAGACAACCGATCGAGCATATATTGTGTTTGCCTACTAAATAATTACTCTAATTGGACCAAATCCCGTGTTCATGCCCGCTTGAGTATGTTTCGCCGGACCGTCTCAACTGGGTCGTGTTGAAACCGGTAGTAGATGAACCCACTGAGTTTGTTTCGCTGGGTCTTCTCAGTTGGGGCGCATTGGATCCGGTGGAAGCATTAAAGCGCGACCGTCGTTATTAACACAAGGTCCGTCATAATAATAATACCTTAATATAGACGGAACCATTGACAATATGTAGTAAAAATATTAGACTTAAACTAGATTATTAAACATAATTTCTTTACAATAACTTGATAGGAGCTAGCGAAATATCATTGCTATAATAAAATAAATTTTATAAATGTTTTCATACAATATGTACCTAAATATCGATGTTACTAGAAATAATAATGTATACAACTATATTACTACAAACATGTTCTGACTATTTACAAGCGCTTTTTTAAAGTCTACGTGAATAAACAAAAAAAAAAAAACTGCAGCGCTCATAGCTAGATGCTCTCATCGGTCCGTAAGTGATCGGCGAGGTAAAGCAACTAGGCTCGCGGTCAGTCCATAGATGGGTGACCGTTAAAGTGATTTAATTTCTGAGCGTCTCCGTGCTTCGGAGGGCACGTAAAGCTGTCGGTCTTGGTTGTTACCATTAGAGAACAGTCGATAAGCCATGTCAGAGGCCTACTGGGCGGCTTGAACAACTATGACGCCAGGGCAACCATTGTCCATACGATAAAGAAGAAAGAAAGATTACACAAACTAGTTTTAATACGTTCTGTTTTTATAGGTAGACTAGCTGTGCCCCGCGGTGTTACCCGCGTTAAATTTTATAAATTTTCTTTGCTATAAACCTCACGGAGCCCGAGACCTTTGCAACGAATGCAAAACTGTGGAAATCGGTTCGTGCGTTCTGGAGTTTTAGCGTCAGGAAGGAAAACCCGACTTATTTTTATATAGTAGATATCGCTCCTTAAGGTTCCTTTACTACTTCCGTTACACAAAGTAAATTAACAAAAATATTAGCCTTTATTCGTCATTCGCAACTATGTAAATTCGAGCAGACCAGACTTCAATGTTACGCCAGTTTATTTTGTTATTTGACGCTTTGATGCCATTGCTTATCGTGACCTTTTAAATTTATCTGAACAACAGATTTCGAGCGTATTACCTAAGGCCCAGACAAAACAAACTTTTTTTCGAGTATTACATTTTATTTTATCTGTCGCGGCAGACTTCGTGCCGCCATATTTCTATCCCTTCAGAATGTCTAAAGTCTAATATTTTAATGCATTGTAGTGTAATTGTACAACAGAAAGTGCTGATGTAAAAACAACCAAAAAAGGTCTCACATTCTTCTTTCGCACAATAACTTCGGATATCGATTACCATTTTTTAGGGTTCCGTAGCCAAATTGTATAAAACGGACCCCTTATGGATTCGTCATGTCTGTCTGTCTGGCTCTCTGTCCATCCGTATGTTAAACCACTTTTTCCGAAACTATAAGAACTACACTGTTGAAACTTGGTAAGTAGATGTTTTCTGTGAACCGCATTACGATTTTTACAGAAAAATAGAAATAAACCCATAAATTTTGGTGATACTCAATTGTTTTTTCATAAATCCCATACATGTGGGGTGACTAAGGATAGGTCTTCAAAAATGATATTGAGGTTTCTATTATATATTTTTTTAAACTGAATGGTTTGCGCGATAGTCACTTCCAAAGTGATAAAATGTGTGTCTCCCCTGTAACTTCTAAAATAAGAGAATGATAAAACTAAAAAAAATATTTGATGCACATTACCATGCAATCTTCTGCCGTAAATTGGTTTGAACGAGATCTAGTAGGTAGTTTTTTTTAATACATCATAAATCGTAAACCGCAATTTATCTTTCCTTCAATCAACTACTACAAGTTTTTATATCATGTTACTTGCTGCTACGGAACCCTTCATGGGCGAGTCCAACTCGCACTTGGCCGCTCATACAAACCTTCTACTCACAATAACGAACACATGAAAAGAAATATTTATCCAATTTGGTGCAGTCGTTTGAGCGTTATGAGCTTTTATGTTATGTGATGAAAGAGACTCAGTCGTTTAAGTCGTGTAAGAAGCGACTAGATTACATTTTGACAGCTTAAGACTGACTTAGTCTTTTAAACCCTTAGCTTTTAGTCTCTTAAGTCTTTCTAGTCCTCGGCTAAGGCTTGCGTAGAATAAGCATAGTCTCTAGTGCTTTAAGGCTTATAAGGCGTGTTAGTCTTATAAGGCTTTTAAGTTTGAACTAAAAAGACTTGCCTAGGGAGTCGTGTATGATTGATTCGTTATGTAAAAGACTTAAATTTACTCCATCTTTTGAGAATTATCAGAAAGACTAATCCCCATTGCAGTAACTACTACTATGCACTAGGTAAACTCTAAAAGAAAGACTGGACAGCCAATACAAACAGAAATCCTACATCTTTTGTATCATTATCTTTTACTTGTTTAATATAATAAACCAGTTGTATGTCCGACAGGGCCGGCAGGAGACCGAGAAAAAGGTTTATTGCGATTTATTAACCACGAATATTGCTGGATAGTTATTATCATGGGGACGAATACTTAAAAGGCTAGCTGTATAAAATTTTATTAACCAACTATGGTTTAAGCATTTTCTTAAAGGACTGAGTCGTTTTAATTGAAGCAGTCTTTTAAGCTTTTTAAGTCCACAAGCTAGTCTTATTAGTCTAAAGATAGTCTTTTTAGTCTGAACTAGTTGTTTAAGTCATATTTTAAAGGACTTAAACAACTGAGTCATTGACAACACTAGTTATGAGCGTTCAAACATTTCGGTTATTCATTTTTATTTATATAGATATTGTTTAATTTTGACCAATACAGAACATAAATTCCTCAATATCCATTGTTAGAGTTTTGGTTAACAAAAGATTAGCTGTAGCCTAGATCTTTATAATAATAGGCGCTTAGATACATAACTATTTGCAGGTCATTGGTTATTGTTATCTTTTATGAGGTAATAGCAAACATTGAGTGGAATAATATCGAGTAGGTATTTATTTTTATTATCATTGTTCTGTTCGTATGCGCGAAGATAATATCTATACAAATAAATAAAATTGAAGTGTCTGTTTGTAATATTGAAATAACCGATTTTTACTACATGTATATGAATATATATAAGGTACATACTCCAAAATATATTTTTTTACAATTTTTGTCTGTCTGTCTGTCTGTTTGTTCCGGCTAATCTCTGAAACGGCTGGACCGATTTTGACGGGACTTTTATTGGCAGGTAGCTGATGTAATAAGGAGTAACTTAGACTACTTTTATTTTAGAAAAATCTTTTTAAAATACCCTAAAATAAACTAATTAACACGCGGACGAAGTCGCGGGCACAGCTAGTTAGCAATAATATCGTTTTTCAGAAAGAAACTACATACGCTGTTCCTTGGTTGGCAAGGTGCATGAAAATAGAGCGGAAGGTGTAACAGGACTGGTACAAACATCCATGAAACAAAACACGTAAATAATAATCCCCGTACAAAATGTAGTAGCTTATCGGTATTAGTAAGTTGATGTTTTAGTATTATAGTTATTATAATATATTATATTGTATAATAGTTGTTATAGAATTAGTATAGAATCCAACTCGGCTGGGCAGCGTTCGGGAAGCTACGTAATATCTTCTCGTCCCAAATACCGCAGTGTCTCAAGTCGAAAGTCTTCGACCAGTGTGTGTTGCCAGTGATGACTTACGGAACGGAGACGTGGTCGCTCACTATGGGCCTTATCAGGCTGCTCAAGGTCACCCAAAGAGCAATGGAAAGGGCTATGCTTGGAGTTTCCTTGCGGGATCGAATCAGAAATGTTGAGATCCGCAGGCGAACCAAAGTGACCGACATAGCCGTAAGAATTGCCGAGCTGAAGTGGCAGTGGGCAGGGCACATAGCTCGTAGAGCCGACGGCCGCTGGGGCAGAAAGGTTGTCGAGTGGCGACCACGAACCGGCAGGCCCCCTACAAGATGGACCGATGATCTTGTGCGGGTCGCTGGAAATCGCTGGATGCGGATAGCGCAAGACCGGCAATTGTGGAGATCTTTGGGGGAGGCCAGCAGTGGACATCTTACGGCTGATATGATGATGATGATGATAGTTAGTATAATATATTTTATATATTTAGTATAATAGTTTGAGCTTACCCTGATAGACCAGGAGTGTATCAAACTTAAAAGCGGTTTCAATTGCACTTTCCAAAACAGACTTTTGTTATCACACTAATATTATAAAGGCGAAAGTTCGTGAGTGTGTATGTTTGTTACTCTTTCACGCAAAAACTACCGGACGAATTTTGATGAAACTTTGTAGTAATATAGCTTATATATCCGAATAACACAAGGGCTATAATTTGTGAAGTCTAACGCGGGGCACAGCTAGTTTTATATATGTCGCGTTATTATGGATCCTAAGATTATTACGCGTTATTCAGTTTCATAGGCGAATTAAGATTCATCTACTACTTGTATAAATAAAAAAGCTATTGCCGTATAGGTATATGAAAGATCATCACTTGAAAACGGCTGGACCAATTCGATCGATTATTTTAATTGTGTTCGTAAAAGATTGTTGGTAGTCAGTACAATACTATGAAAAAAATGTGAAGTGAAGGCGGGTTGCTAGTTAGTTGTACAAGGTGTAACATGAATAGTAGACAAAACTTAAGGAGCTTAATTTGCCTTTGAAACTAAACAAAATGTATCTAAAATGTAACAAAAATATCAGGTAATAATGCATTTAGTATGGGGAGCCAAAATAATATAAATCTTTCCCAAACTGGTTCATCATAACTATAGTTATAAAAAGTCCACTGCCGGACAAAAGCCTCCTCCAAGAATCATCTTGAGGGGATACGCCATAATCACCACGTTTGGCAGACGGGTTGGCGATTATATGATGGTAATAGTACTCAGAGAGTCGCTGCTGCCTGTCCAAAGTCAAAGTCAAGTCAAAAATTCTTTATTCCGTAAAAAAATTACATTTATGAGGAATTGTCAAATTTGACCCTACCGTGCAGTGCTTGACGTGGCAGAAACACTGCCAGAAAACTCAGTAGGAATATTTTTTAAAATAAAATATACTTAAGATTAATTACAATCATGTGTGTTGACTCAGAACAACTCAATCCCAAGCACTTTTATCACTTAAATTATCGGAAATTTTGTAATATGCCCTGCTACACAATTTGACTTTAATAATAAAAGATTAGCTACTCCCTCGGGTCGACTTCTTGCCATGATATTCTGTCTGATATTCACGCGCCGTCACCACACAGCAAACTGGTTAACTTAAATTAATTCAGTTTCGTGGGTAGTTAGCGCTGCTTAAATTACGTTCACTATTCATCTTACACCTTGCTATAAAAGCCCTATTTTTGACAATGCTTATGCAGTTGAGGTGCCATTCTTTAATTTATAAAATTTTTTACATGGCAATATAATCTATGGAATACTTATTGGATAAAACATACTTGACATTTATTTTTCATATTTCCAATGTTTTAAAGTTCCGACTTGTGTGTCAATTACGTCATTTAATTGTTATTTAAGGTATATACAAATTATTTAAGGTGACATTGATTTAAGTACATTGTTTTTTTTTTTATAATTTCTGACTTTGACATAATGATAAGCATGTATTTCTTAAATATGACAGTAATTTTGTATTATTTATTATTTTAATGACATTTCTTTTTTTTATATATTATTATGTAATTTAATTATGTCATTACATCTTTAAAAAATTGCATGCCCTCACCGGCTGGACATAGTGATCTTCACATTTGTATGACACCATGAAATGTTAATAATGTACCTGTGTTCGCAATTAATTAATTAATTTGATTTATTTATAGCATGCCACTTACTTTAACGTATAATATCGGTGTCACTAACAAATTGTTATTTTGTAACCTTTTTATACTGATAACATAATTTGAACGGTCATGGATCGATGCAACTGACTGGAGTATGCATGGACTCGAATATCAACAAATCTTTGTCTATAGACTTAGATTTCTCGCTCTTCGGTTGACCGACTAGCATCTTTGTTAATGCGTTGACCCCGGTCGTCAGTCAAGATAACATATTACTCTTTTAATTATTTATAACCTACAGACTTCGTGTCTGGTTGCTTCATTCGTATTTTAGGCTTAGAAGAAATATAAGCAATTACGTTGATGAGATAAGGGTGAATTTATACATAGAATAAAATCGTAGGAAATTCAAAACTGTACATTGAATATTTTTTAAAAAGGATACTTACAACTCTTCAATCGATATCGAAGCCAAAATATAGTTTTTAGAATTTTTGTCTGTTTGTCTGTATGTATGTCCGGGCTTAACTCAAAAAGTAGGTAATACATGGATTTATTTCAAATTTTGCATGAATTACTAAGAGCTCGGGTCAACATACAGGCTACATATTATCAGGCTATCACCTACGGGGGAGGAGTTGTGATAATTTATAAAATTTAACACGGGTAAAACCGCGGGACACAGTTATTTTTCTATATTAACTTTTAGATCAGAGCTTCGATGCGTTGGCAGGAATAGACTGATTCCGTCTACATAATTAAGACACTTTTGAGGTCAAAGTGAATCCCACCGACACATATCGTCAAGTGTACTACATAAGCTGTCATTCCACATAGGGAGTGAAGTTCCCGGTGTAATTTATATTAACATCGGTGGCGAGATGACGCATACGGCAGTGACTCAATCCTACTAAGTAAATTTATTTTTATTTCAATTGCCTGACTAACTGTACCGGTGGTTTTATTTATAAATAGTTCAGACTGATTTCTTCTATTTCATTTTAATCTCATGTAGTTGAAGTAGACCTCAAATATGTGACGGTTTGTTAAACTATTGGTTAAGTTAAGAGCCCTTCTGCGTCCGCCAACTATTTGGTGTCTTCGATTTTTACGATAAACGAAGTAATTTTAAAATAGTTGCGTATTTATTTGTCAAAGGATTTCTCAACATTTTATGTGTTACTTTAATAATGACTATAATGCTGCTACATGAGCTTAACAAGCTGAAGTATAATAGCAGTTATGTGTTATCCCGATATATGTACATATAAGCTATATTACTACAAAGTTTCAGCAAAATCCGTTCAGTAGTTTTTGCCTGAAAGAGTAACAAACATTATGTATACCCACAAAATTTCGCATTTATAATATTAGTAGGATATTAATACCCAAGTGTTGAATCATCATCAACATCATTTCAGCCGAAAGACATCCACTGCTGGACAAAGGCCTCCCCTAAGGATCTCCACAATAGACGGTCCTGTACCCATCCAGCGGCTTCCCGCGACCCTTGCAAGACCGTCGGTCCACCTTATAGTGCTGAATAAATCTCATTTATACTACTTTATTTATGATGAATCTTACTTAGCTTCCTGTTAAAGACTGGTGGTTTCTTTTTATTTGATTTGTTTTAAAGGATCTCGATCAAAATGGTATAAAAGAATGCCCTTATTCTGTGACTCAGACCGAGTCTGTTTGTCATGGTGCTATAATTAAGCTGCTACTAATAAGAGATTTAGAATTTCAAACACAAACTATTTGAAATTCTAAATGTCTTTTATATTTTCAATTTTCGGTTTCAAGTTCAAGTTCCAAAACAGAAGTTTGTTATTTTATATATTTTATGTCGCGTTATTTTCGATGATTATTATCCGACCTTGTCAAAAATGATACGACAACAAATCGCAGGATTCCCATTCGTAAAATTAAAATGTGCTCATAAACGCACTTTATTACTTTATAATAATAATAGAATATTTAATTCAACGATTCGACGCCGGAGTATTCGATCTACATCTACGAAAAAAATTATAATATAATATTATACCTAAGGGTCACGAGGATTTTAATCGACTTTAAAATGGGCTCAATTGTATTTTTAGGGTTCCGTAGCCAAATGGCAAAAAACAGAACCCTTATAGATTCAACATGTCTGTCCGTCTGTATGTCACAGCCAGTTATTTCCGAAACCATAAGAGCTGTACTGTTGAAACTTGGTAAGTAGATGTATTTTGTGAACCGCATTAATATTTTCACACAAAAATAGAAAAAAATAATAATTTTGGGGGTTCCCCATACATAGAACTGAAATTCAAAATTTTTTTTTCATCGTACCCATACATGTAGATATGTAAGAATTCTCTTATTTTAGAAGTTACCGGCAGGGGGGAGGGACACTCATCTTTCCACTTTGGAAGAGTCTCTCGCGCAAACTATTCAGTTTAGAAATAAATTATATTAGAAACCTCAATCTCATTTTTGAAGACCTATCCATAGATACCCCACATGTATGGGTACGATGAAAAAAAAATTTTGAATTTCAGTTCTATGTATGGGGAACCCCCAAAATTATTATTTTTTTCTATTTTTGTGTGAAAATATTAATGCCAATAATAATATAAATTTTTAGTTTTATTATTCAATAAAACTAAAAAAATATATGATGTACATTACCATGTAAACTAACAACGAAAATTGGTTTGAACGAGATCTAGTAAGTAGTTTTTTTTAATGCGTCATAAATCGTAAATCGCAATTTACCTTTCATTTAATCTACTGAAATACTTGCTGCTGCGGAACCCTTCATGGGCGAGTCCGACTCGCACATGTCCGGTTTTTTTTTGTTGATGTAGAACGAATACGCCAACCACGAATCGAAATCTTTAATTACTATAAAATTTAAATTGACAGTTGGTCCAGTTGTCCAGTTGGTCGGACGCCGGCAATACGAACGCACGCATACTCTCGATTGCTGCATCGCTACTACGTTTCTCAAACTTTTCTCTTATTTTTGTTACAAAGTGTTCATCATGTTTACGTGTCATCGCTGTAACACCGAGGCAATGGACGGAGTACAATGTACACATTGCCACAATCGGTTCGACTTTACATGTGCTGGACTCACCGAGTCAAGATACCGCAAACTCGCTGAAAGTAAAAAAGCTGCGTGGAAATGTGGTACTTGTAAGACCGGATTAGGGAGTTCTCTTAACCAGCCCTCCGCCACTCCAGTATCCAGCGAACCAGTGCACGATGACTTTGAGAGCATTCGTGAAGGATTGCGTAAGGTAACAGATCAACTCGCATCGTTACCTCTCCTAGTAGCAAATGTGAAGGCAATACAGGAGGACATATCAGAGCTTAAGGCCATTAAGAGTGAAATGTTGGAGATAAAACAATCACTATCTTTCGCTCATACTACAATTGAAACTATCACAAAGAAGCTAGCAGACGTTAATCAGCAAATTGAAACGTTGAAGAAAACTAAGGAAGAGGTCTTGCGGTTCGATCAGCGTCTGGAGAAGATCGAGTCAACTATTCGCGAAAATGAGCAGAGATCAAGAATGAACAACATCGAGATTAAAGGCGTACCCGTTTCTCCCTCTGAAAACCTGTATTCAATTGCGGCGTTAATTGGTACCGTGATTAACTGTGGTATTGCGAAAGAAAATATAAATTACATAGCCAGAGTTCCTCAGCGCAACAATAAAAACGCTAAAAACATCATTATATCAGTGCATAACCGATATCTGAGAGATAATTTCATAGCTGCGGCAAAAAAATGTAAGTCTCTATCAGTTTCTGACATTGGACTCAGTGGAAACAGCAAGATTTTCGTCAATGATCATTTGACTCTCGAAAACAAAACGCTGCTTAACAGGGCTAAAACTGTAGCAAAGGAAAAAAACTATTCGTTTATCTGGATAAAAAACTGTACAATTTTGGTAAAGAAGAACGAAACTTCGCCAACCCATGCTATCAAAACCGAGGCAGACTTGAAAAAAATTATTTGAATCTTTTAAAACTTCAAACGTTATTAAATACCATAAATATTTTATCATGCTTGAGAAACACTGGCTTGTTTACGCACTACTCATTAGCCACCTGGGTGGTCCGCCCTATTGTTCTCTTATCGCTGCGGTTGGGGACAGTTTCTTTTACCTGCGTTAATTATCATAATTTTGTGCCTTATTACATTTACTTTAAAGCTAATTTTCATTTAACACCTACCGCATTGATTTTATTTCTATCAGTTGTTTTTAACAGAAATAACCTTTTCTTGGGTTGTTATAATAACTGTTGGATTCTTGCTACTATAACATATTTATTGCAACTTAACCGTTACCTTGAAGTTCTTACTGTTTTATTACTTAGTATATTCAGTGAGCGCCATACTGTCGTCCTAAGTTTAAATATAGTTTTTAGCCGTTTACGCTGCCTGCTGCTATGTAGTATTCCATCTGCAGTTTGCTATTATTCTATACATTGTTTACCGATTACGCTAATTATTATGTTATTTATTCTTATTTTTAACAATGCCACTTAATATATATTATCAGAACGTGCGTGGCTTACGCACAAAATCTTCACACTTCCTTAGGAACATTTCCCTTAATAACTATGACGTGGTGTGCTTGACAGAGACATGGCTAAATCACGATTTTAATAGTGAAGAATTGTTTGACGTACGCTATTTAGTTTGGAGGCGTGACAGGGACTACGTGGGAACTAATCAGACATTAGGGGGTGGCGTCCTTATTGCTGTTCGGAGGGAACTTGTGGCAGCCGAGTGCACCGACTGGCGCTCCTCGGCTGAAGATATCTGGGTCACTATAACTCTTAAGCGTTCTAGATCAATTCCATCATACAAATTACATATTTGTACAATTTATGTATGCAAACAAAATCAGGGGCACTCATTACTAACGCAATTAAATAACTTCAATAATAAACTAAATGACATTGTATTAAATAATATTTCCGATTCTTTTATAATCTTAGGGGACTTCAATCTACCTAATTTAACATGGCATCCAGCTAACGATGGACAATCCTTCTATCCTAGTAACATCCTAGGTTCTGTTCAATCAGAGCTCCTCGACATACTCAACACATGCAACTTACTGCAATATAACTCTGTTTTAAACCAAAACAATAGAGTATTAGACTTAGTATTTTGTAATAATCATATTACCATTGCCAAGTGTACTGACCCCCTAGTTCCTGAAGATCTGCATCATGCAGCTCTAAGTATTTCCGCCAATTTTATTGAATATCATACATTGCCATGTCAAATGCGGAAAAAGTTCTTATATCAATTAGCCGATTTCACCTCCATATCGCAGCAGCTTGACCACTTTGACTGGCACAAAGATTTTAGTGAGCTTTCTTTAGATGACGCTTTATCGTTACTGTATGCTAGATTACAAGAATTACGCGAATCTCATGTGCCCTCTAAAATTGTACGTTCTAGCACGAAGTACCCGCCCTGGTACAAATCTCCGCTGGTTAAAATTCTTAAAGAAAAGTTCAAGCACCTCCAAAAATACAAAAACTATGGTAACTTGTCAGACTATAACTCGTTTTTAATTCTAAGAGCCCGAGCTAAAACTTTGGAAGTTGTGATGTTTGACCAATATATAAAAGCAACAGAAGATAATATCAAGCAATCACCCAAAGTTTTCTGGTCCTATGTCAAAAGCAAACAACAATCTTCTAATATCTATCCCTCCATCATGACATACGGACAGAATTCTTCGGGAGACGGTGCGACGATCTGTAATATGTTTAATGATTTCTTTAACTCTAACTTCCTTCAAGCCTGCGTGAGTTCATGTGACCCTACTTATAACATTCAATCGCTGACTGACACCGCTGCCGATGTAAATTCCGTAGAAGTCTGCGAGGCCGAGGTGCTAAAACTACTCAAGTCAATTGACTTGAATAAGTCTGCGGGACCTGACGGAATCCCAGCTATTTATATCTCGAAGTGCGCACAAAGTCTATCACTGCCTCTTACTATCTTATATCGACGTTCGCTTAGCGAAGGATTGATGCCACTTGTTTGGAAGACAGCATTTATTACCCCTATTCACAAAAAAGGCCCTAAACATCAAATAGAAAATTATAGACCTATATCTAAACTATGTTTGTTTGCAAAAGTTTTAGAAAAGATTGTTTACTCCACGGTGTATCACAGTATCAAACACTCTCTAAACGATGATCAACACGGTTTTTTAAAACATAGGTCTATTGTGTCGAACTTACTTGTCTGTTCTGACTATCTAACGCAGGTAATGTCTGAGCCCTCCCAGGTTGATGTAGTCTATACAGATTATAAAAAAGCATTTGATCGTATATATCATCCTATTCTTCTAAGAAAATTATCTAGAGTGGGAATCAGAGGCGACCTATTCAGATGGTTTAAATCCTACATTGAGAACCGTTGTCAGACAGTAGTCCTAAATGGATATACGTCTGCAACAGTTCATATACCCTCAGGAATTCCCCAGGGTTCCCTATTGGCCCCTTGTTATTTGTAATATTTATTAATGATATCGCTTCCTATTTTTCTCACGCTAAGGTTATTCTGTACGCTGATGATATGAAAATTCTATGCCCGATATCAAGCGTTCGTGACTGTCATAGCCTCCAGCAGGATCTGATAGCGTTGGAAAGATACTGCCTTCTTAATAAGCTCGAACTTAATGTCTCCAAATGTTACGTCAGTAGTTATACTCGGAAACCGTGTCCTATTATTTATCCATACGAACTCCATAATACAATTTTAAACCGAACTAATGTCACTAGAGATCTAGGTGTACTCTTTGACACTAAGTTGCTCTTTGACAGTCATATTGAAAGTATTGTAAGCAAGGCCTCTAAAGCACTTGGCTTTATTTTAAGACTATCTAAGGATTTCAAAGACGTCAAAACATTTAAAATTCTTTATTGTTCCTTTGTTCGCAGCCATTTAGAATTCGCTTCGCAAGTATGGAATCCGAATTACAATACTTACATCGACAGAATTGAGCGCATTCAAAAGCGATTTCTACGATTTTTGCAATTTAAAACTAGATTTTATACTTCCGACTATCATATAAGATGTAGGAAATTTCACATTTTACCCTTACATGAACGTAGGCGCATCGCAGACTTAACATACTTACACAAAATTGCAAATGGTTCAATTAACTGTCCCGAACTTTTAGAAAAGATAGGTTTAATAGCGCGCACTATACCATTACGGAAACCTCACATAATCTTCATTCCCAGCGTTAAGAGTACATACAGGCAAAACTCATTTATTATACGTACCAGTAGGATTTTTAACAAGCTCTCTTGTGTATATGATTTTGACCTATTCAATACCAGTGTTTCCAAGCTTAAACATACATTAACGCAAGTTTATTTCTCATAATTTCGCATTTGCTAACCGACCTTTAACCTAATTTATTAATGTAATATCTATCAGTGGAAACTTGTAAATGGCTTTTAGATTTCTATAAGTTATGTTTAAGTTACCTGTAAGTATCCCAAAAAATGTAAAATAAAATAAAATAAAATACACGATGGATCAGCTAACAAATTGGATTAAAAACTAAGTACTTAGGTAACCATCCTTGGAAGCGACCCGTTCCGGGGTACGCACCTCTGCTCAGGTCGGTTACTGACCTAAGTGTAGGTGGTGCATGTTACTGTCAGTGTTTAGAGACATTTTATGCAATTGCCGCTCTACGTAATTATGCTAAGTTGCGAGCCATTCATCTACACTAAGTGTCACGGTGTATACAGAAATGTGCTATGATTCACACACAAATGTTCACAATATTTCAATATCCTTGTGAACGCTGTTTTCAAAGAAGACCGACAATTATTTAGATAATCTCTATGGAAATAACAAGTACATTGACGTAAAAATACCTTTTAAAGATATTTTGCGTCTAAGGTTGTACGATTAACATAATTATGCGTACTCATTATACCTATTACTAGTAAATAGGGAAAACAAAGAAGCAAACCGGAAAAACCTGCTATATATGAATGAAGTTCAATTATACTAATTGTAAACAAACAAGTTGACGGTCACCATAGCCTAGTTGGTAGTGCTCCTGCCTACGAAGCTGGTGGTCCTGGGTTCGAATCCCGGTAAGTGTAAATATTTGTGTGATGAGCACGAATATTTGTTTCTGAGTCATGGATGTTTTCTATGTATGTAAGTATTTATCTATCTATATAAGTATGTATATTGTCGCCTGGTACCCATAGTACAAGCTTTGCTTAGTTTGGGGCTAGGATGATCTGTGTGACATTGTCCCCAGATATTATATATTATTATTACAAGTTGTTATGATATACAATAGAAAAATATCAGAAGTTTAAAAGTTATTCCTGTTGCTGTGTGGCTGACGGCGTAAAATAGCGCCACCCCATCTCTTCCCTTTTGGCGTTAAAAATTGTCCCGAGAAAATATCTACTAACTATAATATCTGTGTACTATGAGCACCATACTGTGAACGCCAACCGTCTGCCAAGCGTGGCGAGTATGGCATAGCCCCCTATTCTTGGAGAGGCTCTTGTCCAGCAGTGCACGTCATTCGGCTGACATATAACGTAATTAACGCACACCCTCAAACACCCCAATTAGAATATCATTTTGTAATGATAATCCATACACTAAATTTTTTATTTAACATGTATATGCATTTTTATTTACTAAATTAGTTCTTGGAATAAAGTTTATTTTTCTTAATTTTGTGTTGAATGATGGAATTTCTATTAATACAAATGAGCTAAAAGCTTAAAAGTCTTATTACTTTGACTTAGATCCATTTCAATCTGTTTTGACTGTACAGGGTAAAAATAACGATAATTTGAGTAGTTTTAATTATTTTGTAATAAACAATTACCTAATGATGTAGATCGATTCAGTAAACGATTCTGGTCAAACTATTGTCAGGATGTGCGTTAATTAAGTTACATGTTGTATATTTTTTTAAATAATTTTCTTTCTAATTAGTATCAGATAACTTCATTCCTCAGATATACCATATCGTAATTGCCTATATGTCCGAGACAAGATGGCAGTCTCATGCGTAAATATTGTTTTTTTTTAATATTAAAAGACAACGTCCACACAATGGAAATGAATCACAGAGTCAATGAGTGTGTAGACATATTATTGCCGGATACAAAGTGCACACATCAAAACTCAGATCATCTACTTATGGGTCACACCAATAGTTGTTCAGCACGGAAATTGGATCTTCTTTTTTATTGATAAGGCAAGGGGAAAGCCTACGCATACCATCCGCATAAAGTGTCTGCGGTGGGTATGTCGGACTCACACCGACTAAACCTAACCTGCCGTGGACTTCTCTTGGCGCCTGATGGCGGTAGCCCCGGGAACGCGGGTATGCTCCTTCCCTATTGCCGACTCCTGCCAGTCCAGCACAGCGACTGCGCCACAAATACCGCACTATGTATAAGACAATATTCTGCATTCTTTGAACAATCTTGATATTGTAGTCTCTGGCACTATCCTAACTTGAATTCCATAGGTCCATAAAGGAAAATATGGGGGTAAATAAATATATCAGGAACTACTATAAATACAGCAGTCGTCTACTACTATCTTAAAGATAGTAAAAGGAACTAGTGTGTCATCCTGATGTGATACTTGCACAGCACAACTGTTTGTGACCAATGATTCAGTCTCCTTTCGTATCGATAAATCACATGTTAACTCCAATGATACTAGTTACGTATTTAAAAATTAAATGTTTAGTAGAAGTGTAACAATCTGATAATTAACTTACCACTATGGCATCCAGTTCATTGTGTGGTAATCGACATAATATTTCATATTCGGTGCCCCCAGGCCGGACCCTCGCAACATACAATGCATAGTCAGTGATGAACACCAACAGAGGTGTCCAAGATCCATCCATGTTGTATGGTGACCTCACTTTCATCATCTGAAATAGAATCACAATAAATAAAAGGCCCATATGATGGCTTTCTGGCCAAATTTCGGAAATAATGGGCAATGGCCACCTAATGTTTTATGCTGACGAAACACAAACATATGGTTTAAGGCCCCAAAAACTAAATGAAAAGGTAGGTAACAAAGGTGAGGTACAAGTGCAGGCTTACATTTTCGGAAAAACTCATTGGAAATTTTCGGTCCAACCAGAGAATCGAAGCCCGACCCACTGACACTGGCAACAATAAAAATCCCTAAACAACCTATGCTTGACAGTTTATTCAAAAACCAGTTGCTTGTAAAATACTTATCACTAAATTAGCACCAATCAGGGCCATATTACGACAAAAAAATTGGTGTGTAATGTAATAATGAAACATAATTACCCTATTTAAAGTTTCATTAGGATAGGAAAATATCTGAAGGCGGAGCTTTTCATTGCATTCAATGGCGACGTTATCTTCGAAGCTGTCGAAGTATGAAGGCTCGTCGGCCGTCAGCAGTCTCACTGACAGCCTTTTGTTCTCAATCACTTCTTTGTCTATGAGCCGCGACATTCGTTCCGCCGACATGTGGAATGTTTCCGATACCTCTTTCAATGGAATTATAATGCTCGGAAAATGTCTTTCCATTCTAAGCTTGAATTGAAAGAACTTATTGTTCTTGATTTTGAGTTCAAGGTCTTTTCTCTGGCATACATTCTTGAGGTATCGGTTCAGTAACGCCGATTTGTTAGATTGTAACTTTTGATTCGCGGGACTATCGAAAAATTCGTCATTGAAATCTTCGGCCCCTTTCAAGGTCGAATTATCAGTGTTTGAGCAATTGTCACTGTTTCCTTGTGTAGTCTCTTCATTTAATTTCTGCACGGTTGACGCCGATTTACGACTGTACCTATTGACATTTTGCTTTTTTGGTGAAGACAAATGCTTAGGAATACCATTTTTCTGCTCAGTCTCATCTTGGACATTTTTGTTGAACTGCCTCTTGGGTGTAGATGTTTTACTTGAAGAGTCTGTTTCAGCTGATTTGTTTAGATCTGGTTTACTGGTACTTGTGACCATTTCTTTCACGGGTGTAGATTCAGGTATAGGCACAAATGTCTCTTTAGGTGCATCAAAAGCAGTTTGGAATGTGTCATGGACATAGCTGTAAGAGACACCTTTATGCTCATAGACAGTACTTTCACAATTCACAACATATTTGCTTAGAGGTGGCAAATCTGTTTTGTTAGGCTTTTTATCCAGCTGCGCTTTCATGTTTAAAGTGAGTTTATGTCTAGGAGATCCTTCATTAGGGGTTCTATCTCCTGCTATTGTTGTTTTTGATGGTGTTGGAATATCTTTGAGTTTTTCATTATGTAATGGTTGGCCATTGAGGTTGATTTCAACAAAATCATCTTCATCTTCAATTTGGAATCCCGAGTCTAAGCTTTTTGATAGTTGTTTGTTCTGATTAACATCACAAGGCAAAGCTTCAACAACATTATTCATTTCCAAGATGTTTTCTGGTAGGCCTTTTTCTGGAGCAAAAGTAAAGTTGAAATTTTTATAGAAATTCTTTAATGATTCTATGATATTATTAGCATCTAGGAGGCTGAGTACTTTGTAATGTTGTTTACTTTCTTCAACAACATTGGTTGTAATGTAGCGCTTCTTCTTCAATACAGATTTCACTCTATTAGGACTTTGCGTAACTTCAAGGGGGATTTTCATGCGGTCATGAGGCTGACCAATGTCTGCCTCAGAGAAATATGTTTTTCTCATAAAAGCTACATGGCCGTTGTTTTCAAAAGCATCACAGGAATATGATTTCTGGGCTTTGTCACATTTCCTGTGCATCAAAGACGTTTCAGTTTTATTGGAATGTGATGATGAGGAGTCACTGGAAGATGTTTCAGAGTCACAGCTGAAATTAGAGTCTGAGCTGTTAGAGTCACACCCATAAAGCTTCCTTGTGGGTTGTGGCTCATTATTGTTGTCTTTATCATTGTTATTATCTTGGTTGTCTTGATCATAATTGCGACAGTATTCAAATATACCACTTCTGTCATTTTTAGAATCACCATAAGTGAGAATATCAGACATAGTCTGTTGAGCAACATCTGCTGCATACTTCGGAGTTCTATCTCCCGATGCACACCATGAAAATCGATCTGTTACAATATTATTCTTTTGCTTAAACTTATCACAGTAAGAACTATCAGGGCCATAAGATATAAATCCTCTCTCTATGTGAATATTATCTGTTTTAGTATTATTTAATATATCTTCATGAAATGACACCCTTTTCTTCTGAGAACTTGGTCCACTTTGTGACTTTTTCCGGCATCTCCTTCGGTACACAATATCCTCTGAGAGTGACTTCTTGGGTTCACTTCTCAATGCTGGCTTGCGAATATTTTCTTCTGTATTTTTTTCACTTTCTAATGCTTTCAAAACCAAATCAGGTAAATTTTCATATGCATTGTGTTTTGAATGTGCTTCAATGAGCAATTCTGGGACCATATCATCAGGTGCACCCATGTTCTGATTGTCGATATCACTGCGCGTCATGAGACTGCTAGTAGTGCTCCTGATCATATCCTGTGAGCATGATGGAGGTGCGTCGTACACACTGTCGCACGCCAACTCCTCGGCACCTATGAGGCTGTGGGACATAAGCGCCTGGCTCGTGGCCTCGGAGGCCTCACTATCTAAACACAAAACACCAGAATCACCGGGCGTATCGGCCAAACTACTCGTTGTGCTAGAAATCAGGTGAGTGTTGCCTTGAAGACATAGTTCCGTAGGCTTGCCCGCGCTTTCGTCTGTGTTCTCCATCTTCGAGAATTGCAATGAATCTTCAACTACGCTTGTTACGGCTGTCGCAATAACAGTGTCGTCAGTTTTATGACGACGTTTGATTTTATCGATCTCATTGCCTTTTATTTCGCTAGCCTTGTCTGTAGACATGTTGATTTCTGACACTTTAACGCAATACAAATGGGCTTGTCTTCGTCGAGAGCGTTAATATTGTCGCAAATTAATTACTTATCGTGCTCATCTTGCCATTTATTTATAAAATTCAAGTAAAATACGACACAAAACATGACGAATACATAGCAGCCATATTATCATTTTGACATTTAAACTTTTTTTAGTTTTCTTTAGCTGTAATAAGTCTCTAGGTTTTATACTCTTCGTGATCTCTATGCTTTAGTCTATGTTCTCAAAGTCGCAAAAAGTAGCCAGCTAAAGCCATACAGACCAACACTAAGGCTGAGATCTATAGAGCGTACTTAGACTTAGCTCAAACTTTACTTACGTAAAACTTTGCTAAATGTATGCTAAGCTTATACTTTGATTTGGTATTTATAGACTTTTTGAAGTTAAGATTATGCTTTGCATAAGCTAAGACAGACAAAGTCAAAACACCAATTGTAATTTCATTATAACCATTAACTTCTGTCTAAGTAAAGTCTGAGCAAAGTCTAAGTACGCTCTATAGATCTCAGCCTCAGTGGTTTATGTGGTTAGCTTAGCCTGCTGAGTGCTGACGTTTACAACACCGGAACATCACATGCACGTTGCTAGTCTTTTTAGTTTGATTGCAGAATACATGCAGCCATTAACGTAAGTGAAAATGGTTTTAGCTTACTATAGCTACAACGCGCTAAACCCATCTCTGTTTGATAACCTACTCTGTTATAGAACACAGTAAAATCATATTTATTTACAATTTCACAAAAATCTAAATGGATGAAACGCGTGCGACGGTAAGTTGAGGAAACATAATTTTTTTAATATAATAAGTTCTGTACCACTTCGTGTACTTTCTTTTTCTTTTTATAAATGGCAATTAGTGCCTATGTCGACAATTCTGCTAATTTCAGATTGTGAAATGGGAAAACGTGAAAATAAATTAATTCAATTTTAACGACACTAAATTGGTAACACTAATTGTGTATCTTGCTGAGTGTGTTATAACACTGGAATAGACATAATAATGATAATAAATATGAACATGAATATTTGTTAAAATATTAGAAATATGCCACTACAAAATTCACCTATACTTACTTACAATTTGATGCGATTGCATCGGATAAAAGCCATTAAAACTTTGAAAATTTCTGGGGATGAACATGTCAATAATGATGAAAAGTTAATGGGGATAGGGATATTTAAATTAGAGAGGCAACTGTACAAATTAAAAGCAGGATTAAGTTGCGAGCATTCAAAAAATATGTGGTCCAGAGAACCCTCATCCAACCCACACTCACAAAGTGATGAATCTCGAACCCGAATTTTCCGAAGGAAAACAGGTGTACAGCAATGACCGACACGGAGTCTGCAAAGAACTGATGTAACAGTTTTAGAGACTTTCTTATATCTGAAAAACCAAGGCTTTAAAGGTATATTGGGTTGTATTGAGTAATAAAAGCTACCCTTCTTCTTACTGGAACTATCCCAGTTAATTTGCCATGACCTTTGTAGATTTATTTTTGGAAGATTCAGTAAATCATAACCATAAAAACAATAGTACTTCTGATCCACCATTTGACATGTGATGGCATCTTTAGCGAATAAGTCAGCACATTCATTGCCTCTAATGCCGCAATGACTTGGTATCCAAGCTAGTTGAACAGTTTTCTGATTTTCTGAACATACTAAAAGAGATTTTTTAATTTCTAGAATAAGTGGGCTATGTAATTTAGATTTAAGGGGGTTTTGGTCTAAAACTTTTAAAGTGCTTAAGGAGCCTGTGAAAATTACAGCCATACTGATATTATGTGATTCTATAAAACGACATGCTTCTAATATAGCAACACATTCACCTGTGAATACCGAAGATTCCACAGGACACCTAAATTTCAGAATAATTTTAGAATTTTTATAAAAAACAGCGATGCCAGTAGGTTGACAGCCTGAGAGCTTTGAGGCATCAGTAAAGAATATATCAAATCCCCTCCATCGTTCACAAACTAATGCATTGAAGGCCAGATCCGCAGAAGGTGAATCCCTCGAGATTCCAATATGGAAAAATATTTCTGGTTTAAAGGTTAGGACTTTATACTCAAAGTTAAATAGAGGGAGTTTAGGGAATGTAACAATAGGGCTTACAAGGTTTTGTAAATTTTGAAACGAAACTAAAATTAATGGAGTTTCTTTATGTCGTCAGTACCTTGACTGATTGCACAATATGCTCAAATTGATTAATTTTTGCAGTAATGGATGGCAATTTTGAGTAATAATTTTGGACACAAATCGAGATGCCAGATATTGCCTTCTTAAAAATAAGGGAGGTTCTGCACATTCAACCTGCAACGCATTAACCGGTGAGGACTTCATGCACCCAGAGATGATCCGAAGGCACCCAAATTGCACCTTATCTAATCTGGCTAATGCACTTTTGTTACATGGGACCAAAAGAAAGCTGCCATAATCCATTATGCTTCTGACTAGCGCATTGTACACCAATTTCATGGTATACGGGTGAGCACCCCACCAGACCCCAGCGAGAGCTTTTAAAATAGGTATTATCCTTTCACATCTTTGAACCAAGTAATTGAGATGATGTAAACCTGTTAATTTTGAATCCAAAACAAGGCCTAAAAATTTAGCTTGCGAAACAAGTGGAATATTTTGATCATTCACCCTTACTGTAAAGTGTGGGACTAATCTTTTACGTGTAAATGTTACAACTGAACTCTTAGGTGCCGATAACTTTAGGCCATGATCCAATAACCACTGATTGAGAGATTCCAGGGAGAGGCATAGGGAGGCGGCAGCGTCCTTGATGGAGGGATCGGTCACGTAGAGAGCAAGATCATCTGCGTACTGTAAGAGGTGACAGTTTGAATTAAGGCATGAACCTATGTCAGCTGAATATAAATTATATAGTAAAGGACTTAGAACCGAGCCCTGAGGTAAGCCCTTCCATGTATGCCTTACCTTAAATTCCTCCCCCTGAACTCTCAAAACCAGGGAGCGGCACATAAATAGACTACAGATACACTGTACCATCTTCACTGGAATTCTTAGTTTTAGCAATTTTTCCCTGAGAATAGGGAGTTCGACACTGTCATATGCTATATCAAGAAAGGAAGCAACAACTGATTCATTTCTAGAGAAGGCCAACCATATGTCAGTGATCAGAACCCCGATGCTGTCCATGGTACCAAGACCTTTTCTGAACCCAAACTGGGAGGTAGGCAATATATTCTTGGATTCAACTATCCACTCTAGACGGTTCTTAATCAGATGTTCCAAAAGTTTTGCCAACACTGATGACAAAGCTATTGGTCTTAGGCCATTCGGGTCATCTGCATGTTTGCCAGGCTTTAGGAGGGGAATAATTATTTGTGTCTTCCACTGTTCAGGGATCCAACCATGCCCATAACTAAAGTTAAGTAGGTCTAATAAATATCTTTTTGATTTGGGACCAGCATGAACTATAAAAGAATAAGGGATCCCATCTATACCTGGAGCTGTGTCTCGAACATGTCTGAGGATCATGTCTAATTCTTGCATAGAGAATGGGTCATCAAAAGGGTCATCAGATAGGGACAAAGGGGGCAAAAAGCTTTCAGCTTCAGATGGAACATAGGGAGGGGCTATCCTGTCAAAAAACTGATCAGCTACTTCGCGGGTTACTGGAGCTGACACTGATGGGGAGCAGCCACTTCGGAACCTTTTGATATTTTTCCATACCACTGACGGCTGTGTTGATGGAGATAGAGAAGTGCAGAATTGTAGCCAACCAGCCAGTTTCTTCCTACGTAGCAGTCTATTTGATTGTGCATAAGCCTGTTTGTATGCTATAAGATTATGGATGTTCATCATGGAGTTATAGATTAATTCCGCTTTCTTCCTTTCCTGAATTGCCACAGTGTAGTCACGATCCCACCATGGAGGAGATGGTATTTTGTCGCGGGCACTATTTTTGATAGTGAATGACGAATCAGCACTTGAAATCATGGCAGAAATCAGCAAGTTATAGCAGCTTTCCACATAACAGTGATCAGATGAATTTAAAATTGTTGAATTTAAATTTGGAAGGGTATCAATTTGGCCATCCAATAATGAAGAAAAACCTGCCCAATCAGGATTGGACAAGTTATACTTCAAAAGTGGAGGTGATGTTTTCTCTAAATACGTTTTATCAGCCAAAGAAATAACAATGGGATAGTGATCACTGCCATATGTCAGACTGGTGCATTGCCAGTGAGCTGAAGCTGCCATATTCATTGAGCAGAATGTTAGGTCAACACAACTTTTATGCTGTCCTGGAAGTGTTCTACGAGTTGAACAACCATCATTAAGAATACAGAGATTAAGGTCATCCAAAATCTCCACCAAACCTTCCCCAAAGGAATCACAACGTTCCGAACCCCATCTAAAATGATGACAATTAAAGTCGCCCATAACCAGTAGTGGTCCATTAATACTTTGGAACACATTTCTTAGCATTGGTAATAGATACTGCTGGGGGTGAGCTATGTAGACTGAGAAGACATTGATGCCCTCCACACAACCTGCAGCTATACTCATATCCCCATCAAATACCGGCAAGGGGATAGACCTAAATGGAATACGGTTGTTTAGGAGCAGAGCTGACCCACCATAGCCATCAGATCTATCGCACCTGAGGATGTTGTATAATGGCATACGAAAGTTAAGACTTGGGGTTAACCAAGTCTCAGCAATAGAACAAGCCAAAGGCTTGTATTTGTTCAAGAGGAAGATGAGGTCGTGTTTTTTATGAAAAACACTCCTCACATTCCACTGGAGAAATACTTGGTGTGGAGCCATTTTTAAAATCTAAAAGAATAGGGATGAGTGTGTCTGCAACGTTGGACGGTGATGAATTGCTAGAAAGGATTTTAACAATTAAATTAATAAGAAAAGATGAGTTTTGAACAGGTACTAAATTAGGCTGGTTAATATTGTTGTTGCTACTGTTGATAGCACAGCCATTAGGCTGCGAAGGTGGAGGGGAGCTAGTAATCTGGTTATGAGCACTTTTGTCATATGAGGGAGAAAGAGGAGTACGGGCCTTGGGCTGCTTAAAGTAAGTTCTCCTATATGATACAGTTTTCTGCGAGGGTGCAGATTTGACAGCATTTGCATAATTGGAGTTAATTACCGGTATGACTATACTGGCTTCAGCATACGAAATTGACTTTTCAGCCATGGTTTTCTTAATAACCTTCTGCCTTTTGTACTCCAGGCAATCTTTGCTATTTGCAAAATGATTGCCATTGCACAAAACGCAGAAAGCCTCACTTTCAGAAACATTACAGCTATCTCTCCCGTGTTCATGCCCACATTTAATACAACGGTCCTTGGACCTGCACACAGATTCAACATGCCCAAAACGACAGCATTTATGGCACTGAATTGTTGGATATATATATTGCTCAACTGGAAGCGATGTGTAGCAGCAAAAAACCCTTTGGGGGAGAACTTGGCCATCAAAGGTTAGGACACATGTTTCCGTTGGCTTCCACTCAGTTACCCCATCTCGATTAACTTTTCTGTTAATACGTTGAACTTTCAAAATTGCACCACAGCCTACAGGTACTTTCAGATACAACTTGGCCTCATCTTCTGTCATATCATTTGGTACTCCTGATATAACTCCCATGCGTGTGATGTTGAATGTTGGCAGAACTGCAACATATTTGTGGCTTGAGAATTGAAGATGAAAACTCTACCGAAACACGGTTTCTGCCCACTTTCTTTACACCACCAGACATAATATTGCTTATATTGTTGTTAAATAAAAATAGGCCAAAAGATACAGGGTGCAGCGTAGTACCAGCATTGGGTTGAGCTTCCATGCGAGACACATGGACAAGGAAAGGAGCTTTATCACTTACCGAGTACTCACTTCTTCCTATTATTGGTTTTGATACATTTGTTGGGCAGCTGGGAGGTAGGTTTAGAGGTCGTTTAAAACTTGCCGAAGTTACAATTCTTTTTGGCGAACCAAGAGAACATGCCGCAGCAGCGAGTTGGGACAGAGGGCTGAGACGGAATGTAGGGCCGTTGGGGGGGAATGGTTCATAATTAGGAGTGGCAGGAATATCAGGAGGAATTCCCGGATCGGGAGGTTTATCCGTATCCATCACTCCGTGATGAATACGGACAAAATACTACAATATAGGCACGTTACAAACCACACGTACAAACAATCAGAGAACAATAACAAGTCACAAAAAACACAATTATACGTGATTAAGAGACACAAAACCGCGAAAATTGCCAAAATTCCTAGACACACGTGTTTACCAATGACACACTGTGGCGAGAATCATCTTGTTTTGTTGATCTTCTTCGTTATCAAAGTAGCAAGTTATGCCGATTTCGACAATTCACCAAATCCCAAAAAATCCCCGGACACACGTGTTCACCAATAACACACTGTGGCGAGTATAGATTTTAGTCTTTTTGCGGCAAAACGGAAGCAAATTTTTTCATCATGGCTCACAATCAGCCGTTATTTTAAATTTTTGACGAATTTTTTCACCAAGATGGACGACGTCTCTTCAAAAGCGAACAATCCTTACAATTATTGCACATCTTTTATTCTGGCAATACCTAAACTTAAAACCATAGACATTCTGAAAGCTGTCAAAAGTTTGAAATGCACGATTTGCTGGTTTAGGTTAGATTTTCAAAATAGCGTTATCTTTTTGTGTTTATATTGATGCATTTACTAAAACAATAACATGAAGACGGCGAATACCTTCGCAGTTTTAACCACACTATATTTATTCCTAAGTACAGGTCACAGTGCTAAAATTAACACCCCAAGGGTGTTGTTGCCCTGGTTGGAAGATATTTATGTAAACTTTACCTTTGAAATCATTGAAGGGGGCTGTTATAAATGGTGAGTAGCGTGAAACTTATTTAGTATGATCTAATAAGTGTTTAAGTTATTACGTAAAGTTTATTTTTGTAGGAGTTTGTCTCGCGATGACATCATAGATTTGGAGCCTCTGCATGACGATGCTTGGGGTCGGTGCTCGCGTGCTGCCCGAGTCTCAGTCTCAAAGACGTGTGTGCCGCCCGGCTCCGCCATAATACTTGCTGAAGAAGTGAATACTGGCGAGGTAATTATGTTGTAAAATGCGCGGGAAAATTTGTAGTTTTCATTATCGTCTTATAAATGTTACTAAAAACTAATAGTTTTATAAAGAACATATTTCGGTACTTTTAGTTACTATTTAACTTTTGTTTACTGATAACAATTGTAAAATTCTCAAGGGTTTTGCCTTGCCAGATCTTATTTCTATTTAGGTAAACATGGTCAATTATTACTTCCACACAATGCGCCGTAAATCATCTGTAACAGATGCAAAGGCCATATATATACTAAGTTAAAGTATTTATACACATGTCAGTATTTACATATCATCTACCTCACACTGTTATATAATTTAAAAATGATTTACTTACATCACTCATTTACATTAGAATAGTTGAGTGTAATACATATCCTACTTCATAATGACTTGGAATATTGCAATCTATCAAAATTAATAAAATGCATATTGTTATGTTTTGATGGCTTTTGTAACATTTTGAGATTGTATTAACTAGATAATACAAGAACAAAAGAAAAAGGATAGCTCATGAAATATACATACACAATTATTAATGCAAAATTGACATTAGGTGGTTCTAGAATGAACAGAGAGAGATTTAAGAATACCCACTGATACATAGGTGAAGACAAGAACAAAAGTATTTCTATGTTGGAGAAGGTTCTAGAAGCAAAAGAATGACTTAGAATGTATGAAATTTGGAACAATTTAGGGATATAACACAACAGTGACTTTTAATCCAAGTGAAATTGAAGGTGAATCATGAGAAAAAAGTAATAATGAAAAAGTGCAAGTGATCAGTAAAAGTAAACAGTGCCAAGTGTTCCATAGACAGTGAGAAATTTAGCATGTATGTTGGGATTTTCGCACAGTGCTCATTCTGGGGACACTATAAGTGACACACATGTGAGCTCTCATGCAGTGCTTGTTGCTGGGAGTCTAAGTAAGTGTGTGTTCTGTAATCTTAGTGTTGCACCAACTGTTACTGTTTACGCCAATAAAGATTCTGTTTTCAAACATTAGTTTTCTTTCCATTACCCTGGCTGACTGCTTGCCACAATATTTAATATGACTAGATAGTAGGAATCACAAATATAAAAAATCTTTTTAAATACTCACTAATCACCACTAGATAAAAAGGCTAGATTAAGTGTTAAACTTGTTCAGTTATGACAAATATCTTATTTATATTGTTTTGTCACTGCACCCTTACTGGGGATGACTGGGGTCATGTTTAGTGCTGTATTAGTTCCTAAAAGATATAGAAACATGACTTGATATGCAAGTTGTAGTCTAAAGCATTATTGACTCTTACATGTCTGTAGTGGAGCACCAGGGGTAAAGTTAAATGTGATACTTATATAAACTCACTTGTGCAATGTGCAGTAGAATCAAGTGACATCCTGATTATCATAGTAGTAAGTCTTAGTAGGAGTGAGTTCAATATGAGGATGGCATGTGTCTTGTCACTCACTTATAGACTCTTAGGTTAAGTTCCTTGGAATATTTCCTGATATTATGTCTGAACCAGTGAGTTATATTATGATAAAAGGTCCGAATAATACTGTTTTATTAAGTTACTCACTTTAAATGGCTTTCCTATTTGGTCCTTATGTGTTATAAAAATTATTTACAGACAACAAAGGGAGATGTCTACCAGGGCAATGTCTATGATTGGTCTTATTTTTGCCTTGGGAGGAATATGCATACGGTGAAAAATGAATATAATAATAATATCCTTCTTTTCGGATTTCGGCCATGGTTGCCAGTCTTAATGGAGACTAGCCATCTGCATGGAGCATATTATAGTTAATTATATGTAATCACAGATGCACTTTCTATTCTCAAATGCTCTAATGGGGCATCTAGCAGGCACAACTCAAAAGTGGATCAACATCTTTATGTGCTCTCTGAGGCTCAAGGGTGTAACACCACATATTTCCAGATTCTGAGCTGATAATTTTTGTGTAACAGTATAATTACTTATCAGCCCAGGGCCTTATTATATGCCGTTGAACACACTACCCCTAGACCTATGAGGCAGTGAATTGAAGCCACTTTACCTATCAACATAATATGTATGTAATAATTTAATTCCGAGTAACAATAAAGGGGCTCTGGAATTGAGAGACGTGTAGCCAATGCATGGAAGAGATATTGGTCTCTCAAAGAAGTGCTAAAAGGTAAACAATATAATATTGCAACGAAAAGGAAAATTTACAACACATGCATATTACCAATTCTAACCTATGGTTGCCAGACCTGATAACATGTCAAAGAGGTATGGAGAGGAGTATACTGGGTTACACAAAGAGAGACAGAAAAAGAGCCGTGGATATCAGACATATCACGAAAATTGAAGATGTTGTTGTAAAAACAAAAAAACTGAAATGGAGGTGGATAGGCCACATGATGAGAGAGAAAAATAATAAATGGTCAAAAGACATAACGGAATGGACTCCCAGATTCCAAACAAAGAGGAAGACAAAGAAAACGTTGGTCTGATGACATAAGAAAGATTGCAGGTCCACTATGGGAGAGAACAACTCAAGAGAGAGTAGACTGGAAAGCGCTGGAGGAGGCCTTCGTGTCGCAAAGACACGCCAACACCCAATAACTTATATATACCTACTCGTATTTAATTATGTAATGTAATATTATAATTAGTTGGCAATAAAGGCTTAATAATAATAACTATAAAGGGGCAACAATAGCTACTGGCCTGGAAAAGTATCACCTTGACTGACTCCATTACTGCATATATATATATATGCACTCCATTACTTAGCATAATCTTTAAAATAAGTTTCACTTTTTTTTTAGATACTCCGAGGAGATGTGGATATAGACCAAATTAGTTCTATAAAAGTAATAAGTACAACTTGGAAGTTGTTCCTAGAGGAAGCACCCGAGGCTTTTGAGGTTGTTGCTTACGACGATCAGGGTAAGTAGTATTAAAGTTCTTTATGATGTAGAATCCTCTGGGAGTTTATTAAAAAAAAGGTTAGATTGACAAAATTGTTGCTTAGTTAAGAACATCAGCAGCTGGAACAATGGCTTTAAAATTGTATACACACACTTTTGTTTTGAGTTTCGAGGCGGCGACACTTCTGGCGTGCCTTCCGCGCCATTTGATCTCCTGGCGGCGTCGTCGTCATGTTTATTGGTTTCCAACTTGGCTGGGCAGCGCTCGAGAAGTTACATAACATGTTCTCGTCCCAAATACTGCAGTGTCTCATATGGACAGTTTTTGACCAGTGCATGTGATGGCACAAAGACGTGGTCGCTCCCTATGGGCCTCAAAAGATGGCTCAGGAGTGCTTGGAGTGTTGGTGTGAGATCAAATCACAATGCCCTAAATTTTATATAAGCAATATATCTATTGCCCAACAAATGTTTTATTTTTTTAGGAAACACATTTTCTACACTTGAAGGAATAAGCTTTACCTGGAGCATTGAGAACCTAGGCAGTACTGTTGGGGAAGATCTTTTAGTCACGTAAGTTTCTCAGCCTATATTAATCAGTTTATTGTATGGTCTATTAAAATAGCTACTGTTTGCTGCCTCTCTATAAATAATTGCTACAAATTTTAAAATGTGGGGTAATATGTGGGGGACGTGACCTACGGGTATACCTGATGGAGTTCGTAGAAAAGACGAGAATTTGGAGAACTATTGTTTTACTGCTATGACAGACTTACTCTAAATAATGGAATGATTATGAGTGAATACTCGCGGATTGCTGTGTACTGCGGTCGCGGTACGATGCGTGGCCTAAGTCATTGCTTTATTTTCTCAATCAGCATATTCGTGTTCGGTCGTTAACAACTTACTTATTTTATCTTATATCGTATTGTTTACCATAGTGCCAGAGGGCTCTGATATGGTGTAATCACTACAACCGGGACCGACAGCTTGACGGGGCCTTCGAAATACAAACATGCGGTAGCATTGAGAAGTAATCTCCGATACTACATCGGAAGATCGGCTTTACTTGTTCGCGTATTAACGTAAAATGACAGATGTGCAACGCAACGGTCTTCTACCACCTTGCGTTTCACAAGAAACTTTTTACCAGTCTGTGGAATAAACTGCGGAGGTATTTTCGATTCAGTATGAAATGCCATATTCCTTTCTTAAAGGCCGGCACAGCACTTTCTGCTCCTCAGGCGGTAATCACTTACCGTTACGTGTCCCACTAGCTCGTTTATAAAATACAGTAACTGCCCTGAGTCGAACTCCGAGGCCTTCTGTCGCGCATAACTTAGTGTGAATCAATGATTTTATTACGATAAATTCATGTCTCAACATTACCATTTCAACAGATTAGTGAGATGGCGCGACACAGACTACGAAGCGCCCCGCGGCGTCACCGAGCTCGAGGCACAAGGCCAGCGCTCTTACTCCGTTCTGTTGTACGGCCAGGCTATGGGCGAATCGCGCGTGACTGTGTGTCTTGACAACTATGACACGATCTGCACTAACTTCGATCTTCAAGTGGTGGCTAGTGTTGTATTAATTCCAGCCATTGCAAGTATTGCGCCGAGAGATACTTTGTCATACAGGTAAGATTTTTTAATATTCGTTTTTATTGCAATCTATCATTTGCTCGATTTTCATCAATAGGTAAGTGGGTATTCTTGATTTGTTCGGTACACATCCATTGATGTGTCCGTTAATATTTAAACCTTTAGGTATATGATTAGATCTTGGGTTTAATACTTTTAATTAAATAGGCTTCGAACCCAGGTTGGTCGTAGCAGGGACAACTTGTTCAGGTGGGGATACATCAATGATCGCAGCCTTCAATGCAAATGTGGTGTAGTCCCACAGACAATGGGACATCTGTTATCATGTAGCGCGTGCCCTTACAACTGCACGCTTAAAGAACTGATGGAGGCTACTCATAATGCGATTCTCGTGGCCAAGTTCTGGGCGGACACAATTTAGATTGCCATCGACTCGCTAAGAAGAAGAAGAATGTCATAGAACAGAGATATGATCGTTAACTATGGGCCTCATGAGATGTTCACGTTCACCTATAGAGCAATGCAGAGGGCTATGCTCGGAATTTCCCTGCGAGATCGAATCAGATATGCCAAGGTCCGCAGGCGAAACTATGTAAGCGTAAATGGTAGTGACAATGGCCGCTGGGTCAAAAAGCTAGAGTGGCAACCGTGAACCGGAAGACGCAGCGTCGTCAGATCGCTTATGATATGAACTGCTATTATGATCGTCGCTAGAAGCCGCTGGATACGGGTGACGCAAGATCGGCAATTGGAGAGTTTATGTACACACAAAATTACCTAAAGTTTAGCCGCAAATTAATCTCGCAATGGTTTGATATTATAAAGTCATTCTTATATTACCTAAACATTTATCTCTCCACAGAGTCGTTCGAGCTCGCGCTGGCCGTCTCACCGTCCAAGAAATATCAGAAACGCTCTACTATTTGAAAGTACCCGAAACTAAAGTCGCTCAACTCGAAGACACCATTAGCTTAGTCCGTGGTTCAGAATTAGGCACGACCACCGTCTACCTCATGTCTGGTGCAACTGAAGTGGCATCAGCTACGTTAACTGTAGCCGAACCACATAGCATACGCGTCTCAATACGCCCTTCAACCTTATTGATCAGAGGAGAAACTTTCGTGGTACACTGTATAGTCTTGGATAAAGATGGCCACGCATTGGCAGCTGGTGATCAGTTATTGATAAGGCTCTCCGTGGAAGGTGACGCTAATGTGGACTTGATAAGGTCAACGGAAAATGGAACTTTGACGGATGCGGTGGCGCAAAATTCGGGCGTGCTGACTGTGACCGCGAGGTTGCATTCGGTGGCTGGACGGACATTATCGCGTAAGGTAAGGTTTACTAGTTTACGCCTGGGTTTTCCATATTCAATTTTAGTATACACCAACAGGAAGTCAGATGTGATATTATATAATTATGGTGACCTTTAATACGGTAAAAACCATGTACGATTTCCGTGTGAGCGACTTCCGTTTTATATTACTGATATTAAAAAAAATACTTGTTCATAAATTAATTTTAATTCTAGCTTACTAATTCTTTGGAAGATTCCAAAACTTTTATGTGATTTACACTTGTAAGAAATGAGAGGTGACCTGCAATTGGTTTCATAGTAACAACCTAAAATTTATATGAGTATATGATATGAATGGTGCACAGAAGACCGAAATGAACAAAACTAATCTCGAATTAATACTGTTATTTTATAATATTAGGAAAGACAATGAAATCTTAGATTTGTCATTAAATTGATAAATTTTGCTCGAAATTCATATTATTTGTTGCCAGTTGGTTGGCCTTCTTGAAGGTCGTCATCCCAGATTGGAATTACGTCCACAGTAGTTGATTCTACAGAGTAGTGCAGTGAAAAGTTTATTTTTATAAATAATCGAAGTTAACAACCATTCATCAAGGTGATATGTATAAAATTCCCACTTCTGATGAGAGGGTAGAATGTGGCGGAAGGATCAATAAGGAACGATTAAATTGTGTCTTATCATCCTCTTCACTGCTACTAATATTGTTTCTGATAAGTACAACTGCATTATTACTATTATTGGTACCTATTTAATAAATTCCATTTTTGTTCACAGGTTGAGGGAATAGCCTCTGCATTAGCTGTAGATCCATTACAAATTGTGCCTCCCGAACTATTTGTAGCATGGACTGACAATTTACAGTAAGTAACAGATCATGCTATTCTCGTTTCTATTTTCGCTATAACATACCTACTGTTTTTATTTGCTTAATAATAGAAGAGTTGTCTCGGCATGGGTACAACAATTTTCAATACAATTACCAAAAACTTTAAAAAGCATTGGTAACATAAACCATTTTGAATTTCAACTTAAGAAATATTTAATTTAAATGAGTTTTTAGATGACACAAACATAAAATAAGAAATGTCCGATCTTCTTATTACTCTACCCTATTTATGGAATTTAATATGTTATTATTTGACGGTCACCGTAGCCTAGTTGGTAGTGCTCCTGCCTACGAAGCTGGTAGTCCTGGGTTCGAATCCCGGTAAGTGCAAATATTTGTGTTATGAGCACGAATATTTGTTTCTGAGTCATGGATGTTTTCTTTGTATATAAGTATTTATCTATCTATATAAGTATGTATATCGTCGCCTGGTACCCATAGTACAAGCTTTGCTTAGTTTGGGGCTAGGATGATCTGTGTGACATTGTCCAGATGTTATTATTATTATTATATTATAACTTGCTCTTTAATAAATTTGTACGCCTTGCAAGGCAAAACATAGTGATACAACACAACTTGTATACCATGTACCATATTACCTATGTTTAACAAATAAATTACTTTGACTTTGACAGTGTAGATATTCTACGTAGAATATTGGTTAAAGTATCGGTCTTGTGTTAGCAAAAGGTGCAGACTCTATCAGGAATTTTATTTCTATAATTTGTAATTGGTGTTTATTGATAAATATTTTAAAAATTTACAGAGAAATAACGCTAAAACACATTGGAGGAGGCAACGAACCTGTAGTGTGGTCGGAGATAGAGAGTGAGACACAAGAGCCTTTCTCTCTCAGTACAGACGGCGTTGTTACGATACGTGGAGTCGGCAGTATTGGGGTCAGGGTGCAGCTGAAGAATTACCCACATGTTAAGGCTATTGGCAGGTATGTTAGTTCTTTACTTAAAGTTAAATCGACGTATCAGCGATCGAAGAGTGATTCTTTTTTACTAACTAGCGATACCCCGCGGTTTCATCCGCGTTAACCTTTGTAAATTATAGCCTGTAAAGACTGGTACGACCTTAAGGGTCCTACTGGGTATATACAATAAAAGAGTGGACTGTATTTTTTTTTATGCTGGTTTTATTGTCGTTAGAATTTAGATTAGGTTATTACGATCGGTTGATGCGAGGGAGTCCAAAGGGTGAATGAACGAGCGTTGCCGAGGATGCTATAATGGCGGGTGCGCCAAAGTTCACCTAAATTTTCAACTCCGTTACTTGGAAATTCGAAAATGTTCTTCCTAGCATTTTTCATCCTGACAATCACAATTCCTAACTACTCTGTCTCTAATGTTCATAATTCTGAAGCAATAACTTCATAATGTGATTAGCAATAAACATCTATTATACTTTTATTTGTTTTCCTATATTTTCTCAACTTCCATAATATCTTTTACACTATTATTCAAAATCATATAATTTTTTGTCCTTTTATGAAATAATTTGGGTTAGGGTAGGTTAGAACTGCGACCATTAAGCGTGCGACGGCGAGCGAGCGTGCCGCGGCAGCGTTCGCCGAGCGCTAGTTACTGTCATCTTCCCTCCCACATATATTGTTTACTAGCTGTAACCCGCGGTTTTACCCGCGTTAAATTTGATAAATTATAAATAAATTATCACAGCTCCTCCCCCGTAGGGGATAGCGTAATAATATGGAGCCTGTATGTTGACCCGACCTCTTAGTAATTTAATGCAAAATCACTAAGAGGTCTGCATGGATTTTCTGAAGTAAATCCATGCAGTAATTTTTTAGTTTAGCCCGGACATACATATAGACAAAAACTCTAAAAACTATATTTTTGGCTTCGATATCGATTGTAGATCACGCCCCAAGTATCCTTTGTAAAAATATTCAATGTCTAGGTTTGACTTTCCTACGATTTTATTATATGTACATATATAGATTACACTTGGTAAATGTTTCTTTTTGAGTATGAGTGAAAATGTTATGGTAGTTATGTTTAGGGATAAAAGCGTTATGATAAAAAACAGTAGGAGTTTAAATATATTTACATTTATGATATTATTAATTCCAATTTTCGGAGACATGAGTGTTATGAACATCGCCGGTAGCACTACAAGTAGTATGGATGAAAACTTTAGGATGAAACATTTTAGGAAGATTGATCATTCGGATTACAAATTGTTAGGAAGAACAATTTCGGGAAAGAACTTTAGTTAAGCCAATAAAATAAAAGCCCTATGATGGCGCCACCGTCGCGTCGCGTCGCCCGAAGTCATTTGACGGCAGCGGAGGCCGCCCCGCACCCTTCCACCCGAGTGTTATGTTGCGAAAGTTCCAACAAGCAACATTCGGATATATAAGATACATTAACTACAAAGTTTCACCAAATTCTATTCCATAGTTTTTCGTGAAAGAGTAACAAACATTCATAGATCTATACATCCATACTCACAAACTTTTGCATTTAAATTTCTGTAATATTATAGACGCCATTCAATTTTGATCTTCTTCTAATAATATAAATGCGAAATTTTGTGAGTATGGCTATGGATGTATGGATGTTTTTTTACAGAAGAGGAAGAGTCACTAATACTAATTTAATATAAGCTTAATTGTTCATTTGGTCATTGAATTTATCGCGTTTCTAATTATATATATCCCATGTTTTAGAGTATGGTCCGCGCCATCGGAACTGGTGCAGGTGTCGAGCTCGGGCCACGCGCGTGTCGGCAAGCCTCACCAACTGCACATAGCGCTGACAGCTACGCATCCCGAAACTGGAGAACTGTACAATTTTAATCAGTGAGTATTTCGAGGTGTCTATATTATCGTGTGGCCCAGTGCTTAAGGTAGTTGCCTCGCTAGGAATTCGTCGCCCTCGTGTTTGGGGTTCGATCCCCGCATAGGACAGCAATTTCTGGTTAACCTGAGTCTGGGTGTGTTCGTTAATTGCATGTTTGTAAAGTATCTTGTGCTGGAAGTAGCTGGAAGCGGATAGCGCAAGACCGGCAATTGTGGAGATTTTTGGGGGAGGCCTTTGTCCAGCAGTGGGCGTCTTTCGGCTGATATGATGATGATGATAGAAGTATCCTGCGACAAGGACTCATGGTGCGGGTGTTTAAAAAAATGTCATTTGTAGATGCCTCCTAATATAAGTTGCGACTTTTTATAGGGTTCATTGTGCACATGCCTTCTTACCTTAAAATCTGTAACCAGTATTATGTAACTGATAACAAATATAGTAAGTTTATAATTAAGCTTCTGACCACATGATATAATTCTCATATGTGTTCTCATGACAACTGTATACACGCATATTGTTCGATGTGGGTATCGAAATTGCGACTGGCTTTGATAATATGTTATACAATTTATTATTGTTATTGTTGGTGTTTTACAAGTATTGTTTATTTGTAAAACACCAACAACCTAGCAGAACTAGATAGCTTACACCGTTTGCAGCAACATTTGTTCTACAACTTTTGATAATTTGTTAGATTTCATTTTCGTACAAATATAAGTTTTAATTATATATTCCCGGTTGGATGTTTATGTAAATCATCACAAAGATTACGTAAATATACCCTTGCGAAGGAGCGGGGAAGGGGTGAGCGATAGCACTTGATTCATTTCTCTAGTCGCCAGTCGTCAGTGTAAAATCATTTATTTTCATTTATAAAGTTATGTTCGGACATAACTTGTTGTTGCTTATGGTGTCAGCTATCTAATCCTGCGAGGATGTTGGTGTTTTACACATAACCTTTTTTGAAGATAATTTTCCTTTTGTTATTCCTATTCAAAATCAGTGAATTTTCGTAGACTATCGAAAATAATAGAATTTTTAATTTTGGAAAGACCCTTCCTGTTCAAATTTAGTAGTGTTTTGTTCAGAGACGGTATAATTTCGACGGTTAAACATATTAAATTTCCCAAATGTATTATCATATAAGCGGTTTTGTCTTTTTGTAGAATATGAGTTAAGTTCTGATGTCCATTGAATTTTAATTTTGTTTATGATTGTAGATGCAACTGCGCGTCATTTGCTGTTTCTCTGCTAGAAGGTCCCGAACCGCATAATGTGACCGCTGCAACGTGGGTGCAGCCTATAGGTATGGCAATATTTATAACTATTTCTGTAATAAATAACTTAAGGGTGCGTATTTCTCTCTGTGGCATTTTGACATAATAATTTCCTCTATTGTTAAAATAGTATGTTGTTTGTATAATAATTAACAGCCATGATCGGCGAGAAAGAGAAATATATCTATCACGACCTGCACCCGTGATCGGCGAGGTGACGAACAATACGATCACGAGCATTATTTATGATCAGACAGATGGAAATAATACCTATCACGAGCTGTACCCGTGATGGGCCCGATGAAGAAAACAACCCTGAAGAGCAAAAAGTGCGCATCACCAGCTGTAGGTTACCTATCATAAGTTCGAAAAATATTTGACCGAATTTCATTTCATCAAAACCTTTTCAAATATTTATCTTTTCGTTTTTTCACCGAAGTCACGTCTGCCACTGTATCAGTTGACCTATTATCAATTCGTTTTTTTCGTTACTCTGACATTTCATTTAGTTGAAAATCTTTTCACCGATGTTACACTTAGTTGAAATAACATTAGTTCGAATTATTATGTTTCCGAATCCGAATCAACATACAATATACTTCAAGCAACATGCAGCAGGCAAGCAGGCATGCAAGCAGGCATACAGCAGGCACGCATCATGCAGCAAGCATTGTTTCTGTCACGGCTCCGGCGCTGCGGGGTTTGGGCGGACCCACGCGAGCTTATCGTCGCAGAAGGTTTTAACGCTCACCACGGGCCTTTAAACCACCGTCTCCTCAGCTCGTGGGCCGCCCTACCCCTCCGTGCCTACGCGGGCTTACATTACACTCAAGATGGACCGATGATCTTGTGCGGGTCGCTGGAAATCGCTGGATGCGGATAGCGCAAGACCGGCAATTGTGGAGATCTTTGGGGGAGGCCTTTGTCCAGCAGTGGACGTCTTTCGGCTGATATGATGATGATGATGATGATGATTACTACAAACATGTTCTGACTATTTACAAGCGCTTTTTTAAAGTCTACGTGAATAAAAACCTTTTTTATTTTATTTTTTATTTTTAGAAGTCAGTTTTGCAGCAACAGCGTTTCCGTCACAAAATTTTATAGCACAACATATTGACTTTTTATGACACTATTTTAATTTAATATTGAAAATACTACCAAGTAACCGTCTATATATTGGTGACCAAAATTCAGTAAAATGTTGTTTCGGTGTGGTGAACATATGGCAAATAAATCATTTGGAAAATGAAAAAAGTTCAAAAGAGGCTTCGGCTATTAGCAAAAGGTTATTTTGTAAATCGGCGAAAAATAGTTCGGTAAAATAATACCAATGACACATGATACTTCGATGATCTTAAAATATGTAAAATAATGCATATAGCAAAAAAGACGTCGGTCAATAGTTTTCGGTAAAATGAAATTCGAACTAAAAAAGATCGGTAAAGTGATCGGTTCCCCCAGCTGTATCCTTGACCGGCGAGATAAAGAAATAATACCCATTAGATGCTCCATTAGAGATCAGCGTTTAGGTTAATAGTCCTATGCTGAAAACAAAAGCATTGACAAAAGTAATGTAACGATTGATATGGTCATTGCAGACGGTGCGTGCTGCGTGCTGGAGTGCACGTTCAGCGCCCGCGGCGTGGCCACGCTGCGCGTGTCGCGCGGGCGCCCGGGCGACACCACGCGCGTGCTGGTGCGGGCGGCGCCCGTTCTGCTGTGGCCGCCACATGCCGCCGCCTTGCCTGGAGCTACCTTACCCGTTAGTGTATTAAGTTGCCTTTGGGAAACTAGTGTTGTTGGTGTAGTCTATATGATGCCTCGTTGATCTACCGGTTGCGTGTTTACCCGCAGAATACGATCCTATTCTGGGCCCGGCCAAAAAGTGATTTTGGGACTTTTCTGTAAAAAGAAAATTTTCTCAACATCAGCCCGAAGTCTAGGAGTTGGCGGTTTTATACCCCCATTCCTCCAAAACAAGTAAAGCCGTCGGTCCGGTACGTGACCCCTTTCCGGTAGTGTCGCTAGTCATCCCATCGGATCATAAGAATGATGGAATAGAAAGTGGTCCTGTGTTTGCTCACACACTTGTGCTCTATAATTAGTCCCGCGCAGATGGCTAATCTCTATTGAGTCTGGGCGCTGATACCGAAATTCGGCTAGGAGGACACTACTATTATAATAACTGACTCTAAATCACCAATTTTTGTCAATTATTATTAAAAAAATAACAATATAGTCTATAATTACATTGTAACTGGTATATATTTTGTAGACCATATTTATTAGATATCTATTAACTATTACAATATGTAGCCTGTCAAATAATTATTAAATTGATGTTACAACAATTGGTTATAAAATCGTTTGCGGAAGTTGTACATACCTGTAAGTTACCCACTCACATAGGATTAATCTCTCAGTATTAGATTCATACAAAAAATGTAAATAGGTTGTTGATATGCCCTATCAACAAAAGAAGTCTGAAATGAGATAGAAATATGGACAAAGAATTACATTTTAAATCATTCTTGTTTGCAGGTAATTGCAGAGGGTGAAGCGTTATTACCACAATCCAGCGATACCCGGATAACTGAACTATCAGCACGGGAAGGACCGCGCCCGCACCGGTACCCTGAAGCCCAACTGTTTACCATGAAGTGTCGCAGGGTAAGATATTCATACTATAATCAAGTTAGCTCATAATGGAGTGCTCTAGATTTTTTCCTCTATGAACAACTGGGGCAGAAACTTCACTTTATCGAATACCTTGTAGGATAGTATTTTTATGTTAATGTTCTGGGGGAATATCTGCCAGAGAATAGACAGCAACATCTCTCTGTGTACTATGAGCACCATACTGCGATCACCAACCTTATAATAGATACAATTCCACTGTCGAGATCCTTGGGGAAATCTTTATTCAGCGGTCCACATAATAGGTCGGGTAAAAAGTTTCTTCGTATTTGTTAAGTAAATTCAAAACATTTTTTAATTTTTTTTATTTACATTTAACGAAAGTATGTATGTATACCATTTTGTTCGATAACTTTTTGCCTACTTGTAGGTAGGGACATGATCCCATTGCTGTAGAAATTTAGGGACTTCTGATCAAAATACCGCGACAAGTGGTTTTGGCAGTCCTCTCGTGATGTTAACCTGACACTGCCTAAAGAATTCTGAAGAGATCGAAACAGGTGGAAATCTGAAGGTGCATGGTCAGGACTATACGGCGGATGCATTAACACCTCCCAGCCAAAATCTTAATTTTTGCTGAGTGGCTAATGATGTGTGAGGTCTAGCGTTATCATGATGAGAAACCACACCCCTTCTGTTGATTAATTCCGGCCGCTTTCTCTCAACTTCTTGCTTTCATCTCATCAGTTATTCGCAGTAGAGTTCAGAATCGCCTGGTGGTAACAGCTCATAATAAATAATGCCCTTCCAATCCCAACACACACAGCATCACCTTGTTGCGAGATAACCCGGGCTTTACCGCAGTCTGTGAAGCCTGACCGGCCTTCGGCCACGACCTTTTTCGCACGTTCTTGTCGTACGTGCACTTTTCATCACCAGTTATCTATCAGCTTCTTCAAAAATGGTTCTCATAACGTCGTAAAGAATCGCAAAAACATTCAGTGAGCTCGTTAGGTATCCAAATATCGAGCTTTTTTGTGTACCCATTTTTTTTCAAATGCGCCAAAACTGTTTTGTGGTCAATTCCAAATTCTTCAGCTACGTCTCTCTTTCAAAAATGGCATCCATTTTATCCGTAATAGGGCGACCAGGGCGACGTGCAACTTTGACATCGAAATTTCCGAATTGAAAACGCTTAAACCAAATTTGTGCTACTCTCACAGATACTGCAGTTTGCGTTGTATTTTTACCTTTTTTGTAGTAATATTTTAAAATGTATCTAATTTCTTCATTAGATTCATCTTGACAGTCCAGATACATATAGTATATAGCCAAAGAGATTTTATGCCAAGTTCATACAAACCATAATGCGAAAAGAATTTTCCCTTACCTAATATATCTGCTGATATAACGATGATTGGATAGTTAACTCGCAACACTACACAGCTAATCTGAGAGGGGCTATTACGAGCACACTGCCCGTTACCACCTCTAAGCTGCTACTGAGTTTTTTTTACAGTAACATCTTTGATACTCATTTTGGTGTCAGCACCAAATTGAATATAAAAGTAACAGGAGCAGTAACAAAAGCAAAATCATATGCTCAGGCATATGATTTTGCTTTTGTTTATAAAATAAAAAAGGTTTTTATTCACGTAGACTTTAAAACCCGGCCAAGTGCGAGTCGGACTCGCCCATGAAGGGTTCCGTAGCACCAAGTATTTCAGTTAATTAAATGAAAGCAAATTGCTGTTTACGATTTATGACGTATTAAATAAAACTACTTGCTAGATCTTGTTCAAACCAATTTTCATTGTTAGGTTGCATGGTAATGTACATCATATATATTTTTTTAGTTTTATCATTCTCTTATTTTAGAAGTTACAGGGGGGGGGGGGGGGGAGCACACTCATTTTACCACTTTGGAAGTGTCTCTCGCGCAAACTATTCAGTTTAGAACAAAATATCTTAGAAACCTCAATATAATTTTTGAAGACCTATGCATAGACGTATGCGTACGAAGAAAAAAAACAATTTCAGTTTCAGTTCTATGTATGGGGACCCCCCCAAACAATTGTTATTTTTCAATTTTTGTGTGCACTTGTATGCACTGGTTGATTGGAAGAATCTTTTACAATTCTTCAGTTCTATAAGTTAGTCAGTACTGTAAGAACAGAGACCACTATTCACTTGAAACTCTCTTGTGTATTGTCAACAACACCACTTGGTTGTCGTTTGCAATTTATTTTTGTAATCTCGAGAGTTTTAATAATTTAATAGATGTAACAAGTAAGCTAAAGAACAATGCCCATTTTTCACCTGACACCTTGTATAGAAATTAAATAAACCTTAAAATTCAGCTCATTGAATTGTAAATTAATTACGTTTATCACAATGTTAAAAGAAACGCAGCAAAAAAAATATTTTATTACATCTCAACGTCAAGGTTAAACGTATTTAACATATTTTGAACGTATCGCAACATTTTCACCTGACACCTTGTATAGAAATTAAATAAACCTTAAAATTCAGCTCATTGAATTGTAAATTAATTACGTTTATCACAATGTTAAAAGAAACGCAGCAAAAAAAATATTTTAATACATCTCAACGTCAAGGTTAAACGTATTTAACATATTTTGAACGTATCGCAACAGTATCTCTATGTAGTCTGATCTCAACTCACCCTTTTCTAGGACGTTCTATTTTACATACTGCTACTTGACTTTTTTATTTTATTTATTCAGGAAAACAAACAGATATACATTGAGCATTAGGTACTTAATTCTAAGCATAATTATAAATGTGAATGGCAAAAATCGTACCGCATACTTCTTCTGGTGTTCAGCTACATAATTAGTACCACTTATTAAGACAACTAAGGCATTGATTTTCATGTATGTATAATATTTTTAGAACTTAGGATTAATTAATAAAATCAAAAATAATATTTAAATTATTTTCAATAAATAAACGTATTAAAATGGTAAACTAAACGCAGTTACGTTCTCAGAAATTGCCAAGTGTAAAATAATATAAATATTAAAATTGTAATTAATTATTTTTAAATGGGAACAACATTGCATATAAATCATATAATTATATACTTATTTATTATACCTATGAAAGCACAATAGTTGCAATAAATCGTAATAATTAATGATTTAGAATAGGAACGATTTTCGTCTTTAATATTTTTTTTGTTCATGGCAATTATTTATTGACAGGCAAAGACAATCTGTCAGGTATTTATTGCTGTTGTTTTGATACATGTCATCAATTTAGCAAATTATCTTGCAATTTTTACGTTGAGTTATCCTCCGTACTATAATATATATCTGTTGACAGTGGAGTCACGAAAGGACTCTTTATCATTTAATTAAAATTACGAGTTTGCAATGTGTTAATTGCTACATTCGCTTGCCCCGACTAGGAAGACATGCTTTATCCGTTGAGAGTGAAGTTCTCAATAAACCCAATGTTGCTTTGTGCTATGTGATAATTATTGTTGATATGATTATGTATTGTAATTGATAATAATTGTACTTATATGAAGATGTTCTTAGATGAAGTAATACTAAGGATGAATTCATAATAATACTAATAAAATAAATGTAGTTAAGTACAAAAAACAAAGAACCTATTGTTTTATTGACCTCCACTCAAAACCTCGTATAAAACCCCTCGCTACTACACACAAATGTACACTGGGGTATGAACTTTGTAATTAATGGAAATAAAGAACTTTTCATTATTTCAACAAATAATAGTTTTTTGCATATTCCTAACCTAACTTGCGACCCGTTTAGGGTTTTCGGGGCAGGTTCGGAATAAATCCATGTAAAGACTACAAAAAGAGCGACAACATATTTTACTTTACCACCATAACAATGTTTATGTAAATATAATATGTAACAATCTGCATTAGTACACTAGTTAACACTAGCATTTCATTACCACATCAGTAGACACTCTTTGATATTTACAGCATCTTTATTACTTAGGCAGTAAGAGTGATTTTCGAACTGCAATGTATCCACGGTCATGGGGTTCACCCACAGATTACCAAACGTAACCTTTAAATAAAACTGGCTATAACGTTTATATCCCAAGGTCAAAAAATCTAAGAAATTAAACATGCCTTTTCTATCACATTAACTATCAATTAAAACATTAAATATCCCGAAACACGAAATTTTACTAGAGGTACAAAAATCCCATACAGAGCTGCCGTTTACCTTTATGAAATGTATGTCCAACCACATTTTCCACCGGGTTGCGATAATAATATTTAAGGAATATAAACCAGAGGCACAACATTACATTTATTGTGAGATATCTATAGCCTAGTATTATCATGCAAGCACATTAGATTGAAAACATTATTAGCAAAGTTCAAAAGTTACAAAGATAGAAAAGTAATAAATTAGTAATAAGTAAAGAATGATTGGATTTCACATTATTAAAGAAAAGAGAAAAAAAATAAGGTAATTATATAAAAATATTTTGTGTGTGTTCTAAGAATGGTGGAGTAGTACGATGATTAATTAATTTCCGCCAAGCACTTCAATGATCTTTTTCTTAAATTATTGAACTTTGTAAACTTACAGGTAGTCTTTCTGCTAAACCTTATAACAATACATACATTTTTACTATCAGGCTTTTAAATGTATGGAAAGTGGGCATTGTTCTTTAAGCTCTAAAATCTTGATAGTAACTTTTGTATTTCCAAACAGAAAGGCGAATCTCGTCTAGAGCTGGTGTCTCAGTCTGCGGAGGAGAGTGAGTCGGTGTCATTCGACGCGTGGTGCGCGCCGCACGTGTCGCGTGTCCGCCTAGAGCCGCCCGACTCGCCCGGGAACTGTTCCGCTGGACCCAAGTACGTATGCCTTTATCACCAGCCGCCTGATACCGTCACCTGCCTGAATATAAACATTCTTAAATATGATATTAATTTTGTATTAGGTATTATGCTAATGACATTTCTTTTATATACAACACGTAACTTAATTAACGCACATCCTGAAAATAGTTTGTTCAGAACCGTTTCATCATATCAGCCGAAAGACGTCCACTGCTGGACAAAGGCCTCCCCCAAAGATCTCCACAATTGCCGGTCTTGTGCTATTCGCATCCAGCAGTTTCCAGCGACCCGCACAAGATCATCGGTCCATCTTGTAGGGGGCCTGCCCACGCTGCGTCTTCCGGTTCGTGGTCGCCACTCGAGAACCTTTCTGCCCCAACGGCCGTCGGCTCTACGAGCTATGTGCCCTGCCCACTGCCACTTCAGCTTGGCAATTCTTCAGGCTATGTCGGTGACTTTGGTTCGCCTGCGGATTTCGACATTTCTGATGCGATCCCGCAGGGAAACTCCAAGCATAGCCCTCTCCATTGCTCTTTGGGTGACCTTGAGCCTTCTAATAAGGCCCATAGTGAGCGACCACGTCTCTGTTCCGTATGTCATCACTGGCAACACACACTGGTCGAAGACTTTCGACTTGAGACACTGCGGTATTTTGGACGAGAAGATGTTACGTAGCTTCCCGAACGCTGCCCAGCCGAGTTGGATTCTACGATTGACCTCCTTCTCGAAGTTGGACCTACCTAGTTGGATGGTCTGTCCTAGGTAAATATAGTTCTCTACAACTTCGAGTGCAGAGTCACCAACTTTCAATTGAGTGGATGCAACATGGACGTTTGACATGATTTTCGTCTTATCCATGTTCATTTTCAGACCCACTTGTTGAGAGACTCTGCTGAGGTCATCGAGCATTGTACCGAGGTCTTCCATGGTCTCAGCCATGACTACGATATCATCGGCAAATCGAAGGTGAGTGATGTACTCGCCATTGACATTGATGCCAAAGCCTTTCCAGTCCAGAAGCTTGAAGACGTCTTCCAATGCAGCGGTGAACAGTTTCGGAGATATAACATCTCCCTGTCTCACGCCTCGCTGCAAGTGGATAGGTTTCGAGATCTGGTCCTGGAGTCGCACTGACATAGTGGCGTGTTCATACAAACACTTTATCACCTCGATATACCGGTAGTCAATTTGGCACCTTATGAGAGACCTCAGCACGGCCCATGTTTCGATAGAATCAAAGGCTTTCTCATAGTCCACAAACGCTAAGCACAGTGGCTTGTTATACTCTTCGGTCTTCTGTATAACTTGCCGCAGCGTATGTATGTGGTCTATGGTGCTAAAGCCTTTTCGGAAACCGGCTTGTTCGGGAGGCTGGAAGTCGTCAAACCTGCGCGCGAGACGGTTCGTAACGACCCTCGAAAACAACTTGTAAACATGGCTCAGCAGTGTGATGGGTCTATAATTCTTCAATAGGGTTTTGTTGCCCTTTTTGAAGAAGAGCACCACCACACTTCTGTGCCATGCTTGTGGCGTTTGACCATCTAGTATGACGGAGTTAAATAACTTCTGAAGGGTCCGTAGGATTGGTGTACCACCCGCCTTCAGAAGCTCTGCTGTAACTCCATCATCACCAGGCGCCTTGTTGTTCTTGAGTTGTTTGAGAGCCATTCTAATCTCGTACAGGCTGACGTCCGGGATGTCTTCGGTGTAATGTCGGGTTAGTCGTGCTCTGGGATCTGAGGCATGACTTTTGACAGGTGGCTGTGTTGTCGTATATAACTGTCCGTAAAACTTCTCGATCTCTCCCAGCAACTCAGGTTTAGACGTGACGATTCTACCATCCTCAGTCTTCAGCTTCATCAGTTGGCTCTGTACAACAGACAGAGCTCTTGCGAACACTTTGGAGCCTTTGTTCCGCTCGATGGCCTCTTTAATACTAATTGTATTAAATTGGCGCGTGTCGCGAGTCAAAGACTTTGAGATCTGTCTGTTGAGCTGCCGATATCTGGTAGCATCATCTGAGGATGTCAGAACCATTTTCCGTCTATCTTCCATAAGTTGCAGGGTAAAGTCAGAGATCTTTTTAGTTCTGTTTGTACGACGGGCCTTAAAGACCTTAGACCCAGCCGTATGGACAGCTTCTACGAGCCTGTCATAGTTTGAGTCCACTTCCTCGCAGTCTGCTAGGCATTCGAAACGGTTTTGCAGTTCGAGCTGAAATGGTTCGGGGTTTTGGACGTGGATAGGTAAGGGTCGGAGCGTAGACTTTATCAGTCGGGACCTCTGGAGTTTGACATTAAGGTTCAATGAGCCTCTGACCAGTCTGTGATCGCTCCCGGTTTTAACAGCATTGATCACGGAGACATCATTGAACATCTGTCGTCTCGTCGACAAGATAAAGTTTATCTCATTTTTAGTCTTACCATCGGGGCTCACCCAGGTCCATTTGCGGTGATCCGGCTTCCTGAAGAAGGAATTCATCATAAAGAGTCCCTCCTTCTCCATGAAATCGGCCAACATTTGGCCCCGGGGGTTCCGGTCACCAGTTCCAAATTGCCCCACTCTCAGCTCATTACCGAATCGTTTGCCCAGCTTCGCGTTAAAGTCCCCCATGACCACAGTGAAATACGAGTTAGAGGTATGTATGGCTCTGGATATGTCCTCATACATAACCTCGACTTCATCGTCGGAGTGCGTCGAAGTGGGTGCGTATTCCTGTATAACCTTCAACGAATACCGCTAGGTGATTCTGAGTATAAGGTACGCAACCCTCGTCGACACACTCTCGATTTTCACTAGGTTGTTCACGAGGGACTTGTGGACTATGAACCCGACACCACCTTGGGATATTTGGTCACCCTCCCGGTAATAGAGCAGGTTTCCGGATTTCAGTATTATCGAGTCCTCCCCCTCTCTTCGGACTTCAGATAATCCTACAATATCCCAATGTAACCTGCTCAATTCTTCCTCCAGTTCGGTTATCTTCTTGTCGGACCGCAGTGTACGTGTTATATGTTGCCAGGGCCAGAGGTCGTCGGTGTTGGTAACGCGGAATCTGCCGGGGATTCTTAGCACCCCCTGCCCTGCCGTAACCACGGCTGTTACCACGGCTGGGAATATCAGGGCTGCCGGGGACTGGGGGCCGCGGTTTGGTTGTGTCCATCATTTGAGGGGATTTGCCATAATCGCCACGCTTGGCAGACGGGTTGGCGATCGCAGTAAGGTGGACATGGTACTCAGGAGAACGCTGCTGCCCGTTCTCTGGTATATATTCCCTCGGGACGACTTTTACGTCCACCCACGGGATGAGAGGGGGTGGTGATATTCTTAGGTCGTCACCACACAGCATTCGTCAGAACCGTTTACTGAATCGATTTATATCATTTTTGATATAGGTAATTTTTAATTCCAAAATAATTACTACGGAAATTATCGTTATTTTAACCCTGTAAAGTCAAAACAAATTGAATTGGACCTTAACTTAAACTTTTAAATTGTAGTTTTATTTGTATTCATACAGATTCCATCATTCAACACAAAATAAAGAAAAATAAACTTTATTTCAAGAAACTTATTTAGTAAATAACTATGTATATACATGTTAAATAAAAAACCGGCCATGTGAGAGTCGGACTCGCCCATGAAGGGTTCCGCAGCAGCAAGTATTTCAGTTGATAAAATGAATGGTAAATTGCGGTTTACGATTTATGACGCATTAAAAAAAACTACTTACTAGATCTCGTTCAAACCATTTTTCGTTGTTAGTTTACATGGTAATGTACATCATATATTTTTTTTTAGTTTTATCATTCTCTTGTTATAGAAGTTACAGGGGGGGGGGGGACTCATTTTTCCACTTTGGAAGTGTCTCTCGCGCAAACTATTCAGTTAAGAAAAAAATTATATTAGAAACCTCAATATCATTTTTGAAGACCTATCCATAGATACCCCACATGTATGGGTACGATGAAAAAATAATTTTTGTGTTTCAGTTCTATGTATGGGGAACCCCCAAAATTATTATTCTTTTTCTATTTTTGGGTGAAAATCTTAATGCGGTTCACAGAATGCATCTACTTACCAAGTTTCAACAGTATAGCTCCTATAGTTTCGGAAAAAAGTGGCTGTGACATACGGACGGACAGACAGACATGACGAATTTATAAGGGTTCCGTTTTTTGCCATTTGGCTACGGAACCCTAAAAATGTGTGTATGTATTATGATTACTACGTAATATTCTAATTGGGATGTTTGAGGGTGTGTGTTAATTACGTTACATGTTGTATATACAACGTGTAACAGAAAGGGTGAATATACGGTCTCCTTAAGCTTTCCTATACACAAATCTTATACCGAAATATCATCATTTTAATCTTGAATATTATACCATTCAATAAATTGACAAGTATTTTTATCGATATAACGAACATCCGTACTAACACAGCGCAGCTGACTCTGTTTTTCGCTATAAATTGTTTGTCATACCTTTGTGTTTCTATGCACACCTGGTAAGTTGATTCCGATTACACTCACTACACATATTTTGTTTTAATTTCGAGTTATGTTTTTAATTAAAGCACTGCTGAATAGCTATTGGATACTTTACATCGTATATGTACGTGATACACAAACACTTTACGAGAATGTTTTTATAGTTTTAACTTCTAGTCGTAGTTGTTTTCAGAACGGATGGAAGAATTTCACTATTTTACGTTCACTAAAATCTGCACCGACGCCGAAAGCTTAACTCTAAGACTTTAAACTCACACGAGTCTCTCTCATGTACAACACATTCATAGAATCGTAAAGCTTTCATGTTTCTTATTTATAAAGAGGCGTGGCCCCCATCGCGACACTGTACCCTTCACGACATAGGTTCCTCGTAATTGGACAGCCTTAAATTCTGTGACCTATGAATCCTCATCATCACGAACTGCACGTGCAAACACAGGAGCACTTTCTATTCCATCACTTTCTTGATCCGATGGGACGACTAGCGACACGACCGGAAAGAGGTCAGGTACAGGACCGACGGCTTTACGTGCTCTTCGAGGAACGGGGGTGTAATACCGCCAACTCCCCGACTTCGGGCTGATACTGAGAAATTTCTTTTTACGGAAAAATCCCATAATCATTTTTGGCCCGACCCGGTATTTAAAAATAAATAAATAATAATATAAATAAATAGAGTTTTTATTGGAATCATTTTTTTTTGGTTTATAAACCTACCAAACTGCGCAACAGTTTGTCGGCGGGATTAGCGCTTGTTTTAACTTCCTTAAACTAAGTACAAACTAGATGAATACATATAATTTTGATTAATATTTGTAACTGTAGTAATTTTGTCAAACTACTTACAAAAACATCAGCATTCACAAAATATTAATTAGGAGTATTTGTCTAACTTTATGTTTTAGGGACCCAGATAGATTTGAACCCAGGACCTCATTATCTACAGTTGAAAACGCTACCGCTAGACCAACGAGGCATACACGCACACATTCAAACGGCGTGGCGCGCGGTGGCGGCGCCTTTGAGTCCCCTCAAAGGCGCCACGACGGCCCGCGCGTCTCGCTTTGATGAATATTAAAAGATATTTAACCGTTTATTATTCACCTACATCAACCCTTTGATTTTGCCGCCATATTAGAGTTCCTTGGGCTATAATCAGGACGGAATTCGAAATATTCCCTAATGTTCATATGAGCCTAGTACATTATTCATATTTTTTCTTAATTTATCAGTAGTCGTACCGCGTGTGTGTGTTATCTGGTTAGTTTGTATGGTTGATAATTAAGTAACTATCCGTGTTCCGCCAGATTAAATACACATACTAAAAATAAATTTTAATATTCTAGCACTATTTAACACAATTACTTATTTCTCCTAGATCCAACATCTTGCGGAATATCAATTTAAATTTTTCCTAGATATCAAATTTGTATGAATGATTAAAATATCGTTAATCATTCATACAAATTTACAGGGAACCTTTAAAATTAAGAGCAGAAATAAACTTCGAATTCAGTTAATCCTTTGATTGAACCTTAAATTAATCATGTGGAATAACTTATGTGACTGTACAGAACCACAATGTTTATTTACATTATAAGTACCGAAATAAGGACTTGCTCCTAGTACTTCAAAATGGTCGCGGTAAGGTTCATGACCCTTGCAGTTGATTTTTGCTAGTGTTGCTAGTAATATCGGTAATCTTACTTCTTGATTTAGGCTCTCGGTACAAAAATAAATTCCTAGTTGAATAAAAAATGATTATTTCTGTTTGAAGTTTCGTCCATAGGTAGCCGTCCTGTGCCTCTAGCACGAGTTCCTGCAGTTTACTTACTCGATCACACGTACAGTTTCCTCCCATACATTGAGCACCAGCGCCTCTCGCGGAAACTATTAAGAACTAAAACTCTGGTGCTCAATGTATGGGACGAAACTGTACGTGTGATCGTGTAAGTAAACTGCAGGAACTCGTGCTAGAGGTACTGATACCGTACAACCCCAAGTTACGTTCATAATTTCTGTTACACGTTGTATATATATATAATAGGTCTTTACCTATGAAATTGCCGTTTTGTATGAAAAAATTTAAACGAATTTTTTTCATGAATTTTTTTATTTGTATTAATCGAAGTAATCACCCATGCAATCAATGCATCTTTGCCATCGCAGTGGCAGTTTATTGATGCCCTTCTTAAAGAAATCAGCTGGACGGGAGGCAACAAATTCTTCAAAGGCATTTTGTACTGCCTCTCGGGTATTGAATTTTTTTCCCGCCAAGAAGTTATCCAAATTCTGGAAAAAGTAGTAGTCTGTAGGCGCAAGGTCTGGTGAGTAGGGCGGATGACGGAGAGCTTCCAACCCCAGTTCTTGCAACTTGGAGACCGTCTGCTGTGCAGTATGAGGTCGCGCGTTGTCGTGCAGGAGCAGCGGAGACGAGCGATTGACCAATGCTGGTTGGAGATGCGCCAGCTTCTCCATCATTGTGCTCAGTTCTTCACAGTACACATCTGCAGTAATGCTCACCCCGTTTGGTAAGAAGCTGTGATGAATCACACCGGCGCTAGACCACCAAACAGTGACCACCACTTTTCTAGGGGTAAGTTTTCGTTTAGGGCATTGTTTAGGTGCTGAACCAGGATCCAACCAACTTGCTGAGCGCTTGCGGTTATCAAACAGAATCCATTTTTCATCGCAGGTAACAATGCGGTTCAAAATTCCTTCATTTGTGTGTCTGTTGAGCAGTGCAAGGCACGTCTCGACGCGTACTTCGCGCTGGCGATCATTGAGTTCGTGGGGCACCCATTTGTCAAGCTTTTTTACCTTGCCAATTTGACGCAAATGGACCAATATTGTTTTGACGCTAACGTCGAAAGCTGCTGCTAATTCAGCCGTAGATTGTGTATCATCAGCTTCCACAACCGCCTTTAATTCGTCATTGTCGACCAAAGTCTTCGGACGACCGCGAGGTTCATTTTTCAGGTCGAAATTTCCAGAACGGAAGCGAGCAAACCAATAACAGGTGGTGCGTTGGTTTGTAGTGTTAGCTCCGTAAACGTCGTTGATGTTGCGTGCCGCTTGTGCCGCGTTGCTGCCACGACGGTACTCATATTCCATAATTACTCGAATTTTTAACGTATCCATGATGACGAAAAAGATTGAAATGCGATGAAAATGTAACACTAATCAATAAAGAAATGACTACTTTTGGAAAAAAGAATCCATGTTTTTAAAATAAAATTAATTTGAAATTAGAATTCTTAGCCAAACAAAAATTATTTTGATTTGAAATGGCCAGTACTGCAGAACGGCAATTTCATAGGTAAAGACCTAATATATTGTAATTTACTATTAATTTTGTCATTACATCTTTAACAAATTGCGTGCCCCTACCGGCTGGACCTGTGATCGCCATTATTAAATAGATTTGATTTGATTAGCTGGATATAGGCTTCCCTCATAGGTTTCTGTAATGTTACCATTTGGAGGGTTTTGTTTTAGAGAAGTTAGAGAAACGCCTTTAAGTTGAGCCCAATCAAATCCACACTGTATTGATACTAATTTTACTCTTTCCACAGGATATGGCTTCGTCCCGGTCACGAAATACCAATAAAAGTTACTCTCCTAGATGCTATCGGTCGCGAGCTCCTGGATGAACAAGGCCCTATATTGACATGGTCTGTTGAACCACACCACCCTGGCTTGGAGTACAAGACCAATGACCGCTTGTTTGTAGAACATCACCCAGAGTATGTGCCTGTGCCGGTCCCACATAAGTACTATCAAGTAAGTGCTATTTATTTATTTATTTCTATTAAATACTAGCTGTGCCCTGTGGTTCTACCCGCGTTAAAATTTATAAATTATAGCCTATGTGTTAATCCAGGGTGTCAGCTAACTCCATACCAAATTTTATTAAAATCGTTCCAGCCGTTTAGACGTGAAGAAGTAACGAACATACACAGTCACACACTCACAAACTTTCGCCTTTATAATATTTGTGTGATAACGCCTGCACTAGTGTATTGAATCAGTGTCGCGGGGTACTGTACAAACATATACTTAATGGACACAAAGTACATCCAGACACAGAACAACTATTTATGTGTCACACTGGTAGCATTAAAGCGCGACCGTGGTTATTAACACAAGGTCCGTCATAATAATAATACCTTAATATAGACAGAACCATTGACAATATGTAGTAAAAATATTAGACTTAAACTAGATAATTAAACATAATCTCTTGACAATAACTTAATACGAGCTAGCTAAATATCAGTGCTATAATAAAATAAATGTTATAAATGTTTTCATACAATGTGTACCTAAATATCTATGTTACTAGAAATAATAATATTACTATTTACAAGTGCTTTTTTAAAGTCTACGTGAATAAAAATTTTATTTATTTATTTTATTTAAAAAACTAATAGTTGTCCTGTGCGGGAATCGAACCCAAGACACGGAGTGGCGAGGTGGCAGTCTTAACCACTGCGCCACATGCAGTCACATTATTTTTATGGACCAGTGTTAATTCGTCCCCAATATAAAAGAGTGTTAATTTGTTCACAGGCAGTGATAGTGGATGATCAAGCGATAGGATGGAGTGGTGTACTGAAGGCGAAGATTCCTGATGCAACGGCTTCCATACAGGCCAGAGTTGTGGCGCCTTTGAGAGTGGACCCAGTTAAGGTATATAAAACATATTTATTTATAAATGGAAACAACTCACCAACCAGCGACAAGATTAGCCAATTCTTTATTCTGTTGGAAATCCCATTAAATTTACCAAGAGCAGCAGCAAGACAAACTAATCCTATTCATCGTCCTTTAGTACCAACAAATTATAGACAGAATACATATTTTTGGCGAGTGAGCCGTAGTCTTAATAAATATTACCAAGAGGTTAAATTTTGATATAATTTATGCTAGGCCAGAGACAGTACGGCGATTATTTAGTCAAGCAATTTTTCAAAACATTCAAACTACTATTCATTCAGACAACCGATCGAGCAGATATTGTGTTTGCCTACTAAATAATTACTTTAAGTGGACCAAATCCCGTGTTCATGCCCGCTTGAGTATATTTCGCCGAACCGTCTCAACTGGGCCGTGTTTAAACCGGTGGTAGATGTACCTGCTGAGTTTGTTTCGCTGGGTCTTCTCAGTTGGGGCGCATTGGATCCGGAGGTAGCATTAAAGCGCGACCGTCGTTTTAAACACAAGGTCCGTTATAATAATAATACTGAATTCATACCTTAATATAGACGGAACCATTCAGACAATATGTAGTAAAATATAAATTTCAATAATTAAACCTAAACATAATCTCTTTGACAATAACTTAATATAAGCTAGCTAAATATCACTACCATTATAAAATAAATTGTATAAATGTTTTAACTTTCCGTGTACCTAAATATCTGTAATAAGTAACTAGAAATAATAACTGTATTACTACAAACATGTTCTGACTATTTACAAGCGCTTTTTTAAAGTCTACGTGAATAAAAACCTTTTTTATTTTATTTTAATTAGGACTTTTTTTATTTTTCCCTCTTTTTTGTAAAAATGTTCACAATAGGTAACGAACTAACGTATATTATTCGCGAAGACCAGTTATTGACTTTTTGTCGCTTATTATATTGATATCTTTGTTAATATCGTGTTGGTGTTCCAAGAAATAAATAACTAGTTGCATCCAGAGGTTGGTAATTATCGGCGAGATTAAGCCCTTGGGTAAGGAGTTAGTCTATAAATAGGCAAACGCTGGTGTGGTTAAAATTCTTAATATTAGAATCGGAATCAGAAATATTTATTGCACTTAGGAACACATGGTACACTTATTCACGTCAATAATTAAAATTATACACAATACGGAAAATAAATTTTTAGTTTTAAGACATTTATTTTCTCAAAAGATTACAAAAATCACTTGCAGAGAAAATACAATAGAACTTTAAAGTAGTTACATGCTTTTTCATATTGGCACAGCGTATACAATTTTATAACTAATTAAAACTTAAAATAGAAGAAATCAACATTAACTTCTTTTTGATGATATTATTATGTTTTTATTATGTTTCTTGTTTTGTATGACTTAGATTTTTTCATATAACCTCATGTATTAAATTTTTGCACGCCATTGTATGGCAAGCATGTCTGATCAGTACAATAACTATGTAACATCTTGCATGCAATTGACTTATTTGTATGTATACACATGTTTATGCAAATAAATTACTTACTTACTTACCTATGCTTAGGACGGCACGTTAAACTGCCGGACTCGGTTGTAGTCATTAGACAATAGTAGTTGAGCTATGTCAGAGACCTAGCAACTCTCACACTAGGGTGACTACAGCGTTGAAACGAAAACTCTGTATAATTTTATAAAATGTTTGTCTAAGATAGATTTTTATTTATTTTCATAGATAAGTTTAATAAAAAAATAACATTTTAAGGATTCCTGTTTATTTTTGTTGGAATTTAAATTATTGGTCTTATAATATACCAGATATATTGTGGAACAAATGTATATTGTGTTGGTTAAATACCGATGCAACAGACATTTCCTCAATAACAATGGTTAGCCTTTTATTTCTGTTTTTTGTATTTGTGTAGACATAGCTTTTCATTTCTTCTGTTTATATTGTATTAAATAGGTATTCGCCTTTTGTGTCTTAGTTCTTATATTCGTAACTAATTAATGGAACTTTTTGGTCTTATATTGTATTGTTTGTTAACGACAGTATGTTTCCTGAATAAATAATAAAAAAAAAAATTCGTAATCACCAGCCCGTAATAATATGTCCTGCGTAAGTGGCTATCATTATTTATTTTTTACTCATTTATAATTATTAAATTTATTTTAAAAAAACGTTACTTAATATATAAATAAATATGTAAAAAATTAAGCAGTGGTAACCCCGTGGTGGTCAGGACGACAAAGCGATGAACCTGTGGTGGGTGGCATTCCCATAAGTAATTAATATTGTGGTTATTAGTGTGCACTAATATGATTATTTCTTTCAATTTATTGCAGATTAGCCTAGCTTGGGAGTCGGAAACAGTGTCCAATATAGCTACTGTTACGGGCGGAAGTGGTCGTTATTCAGTGGAGTCCCCCAAGGGAGTGACGGCAGTGGTGGATGACGGTTCCTTCTCAGCTACAGTTCCGGGCCCTGGATCCTATGATTTGGTTGTTACTGACTTGTGTGTGGCTGGAGATAGACAGATTGTTGAGGTTAGTGATATAGATAGATACATCCTATTTATTTGCATTAAACATGGACAGTACATCTAGGGCTTAAAAATAAAGGTTACTTCAGGCGTCTTGATATTTAACGAAGATCTTACATACAAATATTTTATTTATTTATTTATTATTATTTAGGTTAGGTAATGTATGTAATTACCAAAAAAATATTACAATATTAATTAGGTATGTCATTATATAAATACTAACTTTAACCCTGGGGTTCTTTCGCGTGGTTCCTCGGGGACACTAGTTTTTTTTATGAATTACAAGTACTTTATGTCCTTTTTCTATGGCCCCGGCAACACGCCATGTTGCCGGCAAATGTGCTAACAAAATCACCGTCGCATCTATAATACTAGTTCTTGTCCTTTAAACTAATACATTGTCAATAGTGCTAGATATGCCATTATATAAATAAATAATATTTGTAAATGTGGTTTTGGATGCATATAGAGACCAATTTGAAATCTAGCTTAATACAGACAAAACTCTTGGGCTAAAAACTTTCTCAATGGCCTTTGTCCAGCAGTGGACGTCTTTCGGCTGATATGATGATGATGATGATGAAAAACTTTCTGGCGGACTTAATCAAGACTCGTCATTCTAACCGGTTTTTTAATGAGATGAATGGTCCAAGTATGGATTATACATATGGATTGTTAGTCCTTAGTTTAGGTTTAATATGCTCTCGTTTAAAATATATTTATTTTAGGTTCAAATCGAAGAAGTATTAAGTGTGGAAGTATCAACGGCTCGGGCAGTCGGTGTTGGGGCTTGTGTCCCTATTTCCGCGCTAGTTAAAGGCGTGTCACACCGATACCTGTCCATTGGGAGACAACCCGAATGGAGAGCTACAGGCTATGTAGAGATAAAAGAAGGATTAGTTTGTGGTGTGAAAGAAGGCGCTGGAAAGGTTCGAGCTTCGTACGCTGGAGTTTGGAGCCCTGAAGTTGAGGTGAGTTGAAGAATGGTATTTGTAGATTGTTTGTTGAAGTAGCAAACTCTGAGTTCTCGCTGTTGGTGGTTTCTTGTGATAGGTAAAGTCAATTCACAACTGTTATCAGCATTATTTTTAATAATGCTGATTATATGGAAGTTAATAATTTGGATCACCAACACGATTTGAAATTCTCGGGTTCAAGCTCCCAGTTGCTTTACCAACGGTGCCTATGGTGAATCGCGTTAGATTATCATAATTATTAAATTATTACTCTTTCTAACCAATAAAGTTGTATAGCATCATGTCTCTACAGCATCTGACCAATTAATACACAGAAAAACGCAAGTATGTATGACAGTTTGCATGGGATTGGTTAAAATGAAGAGACATGAGTTATGGTCTTATTGCTAGTTCCGCTGAATTCTATTTTCCTGAAATGTTATTATAATCTGACGGTCCTGTTGGCGTAGTTGGCAATTTATTGCTTTTCACGCTGGAGGTCGTGGGTTCTATTCCTATCCAGGACAGATATTTGTGTGCATGAACATGTCTGTTTGTTAGGAGTCTGGGTGCAATTTTTCTATATAAGTATTTATTTACAAAAAAAGTAGTATATGTATATCAGTTATCTGGTTTCCATAGTACAAGCTCTGCTTAGTTTGGGATCAGATGACCATGTGTAAATAATGTCCCAAGATATTATTATAATCACAATATTATAATCAGGTCTTGGTATTCCCGCCGCTGGAAATCCTACCATCCAAAGCCCGTGTGCCTCCGGGCGCTCGATTACAACTCCGTCACATTGGCGGCCCGCCGCCACATCTAGCTACACTGCACTACAGGGCTACTACGGGTCTTAGCTTTGTGGAGGTGTCGTCCCAGGGCTCCGTGCACGGACTGGCGACCGGTACTGCGAGGATCAAGCTTCTGGCCACTGATATAGCCAACGTCGAGATGGCCAGTGCTGAATCTGAAGTTGAGGTAAACAATATTATATTTTAAAATGTTTGAATTAAATTTGGAGCATTTCACAGGAATATTCTCTATGAGCTGAGATTGTGAGTGAGTTTTGCCTGATACTTCGTCCGCGTCGACTTAAAGATAAAATAAATAGTACTTTTATTCCGGAATTAATTAATATCAAATTTCAATTGAATACGTCTTATAGTTAGGTTTTAGATTAACTCTCTAGAACTGAACTTATTTCGAGATTCCTATCCTATTTTATTATCCAGTAAATAACCTATGTGTGTGCCAAATTTTATCAAAGTCCATTCAGCCATTAATGCATGTATGAAAAACAAACATAAAAACTTCACATTTATAACATTATTTACAATTTATTTTTTAATTAATGATATGCATGTATATTATTAACTTCATTGGAAATAGGAGTTCTAAATATAAATAAGTATTTCAATCTTCACACCAGCCATTTCTAATGATCGGCAATTCCATAGTTAAGGCCCCAATATAAGAAAAGTCTGTATCCGTAGGTGGTGCCAATATCAGGAATCCGCGTCCGAGCCGCTGCTCAAAACCTGCTGGTGGGCTCACCCAGCCCCTTGTGGATAGAGGCGGGCGGCCTCACCGCCATGGCGCTGGCGGCACTGCAGCCGGCACCGCGGGTCACGTGGACTGTACGCGACGCTACCGCCGCCAGGGTCTATACTACACACATAGACGGTGAGTCTACACACAGAGGTCATTATCTCCATCATCACCAGCCAACCACCCAGAAGATTCTAAAAGATTTTGTAATTCTGACTCTAATATTCCTTCAGATATGCTGGAAAGATCTGTGGCCGAAGGGTTGTCGGTGCGAGTGGTGCCTCTAAAGCCAGGAGTTATCACCATCGATGTCAGAGTACGGAATATGGGACAGGTAATTTATTTATACATACATTCTGGTCGTAATTGATTTCTTGTAAATTTATATAATCCCCAGGCTATGCTTGTGTAAATTGTAAAAAAGTAAAGATATAGAGATGAGGAAGTCTTCTCATATTTCATATCAACTGAAAGATTAATTGCTGTGAAAAATATATAGCTAAAACTATTAATACATGTTTTTTGTATAACCAGGTAGCTGAAACTCGTTCATGGGACAGCACAATTGAAATTCTCGGCATTTCCGACATCCGTACTTCAATCGAAGGTCTTTCCAAAGACTTTATCTCTGGAGATCGACTGGCGCTAGCCGTCACATCAGTAGTCCGGCTCAAATCTTTGCCTCGAGGACAGTGGAAAGCGTATGAAGACGGTGCTTTCTCTTTGAACACAGCCGGAGAAGTGACTGCTATAAGACCAGGATATGGAGTTATTGTGGCACAGCATAAGGACGACAGAAATAATATTAATAGGGAGACCGTAAGTATCTAATGTTTTTTAAGACATCTCTCGCACCAGTAAAAATAATGCCTGCATGAGCATGGAGTCCCTGCAAGGATTTCGTACAAGATCCTCGTTTTACTCACTAGTGTAAGCCTAGGAGGCTTTCACTGCTTCACCGGTTAAGAGAAACGAGCGAGGACTAAAGTCATCTACCAAAATTAAACAACTGCTCCCTTGAGTGTTACGACATGTGTAATGTTGCATTCGTGTGTGCACCGCATTCTTAAACAATTGACTGGCCTGTGATCTACTGGTGGATCACTATCCTACATACTACAGGCCACTGTTAAGCCAGAGGTTGTGGGTTCGATTCCTACATAGGAAAGCTATATGTGTGACGAGTACAATTATTTGTTTTATGTCTGAGTATAAATTATCTTTAATATGTGTGTATTTAGAAGTATATAAGTATTTATATTTGACATACTACAGGGCTCTTCCTGGTTTGGGATCAAATGACAGTGGTTACTTTTCTGAAGATATTTATTTGTTTGTATTCGCAGACACTCCACGTAGAAGTAGCGGTCCCATCATATTGCACGGTGGAGCCGGCGGGCTCGCCGCACGAGGCTGCGGTGCGGGTAGTGCTGCGGAACAGCGTGGGGCGCGTGCTGCTCGCCCCGCACGCCAACGTCTCCGCGGTAGCGCCGCTACCGGCACACGGACGGCGTGCGCCTGACAGGTACTATACTGCGGTGAGGGTAGTGCTGCGGAACAGCGTGGGGCGCGTGCTGCTCGCCCCGCACGCCAACGTCTCCGCGGTAGCGCCGCTACCGGCACACGGACGGCGTGCGCCTGACAGGTACTATACTGCGGTGAGGGTAGTGCTGCGGAACAGCGTGGGGCGCGTGCTGCTCGCCCCGCACGCCAACGTCTCCGCGGTAGCGCCGCTACCGGCACACGGACGGCGTGCGCCTGACAGGTACTATACTGCGGTGAGGGTAGTGCTGCGGAACAGCGTGGGGCGCGTGCTGCTCGCCCCGCACGCCAACGTCTCCGCGGTAGCGCCGCTACCGGCACACGGACGGCGTGCGCCTGACAGGTACTATACTGCGGTGAGGGTAGTGCTGCGGAACAGCGTGGGGCGCGTGCTGCTCGCCCCGCACGCCAACGTCTCCGCGGTAGCGCCGCTACCGGCACACGGACGGCGTGCGCCTGACAGGTACTATACTGCGGTGAGGGTAGTGCTGCGGAACAGCGTGGGGCGCGTGCTGCTCGCCCCGCACGCCAACGTCTCCGCGGTAGCGCCGCTACCGGCACACGGACGGCGTGCGCCTGACAGGTGCGGTGAGAGTAGTGCTGCGGCGTTGTTAAGACAATGGTCGGTGGCAAGTTCTGCAACGCGGCCACTGGCACGAAATCTACAAGTCGATGCTACATATGTGGTGCAACTTCTAAAGATATCAACAAGATTGACAATCAAAAAGAAATAAATCACGAGACTATCGAGTTTAGTTTCTCAATTTTACACGCTCGAATTCGTCTATTCGAAAGTATTCTCCATTTTGCTTATAAATTGCCAGTGAAGAAGTATAGAGAGAGGAAGACAGAAAATGAAAATTGCTTGAAATTGCTGCATGAAAAGAAACACGAAATCCAGAAAAGATTTCGGGAAGGAACTGGCGTATTGGTGGACATACCAAAGGCAAATTTTGGCAATATCAATATCAACACAATCAATGGTAACACAAGTAGGAGATTTTTCAAAGACCCAAAAGGCATCTGACATAACAGGCATCAATTATGGCCTAATATATAGACTTAAGGTCATAATAGAAACTATTTCGAGCGGCCATATAATTAATACGGAAAAATACGATAAATACGCTTTGGATACTGCCCGCTTATATGTCGATTTATACCCTTGTCACCCAATGACTCCAATAATGCACAAAATTCTTATTCATGGTGCAGTGATCATAAAAAACGAATTGGGCAGCTATCAGAAGAAGCCACAGAAGCGCTTAATAAGAAGAGGCCCCAGAAGCGCGTAATAAATATTTAGATTATATCGCTAGGATTTTTCCCGAAAATTTTCAAGAGTAAACTGATACAGAAATATTTTGAATCGGTTACTTTTGACATCAGACCCTCTTATAAGCTATATGAGACGCTCAAAAAGCAGAAAAATTAAGTGTTTTTTTAAAGAAACTATCGCGCTTGTTATGCCTATGAAACCTAATGTTGATCCTTTCATCATCATCATCATATCAGCCGAAAGACGTCCACTGCTGGACACAGGCCTCCCCCAAGGATTCTTTAGAGAGCGAGAAAGAAAACTAACAAAATAAAAGCAAAGTCTAACACAAGTCTAAAACTTCTAAAAATATTATATCGTGTATGTTTAATAATAACCGTCTTTATAAATCACATTAAGGGGCCTTTTACAGTCCACTAGCGCCGCCAATCGAAAAAATGTCATAACTCGTAAATAGAATCAAAAATACAAAATGTGGTCTATTATTACTGTAGAAAAGGCAATAACGTAATTTTATAACACATTGTCAACACTTGAAATATAGCTGTTTAGCTAAATCGTGCATTTGTAACAAAAACGGCCGTTATGTTTTGAATGCACGATTTAGCTAAACAGCTATATTTCAAGTGTTGATAAGGTGTTATACAATTACGTTATTGCCTTTTCCACAATTCCTTTCTAAAGGATATAACTTAATATCCTTTAGAAAATAATAAGAACATAAAATAGTTTTGGCCGCGTACCCGTCTGTGCAGCGTGGACGTGACGTTTACGAAGGTACAATTCTTTCTAAATATACATATAAACTAATATTTGACGTATTTTTTTTTCAGTGCCTTAGGAACTGAACTTCTTATATCTGGGCTAGACGTGACGGGAACGTTCATGACTTTTGAAGGATCTGTGAGCGGTGTCACTGTGAGAGACGAGGTGTTGGTCACTGGATCTGATCTACGTGCCGACAGGGTCGTTGGTAAATGACTTATTTAAATTATATTTATTTTTTATTTAATTCTCGAGTTGTATATTATTAAAACAGTAAATTTGTCGCAACTGTTTACACAATGGTGCTTCTGACGACGTCGGTCTTCTGTTGAAGTTTATTTATGAAAGCTTGAACATTTCCAGTGACGGGAGGCTGGGGCGTGTGCCTGGAGGGTGTGGGTTGGCGCGCGCCGCCCGGCGTGTCCGTGGCGGCGGGCAGCGGCGTGTCGCTGGCGCTACTCACACGGGACGCGCCCGCCACGCACGTGCTACGGCTTGACCGCAGCGCGCACAACGTGTACTCGCTGCACCAGATACCGCTGGACAAGGTACACATATACATACAGCGGCGTGTCGCTGGCGCTACTCACACGGGACGCGCCCGCCACGCACGTGCTACGGCTTGACCGCAGCGCGCACAACGTGTACTCGCTGCACCAGATACCGCTGGACAAGGTACACATATACATACAGCGGCGTGTCGCTGGCGCTACTCACACGGGACGCGCCCGCCACGCACGTGCTACGGCTTGACCGCAGCGCGCACAACGTGTACTCGCTGCACCAGATACCGCTGGACAAGGTACACATATACATACAGCGGCGTGTCGCTGGCGCTACTCACACGGGACGCGCCCGCCACGCACGTGCTACGGCTTGACCGCAGCGCGCACAACGTGTACTCGCTGCACCAGATACCGCTGGACAAGGTACACATATACATACAGCGGCGTGTCGCTGGCGCTACTCACACGGGACGCGCCCGCCACGCACGTGCTACGGCTTGACCGCAGCGCGCACAACGTGTACTCGCTGCACCAGATACCGCTGGACAAGGTACACATATACATACAGCGGCGTGTCGCTGGCGCTACTCACACGGGACGCGCCCGCCACGCACGTGCTACGGCTTGACCGCAGCGCGCACAACGTGTACTCGCTGCACCAGATACCGCTGGACAAGGTAACCAGTCTACAACAAATATCTTAGGAAAAGTTCAGAATAATAGGTTGGGGAAAAAGTTTCTTCGCATCTTTTATGAAAATTCTAAACATTTTTAAATATAATTTATTTACATTTAACTAAAGTATGTAGCTACCATTTTGTTCGAGAACTTTTTGCCATCTTGTAGGTAGGGACATGATCCCATTGCTATAGAAATTTTGGGACTTTTGATCAAAATACCGCGACAAGTGGTTTTGGCAGTCCTCTCGGCAGTCCTCTCAAGAATTCTGGAGAGACCGAAACAGGTGGAAATTTGAAGGTGCAAGGTCAGGACGGCGGATGCATTAACACCTCTCAGCCAAAATCTTAATTTTTGCTGAGTGACTAAAGATGTGTGAGGTCTAGCGTTATCATGATGAAAAACCACACCCCTTCTGTTGATTAATTCCGGCCGCTTTCTCTCAACTTCTTGATTTAATCTCATCAGTTGTTCGCAGTAGAGTTCAGAATCGATGGTCCTGGCTGGTGGTAACAGCTCATAATGAATAATGCCCTTCCAATCCCACCACACACACAGCATCACCTTGTTACGAGTTATCCCGGGTTTCACCACGGTCTGTGAAGCCGGACCGGCCTTTGAACACGACCTTTTTCACACGTTCTTGTCATACGTGATCCACTTTTCATCACCAGTTATCAGATTCTATAAAAATGGTTCGGTTTCATTAAGTCGTAATTAAGAATCACAAATGAGTACACGGTTCATTAAGTTTCTTTCAGTGAGCTCGTGAGGTACCAAGGTATATCAAGCTTTTTGTGTACCCAGTTTTTTTCAAATGCGCCAGTACTGTTTTTTGGTCAATTCCCAGTTCTTCAGCTACGTCGTAGCTCTAACATGCCGATCTTGCTTCACTTTTTCAACAATGGCATCCATTTTATCCGTAATAGGGCGACCAGAGCGATGTGCATCTTTGACATCAAAATTTTCCGACTGAAAACGCTTATACCAAAGGAGACGGATACGTTTTCATACAATATTGGGCCCGGATGTAAAAAGATAAAAGTGGTGTCAATTAATGGGTCTGTAAATTATCAGCCAATTCCTAAACATTCCATGGATTTTTTCAATCTGTGAGCAGAGTTATACAAGATTTAGTACTTAATAGAGGGGTTATGAACCAACCTATACTAAACAGCTGATTTTTAAGGGCGATTGCTATTTAATAGTTATTCGTGTCCAGTATGTTAGCAAAAGTCGTACACGTTAAGCAATATCAGAAGTCCGTAGAACGAATGCAGTTGTCGAGGGATATATAAACAAATAATAAAAAATACTCAAATGTCTCTAATCACACACGCACTAAACGATACGAGAAACGAGTGTCCGATCATAGATTAGGATTCAAAATCTGTCACCAGTCACTGTCATTATAGATTAAAAATATGGTTGCCAATATAATTAATAAATCGATTTGAACCGATATTATGATTTCTATTTATTTTATTGATAATTTATTTTTTAATGTTGACATTATGATAATGTATTTAATAATTATTATGATTAAATCGGTTATCTGGTGTCTGGTGCAAGAATTTTTATATTTCATTGTTTGAGCTCATTACCGTTAATCGATTATAGTAATCAACAACCAATTTAATTCGTGAGTTAAACTTATTTTGAGATTTCTCGTTTTCCAGATTTGGGTCAATTTTTTACAGTTTGAAATAGAAAAATATAACGCTTTTTTAAACCATGTCTCAACTTATTACAGTCAGGCCCAGAAATCCCCATCTCCTTTGTGCTACTCTCACAGATACTACACTAGGTCCATAAACATCATAATTTTATTTTCGCGGCTTGCGTTGCCTTTTTACCTTTTTTGTAGTAAAAATTTTAAATGTATCGTATTTCTTCATTAGATTCACTCATCTTGACAGTACGAAAAACAAATGAAAATCACACATTTTCCTAATTTGAATTTGGAATTATGTTCTTTAAAATTTTACTTTCTATGTTACCAAAACCAGCCAGCTACAAATAGCCAAAGAGATTTTATGACAAGTTCATACATACTATAATGCGAAAACACTTTTTCCCCAACCTAATATAAACCACTTCAGCTGTCATGCATCTATAGACTGCTCTATGGTGATCACTTACGGACCAGTAAGAAGAACTTGCTATGAGCATGTTGCTAATGGAATAGCGAAACGTATATAAATAAAAAGAAAATCTAGTTCTTTTGTATTGCCGCCGATGAAATATTTTCTAGTTATTCCCAATTTTATATATTCACTATATAGAGACAAATACTGTTTAGCTGGCTTTTCTCTAAAATATCCGTAATTTTCAGATCGAGTTCTTGTCCGGTGAATGGCCGTCGGCCAACGTGCCACTATCCTTCACCGCGACCGGCCTGTCCGGGGGCCCGCTGTTGTGTACAGAAGAACAACGGTACGCACTAGAGGGCGCTGCTATAGAACTGCCTTATCTGTGTCGAACTAAAGCGCCGCATACTGCTGAGCCGGTGATTGATGTTATTAATGGTGAGAATGTGTTTTCTTACTTATTTATTGGCACACTGTTAGCCTTTAAACACCTCAGCCATATATAGATGGCGAACTAAAATGTGTTGTGACAGTGGCTGGCTGCTAAGTGGATTCTAGCGGCTTACAATAAAGTTTAAATTAAATGTATTTGACTATAGCCTCGTAAAGAGCGTTGATCTTACATAATTAGGGGACAATATGCTGCTGAAATATTTAAAATGTATGGACACCATCGTGAGGAAACCTGCAAGCTTGAGAGTTCAGTCAATAATGTTTGAACTCGATTTGAGCGAGGAACTATGGCCTATCGCCTCTCATTGTGAGAGGATAATGGGCTATACCATCAGCTAATTATCTATGAGTTATTCAGTTGCATGTTTAGATTCCCCTTCTTATGTTGCATGTAGTATACTCAAGTGTGTTGTAAACCGAACCGGAATATTATTCCCATTCTTTACTCAAAGGCCACAACAAATTATCCTGCTCGGGGATCGAAATAGAAACAAGGGCTCCAAGGTAGTAGCGAAGTGCCTAATTAAACCATTGTACCACATGTAAAGTTCAATATAATTGCATGCAACTATGTACAATCACGGTCACCATAGCCTAGTTGGTAGTGCTCCTGCCTACGAAGCTGGTGGTCCTGGGTTCGAATCCCGGTAAGTGCAAATATTTGTGTGATGAGCACGAATATTTGTTTCTGAGTCATGGATGATTTCTATGTATATAAGTATTTATCTATCTATATAAGTATGTATATCGTCGCCTGGTACCCATAGTACAAGCTTTGCTTAGTTTGGGGCTAGGATGATCTGTGTGACATTCTCCCGAGATATTATTATTATTATTACAATCATGCTGAGTGACCTAATTGTCGTTGAATATAATATTAATTTTAGTATTAACCAAAAACCTAAATATATTCCTGTGAAAGCAAAGAAGAAAACTAAATTTATGAAATTGCCCCAGAATATATGCTTATCTTGATAACTACATAAACCTGTATTTCATTTCAATATCGTGTTTTGAAGGAATTATGATGTATTTTTCTTCTAGGTCAAATGGGATGCCAAGTAATCCCAGCTGTAACTACCACAGACGCTCCAGAAGTAGAACTGTGTGCGGAATGGGGCGCCTACAAAACTTGTACCAAAGTGTTACTTCTGCCTTTAATCCGACTCTCTCAGTCGAAGATATCGCTGTTGAGTCCGCCCGCAACATTCACTGTGTTCGGACATGCGCATGCGTTGAAGTTTGTGCGGCTAAGCCCCTCGCCGGGACTCAAACTCACTACGACCACTGATAACGGTAAGAGATCAACTATGTAACTATAATATTTCAATGTTTTTGCTACGTTCTTAAAAACCGATAGTCTCATGCTCTGAATTAATTGATTCGAGATAACGGAAGCTGTCTGTAATCATGGATCAATAGTGACTAGGGCTTTCCACTTCCGGCGACAGTCAGAGAAGTGTCCTCTACTGCCGCCACGTGCAAGCAGCTCCGGGAAGACAGCGATCTGTTTGTGGCGCAGTCGCTGTGCCGGACTGGCAGGAGTTGGCAATTGGGAAGGGCAAACCATCTGGGTCATGGCGCAAAAAGGCGGCACCGGAGCAGCATACCCGCTTTCCCGGGGCTCTCCCATTAGGCGCCAAGAGAAGTCCACGGCAGGTAGGTTTAGTCGGTGCAAGTCCGTTATACCCACTCGTAGACACTTTTTGCGGGTGGCATGCGTAGGCAAATTGTAAAAAAAAGGGCTTTCCACTTCAGGGCCTATTGTAATATCAGGGGGCTACCGCCTAATTCGCCATTCATCGTGGTCGTGGTCGGTATTCAAATAGATGAAGGTTAAAAATTACTAGAGCATTCGTTGAAGCGGCTTCAACGTTGAAAATTGACTCCGGACCATTAATGGCGTCACATGTGTCATTTCTAACCAGTCATTTTTAACCTACATCTATTTGACAGCCGATGAGAATCACCATGACCGGTGAATTAGGCGGCAGCCCCCAGATTTAGTATAATAATATCTTAGGACATTATTGATACTAAGCAGAGACAAAGAAAAATGTATATGTAATATATCGTAATGTTATGTCATAATATTCTTGTACGTTTTAAATATTATGAGCTTTTCATAGTTTTGTAATAGTGGTTTCGCAGTATGCACTACTACTAACACAGTATAGTGTTATGTTACAATCTAGATCAAAATGTTTAGCTTTAAGGTGTTTATATTGTGATTGTAATGTGTTTGTGCATCAAATAAATAAATAAATAAAAAATAAAAAAAATATCAGTTCAGGACAAACATGTCTGTTTGTCCTGAGTCTGGGTGTAAATTATGTATATAAGTATGTATTTACAAAAGAAAAATAGTATATGTAATATAACAGTTATCTTATTTCCATAGTTTGTACTATGGAAATAAGATAACTGTTATATTACATAACATATATTACATATACTATTTTTCTTTTGTAAATACATACTTATATACATAATTTACACCCAGACTCAGGACAAACAGACATGTTCATGCACACAAATATTTGTCCCGGGTGGGAATCGAACCCGCGACCTGCGGCGTGAAAGGCAGCGTATCTACCAACCACGCCAACACGCCCGTCATATATACCCATATTAATATTCAACTAGAATTCGCTCAGCTATACTGCTGTGACTGCCTCGTTGATCTTGCGGTAGCGTGTTCAATCGCAGAAAATGAGGTCCTGGGTTCAAAACCCGGGTCGGGCCAAAAAGTGATTTTGAGATTTTTCCGTAAAAAGAAATTTCTCAGTATCAGCCCGAAGTTTGGAAGTTGGCGGCATTACACCCCCGTGCCTCGAAAAGCACGTAAAGCCGTCGGTCCTGTACCTGACCTCTTTCCGGTCGTGTCGCTAGTCGGCCCATCGGATCATGAAAGTGATGGAATAGAAAGTGCCCCTGTGCACTATAATATGTCCTGCGCAATTGGCTAATCTCCATTGAGAATGGCCGCCGTGGCCGAAATTCGGCCGGTAAGACAACACTGCTGTGAATTCTATTTTATCCATACAAATACCCAAATAACGGTCTGAATATAGTTACTGGCACAGTTACTATGTCGCAGCTAATTAATGGACTGTGTGTGAGATCTTTTTTTAACTACCCTCTTTTGTATAAATATTGTATTTTGTGTACGTTAGTCCGCTACGCCAAGTCGACTTCATTTATTTTATGGTAAAATAAGCTATTGTATCTTCTCTGTAAGTGGATTTTTGTAAATCTTATGAGAATATAAATGTCTTACACCTCATCATCATCATCATCATCATATCAGCCGAAAGACGTCCACTGCTGGACTAAGGCCTCCCCCAAAGATCTCCACAATTGCCGGTCTTGTGCTATTCGCATCCAGCAGTTTCCAGCGACCCGCACAAGATCATCGGTCCATCTTGTAGGGGGCCTGCCCACGCTGCGTCTTCCATCTTACACCTAAACAAAATATATTCTCACTGCACATAAGCAAAATCGTGTACTGATAACGTGGAATGCCATATTTATATAAAAAAAGGTATATGCAAATTTTATGAATTGTAATATTTTCTTGCAGATGAACTATCTGTCTTGGTGACTAGTGAAAGCACCGTTTGCGGTGAAGGCTGGGTGACAGTCCACTCGAAGCTCACCGCCCAAGAGTTACGTGTGGAGGTACAGAGGGAATGCGACGCGGCGTGCGGCACGTTGTTGGGAGCGTTGTTCTCGTTGCTAAGGCCACACTTATCTACAATCGTTACTCTCGTTGCGGTGGCGGTAGCTTATTTCTACAGTAAGTACTAATGATTGAGAAATTACGATTGAATGTTCTAGTAGATTGTGATGTCTGTGTGGCACGTTCATGGGAGCGTTGTTCTCGTTGCTACGGCCACACTTATCTACAATCGTTACTCTCGTTGCGGTGGCGGTAGCTTATTTCTACAGTAAGTATCTACTAATGATTGAGAAATTACGATTGAATGTTCTAGTAGATTGTGATGTCTGTGTGGCACGTTCATGGGAGCGTTGTTCTCGTTGCTACGGCCACACTTATCTACAATCGTTACTCTCGCTGCGGTGGCGGCAGTTTATTTCTACAGTAATTATCAATGATTGAGAAATGACGATTGAATGTTCTAGTAGATTGTGATATCTGTGTGGCACGTTCATGGGATCGTTGTTCTCGTTGCTACGGCCACACTTATCTACAACCGTTACTCTCGTTGCGGTGGCGGCAGTTTATTTCTACAGTAAGTACCAATGATTGGGAAATTACGTATGAAAGTTCTAGTAGATTATGATGTCTGTGTGGCACGTTCATGGGAGCGTTGTTCTCGTTGCTACGGCCACACTTATCTACAACCGTTACTCTCGCTGCGGTGGCGGCAGTTTATTTCTACAGTAAGTACCAATGATTGGGAAATTACGTATGAAAGTTCTAGTAGATTATGATGTTTGTGTGGCACGTTGTTGGGAGCGCTGTTCTCGTTGCTACGGTCACACTTATCGACAATCATTACTCTCGCTGCGGTGGCCGCAGCTTATTTCTACAGTATACTAATGATTGAGAAATTACATATGAAAGTTCTAGTAGATTATGATGTTTGTGTGGCACGTTGTTGGGAGCGCTGTTCTCGTTGCTACGGTCACACTTATCGACAATCATTACTCTCGCTGCGGTGGCCGCAGCTTATTTCTACAGTATACTAATGATTGAGAAATTACATATGAAAGTTCTAGTAGATTATGATGTTTGTGTGGCACGTTGTTGGGAGCGCTGTTCTCGTTGCTACGGTCACACTTATCGACAATCATTACTCTCGCTGCGGTGGCCGCAGCTTATTTCTACAGTATACTAATGATTGAGAAATTACATATGAAAGTTCTAGTAGATTATGATGTTTGTGTGGCACGTTGTTGGGAGCGCTGTTCTCGTTGCTACGGTCACACTTATCGACAATCATTACTCTCGCTGCGGTGGCCGCAGCTTATTTCTACAGTATACTAATGATTGAGAAATTACATATGAAAGTTCTAGTAGATTATGATGTTTGTGTGGCACGTTGTTGGGAGCGCTGTTCTCGTTGCTACGGTCACACTTATCTACAATCGTTACTCTCGCTGCGGTGGCCGCAGCTTATTTCTACAGTAAGTATTAATGATTGAGTAATTACGATGGAAAGTTCTAGTAGATTGTGATGTCTGAGTGGCTCGTTGATCAGTCTGCTGTAATTCCTATCTGAGGCCGTATATTATTGTCTCACGTATGAAATCTTTAGTAGATTGTGATGTCTGTGTGGCACGTTCATGGGAGCGCAGTTCTCGTTGCTTCGGCCACAATTATCTACAATCGTTACTCTCGCTATTATAAAATCTTATCGCTATATCGCTAATATAAATACTTAAATACATAGAAAACATCCATGACTCAGAAACAAATATTCGTGCTCATCACACAAATATTTGCACTTACCGGGATTCGAACCCAGGACCACCAGCTTCGTAGGTAGGAGCACTACCAACTAGGCTATGGTGACCGTCTAAACGATTGTTGCCTAATGGCTGTAACCGGGACCGCCAGCTTAACGTGCCCTCCGAAGCATGGAGACGCACAGAAACAAACCACTTCGGCGGACACCCATCTATGGACTGAGCCTAGTTTCTTAACCTTGCCAATCAGTTAAGGACCGGTGAGAGCCTCTGGCTATGAGATCCTCCGACAGTAAGTACCAACGGTTAGTATTTACGTTAGAAATGTCTAATATTTTTTTGTAATGTCAGTGTGGCGTATTATTGCTAGAACTGTTATCTTATCTGAGGCCATATAATATTATGTATATTACTTTCGTTTCGGAGGCGGCGGCCTATTTCCACGGTAAGTAAATAATGATAGCAAAAGGTGCACGAATTTATTGGAGAAAAGAGTATTGATATCTTACGTATATAATATCGTCCCCGTAGTTGGAAAACTAAATAACTCTGATTTTTTAGTTCTGAGATAAACGCGATTTAGTGTTTTTTTTTTAGTTATTGTACATTTGTAAGAAAATGTGAGACAATTTTATATTTTGTGGACCTGATAACCTTTCACATTATGCTTTAACAAACTGAACTCTATCTTTAACTATAACTAAATAACAAATAAAAAATCAAGTTGTTTAATTTTGCCACGACTGTTTTTATAACGTAACTGCAATTAGCTACTTATTTCGGCTATTTATTTAGTTTTCCTACAAGCTAAATACATGTGGTAGAGTCAAATTTGGTGAAATAAGTTCAGTTGTTGAATTTATCATACTCGAAATATTTTTAAATGTAAAATTTAGTGGCTTTGTATGTTATTATTACTTTGATATTTTTTTAACTTTTGATGGTCTCATATGAAATAAACGCTGTATTATGATATTAATCAAGTTATATTAAGGAATAAATAGAAAAGTTTAGAAAAGGTGTATTGTTATCAGATACTTATAATGCCACAACCTTAAAAAATATATATTATCATCATTATCATATCAGCCGAACTCCACAATTGCCGGTCTTGCGCTATTCGCACCCAGCGACCCGCACAAGATCATCGGCCCATCTTGTAGGGGGCCTGCCCACGCTCTCTCCTCTTCCAGTTCGTGGTCGCTTCTTGAGAACCTTTTTGCCCCAACGGCCGTCGGGTCTACAAACTATGTGCCCCGCCCACTGCCACTTCAGTTTTGCAATTCTTCGGGCTATGTCGGTGACTTTGGTTCGCCTGCGGATTTTGACACTTCTGATTCGATCCCGCAGGAAAACTTCGATCATAGTCCTCTCCATTGCTCTTTGGGTGAGCGACCACGTCTCTGTTCCGTAAGTCATCACTGGCAACACACACTGGTGGAAGACTTTCGACATGAGAAACTGCGGTATTTTGGAAGAGAAAATGTTACGTAGCTTCCCGAACGCTGCCCATCCGAGTTGGATTCTACAATTGATCGCCTTCTCGAAGTTGGACCTACCTTGTTGGATGGTATGTCCTAGTCTTCAACCTTCAATTGAGTTGGTGCAATATGGACGTTTGACATGATTTTCGTCTTATCCATGTTCATTTATCAGACCCACTTGTTGAGAAACTCTGCTGAGGTCATCAAGCATTGTACCGAGATTTTCCATGGTCTCAGCCATGACTGCTCATTGGCAAATCGATGGTGAGTGATGTACTCGCCATTGACATTGCTAAAGCCTTTCCAGTCCAGAAGCTTGAAGACATCTCCCAATGCAGTGATGAACAGTTTCAGAAATATAACATCTCCCTGTCTCACGCCTCGCTGTAAGTGGATAGGTTTCGAATTGTAGTCCTGGTGTCGCACTGACATAGTGGCGTTTTCATACAAACACTTTAATACTTCGATATACCGGTAGTCGATTTGGCACCTTTGGAGAGACCTGAGCACGGCCCAGGTTTCGATAGAATCAAAGGCTTTCTCATACTCCACAAACGCTAAACACAGTGGCTTGTTTACTTTTCGGTCTTCTACACAACTTGCCCCACCGTATGTATGTGGTCTATGGTGATAAAGCCTTTTCGGAAACCAGTTTGTTCGGGAGGCTGGAAGTCATCAAACCTGCGTGCGAGACGATTCGTAATGACCCTCGAAAGCAACTTGTAAACATGGCTCAGCAGTGTCGGCCTATAATTCTTCAATAGGGTTTTGTCACCCTTTTTGAAGAAGAGCACCACACTTCTATGTCATGCGTGTGGAGTTGTTGTTAGTTTGACCATCTAGTATGACGGAGTTAAATAAGTTCTGATAGGCCCGTAGGATTGATGTACCACCCGCCTTCAGAAGCTCTGCTGTAACTACATCCTCACCAAGCGCCTTGTTGTTCTTAAGTTGTCTGAGAGCCATTCTAATCTCGTACAGGCTGACTTCCAGGATGTCTTCGGTGTAATGACGGGTTAGTCGTGCTCTGGGATCCGAGGCACTTTAGAGCCTTTGTTCCGCTTGATGGTCTCTTTAATACTAATTGTATTAAATCGACGCGTGTGGCGAGTCAAAGATTTTGAGATCTGTCTTTTGAGCCGCCGGTATCTGGTAGCATCATCTGAGGAGTTCAGAACCATTATCCGTCTTTCTTCCATAAGTTGCAGGGTAAAATCAGAGATCTTTTTAGTTCTGTTTGTACAGACCTTGAAGAATTTAGACCCAGCCGTATGGGCAGCTTCTACAAGCTTGTCGTAGTATGAGTCCACTTGACTGCATGTGTGGCGTGGTGGCTGAGACAGTCGCCGCGCCGCTTCGTGTCGCGGGTTTGAATCCCGCGCCAGACAGCTATTTGTGTGACCCATAAATAGTTGTTCTGAGCCTGGATGTAATTTGTGTCCGTCTATTATCTTTTGTAAAGTACCTATAAGATTAGATTACCTAGTGCTAGGCATTCGAAACGGTTTTGCAATTAGAGCTGAAATGGTTCGGGGTTTTGGACGTGGATAGGTAAAGATCGGAGCGTAGACTTTATCAGTCGGGACCTCTGCAACTTGCCATTAAGGTTCAATGAGCCTCTCACCAGTCTGTGATCGCTGCCGGTTTTATCCGTATTGAACATCTGTCGTCTCATCGACAAGATAAAGTCTATCTAATTTTTGGTTTTACCATCGGGGTTCACCCAGGTCCATTTGCGGTGATCCGACTTTCTGAATAAGGAATTCATCATTAAGAGTTCCTCCTTCTCCATGAAGTCGGCCAACATTTGGCCCCGGGGGTTTCGGTCTCCAGTTCCAAATTGCCCCACTCTCAGCCCATTACCGAATCGTTTGCCCAGCTTCGCGTCAAAGTCCACAAATGACCACAGTGAAAACGTTTTCAGAGCTATGTATGGCTCTTGATATATCCTCAACCTCATCGTCGGAGTTCGTCGAAGTCGGCGCGTATACCTGTATTACCTTCAACGAATACCGCTTGGTAATTCTGAGAATAAGTTACGCCACCCTAGTCGACACACTCTCGATTTTCACTACGTTGTCCTTGTCACTTAGACACTTGTCCCAAGTGTTTGTCCCAAGGTGACACCACTTTGGGACAGTAGGTCGCCGTTGGTTCCGGAAATAGAGCAGGTTCCCGGATTTTAGGATTATCGTACCCTCCCCCTCTCTTCGGACTTGAGACAATCTTATGATATCCCAATGTAACCTGCTCAGTTCCTCCTCCAGTTCGATTATCTTCTCGTCGGTCGGCAGTATGCGAGTGTTATATGTTGCCAGGGCCAGAGGTTGTCGGTTTTGGTAAAACGGCGTCTGCCGGGGGTTTTTAGCACCCCGGTTTCTATTTCCTTATTTTCTGTTTCTATTTCTGAATCTGTTGTCTCAGCGAAATATAGTGTTCCATGATTCTTTTTCAGGGTAACCCGGTGAGACTTGTTCAATAAGGGTTTCAATAATAGCTCGAGTTGTTATAATATTACTTGTTTCATCTTCAGAATCTCTCGACAAAATGGGGTTTATTCGTTCAAATCTCTTTACTCTTTTTTTCTTCTTATCCAATGAAATATTGATGTCTATTAAATAACTAAGTTTCGTTTTTATTTTCTTCTTCTGTATCCGGAATCCACGTAGATCCAGAATCAGCAAAAGATTCTTCATCTCTTGAAGGTGGCATTGGTTTGATACCCGAAATGGGACTTGACCCTCTGATTTCCTCTGATGACAACTTAAGTTATTTAATTTTATTTGCCTAGCATCTTATAATTAATCTTTATCTTGTTGTAGAAGAAATAAATAACATCAAATATTTATAAATTAGATACGTTATATCAGAATTCTGAATAGCAAAATTAAATAAATAGCGTTATTTAGTTTTCCTCGAACTAAATTAGTTTTGTAAAAGAATTTTTAAGTTGAGGAAAAATTCAACAACTCAAGTTATTTAACTTATTCGACATTCATCTTGTCATTGACCAGAGTTATTGATTTATTTACTGAGTTATTTTGTTTTCCTTTAAAAAAATAGTGTTTGTCTGAAGATATTTTTTATTCCATCTGTCATGACCTGTCTGACAAAAATGGCTATATCTTTGGAACGGAATAAGATATGAAAATGCCTGTAAGGCTCAAATATGCGGCAGGTTTTAGGTGTTTTGAAAATAGGAAAAAGTCAAAATCGCCAAAATCGGACTTATTTAGTTTTCCAACTACGGGGACGATATATATATATATATAAAAATCAATGCCACTTTCCGTTGTAATGTTATAACTCAACATCGCCTTTACCGATTTGGCTAATTTTGGTCTTGAATTATTCGTGGAAGTCCAGGGAAGGTTTGTACGTAGCGAAAATTAAAAAAAAGTCTTGAAGTCAAAAATATGAACTGAATAATATTTTTTTATTACTATGCCTTATACGTAGCGAAGCACGTACCGGGCCGCTAGTAATATATAACGGATATATACACAACATAAATAAATATATAAACCTTATTATACTCATCATGATCGTCATGTATAATTATATAATGAAACTAACGGCTAAGCTAAGTTCTGATAAATAAATCACCATTCAATCACTCAATACTAACTTTAATGTTTATTTTCCAGTACAATCACGGATACAAAGCAAACGCCAGATCCTGCAAGTTGCGGAACCAGTTCAAACCGTGCTCCCTGGTACACCTCATAGTCTGAATCGCTCGAGGACCTGGTCTCGAAGTCCCTACGCGTCTACAGGGCCCATAGCGCCCGTGTACGGGGACACCAGCATGCTTCCCGACCAAAGCTTCTCTCCCAACGCCACAAGAACAACTGTGTTCCTATAGCATAGAGAAGCAAACATCGCTGGAATAGCATTTGTTGAATAGTTGATAAGCAACGACGAATTTTGACTTACCTATAAGTTATCATTGTACGACTAAACGCCGACACACATTACGCCGACAGACTGTACACCGACAAGACTTTAATTCGACTTTACTTTTCGCCGACAGAACACTTTGCTGACAGTATTCAAAATTATTGGTTTATGTTAGGTAGTAGTAAAAATATTAGACTTAAACTAGATAATTAAACATAATCTCTTGACAATAACTTTATACGAGCTAGCTAAATATCATTTCTGTAATAAAATAAATTTCATAAATGTTTTCATACAAGATGTACCTAAATATCTATGTTACTAGAAATAATATCTAATGTATACAACTATATTACTACAAACATGTTCTGACTATTTACAAGCGCTTTTTTAAAGTCTACGTGAATAAAAACTTTTTTTATTTTATTTTATTTTATTAACCGTGACCACAACGCACGGCAGCGGCCGGCGAAGTGTCAGAACCAAATCGGTCTTATATTACACTTGGTAAATGTTTCTCTCTGAGTATGAGTGAAGTGTTCTGTCGGCGATATAAGTACAGTTGAAGTAAAGTCTTGTCGGTGTACAGTCTGTCGGCGTTTAGTCTCACACACATAAGTTATACTAAGCAGTTCCGGCTAGACTAATAAAACAAATAAGCGGCGAAATAATTGATTGTTGGTAATTCTAGACCAGTTGTGGCGGCTGAAAGTCTTCCTACCCCGAAATATATTCCTGGTAAGGAAGCCCCAGACCGTCTCCATAAATAATCCCCGCTTTATTTATGGAGACGGTCTGGTTCCTTACCAGGAATAGATTTCGGGGTAGGAAGATTTTCAGCCGTCACAACTGGTCTAGAATGACCAACAATCTATAATTTCGCCGCTTTGTCTACGCTTTTGAACTACGCATTGTCTGGACAATGCGTAGTTCTATTTTATATATTGTATAATCTCCTCTCAATAAATGATGGAGACTACCACTTACGATACTGTCAACCCCAGACAGAAAATTTATCTGCAAGAAAATACGAGAATTCATAAAATAGGGGACATTTCCCAATTTGCAGTAAATCGACCACGTAATTCTTAATAGATTATGAAAAAATTACATATTTTTTCGGGTTATAAATTACCATGTTACTCCGAAAGCACTTCGATAACCGTTGCTTTTGTTTGCGTCGCTTTTGTAGCTCTAGTAACTTTGCCTTGTGAACAAGATTTTCTTTTGTGATTTCTAAGCCAAGCCAAGAGTAACATGGCAATTTATAAACCGGAAAATATGTTATTTTCTCATAATCTATGAAGATTTACGTGGTAGATTTACTGGAAAATGGGAAATGTCCTTTATTTTATGAATTCTCGTATTTTCTTGCAGATAAATTTTCTGATTGGGGTTGACAGTATTGTAAGCGGTAGTGTCCATCATTTACTGAGAGCAGGTGCGGGGATGACTTAATCGCCACATTTGGCAGTCGTGATTGCTGCACGTTGTCAGTCAGATTTTTCCAGGGTTCGACTTCCACGGTTCCCATGGGATAAGATGGAGTGTGATATTGACCGCTGTCAGCCTTGCAGCCACATTATTAAATAAAATCTTTAGTGTACGTCATCATCGTCGTACGAAAAAGATTTCGATGGTTAGTCAGTTGGCCACTTATATCATGATTTTTTTTTAATAATGAGTCCAGAATATAAGATACCTGTGATCAGCTCTGTTCTTATTGGTTGTTTGTTTGATTTGTAAGTAAGTTAATATTCGGCGTTTGTAAGTGACGTAAGGTTATACGGTTGAAGGAATTTTTATAAATACAAAAAAGTCTAACTTTATTATCTAAAAAGAAACGATTTTTGTTAATAAGCTAAAAGCTTTTGTCTATGGTCGAGATGGAAGCCACAGAAGTCTATGGTAAACAGTCAGGTAAAGACATAGCGAGACTTGCAATACAGACATACATTATGTAAATTTGAGACGATACACTATTATATGAAATTATCAAATTTTTCGAAATTTGACGTTGAATGTTCTGAATTGACATATATGTGTATTTCCTGTGAAATAATCTACGTAAATTGCGTATAATGCTATAAATTTAAAATTTAATAATCTAAATTTATATTATTATTTTAAGGTAAATATTGCATTAACATTGTATTCTTGGCAATTAGAGGGCTAAATCTAACATCAACATTTTTTAAATTAATTTATGTCAAAATCTGAAACAATTAGCGATACTTATTGTTTTATAAAATAGGGTTTTTTTTTCTTTTGATATGCATCGAGAAAATCTCTGAAATCCTTCGATTTTCGCCTCTAAGTTAGTTTATAATCGAAGGATAATGGGTATTTTCAGACGATACTAATTGTTGGGGTCAATATAACACTGAGCCTTATTCTTAATCTAGAATTAACTATACTAGAAAATATTATTCTTAAGAATAAATCATATAAGGAATAAGGATACCGAAAAGCTATGTACATGGAGAACTTTAAAATTAGTACCACGAAAACCTCTCAGGGTCTATCTGGGCACCATTTAGCCGTTATATTTTATTACTACCCACATTATTTGTACTGTTATATTAAGTGCTTGGCTGTTATTTTCTTACGATTAAATAGATTAGGTAGTTAATATCATATACTCTCATTTTGAACTGGAATTGAGAGTGTGTGCGATTGCATTTCATAGAAACTATAATTTAGAAATAAAATGATTGATTTGTGGCAAACTTCATACGCATAAGCAGAATTGATGGGATAAAAAGATAATTGTGATTTTTTTTAAAATATCTAATATAAATAAATAATAGTTTGTTTTCTAAAAAGTTCTCAACGTAATTTTTAATATTTGTGTCCTGCGTTTTTACTTGGACGGAATGCTGTGCCGCGAATTCGTACGACATCATATAATATAATTATGCCTTAGTTACGCAGAATGCTGTGTTCACTTCGAGAAGGTCAAACACTAATGTTCAGTTTTGCGAAATGTTCTTTGAGTTTTTTGAGTATTTTGTCCAGCTTAGTGAACCGTCAATAATAATATATATATATATATATATATGACGTGCAAAATGTACTGCTGTTGTTCTCTTGACAAATTATATAATTGATTTAATTGATTACTCAAATTATTCTAATTAATTAAAAGGCATTATACGTTAACACACGATTATTGATATAGCCGAATAACTAAGCATAAGCTCACTGACAATTTATTTCCAACGCTTACGCGCATACTTTTATGTTACTTCTATCCTGTTCAAATTATGAGCGCTTCTATCTGCACAAATTCTACCACACCTTCGTGGATACGAAGGAGTGGTAGAATTTGTGCAGCTAGCCGATTCCATATTTAGTATTATTAAAATAGACTCCATACGGTGTTGTGAAAGGACTTAATTATTTTATTTGCTTGTTATGTTAGCGGCAAAGGTGACTGCGAGAATATGCATATGACAATAGTGGTTCATTAACCAATTTTTTAGTACCAGTTGGCGTCGGATTATATACACATTAAATTGCCGCAATTAGAATTGAAATGGCACTGGGGGCACAAATCTACAATACTGGCGCGTAATTTATAAGCGCAGTAAAGAACATGTAGTTGACATGTTCTTTACTGCGTTTATAAATTGCGCGGCATAATATATATAAACAAAAATATTTTGTACTTATATTTACTAAATATTCAAACAATTCAATTCAAACTAAACAAAACAAACAAATAATAATACAATCTTAATTTTTTCGTAACAAGTTGTTTAAAAGTTAAGTATTAAAAAAAAAACTTGTGTGTACTTATGTACACGCGTTAGAAGTTATACTTCTTAATATACAACTTGAACATAGTTATCAATTTTCATACCACCTAGAACTAACGTCATGCTGTTATTTTTACGATGCGTAAAAATAACAGCATGCGTTTAAATGCGTAAATAACGATGCGTTTTATCGTATTAATTCACTGTCATGCCACCTAGAACTAACTTCATGCTGTTAAATTTTTTGGTGTCGGTGTGCGCGCGCATCGTCAAAATTCACTCTCATCATTTTTCTCCATCGCGCCAAAAGAAGTATAACTTCAAAAATACCTATTAAATCAAAAATCAAATAATTTACATACAATCTGTTTCATTTTTACTCATTGAGTGAAAATAAGTAGATTGTATGTACTGTTATTGATCAGTAGGTGATAAAATGGTTTAAGGTGTTTTTGTTGCAAAACTGAATCGACAAATTATGCATTTCAGAAGTGCCAAAGGGCTTTGTGAATCCCAGAAATATGCAATTAGATTTTCAAACAAAATTTGTAATTATATCCGATGTCTAATTATCAGTAATAGCATTTCTCCTGCTTACTAATTTATAAAATAAGACGCAGAAATGTAAATACAATTTGTAAATAAGATCTCAAAGAAAATAGACTTAGTTATTTTGTATTCGCATTTCGAAACGTATTGTAAATAAATACAAACACATATTTGTACAAAGAAATATGAACTCTAAGTCATTATTGTGTAAAAGTAAATTTTTGAAAATTGTTTTGAAGTGATTATTAAATATGTGTTTGTAAACCTGTACGTGGTATGGGAAAATGGAACTTGTGATGTGTGAAATAAAATATTTTTTAAATTGAACTATATTATTTTTATTTTAGTAATAGAGCTGAATGAGATATTGTAAACAGTAGATAAAATTATTCAAATAAGTACTGGTAGTAGGTCGGACAATAAAATATCAACGGCCTCATAAACCACGGTCGGGCCTTTACGCCAGTGAGATCGCGGGTTCGATTCCCGCACCAAACAATCTTTGTGTAAAACGGAGATTAGATTATTGAGGGTCCACCCCCGCACCTCGTAGAGCTTGTTAAGCCGTTAGTCTCCGTTATCATAACAACATATATAACAGTTACCAAAATGGTAAAGCTGATACCGAAGCCAGACGAGCGTAATTTTTTGAGTTGTGAAACCGAATTGCCCCGTAAATATCAGATTCTACGAGGTTTCTGGGGACCTCCCCAGAAACCTCTGGGGAGGTCCCTCTCTAATTACGCTCGGCTGGCTTCGGTATCAGCCTCACCATTTTGGTAACGGTTCCGCAGACAAATAGACCTCGCGTGTTCAATTGTTTTAAATAAATAAATAAAAAAGGTTTTTATTCACGTAGACTTTAAAAAGCGCTTGCAAATAGTCAGAACATGTTTGTAGTAATACAGTTATTATTTCTATTTACTTATTAGATACAGATATTTAGGTACACGGAATGTTAAAACATATATACAATTTATTTTTTTAATGGTAGTGATATTTAGCTAGCTTGTATTAAGTTATTGTCAAGGAGATTATGTTTAGGTTTAATTATTGAAATTTATATTTTACTACATATAGTCTGAATGGTTCTATCTATATTAAGGTATGAATTCAGTGTTATTATTATAACGGACCTTGTGTTTAAAACGACGGTCGCGCTTTAATGCTACCACCGGATTCAATGCGCCCCAACTGACAAGACCCAGCGAAACAAACTCAGCATGTTAATCTACTACCGGTTTCAACACGGCCCAGTTGAGACGGTCAGTTTTAACGGTCGCAACAGGTTAGATTGAGTTACCATCAGAATAGAAAAGAAAAAACCGACCAAGTGCGAGACGGACTCGCGCACGAAGGGTTCTGTACCATTATCCATAAAACGAGTAAAAAATTCAAGTTTGTTGTATGGGAATATTTATTACCCTTAAATATTTATTTTGTTTTAGTAAGCTTTTTTTAGATAGCGGCAACAGAAATACATCATCTGTGAAAATTTCAACGGTCTAACTATCATGGTTCATGAGATACAGCCTGGTAACAGACAGACAGACAGCGAAGTTTTAGTAATAGGGTCCCGTTTTACCCGTTGAGTACGGAACCCTAACAAACGCAAGGATCATGATAGTGACGATTTTTGTCAGAAATAGCCACCCGTGTTACGGCGCGGTGTAGCACTTTTTTGATTATTGTTTAACACCCGGGAGCTGATAGAATTCCGGAGATGATGAAAAACCCATAATATTCAATCATTAATATTTTCGTAAAGCACTGTCTAAGATACATAAAATTACTATTTTATACATTGCATAAATTTACAAAATTAATAAAACTACATAATAAGTAAAACTCAAAATGTTTATTTGCTATAAGTGTTGGTACATTTTAGGTCTTATAATAGTTGTTAACACACTTAAGTCATAATAATAGTGACATGCAAATAATACATAGACTCACGACCGTCTCCCAGAGGGGTAGGCAACGGGACTTCGATTTGTCACAATCCTTGCACACCTATTTCGCTTCGTTTACTGGCATTATATTCTTCATACATGCTCGCCGGTTTAGGGTACTTTTGACCTGACCTTTCTTAAGTACGTCTCCGATTTGATCAGAGAGTGTTCTACGAGGTGTTCTCCTTCCGGTTGTACCGGCCAGGTATACTTCTTTTGTCAATCTTCTTTCATTTATCCTTTCTAAGTGGCCAACCACATGTAAATGTTGATAAAAATAAATAAATAAAAATCTTTATTGACTTAAGGATATGTAGGATACCAGGGATGCTTACACTGCTACAGACTGTTTTTACAAAATTATTTACAGTTTTTTCAATGAATGTATGCCCAAAAAACGACGTAGTAATACTGCAAGTCGGCGTTATCCCGTCTGGTTCTCCAATGATATTATTCGTGACATTAAATATAAAAATAACCTTCATGCCGCTTGGAGGAAAACTAAGTCTAATGAAAAATATAAATTGTTTGCCGACCTTAGAAGAGACCTTAAGTCCCGTGCAGCCATCGCCTATAATTTATATATAGAGCGTTTAGAAGATAATATACAGGCTGATTCCTCGTGAGTTTAGGCGACACATCTCATGCTTACGTACCAAAGGTGGATTTGAACCCACAGTTAGCTACAATGGTTTAACGTTTTCTGGAGTTCAAGCGGCTGAAGCATTTGCTGACTTCTTTGCAAGTGTTTTTCTACCAGAAATCCCTCTATTAAATTCGGACATAATAAATAGACAAGACAGAAGTTGCAATAGCAACTATGTAAATATTTTTCAAATCACACCCAGCGACGTCGCTTATGCAATAAATAAACTAAAACTAAATAGTTCTACCGGGCCAGATTGCATTCCGCCGGTGGTAGTTAAACATACTAAATGTCTTAGTGTACCGTTATGCCATGTGTTTAACTTAGCTGTACATTACGGACAATACCCACCACAATGGAAACTATCTAGGGTTAGTCCAATACCAAAAAGTTCCGACAAATCTAAAGTTGAAGAATATCGACCGATCGCAATATTATCATCTCCCGCAAAGGTATTCGAAATAATTATTCACAAATATGTACTCTCGCAAGTAGAAAAATACCTCTGTAACGAACAGCACGGCTTTAGACCAAAAAGATCAGTTGAGTCTAACCTACTGACTCTAGTAGACTTTATATCGACTAGACTTGACCAAAACACTCAAGTCGACGTCCTTTATTTCGACTTTCGGAAAGCGTTTGATAGGGTAAATAACGACATACTGTTGGCAAAACTGAGCTTTATAGGTTTTGCTCCTGGACTGTTAAAACTCGTCGCAGACTATCTCCGCGAGCGCCAGCAGTTTGTCAGACTTGGTGTATACGAGTCTCACCGCTATCACACGCGTTCTGGAGTTAGTCAGGGTTCAATACTTGGGCCTCTATTGTTCCTAATTAGGAACAATAGAGGCCCAAGTAACAACTTTTTAAGTTTATAAAGGTACCTCAGAAAAGCCTTCTGAACCTTTTCAAGTAAAAGCACATAAGTGCTCTCATGAGTATTCCACACACACATAGCGGTTTCAAGTTTACAACGAACCAATGCCCCAAAAATTAACCGGATCACACGATGATTCCGAAAGTCTCTAGAGCATCTAAGAATGAAACCTAGGCGCTTAAAAGACTCTTTCGCTAGCAAAGTTATGTGGTCGTGGAATGTTAACTTACGGTCGAATGTGACACCGAGATCTTTTGTGGTGTTTGAACGAGTCACACTGTCACCATTTATCTTGTAGTCGTACTCTACTGGGCATCGCATACGACCGAAAGTCATTACACAGCACTTTGCTGCATTAAATTCCATCCTATCGACGGTAGGAAGATCGTTAACCATAATTATGGTTAACGATCTTCCTACCGTCCTTAGATATGGTCGATGCTAAATGTATGCTGATGATCTAAAACTGTAATTATGGTTAACGATCTTCCTACCGTCCTTAGATATGGTCGATGCTAAATGTATGCTGATGATCTAAAACTGTTTGCGGAAGTAAGATCTGATGAAGATTGTAAAGCCATACAGCTGGACATCGATGCTATTTATCAATGGAGCCTAGAGAATAGGATGGAATTTAATGCAGCAAAGTGCTGTGTAATGACTTTCGGTCGTATGCGATGCCCAGTAGAGTACGACTACAAGATAAATGGTGACAGTGTGACTCGTTCAAACACCACAAAAGATCTCGGTGTCACATTCGACCGTAAGTTAACATTCCACGACCACATAACTTTGCTAGCGAAAGAGTCTTTTAAGCGCCTAGGTTTCATTCTTAGATGCTCTAGAGACTTTCGGAATCATCGTGTGATCCGGTTAATTTTTGGGGCATTGGTTCGTTGTAAACTTGAAACCGCTATGTGTGTGTGGAATACTCATGAGAGCACTTATGTGCTTTTACTTGAAAAGGTTCAGAAGGCTTTTCTGAGGTACCTTTATAAACACCTTAATGGATACTATCCATTCATGTATCCCACAAAATTTCTGTTAGGCTGTCTGGGATATACCTAATTCGTTGGAAGTCAGGCGGAATACATGTCAACTTGCAGTAATGTGTAAGATTCTGCGGGGAAAAATTGATGCACCAGATCTCCATGTTGAGCTGTGTCGAGTCTTTGTTCCTGATAACTATCGTCGTCTTCGCCGCCATGAATTGTTTGCCGTGCCACGTTGCCGTACCGTAGCGCGCGCTAAGTCACCTATACCGCGCAGCCTCACAGCACTCAACGCTTTCCTGTGTGTCAATCCTGACCGTGATTTGTTTGCGGATGGATGGTCGGAAATATTGTCAGAATGTTTGCGTTTCTGTGAGAATGATGTATGATTGTGTTTTAAAATCAATGTTTAGGATTTTTTTTTCTTATTAATTATTCAATTGATTATTGTAATAATTATCTTTAATTACTGTAATTGGTGTTCTACCGTTTTAATTAAAGTAAATAAATAAATAAAATAAAAGTGATAAGTTTACATTCTTCTTAATCTAAGAGTATGTTTCTATACTTATGACATTATTCTAAGTGAACACTAACGTCTAAACTAGGCCAAGCCTGTGCCTCAGACGGTAGTTTCTTTTATGTCTGTGTAATAAATAAAACAAAAACAGACGTGTACAATAATATTTTTAAAACAAGAATAATTTCTAAATTTATTCTAAATATTACATCTAAAACTTATATGTAAATATATAAAATAAGGTTGCGGGTATTTATATTTTAATACTCGAATGAGGGGATCTTTCGCTCGTCACAAATATGCATACTTTGCTGTAAATAGCAAGCTTATTTGACCATTAGGTATGTGAACTTCAAACATTTCAATGTACAGTCCCGCAAACTTATCTGACCCGCTGGCAGCGTCGCTGTTATCGCATTTAGTGTTGCTAGTAACTATTTTTTGCCATAAAGTGGGTGAAAATAATATGCACATTGTAACGTAACTGTTACTTCACTAAAAAGCAAACAATAACTGTCATTACAAATCTTTATAATTTTATACAATAATTATGATCATTTACATAAAATGTATGCTGAGTGTTCTCTAACAGATATACTCCAGATATTATTATGGCACCGGAATGGTTTAATTTAGAAGTCATTTCATCATCATCATTATCGGAATCACTGCTTTCACTATCACTACCTAAATGAATGATGAAAGGCTCGTCTAAGTATCCATCCCTTTTTCGATACACATTTTCAATATTTTTTTGCAATGCTTTTGCCATTTATTGACTGTTATTCTATCAAAAGCTTCTGCAATCAATGATAGGATTTCAGAATTCGATCTACCAATATTCTGATCTGCTATAAATTTTTGCATCTGCTTGCTCTTTTTCTTTCACAACTTTTCTTTTCTCGGACACCTACAAAGGAAATTGCAAAAATTAAAGAAATAATGAATATTTTAAAATATGTATTTTGATTTAAAGTGCGAGGGGGAGTTTCGCATTTATTCAGAAGCTGACAACACTAACCTGTAGCAGCAGCTACGCGTTCATTCGACTTATTGAAGGGTATAATTGGTGCCTGAAGGCGTTTTTCTTCCTTCATATAATTCAATACTTGTAATATAACGTTCCTCGCATCACTTTTTAAAGCATTCGGCATTTTTCACAATTAAAAACTACACAAAGAAAAATAAATACGTGCAACAAACAATCAATGGCAGGAATGTCATGGAATAACAGGCCGATTGACATTTCAAACTGGCGTCGTTAGTTCTACTTTTGGCCACCGGGCCAGATAAGTTTGTAGAACTATAGTTAGTATATTTTTGTTTAATTTGGCGTACATGTGATAATTTTTGTTTTAGTTAGTTATATAATTATTTCACTGTTGTTTATGAGTTTAGAAAGCTCATATTGTAATTGGGATTATAATATAGCTTGATTTTATTATTATATAGTAAATAGTATTCAATGTTTTCCTTAATATTTTTATTTCTTAATCATAATAATATTTTAATGGTACTAGGTAAAAGAACTATTTTATTCATTGGATATATTTCTATAACTTTATTTACTTTATTATACAGCATTGGTCCAAGATAACATTGAAATTTGTTGATATAGTAGGTTTTATATGGCGTTGTTGGGCATACTCTATCCATGCGTCGTTTAGTAGTTATTTTTTTATTATATATTTTATTTTGTCGTGTTGGTTAATTATAGTTTCTTTAATGAATAATTTCTTTACTGACATAATATCACATTCTGCGTAAGGATTTATGGTAGGATACCCCATGACGTAATGCAATACGGTAAAATAGACTGAACAAGAGCAAAATAAACAGTTTTTAGAAGATTAACGTCTGTAACATGCCTTAATTTTTAAAATATATAAATCATATTCCGTATTCTCCCAGTTAGTAGGTCAATATGTGGACACCACGTCAGTTTTTCATCAAGTAAGATCCCAAGATATTTAACTATTTTAACTCTTTCCAAAAATTTACAATCACACGCATTTGTATTGTTCTGACAAGAATGTTATTGTATTTTTAAATTGAGTGACGTTTTTAGACTTGTTTCAGTATTGGCAAAAGTAATATATTTTGTTTTAGAGAGGTTTAGGGTTAAAAGGTTTTGTCTGAGCCAAATTGATGTTTTTTTCAAGCCTACTTCTACATGGTTGATTACTCCCTCCCATGTTTTTCCATGGAAGATTAATGCTGTGTCATCAGCGAAAGTGAAAAGTTTACAGTTTTGTATGCTTAGTTTACATAAGTTATAAATATATATTTATAACTTATGTAAACTAACCATAGGAAAAGGGTGGGGCCAAGAACACTTCCCTGGGGCACACCAAAAGAAACAGCAGCATCTTTACTAAAAATACCGTATATGGTAACTCTTTGTTTTTTAAATTTTAAGTAATCGCTAAATAATTCAAGTATTTTGCCTCTTATACCAATGTTTTCCATCTTCTTTATTAGGATGGGAATAGACACCGTATCAAAAGCTTTTTCTAAGTCTAAGAATACTCTAATACATTTCTTTTTATCATCTATATGGGTGGCTACACAGTTTGCGAGTTCAGCGACTGCATGTGACGTCGATCTGCCAGCTCTAAAACCATATTGATTATTTGCTAAAACATTTTGTTTATGTAAAAATGAAAGTAAACTTTTGTTCATATTTTTTTCCAGCACTTTAGAGAGAGCTGGTAGTACCGAAATAGGGTGGTAGTTGTTTTGACAGTCTTTTTTCCCTGCTCTGTGGATAGGGTGTACAACAGATATTTTAAATGGACTTGGAAACTCACCTTTTTGTATGCACAGATTTATTATATGGGCTAAGGGTGAAATTATTGTATTTTTTACTATTTTTATAAATTTTGTAGGAATTCCGTCCCAACCCATTGCACTGTCTGTTCGTAAGTCCATTATTATTGCCTCAATTTCTTGTTCGGTTGCTTCCAGCATGACCATGGAATTAAGCGGTTAAGTCATAAGTTCGTCAACATGGATCTGTATTGGGTAATATCTTGTCAGAAAGCTCTTTTGCAATATTAGTAAAGAACATGTTAATTTTGTCCAAAGCTAGTTCTGGGGTATTTTCGGTTTTGAGTAGATCTGATGAGGGCTGCTTTTTTATCTCTATCAGTGATCTTATTGATTACTTTCCATCTCATTTTTGGATCTTTAGAATGTTTATTTAGTTCGTCTCTTTGAAAATTTCTTTTAAGTTATTCTTCCATTCTTTAATTTTAATATAGTAGAACTAAATTTCAAAATAATAGATTAGTAACTTGTTATTTATTTAAGGATTTCAGAAAATATATGCGATAAAACAAATCGCACGGACGGACTAATTATTTTTTTTTTGTAAATTTTATACTATCCACTATGTTTATGTACTGCATTGTGACCTTGGCAAGTACAAGTATGTTTCATAGTCGTTTTAGTAAATCGTTACAATAATTTTTATATCTACTATACGTTATAGACAGAATTACATTTTTGGGTTCTTTTTTAATTTTAAGTGCACACGGTCGCGATTCATAATACACCGAACTAGGCCAGGGGTAATCCAGGGCTTAATACAACGCAGTCGTTTAGGTATCAGAAGTTTCACAGAATTATTCGAAATAGATAAGTTTAGGATATTTACTAACTGTTCCGTAGACCAGTTTACATCGGTTGAACCGGAAACATGAATATAATTTCTGTGTTTACCCAAAGACATATATAATCAATACATTTACATGAAGCTTATGTTATTTTGATTACAATTACCTAAATGTCTACATGAGTGCCATAATTTATAAAGGAGAATCTTAGACATATTACAATTTAAAATGTGCATAATAACAGGCATTGGAGAAAAGTACCCTGCATTAAATACTGATTATAACATAAAATAATTGAAAAAATGCAACAAGAATAACAATACTAACCATAGTCATATGTTGTTTCTGAGAGTGACAAGTTGAGATTCGTCCTTAATTTCTATACGAGGTGAGTCGATTTCCTTGCGAGTAAATATTTTCCCATTATTTGTCCAACAAAACTTATATTCCTTGATTTTCGCTACATACGAGTATCTCGCTAGGAAAAATAGTCTTCTACCTTTACTTGTCAGAGCCTCAGAGATATTGAAAAAATTGGTGGTTCTCCCTTAAGTCCTATGTCCACAGTATACAGTATGTTAGTTTAAACGAGGGACGTATTCAAACCCACAATAGTGTATGCTTATATGATACTAATAAAAATATGAACAAAAAAAAAAAACACTGATAAATAACAAACAGAACCATACCAAAAATTTCGCAAAAGTCTCACAACGTGTATACACCCTTGCGCGGGTCACACAGGTGTGGCTTCTTGTAGGTGCACTGGGTATGGCTCCCTTCCTCGTCCTTGGGCATGCGTCGGTACGGTAATACAGTCGTGCGCGCACGCTTAGCTCGACTCCGTGTAATATTAACCGATAAAGTTTTATAAAATGTCTATTAAGTCTTTCGAACTGGCAATACGCGAACTGCAAGGTACTGTGAAAGTGTTAGTGAACAGAATTTGTGAGTTGGAGTGCCAAGTGAAGAATCAAAACGATATTATATCCAAAACATTTCCAATAAACTTGGATTCACATAATTCCGGAATAAAACCAACTACCCCAAAATTACTAACAAACGAACAACGTGACTTGGCTCCCGCGCAGCGCTCCAAGCGCTTAACAGCAATCAACGCGCTAGCCGCTATAAGTGCAACATCAAGCAAGCGTAGCGCTGCACGGACGAAAAACACGATGACGAAGACGCCCGAGACTTACCGATCGCCTAGAAACACAGCTGTTTCGAACGGCGTGGCTATGAAAACAACGAGCGTTCACAACATTAGTAATCTAAAAGAGCCAATGACTACCAGCTCTGTAATTGTATCTGCCATAAATAGCGAATGTGAATTAAGGGCCGAAGTTGCAAAGCTACCGACTTCTCTAGTAAATAACACAGACACCGAAACTGGACCTGATACAGAAGATGGCCAGTGGCAATATGTACACTCAAAAAAACTGAAAAAGCAACGCAAAATAACTATAGGAACGGGGAAAGCAGACGAAGAGATACAAACTGTAGAACGAATAAAGTACATCCAGGCTTGGTCTTTTGTACCGGAAACTACTGAAAAAAATGTACTCAACTTCCTTAATAAAATATCCAGATCAAACGATTATATTGTAGAAAAGCGAGTTATTAAAACAAACAAACACGCATCATTTGTCATTGGCATACCCGAATCGCTGTTTGAATCTATTTGCTCGCCGGCGGCGTGGCCACCGCGAGTCAAGTTCGCCGAGTGGTTTCTCGCCCGGCCCCGTGTGGAACGGGGATAGCGTAAAGTGTGTATCAGCTATTTCAAATGAGCCAACATTGCCTGCCACCGTGTCTCCGCGACCGATACAAGATGGACGACGGACCGTGACGATAGATAGTGACATTAACAAGTCTGATTATATACGAGTATGCCACCAAAACATCGCATCTTTAAAAAACAAAACACGGCAATTGGAAGTGCTTTTGCAAGGTAAAATGAAATGCGATGTACTTTGTATATCCGAGCACTGGGCGAATGAACAGCAATTAAAGTGTATAAGTATCAATAACTTTATATTAGCATCTCACTACTGTCGCCCGTCTGTGCAGCACGGTGGTACATGCATTTATATTAATAATAGTTTTAAATACAAAAAATTAGATTGCTACACAAAACTCTCAGTGGAACAAGTGTGCGAAATATCCGCAATTGAACTTATTGATAGGAAAATCGCTGTTATTTGTATTTACAGATCAAATCTAACTAGCCCTTCACAATATTTCCCAGTTTTAGAATGTCTGCTCAACAAGCTCAATAACGACAATAGGGAGTTTATCGTGTTAGGTGACATGAACTTGAATATGAATGTAATGAATAAGGATGTAAAAACTATGAATGACATATTATCGATAAATAATCTTTCGAACATTGTAGACTTTCCTACAAGGGTGACGAATTCTACGAGTTCCAGCCTTGATCACGTATACGTCAGTCGCGAGTCCGCGGCAGCGGCTCGCGCTGCGCCCGTTCACACTGGTCTAAGTGACCATTTTGCGATCCGTGCTGTCGTGCCGTGCGCGTCGGGCCCGGGGCCTGCGCCAGCTCGGATGTCCAGGTCATACAGTCAGGCTAACAGGTACAGTTTTGTCTTAGCCTTAAATAGTGTGGATTGGAATGAAATAGACCAAAAACACTCTGCCTCGTCCGAGTCACTAGCCGCAGCAGTAATTTATATAATAAAAAATAAAATCGACATTTGCTTTCCCTTAAAAAAAAGAAGGATAAAACATAAAAATATATCCTGGATAACGGACGAAATAGTTAATTTTAATTTATTTTTGACAGACTTGCATAAATTGGCATTGAAGTTCCCATCGAATACTGACTTGTTACTATTGTTTAATCAATATAAAATAAAATACGACAACCTTCTTAAAATTGAGAGAAGTAACTACTACAGTAATGTAATTGGTAAATCTAATAATTTAATCAAATCCATGTGGGAGGTAGTTAACACGGAAACTGGTAGGGACAGAAGATATCACGATTACACTGAAGTACTGAGAAAGCCTGATGGGTCTAAATTTCTTAGCAAAACTGACGCAGTTGATGCGGTCAATGAGCATTTTGTAAATTCTGCAACAACATGCGGCGCGCCTCCCGCTGATGTCACTGAAGCGGCTCGCGTGTTGGCGTCGGTGCGTCCACCAGCAGACCGTTCGCTAAGGATTAGACCTTTTACCCCAGATGAGATATTCCGCATACTCGCGAGTGAATTAGCACATAAAAAGTCCAAGGATGTATATGACACATCGGTCTCATTACTCCATACTGCAGCCGGGCCCTTGTCATCGATACTTTCCTGCCTGTTTAACAAATGTAGCACTGAGGGACGATATCCCCCTGCACTGAAGCATGTGAAAGTGTCACCTGTGTATAAAGAGAAAGGTAAGCAAGAGGAAATAAATAGTTATAGACCTGTGTCAATAATACCGGGTATAGCAAAAATTTTTGAACACGGTTTAAGTACTCGTCTTACTGAGTACCTAATGAATTGCCAATCTTTAAGTGATAGACAGTATGCGTATCGTAAAGGCCTTTCCACAACATTTTTAGCCAGGGAACTGATTCGCCGAATTCTCCATGCACGTGAAAGCCAGAAACAGGTCGCAGTAATCTTCTGTGACCTTTCGAAAGCCTTTGACGTTGCGGACCACGAGGTTGGGAATGCTTGCTTCGCACTGTGGCGCATTTCAGCTATTCTGCCTTATGACATGGTCCGGAGTTGCTACTTTGCCTCCGTACACTCGCTTTTACAATATGGCGTAGAACTCTGGGGGCGTAGTGCTGAGGCGGGGCGTATCCTTAGAATGCAAAAGAGAGCAGTAAGAGCCATAGCGCGAGTGTCACAGGAGACATCGGCGACACCCCTATTCCGGACCATGAATATACTGACTGTCCCGGCGTTGTTGTGCCTTCAAGTGGCGTTATATGCGTACGATAACCAAGAAGAGTACTTGAGGCGCGGTGACGGTCACACGTATAGCATGCGGCATAAAGACCGCCTGCGACCGGTGCCACGACACCTAGAAAAAACAGCCAGGCTAACGCATGCAATGGCGCCGGCCGTCTACAACAGACTTCCAGAAGAGGTGAGAAAGCCTGGCTCTAGAAATGCATTTAAATATAATACTAAAAAGTGGCTTGTTGAACAGACATTTTATTCATATGACGATTTAATGAAACTGCCATTGACATAGAATGTACATTAATTATTTTTTAATTTTTCTTCTCTAATTTAACTGTATTATTTTTCATTTTGTATTATTTTTATTTATCAATGTTTAAAATGGATTATTATTATGTACTCACACTATTTGTTAATTCCTTGTAATTCTTTGTTATTTAATTTTATGACCTATAATTATTGTATATTGACGTGTAACATTATTTTCTGTTGCCAATAAATGAATATGAATATGAACTGACCGAATGTTCGCAATCGTTGGTTGACACCTGGCATAAGGTTGTACGACGGAATCTGGAGGTTGGGAAACATCTCTCGGTACAAATTAATAGCTCCTTGTACACTATCATTCGATAACACGTAGATACACGAACCATATCCCAGTATTCTTCATTGGAATATTGATATGACGTCATTTTTAGTTAGTCAAGTACACGTTTACAGAACACACTTATCGGTAAGCGGGGTTGTTTATGCAATACGCGGAAGCGCAAGACATGCGGAACTAGCGGCGCACTCGCATAGACTGCGGTCAGCGCGGGGGCGGGTCCTGTCGGTGCATCGGAACAACACAAAGGAAAGGGCGAGGGGGAGCGCGGGGTTTACGCACGAGCTACCTTTTCGGCAGGATCGGCGCGTGTTTTGCCACGTGATCACTTTAGGTACTGTTTACAAGTTCACTTCTTGCGCACTCAGTGTTCATGATAATGTATTTTATAGGACAATTACGTCAAAAATTTAGGTTATAGGTTTTTTAAATATTTGGGACGAGAATCGAATACTGAACACCCTCCCTTAATATGTCCCTCGTTTAACCTAACATACTGTATAAGCGCTTAACGGCAATAATTTTAAAAATCTAACATTAAACATGAGTCAACTGAGCATAATACGAATATAATCTAATAATAATTCTTATACATAACTATGTCCGATTAAATAATAATTTTGTCTACTACATACGTTTCGTCATATCAAAAATAGGTATCGCTTACCAAATAAAAGTTCCGTTCCATTAACCAAGGCCTTAATATTGTTAAATTTTTTTAAATCTCTCTTCGATACTATCTGGTATTGTGTGCGTCACGATAGCTCCGCCACGTTATCCAAACAGAAAAAGAAATCGCTTTATTTTTTGTCAAAAATAGTCAAAATCGAAAGGAACAAACCAAAACTTTGTCAATGCAGAAATAAAGAAGTTACAGGGGTTTTAAGTTGGCCGCGCGAACGTAACGTGGAGGATTGCGCGGCCATGAAGATCTCAGCAACTACTTGGGATAGAGATCTAATTCTATTTGTTAAATTTGTCAACAATTGTCGAAAAAATAATTATAAGACTTTTTTGGCATGGCATGATTTGAAAATAATATTTTATTGAACTGTTTTATCTTAGCCAATTCTACAAAAATTATTACTCACAGGTACAGTTTCGTCTAGTAGAGCAAAAGACATCCCCGATCCCCATATTTAACGGAAATTATGGTCACTCTGCTCGAACATTATAAGAGATATCATCATTTTTGAGATTACACGCGTAGAAAATTATTCTGAGGGTAAAGCGATATGTCAATCTGATGAGGTTATAAATATTACGAATAAATGGATGTTCACACCGAGATCTTAACAATTATAGATAATGAGATATCAGCGTTCAAAGTAACGTTACGACTGCGCGGCCACGTAACTTTTGTTTTACCTTGATTTCGTCAGTTTAAATAAACTTTGGTGGCATTAAAGGCTTTCGGTACATTGGACATATTAAGACCTTTCTTCTAGTAACAGTTTTACTGCATGAATAAGTTTTGAAGAAATGGTCGAGATTAAAGAAACATTAAGTGCACGACTGCGCGGCCATAACTTCTAAAGTGAATATTTCGTGAAATATTGATCTTAGTCATATAATTAATTTTTCGACAATTGTTGACAAATAAAATGTTCAATTAACAAAAAGAATTAGATCTCTATCCCAAGTAGTTGCTGAGATCTCCATGGCCGCGCAATCCTCCACGTTACGTTCGCGTGGCCAACTTAAAACCCCTGTAACTTCTTTATTTCTGCATTAACAAAGTTTTGGTTTGTTCCTTTCGATTTTGACTAATTTTGACAAAAATTATCATCATCATCATCATCATATCAGCCGAAACACGTCCACTGCTGGACAAAGGCCTCCCCCAAAGATCTCCACAATTGCCAGTCTTGCGCTATATAAATTACGACAAAAATTATAACGATTTCTTTTTCTGTTTGCATAATATTTCGGAGCAATCGTGACGCACACTCTGGTATTGCGTTAAATATACGTCCACACATAACATAGGCATTCTTTTTATATAAAATGTTGTTTTTGGAATTACTGGTAAAACAATTCTATTAGGATTTCTAGTGTTCCTAGGGAATATTTCATGAGCTTTTTTTTAAATAGTTCGGGATGTTCTTTAACTAATTTACCACATTTAAAAATGTACATACACGTAGTCATAACTTGAGTTTTTTAAAGATTGGTTTACAAGATTCCCACGGACATAAGCCAGCAATAGCGCGAATACATTTCTTTTGTGCAATGAAGGCTCTCTGGACCTGTGTAGAGTTGCCCCGAAGAATAAGTCCATATCTTAAAACTGATGAAACATATAGTCCTGTCATTTAAGCTTAAATTAGGTAAGAATCTCGGAATTCGAGATACCCAGCTGTAAGTCTGTAAATACTTGTATATTGACACCCTAAAAGTTGTCTCAAAACCTACATATGGTAGGGTCACAAAAATCGGTTCTTTGCGTTTTTTTTGTAAATATTTCATTTCCTATGGGTTTTTTGCCATTTGTATTTATTATCAATATTGTAGAATACAAAATTCTCTACAAATTTTGTCTACATTTTATTTTTATACGGTGACTCGTTTTCGACATAGAGGGCGGAGAGCGCGCGGTCACAACATCACTTCAGGTCAACCGGTGCCTCCGGGCGAACACGCGCCATAGGTATATAGTTGATGAACTATCGGTAAATCAATGTGTCGACGCTGTAGATCATTATTAGTTTATATTAGAATTACATTCATATTAAAAGTCAGTCGCTCAATACAATTGCAACGATACTCACGTCTTTTCTTTAAAAATCCAAGTACAACCCAAATTCAACCTTATAGTAATCAACACAATGATTAAATTAAATCAATACTTGTTAATTTTTTGTAACTATTATATTATATTTTATTATTTTCTTCATGCATTAAATCTATATCTATTCAATAATACTGATAACCGTTTCCTAAAATTAAAAAATAATTCAGGGAAAATCTTAAATCATAATATAATTATATTCCCATTTACACTAATTAAATAGAAAATAATTAAGTGCATCAAATCGAAATAAGAAAGATATGCTCATTAATATGTTAATTGAAAAACTACAAGCTGCAAATATTACCACTAAACAAGCCAGAGATGATGCGAATGTCCTTATTGTTGTAACTGCAATTGAAGAATCAAATTCTGAAAAAACTTCAATTATAATAGGACAAGATATTGATTTACTTGTCCGATGATCCGGGGCATCATGTCTCGCATCTGTGACATGTCGATGCCTCGGTTCCATCCGGATGCCAGACGAGGCTCGCAATATTGGTGGTCGGCTGAAATCGCGTGACTCCGATCGGAGTATGTCACAGCGTGTCGCCGACACCAGCGGGCCCGTCGCAGGACGCGAGCCAATGCCGAAGAGGCTGCCGGAGAGCGCGGGGTAGTATAAAGTCACCTTCAAGGCGTTGTCAATCGCTATTGCGGAACCCAAACGCCAAAAGTCCTGAAACGAGCTCATCGAGTGACTGAATAGGGACCCATGGGGGCGCCCGTACAAAATGGTAATGGGCAAGCTCAGACAGTGGGTCCCTCCACTGACGTGTACCTTGGATCCAAATTCTCTGGAGAGCATGGTAGACACCTTTTTCCCTAGGATCCACGACAGTCCCTCGGATCCTCCGTCGCCGTTGCGCCTTGATTGGGACGACTAGTTTGAGCTGACGGAGGGAGAGTTGGACCGAGCAGTACGGCGACTTTGAGCCCGAAATACTGCCCTTGGCCCGGATTGGATACCGGGCAGGGCATGGGTTTACGCTCTGGTAGTCTTGGGGGACCGGTTGAGGCAACTGTTCACCAGCTGCCTCCGTAGTACCGTGTTTCCCATCTGCTGGAAAGAGGCCAGGCTAGTGCTGTTGCACAAGCTGGGCAGGACCGTCAATTCTCCCACAGCGTTCCAACCAATCTGCTTGCTGGACGCGGGGGGCAAGCTCTTCGAGCGTTTCATTGCTGCCCATCTCAGCGAACATCTGTCGTGCGTTGGCCCCGACTTGTCGGACAGCCAGATCTGCTTCTGACAGGGATGTTCAACGTTGTGCGCTACCACGTCGGGTGACCGGCGCGTTACACGGGCTTTTGCCGAACCTCGGGGGTCCACGGGAAGAAGTTCGCCTCCTCTACGGATCCATGGCTCTTTAATGGGCGCCCGTCTGGTCTGAACGCTTGACGGGTGCCTCCCGCTGCAGAGCTTTTCTAAATAGCCTGCAGCGTGTGGTGGCCATACGGATCGCGCGAGGATACCGTACGGTATCTTTTGAGGCGGTGACACTTCTGGTGCGCCTCCCGCCATTTGATCTCCTGGCGGCAGTTGACACGGCAGTTTTCGCTAAAATCTGCGTTCGCCATGGATGGGAAGGAGGAGTGGTTGCCTCGTCTACAGACTGACTCAGATACTCACCGGACACGGGTGTTTCGGTGAGTATCTGAGCCGCATCGGCCGAGAAGCGACGACACGCTGTCACCATTGCGACTTTGACTCTTCCCAGCACACGCAGGCGTCCTCAATAGGGGAGGGCAACCCAAAGCCCTCCCAGGGTACGTGCCCCGAGCATCTGGGACATGGCGTAAAAGGGGGGCACCGGAGCAGCATACCCGCGTTCCACATACCTACCCGCAGACACTTATTGCGGGTGGCATGCGTAGGCATAGGGTCACTTGTCCTACTCTGAACCAGGCAGATTCAATGAACCACCGCCATATTTAAAAAACGCGACGTTTCTACTCCTCACCTACCATACCAAAAGAGACGCTTATGTACCCCTCCCCCGCCCCCTAGTTGGTTCCTACTTGCTGTGGACGATACACGCGTGGCGGGGAAATTTTTTTTACTTATGTTTACGGTTTTAACGTAGTCACACTATAATAAACATGAATATCTTCATTTAATTAACGATTGTTTAGTATCCTACGACTTTATTTTACGGTTGGAATTTCTTTATTTCTCAAAGATTTACAATCACTTCGAGGAGAAACAAGATATTTTATAAGTTATATTATGAAATTAGTTTAAAAAGTGTGGTGTGTCCTTCTTTGAACCATTTCGGTATGTCCTACAGTGAACCATGGTTCATTGTGTACTACCGAAAGGTCCATATTCCCACACAAGTCTCATTGTAGACAACCAAAAAACTTATATATTTTTAGTCATAAATGGAATGAAATACATTCTTATTGTTTATAGATATACAATTACATTTATCTTTTTTTAGAATGGCGCGACCAAAAGGAGCGTCTAGAAAAAAGACCGTAAACATGCTAAAAGCCCTGCGTTTGCGCTGAAATGGCTGACGTATACGAAAGGCGGCGCAAGAGTGCAAATTAGGTTATCCTACCCTACGTCGTTAGGTTTGTAAAAACAAACATTGCTGCGGAAAAATTTATTGACACAAGAGTTACGACAGTTAATAAGATTTTACACCTGGACAAAAAAGGGTACTGAAAGGATCTCCTCCTAAAGTGGGAATAAAAGTCGTATCTCCACAAGCAGTTCGTGTTGCACATAACATTCATCTACTTGCGTCAAAAAATAGAAAAATTTTATCTAGCTCTGCCCCGCGGTTTTATCCGCGTTAATTAACTATTTGTAACCGTTAGCCTATGTGTTTATCCAGGGTGTCAGCTAACTCCATACCAATTTATTAAAATTCCTTCAGCCGTTTAGACGTTAAGAAGTAACAAACATACAAACACTCACAAAATTTCGCCTTTATAATATTAGTGTGATACTGAAACAACCTAGTTTTGTTTCAGATATAATGTTTGATTTCATAGGGATATATTATTATGTAGTTCTAACATTTTTCAGTCTATAAATCTTAATACTTTAGTAAAATAAACAAAATATAAAAAAGAAAAGTTGAATAAAAATTTTAATGAAGAAATACTAAGAGTGGGGAAAAAGAAGAATATAACATTAATAAACAAAATTAAAATACTGGATCCAAAGAGGCTATTACATATTATTTTAAGTTAATAATACAAATAAGACTTGATAAAAGGCTGTTATTTAGTTTTTACCATGTTCCTATTTGTTATTACAGATTATTTTGAATAAAAGCTTTCATTTTATGAAGGTGGTTCATTGTAAAATTTTGCCTGGTTCAATGTGTACAACCAGTGGTCCACTATGAACCAATTCTCATTTTTTTAATAAATCGGTTTTAATTGAACATATATTAAACATATCACAAAAACTTAAACGCCAATACAAACCTATATAAATTCCTAAGCTCAAAAGCATAAGCAAGATTGCATAGGTTACAAAACAAAAAAGTTATATGACTTTGAAATTTACTTGGTTCATAGCTGGGCCACTCGCCCTAATCTCTTGCCTAATAAAAAAAAAACCTCGTTCTCTGAGGGTGAATACAATAGGTGAGTTACTTTACTTAATTTAATATAAGGGCCAAAACAAAGAAACAGGACAAAACGCGGTTGGGATAGGGTGCGAGTGAGAAACACATACCTAGTTTCATCTTGACATCAGAACTATTAATCTAATAACGTAACATTTTGGAAAACCCAAATACAATACTAGTCATTAAATTTAGAAAAATAACCAATAATATGCAAAAAATTTAAATATCCATCATTTTGAGTATGCGATAAAAATGGGTAAAAACGAGTATTTATCCATTTCGGATAAATACTCGAGTTTTCATCTTCTGAGTATTTATCCTCCTCCCATCACTAATGCCATACGATCTGAAAGTGCAACAGCCTAATAAAGTTTAAGCACCGGTTAACTACTTGAGTAACTGTCACGTATCCATCTATCTAATTATTTCATAATTACAACCGCGTAAAAAGAGATTAACTATTCATAGGTATCTCATTAACGCTCCGATTCTTCGCACCCTCACCATGTTCGATGCAGTCTTCTGGACTTTATACCGTGTGATCTATTCGTGGATAAAAGAAAGTCGTGATTCAACGCGCATCATAAAATGTGGGATCTGTATGATCATTAGTAAGTGTAGCCTGCTGCCGTACTAATTAAAATAAAAAAATAGCTCGGTCCTACAATAATAATCCTTTCCGAAGGTTTTTACACCCGGGATACTAATACTACTACTAATATGTTATTCATTTTACCTTAAATTTATTTAATGTTTTATAATTACTGATATACATGCGTTTTTGTAAGCAAGCAAAGTAAAGCAAAACGGTTACTGAGGGAAAATCCTCAAGGACACACATATTTTTCAGCACTTTCGTTTCGTTTCGGAAAAACTTCATCCTTGATCGGAAGTAAAGATCAATTATATTGCAAGTAATATTACTTTTCCCTACTCTTTTATTTTCCTGCTAACGAGACTGTCACTCACCCCTAGAATAGGATGAATTCGTTTATCAGCATTCTTCACTAACAGCAATTAATATTATAATTAACATTTAAATAGAATCATTCTCCCCCAACATCTCTAACAGATCTTCTTGGGGAGATTTTGGAATATCAGGAACAAAAGTTAAATCAGAGTTTTTAATTTTGATGCTAGTGTCTATTGTACCAAATTTAAAGTCTCTTGCAATTTGTATGGTCTTCTGCTTCGATCCACTTTTTACTCCGAGTTCTATTGGTAATTGTAGCTCACACCTGTTATTAGAATTTAATTTCTCTATGGATGATAAAAGGCAATTTATTTCATTAGTGTCATCACAGCGGCTTTCATACTCTTCAATTGGATTTTTCTTGTTGTCATATTTATAGATATTCTCACCTAAATTATGCAAAATATTTGTTCCTATTGTTGAAGGCAAACTAAAAGTTCCATCCTTTCTTTGAAGGCCCAACCTCATCAACACAGAGATTTTAGTATGATATTCAGAAAACCAAAGTAGAAGCGTATTGCTAAGAGATTTATAATCGTCATCGGTAAATCGATTAGCCAGATTTTCAAATCTTCTCATGACTTGTTCGACAATATTTTTCGGGAAAAAATGTGGCATAAGCATGGCCACACTTCTTAAATGTCGCCGGCTGATATCAAAAATATTTTGATTTGTTGCAACGGATAATTGCCATTTAAAGATCATGGTCATTAAATCCCATAGCTTGCGCATGGAGTAGTCATCCAGCTTCATTATCGAAGTTGCAGAAATATCTTGAAGCAGTTGTTTAATGATATGATGTGCCGCAACGGGTTGTGGTATAAATAGCTCGTCCATAAGTTTGGGATGGAGTAACACAGTTACAATATCGGTGAGTACTGAAAAAATATAAAGGTAATAACTATAATGAATGTTCCAATTGGAATGTAGCTAGAACTAGACGATGATATATAATTTTTAATCAATATATTTAAATATTTTACTAACCTCTTTCAGATTTGTCCAGAGTGATATTCTGAGCTTTGAGCCTTTGCTCTATCACGAAAATCATCTCACACCCCAAGTTAACAACAATAAAGGGGGTCGCGAAGTGAGACATTGTTGATAGGAGCACTTTGTCGATTCTGGTTAAATTAATCAATGTATGTCCACATAACCTCAAAATGACTATTGATTACACGTATGAGGAGCTGATCCGGAGACTGAAGGATGAAGGCAAAATAGTCAAAATATCTGAAGATCTGAGGGCTTTGACTACCAACCATGAGAGGGTACTTTATGTGTATAATATCCTTAAGGAACAAGTATTGTTTCCTGATGTAGTGAAAGTCGATAAATGCGACGTAGTGTCGACACACTACCGTAACCTAGGCAACAAACACTTTCAAAAATCTGAGGATTATGAAGCCTGGCAATATTATAACTTATCACTACTTTATTCTCCAGTAACCTCAGACAATTACAGTTTAGCTCTGTCCAATAGATCTGCTGTATTTTACTCCTTAAAGAAATATGCAGAATGTTTACAAGATATTGAAATTGTGCTCTCAAATCAATATCCAGGAAAGATAAAGGAAAAAATTGAAAGAAGAAAGAAACAATGTGAAGAGGCTATAGTAATAGAGGATTTACAAAAATATGATGTTGCAGGTGACCAAAATGAAAAAGTGGCTGATGTATTTACATTACAGGCTCCAAGAAATAGTGTTTATGTAAGTGCCAGTTCCAAATTGAAGGTAGTCTATAATTCAGATATGGGTCGACATGTCATAGCTAGTGACAATATTAATGTTGGTGAGGTTCTCATTCAGGAAGAGCCATATTTTCCATTACTCTTGAAATCACAGCTACTGTTCAGCTGTGCTTATTGTCTGTCCAGGGCATTGAACCTTTACCCTTGCCCATTATGTTGTTACACCATGTACTGCAGTAAATCATGTGAGAAAAATGCATGGAAAGAATACCACTCCTATGAGTGCACCCTAATGCCTACTTTAATAAGTTTAGATTTCACCAAACTTGAGTGGCTAGCATTAAGAACTACGATAAAAGCTAAGACTGATCATGAAACTTGGACTGATTTATTCAAAACTATAAAAGATGCAGAATCAAGGGTACAATTAGATAATTGGGGTCAGATGCTCGTAGATGATAAATGGATATATGATTCCAAATATTATGCCTCAATCCATACATTAGCAACTAACGTTGAACAGAGATCACCATCTGATATATTTCAAAGGTCTGTCACTGCTGCTGCTTTCCTCTATTGTTTGTCTATTGTTAACTTTTTAAAGACTGATGATGCAGAACTGAAACCAAAGATTAAGAATTATGTTGCTGGAAATTTACTAAAGCATACTATGACAAGTTCAACCAACATGCATGGAATTAGTGCCAACATAGCTGATTCTAATGGAAACTTTGTGGACGGAATAAGTATTGCGAGTGCTCCATATGCATTCTTCAGTCTCCTTAATCATGCATGTTCACCTAATGTTGTGAGGTATACAAAACTAGGAAGCGCACAAATGACTTTGCTAGCTCTTAGACCCATAAAGCAAGGGATGCAAATCTTTGATAACTATGGGTAAGTTCTATGATTTATATTCATATTTAAAATTAATAATCTCTGTAAAAATGTTACATTTCTATGCAATGCATGACATGGCTGATACTGAGAAGTGCTGCCAGAAAACGCAGTAGGAATCCTTTAATAATCTTTATTTGTCTTGTGACATAGCATGCATAAAATAAAATTCTTATTTTTTTATTTTATTTATTTTATTTTTATTTTTATTAATAAGCACACCAACAGTACAATTACATAGACTTATAAATTATTCAGTTAACTAATGTTATGTGTTAGTAATCATACAGATAACAGGTATGCATAACATTGTTGAAAATGTCTTTATAGACTTCCAGTGCAGATAAAATTCTGCTTAAGAATCACAAAAATAACTACACATACTTAAATTAAAGAGCTATAGTAAGTAGGCCATACAAGATTTAGATACATATTATTTATACAATAGGAAATGTCTGTATGATACAAATTTCATTGAAAAAATGTCTAAAGATGTATTATTTGTTAATCTTTCATTATATAACCTTGCAAAACGCGTAAGGGGACTGTTATAAGAAGAATTTGAAGTGGATTTGGGTATATCAAATAATCGATATAGCCATACAGAGCGTTGAGGCACCTTGAAGTTAAAATGTTTTATCAATTGGGAATCAACAGAGCCATTTATGATCTTGTGGAGATATAGAAGATCAGATATTTCGCGTCTTTCCTTTAATGATAGTATTTTGAAGTGTGCCAATCTGTCATTGTAGTCAGGAATAGACTTACGGATTCCATTTCTTATGGACAAATAACGTAGAAAACGAGCTTGGGTGGATTCAATACCATTCGAATAGGTCGAGTAATGGGGAGACCATATGATTGAACAATACTCGAGAGTACTCTTTACCAAAGCATTATATAGAAGTATAATGCTATCATTATTCCGAAAGGGTTTTGTCATTCTAATAACGAATCCCAGAGTTTTCTTTGCTTTAAGCATTATGTAATCCATGTGTTGGCGAAATGATAAAGAGGCCTCAAAGTAAACTCCAAGATCGCGAATAACAGGCACTTGGTCGAGATACACTCCGTCAATGTGGTATTTATTGTCTATAAATTTAGTTTTGTTCGTTATTTATGTATGTGATTTCTCTACAATTTCTTTCTTGTCTGTGAAAGGCTTTGGTCCCATATAAATTTTGTTTCAAATTAGTGGTTAACAAAAGTTAGGAGTATATTAAAAAAAAAATCATATCAATATTCTTTGATAACAGACCTGTGCGAAAGTTTCACTTCACTGCCCACAAAAATATGTAAAACCAAACTGGCTAATCATATCTTGCCTTTGCTTTTGAAATTAAATTTAAGTTATGTTAGCCAAATGATGTCCACTGCTAGACTAAGGCCCCCCCAAAGACATCTAAGATGTGTCCATCATTTGTGGGATATTTCATTTTCGCACTTGGCAGATAAATAATAAATAATAATATCTAGGGACAATGTCACACAGATCTTCCTAGCCCCAAACTAAGCAAAGCTTGTACTATGGGTACCAGGCGACGATATACATACTTATATAGATAGATAAATACTTAAAACATAGAAAGCATCCATGACTCAGAAACAAATATTCGTGCTCATCACACAAATATTTGCACTTACTGGGATTCGAACCCAGGACCACCAGCTTCGTACTGAGCTACGGTGCGTAACTAGGCTACGGTGACCGTCAAAGAGGTTGGTTGGTTGAGAGATGGTTTGGCGATTGCAGTAGGATGGTCATAGTATACAAAGCTGGCTGCCTGTGTTCTGGTACATGTTCCCCTGGGACGACTTCCCTACAGGATGAGATGGGGTGGTGATATTAGTCAAGATTTAGTAAAGAGAGAGTTATCATTGGGAATTGAGTCTCATCCACTACAACCTACATACATATCTATCCTCCAGGCAACCTGCTAATTGCTTAAGGAGCCAAATGCTATCCGTAAAGATAAAGATATAAAAAAAGCCCATGTCATAGGCACATGCATTCCTGCAATTCCAATTAACACACTTTTTGCTAAATAATCTTAATATAAGGTCTGAGAGATTAAAGGATTAATTCTCAAGGATTTTAGGAAGAATACTCACACACTTTTTATTCATTGTTTTTTAGACTACACCATGCACTTGAAGACCGTGAAACCCGTCAAAAATTACTGAAGCAGCAGTACAAATTCACCTGTCTATGCACAGCTTGTGTTGACAATTGGCCTAGATACCAAAGCTTAAAACTTGCCACTCGACTGCCTCCAAAGATTTTAAACAAAATAAATGAGTATTTAGACTATAATGTTATTGAAAAGCTCCAGAAAGGAGACATGGAAACTGCACTGAAGATGTTTAAACCTTTATGTGAGTTAGCTGAGGACTTAGAGCCTTTCATTCCTTGTAAGGAGGTGTCAGATTGTCAGGAAACATTAAAGCAGTGTCTGGCCATATTTGAAGGTGTGGTGCCATATGGTTGTAGTAAGCTGGTTAAATATGATCCTCTACCATTTAAAATTCAGGGTAAACCCTCAACTCAACTCCTTGGAGATTGTGATTCCCTGGACATTTAAGAATTTCTATTGGAGAACAATTATGTAAGTAAACTAAATTCTAATCCATTTTATTGTATTTATTGTTAGGATCTGTCAAATGCATAAAATATGAATGACTTCTCTTTTTTAATAAATATATGTGTCATAATCAACAAACATCCCTCAATAGATGAATGAATGACTTTATTTTGTTACTTTTTACCATTTATTTACCATAAAGTTTGAACTGTAAAGTAAATTCTGATTTTCTTCATTTGATATGCAGTCCTAACAGAATTATATTAAAAGTGGGTACAAGTTTGTTATCTTTTTTTTATCTTTTTCGAATAAAAAAGCATAAATTATGTATGAATAAGTATGTATGGAAACTGGATTGTGATTTGTTTATCTTATATAAAATTATAATTCTAGTGAAGTCTAAAGACATCCAAATAGTCATTATTATTGTATACATAAGTATTCAAATTTGCGATATCACATCAAAGTGACAAAAATGTGACAAATATTTTTTAGTTTATTTATTGCATTGCATTACAACTTATTGTGCAAAACTGTACAAAGGGGGACTTAATGCCAAAGGCATTCTCTACCAGTCAACCTTTGGATGAGGCAGAGATAATTCCTTAGATGATGCACTCATTATAGGGACTTTAAAATGTAATCATCTAGCAAGTCTTTGTTACTGACACATTAGTGAGTTAAAGTTATTTTGTCGGCTCAAAAGAACTGTTTTAAATTTATAATATACAGGTCATTTCGTTTTATAAAAGCTATAAACCATGTGGTGACTACTGATTGTGTAGAATAAAATACCTTTTGCACCTTACTTGCCTTATCTTAGGCATGCAATGCGTGGATAGCTATTAGGGCACCTGATAACTATCAGAACCTGATAACTATCAGAACCTGATAACTATCAGAACCTGATAACTATCAGAACCTGATTAAAATGAACCATAATAGATAAATACCCATGTTCATATAATTATTTATTTATGTACCTAAAATTATACATATAGGGCCTGTTTGCATATATTGAGCTGAATGTAGTATAGTATAGTCTATACTTTTACATTGATTTCAATGGGATATTTGTATCTTTTCGGTGTTCATTCCTCCTTGGCATGTCTTGTCTCACTTAAGAGTATGATCACTACCACTGTGTCATATTTGAAGAAGATTGGTTCAGCCATTCAGGAGGAGTGAGAAAGAATTTTGTTTACATTCAGCTCAATAAAAGCAGAAATGTGTCGACTGGCCAATTATTATTTAAAAAAAAATTGTGCTATCAAGTTATCAGTAGTCAACAACAACTGTCTGTTCTGTGTTTTTGGCGCCTCATGTGTTTTCCATCTACATCCGGATCATATCCGAAATAATTATAACACTAGCTTAGAACAATTAAAAATATAAGAATAAATGTAAAAATTATGTTGATATTATCATTATTTATAAGAATTGTTAATTTGTTTAAAACTATGTGTGATCATATTATAATTAAGTATGCTGTTATTTGTTTTAATTATAATTTTATCGATGTTACAATTTAGTTTTATAGAAAGTTAGCTCTCTTATTAAAACGATCTATATTTTGATATTAATTAAGTAGCTTATATGTTGATGTTGTAAGTGTACCTTCACATTGCTTGCCATAGCTTTTTTTACTACTCAAGTGCTCTGTAAGATTTTATACTAGTAAATATGTGTTAGAAGTAATTTAATAACTATCTTGATGTTCTAGCCATTAAGAAATATATACTATGTGTTTAAAAATCAGGTAGTCATATATAAGGAGCGATTATTATAGACGAATTTTAAGTAAGCCGTCCGGTCAGACTATAGGGCCCCGTAAGTCGCGAGTTCTATATATCTGACGTACTTCTGGGTAACAACGAACTTCTGACAATTAAATTTTTCGCCTTACATACTTTTCCACTTTTATACACCTCTCTTATCGCTTCTGCTGGAAGAGATGTCATTAGATATAGATGGACCTTGTACTACTATTAATTTTCTATTAAATTTTGTATGTTTATCACACTAATAATATAAAGGCGAAAGTTTGTGAGTGTGTATGTTTGTTACTTCTTCACGTCGAGCTGGAGTGATTTTAATAAAATTTGGTATGGAGTTAGCTGAGAGCCTGGATTAACATATAGGCTATAATTTATAAAGTTTAACGCGGGTAAAACCGCGGGGTACAGCTAGTAAAAAATAAATAATGTTTAGGAACTAGTTTGCTGGGGGTCTTACGTGCATCAAATGTTTATTTATTTTTTTATTTCAACTTTAGCACGAAGATATTTTACATAGGCGGACTTAATCTTAAGAAGTCGTCAGTTCTGGTTTGTCATTCATAAGATACCTACAAAAATCTGTAGCCCAATTGATTTTGGTCTGATCATCTTTGCCACTGTTCAATGAGGAGAAAGCTGACTTAAAGCTCAATTTACTGTTGTGAGGTCTTCCAGGACATTCAGGGTATAATTATGATGAAGAAATGAAAAATTCTTGTTGATCCAATAGATATAAGTACCTATATTAGATTGATCAATATGTTGAATATATAGCATATGTTAGATTTATAGACCATGCTCAAAAAAAACTTTAGAAATAAAACTAACTAGGGGTATAAAACACACTCATCTAACTGTACATCCTTTATGATCTACAGAAAAAAAAAACGAATAGGAACGAAGTAATGTAATTGGCAAAACTTATCACGTTATCGCGACAGTAACCAATCATAGCGCTGCATTTCGGTCGAGTGCTCAAACTGGTTTGTAAGTTTAGTTTCTTGCAAACTCATATTAAACTTTCTGACTACGTCTTGAAACTTCTTATACATTACCAAACATAAAGATAAGCTATGTTTTAAGATTACATATATTTTTCGCTTATTTTTTCAGGTTTATACCTATTGTTAGATTAGGCTCCTTGAATATGACTACCAATTATTGTTTCACGATGTTAAGAAGCGAGTATAATTAGAGAGAAAATGTATAATAAAGTATATGCACATGTTTTTATTCTACATAGCCAACAAAGATACAGCCCACTTGCCCAATACATCACAAGACTTATGAGACGGGAGGCGCGTGGATTTCCGCTTTTTGCGGTATCTTCTTGTCGCACTAACGCCGGGGTCCGTGGTCCTCTGCGTCGAATAGCCAGTAATTACAATACTTTTTTCTCCGACCTTGATCTGTTCACACTGTCGGCTAATAAGTTTAGAAATTGTTTAAATTAAAGAAATAGATCTGAACATTGAGATATTTTATAGACTCATGTAAGATTAAAAAAAAAAAAATATATATAAATGCCATTACTTAAATTGAATATGTTTAACACTAGCTTCACTCGTGCTTAGTTAAGTAGTTCCATGTTAAGACTATTTTACTTAAGATGTGGATAACGATGTGGGTTACTCATTAACAAATCCTATAAACTATAACTTAGTTAATAAGAAAAGTGTGTAACCGTTTGTATTCCCGAACAAATAAATAAAATAAATAAATAAAAAAAAAACTTGTGTGTACTTATGTACACGCGTTAGAAGTTATACTTCTTAATATACAACTTGAACATAGTTATCAATTTTCATACCACCTAGAACTAACTTCATGCTGTTAAATTTTTTGGTGTCGGTGTGCGCGCGCATCGTAAAAATTCACTCTCATCATTTTTCTCCATCGCGCCAAAAGAAGTATAACTTCAATAAATAAAGACTTATAAAAAGATAAAGGAGCAATGGCAGACACTCGCCTTCCCACTTCATGCCCAGGGTTCGATTCCTACACAGGACAAGTATATGTGTAACCCATCGTTTTTCTGTGTCTGGATGTACAGACGCCAGCACATCTAGCTACCCCAATCTGTCAAAATTATCCAATTGAAAGTGAACCTTATGCTTTTGTGATAAAGTAGACAATCTATAAAACAAATATGACAGTTTGGTTTGTACTTTGTGTCCGTCAAGTAAGTAAAGTAAGTAAGTAAAGTACTCACGAATTCATTACCATAGTGGGGCCTTGTTTATTAAAAAAAAGCACAAGCGATATCTCTTTGTACTAGGTTTTGTCGGCGACTGTTTGTATTATTTGTTTTAATAATTTTATTACAGATTCTTGTTTAGAGTAATGACGTAAATGTAAAACGTAGGTACTATCCAGGACCTATACGTTGGACCACTTACTTAAAATGGTGCACAACAACTAGTCTTGATATACAGTATGTTAGTTTAGACGAGGGACGTATTCAAACCCATAATAGTGTATGCTTATATGATACTAATAAAAATATGAACAAAAAAAAAACACTGATAAATAACAAACAGAACCATACCAAAACTTTCGCAAAAGTCTCACAACGTGTATACACCCTTGCGCTAACGTGTTTAGTATTATCGCAGAACATGTGTGCGGGTCAATGACCTTTAGGTAGAATCCATTTTCGCTTCATACTTTAAACCAAACGGGTCTAAAATGGTATGGGTGCATTCCTTCTTCATGCAGCAGCTTCCACACAGTCCAATGTGATACGCCGAATCGTCTTGCAGCATTTCATTTCAGCAGCATTTCATTTATTAAAAAATGGCTTCTTGTAGGTGCACTGGGTATGGCTCCCTCCCTCGTCCTTGGGCATGCGTCGGTACGGTGAACTGATCGAATGTTCGCAATCGTTGGTTGACACCTAGCATAAGGTTGTACAACGGAATCAGGCGGTAGGGAAACATCTCTCGGTACAAATTAATAGCTCCTCGTACACTATCATTCGATAACACGTAGCGTAGGTACGAACCATATCCCAGTTTTCTTCATTGGAATATTGATATGACGTCATTTTTAGTTAGTCAAGTACACGTTTACAGAACACACTTATCGATAAGCGGGGTTGTTTATGCAATACGCGGATGCGCCAGACATGCGGTACTAGCAGCGGCGCGCTCGCATAGACTGCGGGTGCGGTCAGCGCGGGGGTGGGTCCTGTCGGTGCATCGGAGCAACACAGAGGAAAGGGCGAGGGGGAGGGCGGGGTTTACGCACGAGCTTCTACTGTTTACAAGTTCACTTCTTGCGCGCTCAGTGTTCATGATAATGTATTTTATAGGACAATTACGAAAAAAAATTAGGTTATATGTTTTTAAAATATTTGGGACGAGAATCGAATACTGAACACCCTCCCTTAATATGTCCCTCGTCTAACCTAACATACTGTATAGCGCTACGTAAACAATAAAAAACTTGAGAGGTGTCAAGGGACACCCGGATGGAACGAAGTTATTTCTTATTATTTATTATGTACAAAAAACCTGTATACACTCAACAAAAATAATCGTCGCGACACCCCACTGTTCGATGCGAAATAGAAATGAAAATATCTGGCTGGCTTTCTATAAGAGAGAGAGAGAGAGACAGACAGGGAAACATGCGCACGCCGCACAGCTGCAAAAAGTGTCGTGACAACTTTTCGTAAGAATTTTTTCCGTCTTATTCACAACGCGCGATAAGGAACTTCGTTCCAATACGAGACATCGTTATTAAGGAGCTTACCTACTAAATAATGTAAGGAACTTACATACTACACTTTAATTTAGTAGAATATGATAATTAAAATTAACACTATAAAAATTTTAATTATAAAATTGAATATGAAAATTATTTAGGTACAATCCATCAAGCTTAACAAGTTTCCGCTGACCGATCCCAGAAACATAGCAATGATCCATCGTAAATGTCCTCGATAGTACATTTTCGAGTAACCAGGTATGGTTGATATTCAGTTGTATGTAAGTGTAATTTTAACTATTTATAAATTTTCTCTCTTAGAAGCGGTAAGGAAATATTGTCGAGCTTTGAGTAAGATAAGGAATTGAAAATTCGTTTCAAAATAAATTACAGTTCAATTTGTATTTGTCTGTATGTACTTAAACCGTCTATTATTTTAAAATTATCCCTGTTTGTGTGTGTGGTATACTTATCGTATGGGCAGTCTGGACCCGTACGTAATATCTTCTCGTCCCAAATACCGCAGTGTCTAAAGTCGAAAGTCTTCGACCAGTGTGTGTTGCCAGTGATGACTTACGGAACAGAGACGTGGTCGCTCACTATGGGCCTTATCAGGCGGCTCAAGGTCACCCAAAGAGCAATGGAAAAGGCTATGCTTGGAGTTTCCCTGCGAGATCGAATCAGAAATGTTGAGATCCGCAGGCGAACCAAAGTAACCGACATAGCCGTAAGATTTGCCAAGCTGAAGTGGCAGTGGGCAGGGCACATAGCTCGTAGAGCCGACGGCCGCTGGGGCAGAAAGGTTCTCGAGTGGCGACCACGAACCGGAAGACGCAGCGAGGGCAGGCCCCCTACAAGATGGACCGATGATCTTGTACGGGTCGCTGGAAATCGCTGGATGCGGCTAGCGCAAGACCGGCAATTGTGGAGATCTTTGGGGGAGGCCTTTGTCCAGCAGTGGACGTCTTTCGGCTGATATGATGAGTCAGGACCCTAGTGTCAAAGTTGTTCAAGCCGCCCAGTAGGCCTCTGACATGGCTTAACGACTGTTTTCTAATGACTACAACCGGGACCGACAGCTTAACGTGCCTTCCGAAGCACGGAGACGTTCAGAAATTAAACCACTTTCGGTGGTCTCCCATCCATATATGGCTTGACCGTGGGCCTAGTTGCTTAACCTCGCCTTTTATTCACCGAGAGCATCGAGCTATGAGCGCCTCATATGTGGGGTATGTGTAATATTATTTATATATGTTCCTGCACTACCCATGTCCCTTGGTGGTAGCGGCAGTATAATACCTACATCCCTCTAGGGTTGCCAATTTCTTTTTACTAGAAATAAAGTATATTCAGGTCTATGAAGAATATTAACCAGTATTTTAGAAAAATGAACAGCATTTTATTTATTTCTAGTTTTATAATAATATATAATAATATCTAGGGACAATGTCACACCGATCATCCTAGCCCCAAACTAAGCGAAGCTTGTACTATGGGTACCAGGCGACGATATACATACTTATATACATAGATAAATACTTATATACATAGGAAACATCCATGACTTAGAAACAAATATTCGTGCTCATCACACAAATATTTGCACTTACCGGGATTCGAACCTAGGACCACCAGCTTCGTAGGCAGGAGCACTACCGACTAGGCTACATATTTTTAGTGCTTCACCTACCACTTACTAATTTGCAATCTTTGTGACTCCGCTGCACTGAGCAGTGAATGAACTCTTGACTAAATAAATGTCAACAGTATTTTGTATGCTTTTTTCTGTTCAACAGTTAAAAGTATAATATAGTGAAAAACAGTATAATACTGTTCAAAACGTATAGTTGGCAACCCTACATCCCTCCCAAATATTCCTTTAGCACCGTTGTCCCAAGAAAGTCCTAGATCTCCCGGACTAGGAGATCACATGAACCATAGTGGATATATTTACCCATGTTCATATAATTATGTATTTCTCATCATCAGCCTGAAATCATCCACTGCTGGACATAGGCTTGCCCCAAAGGTTGTTCTATAACGTTGCCATTTAGAGCGGTTTGCCTTAGTCACCGCGCTTGGTGTGAGTTGATGGCCACAGTTAGGTGGTAGCTATTACATAGGTGGCGCTGCTGCCCGCCTACCTGGTATATCCCTTTGACAACTTGACGGGCCTGTTGGCGTGGTTGGAAAAATGATTGCTTTTCACGCCGGTGGTCGTGGGTTCGACTCCCACCCAGGACAGATAATTGTGTGCATGAACATGTCTGTTTGTCCTGAGTCTGGGTGTAATTACCTATGTATCTATATATGTATGTAATTACAAAAGAAAAGTAGTATATGTAGTATATACATAGCTCGTAGAACCGATGGCCGTTGGGGCAGAAAGGTTCTTGAGTGGCGACCAAGAACCGGAAGACGCAGCGTGGGCAGGCCCCCTACAAGATGACCCGATGATCTTGTGCGGGTCGCTGGAAACTGATGGATGCGAACAGCGCAAGACCGGCAATTGTGGAGATCTTTGGGGGAGGCCTTTGTCCAGCAGTGGACGTCTTTTGGCTGATATGATGATGATGATGATATGTAGTATTATCAGTTATCTGGTTTCTATACTATAAGCTCTGCTTAGTTTGGGAAATATGAATTAATGAATGTCCCAGTATATTTATATTATTACCTTTTATTCGCCTACGATGTTACTATGCAATACACACACACACGGTACACTGGGTACAGTTGTGACAATTTTGGTTTGTTGGCCAATAATTATGTTAATTTATCAGTTAGCTGGGAAAAATTGTACACGAACCTTAATTTGTCTATTTGTTTACATCAAAATAGCACTATATTATCCTTAAGTATGTTGTATAAGTCATAGAATGAAATTATAAGAAAAAAGGAAATTGTCACAACCGTCCACATCCCAAGGAAGGTTGTTATAGTGGTTGGGGTCAGTAGTGACAGGCGTACCTAAATATACACCAAAATGGTTTATAATAACAGTACAAAATCTTCTTCTAAACATATTCATCTACCATAACAAAACATAATCTTCTTCTAAACATATTAATTTACCCTAACAAAACATAATCTTCTTCTAAACCAGTGTTTTTCAACCTGTGGGTCGCGACTCCCCATGCTGAGGAACGAGTTCATACTTGCAAGCCGCGTCCTTCTCCCCTTGAACCCTTCCGCGTATTCCGTATAGTTTCACTGTTATGACCACTGTCACTACCGTACCCTGGCACAACCGTACCCAGTCTACCCCTTTGATTTAGTGAAATAAAGTGTACTCTTTTTCTTGTTTCGGCACGTGGAATGCCTACGCATACCACCCTAAAAATTTTCTTCGGGTTGGTCTCTTCGGGAACGCGGTTATTCTGCTCCGGCGTAATAAAGTGTACTCTCGTATTTTTTTGGTAATACCTTAATGCTAAACTCAATATAGTTTATGGTACGATTTAAATTATGGTTCTGAAAAACCTACAGCCAGTAAAATGTATATCACATACATTCCTAAGAATATATATTTAAAATCGATTAACAACAAATGGATGAATAGCGATATTTAACATAGGTACAGACGCCAGCACATCAAGCTACCCCAATCTGTCAAATTTCCCCAATTGAAAGTGAACCTTATGCTTATGTGACAAAGTTGAAAATCTATAAAAGAAATTTGACAGATTGGAGTAGCTGGATGTGCTGGCGTCTGTACCTACATCCAGAACAAAATACTGTCGAATTGATAACCTTAACCTTTGAAGTCGGTTCGAAAACCTGACCAGCTACAAGAGCTGTCTCCATCTAATGAGTTGTACGGAAACTTATTAGATGGAGACAGCTCTTGTAGCTGGTACGACACCGTAAAGACATAAATGAAGTAGTAATACCTACCTTTTAACTCTATCTATCTTGCAAATGCCATGGCAGAGACCTTTAGGACGGCTATCACTAGGATAACCACAGCCCATACGATAAGTACAAAATCTGTCATGTTTTCGATTATAAATTAAGCGCAATTATCACTATTTATTTTTAACATTATAAACAAACCAAAGTTACTAGTAATACAGCAAAACAAACGTTATCGTACAAATTACCAATAATAAAATAATTTGAAGTCTTATCGGTCGACTGTAATAACAATTTGACTATCGGGAATTGTTTTGAATTTTAGAATTCTTGTGTAGGTCATCCCTACGGGGAAACCAATTCGATTTTGTTTTTTAACCGACTTCAAAAGAAGGTTTTCAATTTGGCTATATTTGCATACGTGTATGTTACTCAATTATTTGTGAACAGATTTTTATATGTTTTTGTCCTGGAGGTTGGTGCACAATACGAGTTGGTAGGGTTTGAGTTTGGTAATATCATATCGTATTACTACTAGTTTTGTCTACTGTCCTGTGCCTCTAACATTATCATCGACTATTCTTTATTGAAGGACAGACAGCATAACGAGCTCCCGAAGAACGGGGATACGATCTGGTAAAGATATTTGAGCTATGAGGGATAGTATTGTTGGATTGTGTTATTAACAAATTAAAATCTGCTTCCTATATAAAAATCATTTATATGTTAGGCCTAATTTTATTTTGCGTATTTCGCAAACTCACGTTCTACAAAACTTTCAGATTTTAGAGGAAGATCGTAGTCCATTATGTTGCTGTACTATGGTACTCGTGCTAGGTGTAGGTATTCGAAATGTGCTGCTTGAGACTTTTCGTTGGACATGAAAAATATTTTTCATAAGAAAGGCATGAGAGTCTATAGTAGGTATATATTTGACCTCTTGTTTTTTAACCGACTTCCAAAGGAGGAGGTTCTCAAGTTCACCGGTATTTTTTTTTTTTTTATGTATGTACACCGATTACTCGGAGATTTATGATCCGATTTACGTGATTCTTTTTTATTTTGATGCGGAATAGTTGCCATTTGGTCCCATAAAAATTTCATATAGATTGGCCCAGTAATTTTCATTTTATGGACATTTTTGATTTTTGTATGAAATTTTTTATTTAAGTGGACGATGTCGATGATGCACAAACGTTTGTAAATCTTAGCTAGTCAAGCTAGACTCATCCTGTTCAAGTGTGTCTTGGCATGAACATAAACAACAATTTCAGACGACTAGCGTTTAATACGCACGTATAAGCTTTTTTTTTGAAGCGCATGTAGGCGCACCTTTTATCACCAGCGTATTTTTTATGTACGTACACCGATTACGCTGAGATTTATGAACCGATTTACGTGATTCTTCTTTAGTTTGATGCGGAATAGCTGCCATTTTTAAGGTTCTGTAGCCAAATGTCTTTCACAAAGGCTCTTCTTGATTTGTCATGTCTGTATGTCTGCCCGTCCGTATGTCACAGCCACTTTTTCCCGAAACTATAAGAACTATACTGTCGAATATTGGTCAGCAGATGTATTCCGTGAACCGCATTAAGATTTTCACAAAAAAAAAATAGAAAATCAAACAATACAATTTGGGGGTTCCCTATACTTACTTAGAACTGAATTAAAAAAAAATCATTAAACTATACATTTGGGGTACCTATGGATAGGACTTCGAAAATGATATTGAGGTTTATAATATAATTTTTTCTTAACTGTATAGTTTGCGCGAGAGACACTTCCAAAGGCGTAAAATGCCCACCCTCCCCCCCCTGTAACTTCTAAAATAAGAGAACCATAAAAATAAAACAAATAGATGATGGACATTACCATGCAAACTTCCACCGAAAATTGGTTTGAAAGAGATCCAGTAAGTAGTTTTTTTTATGCGTCATAAATCGTAAACCGCAATTTACCTTCCATTCTATCAACTCAAATACTTGCTGCTACGGAAAGAAACATTGCGCCTTTCACGGGCGAGTCCGACTCATTATCTAATCAATGATAAATAAGACCTAGGCTATCAGCCCTCTGCTCAGTAGACTCGTTGGCTAATCGATCATTAATAAGACCTAGTCTTCATAGACTCATACCCTCTGTTCAGCAGACTAGATGGCTATTCGATCATAAGATCATTCGATTCATAATAAGATCTAGTGTATAAGCCCTCAGCACACAGACTCGTTAGCTAGATGGTCATAAATACGGCCTAACCTATGCGCTTGCTGTTCAGACTTTCATAAATCTTAGCTAGTCTAGACTCGTACTGTGCAAGTTTTCTTAGAGTGAACGTAATTTTATGTAGTTTTTCTTACATTACAAACGGTCTTTTAGATCATTCAATGTCCTACAAGAACGTGAAAAAGAGTTTCGAACAACATTTTTTCGGAAGATGTTTCTTTTTTCCGTTCTCGTTTGTTGGGATCTATAGTTTTGAGGCGCGCGGCCCCTTTCGAAGTCCTAACTATAGCTAGACACTAAAAAGTAACAAATAAAAAAACTTCGTTTAAAAAAACCGACTTCAAAAACTAAAAAGTATAAAAAAAATATCTTAATAAAGATTTAATTTAATACATCACTTATAATATAATATTAATGAAATAATATAATTTGTATGTGCTACCTATTGATAGGTTTGAAGTCGAGTCGAAGAAATACGAAGCTATCCCGCTGAAAGTAAAGCGCGGCGAGTGTGGTACCTACTATTACATTTGGCTTGGCACCGACTTCAAACCTATCAATAGGTAGCACATACAAATTATATTATTTCATTAATATTATATTATAAGTGATGTATTAAATTAAATCTTTATTAAGATATTTTTTTTATACTTTTTAGTTTTTGAAGTCGGTTTTTTTAAACGAAGTTTTTTTATTAATTGTTATAGTTATTGTAGAAAACATACAATACAGTGAGAATATGTTTATTTTTGTTGAAGATTAAGGTAATTTTATAAAAATAATCAGTAAATAGTTGTGTTTTAAATGCGGTCTTCATTTTTCGAGAGGTTATGCTACATTTCGGATTATACTAGGTACATATTAAGGGAATCATGCCCCATATGTAAGCTCAAAGCCTAAACTCTAACAAAGCAAAACTGTTACTAGTTGGTTTTGTGTTCTAGTTTGCGTGAGTCCATTTTTGGTTGTAACTTTCATCGAATATGCTACAGCCTATGGTAGCTATGTCGGGTTTTGGGATTAAAAGTATTTATGACGTAAATGCATATCAGATAAACCGTAGTCTTGAAGGCTATGAATATAATCATGGATCCAAGATTTCAACCAAGCTCTATTGGTAGCCGTTCGTACCTACCTACCTATTTAAATTACAAGCTCTAGGCTAGCTAGCTCTAGGGTAGGATCCTCAGCGGCGAGAAGCGCGTTGCCCCCTTAACACGTAATCGGTAATCCCGTGCAAGTGATCTGACCCCCAATTCGAATTCCATCTTTTTACTTCACCGGCCGCCTGAGCTGTGGCCCGAACCCCATAAGGGTGCCCTCAGGTATTAGTCGCTTAAATTAAGCTACTGGTTGAGAGGCTTTTGCGCTAGCCAACTGCTCGTAGTTTTCAATTCTTTAATTTGATATACTATTGCTAAATGTAACAATAATAGCTTAGTAACTTGCTATTTATTATTTATTTAAGGATATTAAAAATATATGTGACGAAACAGATCGCACGGAAGGACTAATTAAAAAAAAATTGTTGCTTAATTACTGTTTTTAAACTGTGTTTATGTAATACATTGTGAGCTTGACAAGTAAAAGTGTATGTAAATACCCAAGTGCTGAATATGGTAAACGGCAGGTCTGTATGGGATTTTTGTACCGCTAGTAAAATTTCGTGTTTCGGGATATTTTATGTTTTAATTGGTAGTTAATGTGATAGAAAAGGTATCTTTAATTTTTTTGATTTTTAGAACTTGGGATATAAAAGTTATAGCCAGTTTTATTTTAAGGTTACTATTTGTAATCTGTGGGTCAACCCCATGACCGTGGATACATTGCAGTTTGAAAATCACTCACTGCCTAAGTAATAAAGATACTAATATTATATCAAAGTGTGTCTACTGATGTGGTAATGAAATGCTAGTGTTAACTAGTGTACTAATGAAGATTGTTACATATTATATTTACATAAACATTGTTATGGTGATAAAGTAAAAAATGTTGTTCCTCTTTTTGTAGTCTTTACATGGATTAATTCCGAACCTGCCCCGAAAACCCTAATCGGGTTGCAAGTTAGGTTAGAAATATACAAAAAACTATTATTAGTTGAAATAATGAAAAGTTCTTTATTTCCATTAATTACAAAGTTCATACCCCAGTGTACATTTGTATGAGGTTGCGAGGGATTTTATACGAGGTTTTAAGTGAAGGTAAATAAAACAATAGGTTCTTTGTTTTTTGTAACTACATTTATTTTATTAGTATTATTATTAATTCATCCTTAGTATTACTTCATCTAAGAACATCTTCATATAAGTAACAAACAATAATTATCATATAGCACAAAGCAACATTGGGTTTATTGAGAACTTCACTCTCATCGGATAAAGCATGTCTGCTTTAGTCGAGGCAAGCGAATGCAGCACTTAACACATAGCAAACTCGTCATTTTAATTAAATGATAAAGAGTCCTTTCGCGAATCCACTGTCAACAGATATAATATTATAGTACGGAGGATAACTCAACGTAAAAATTGCAAGATAATTTGCTAAATTGATGACATGTATCAAAACAACAATACCTGACAGATTGCAATAAATACCTGACAGATTGTCTTTGCCTGTCAATAAATAATTGCCATGAACAAAAAAATATTGACGACGAAAATTGTTCCTATTCTAAATCATTAATTATTACGATTTAATGCAACTACTATGCATTCATAGGTATAATAAATAAGTATATAATTATATGATTTATATGCAATGATGTTCCCATTTAAAAATAATTAATTATAATTTCGATATTTATATTATTTTACACATGGCAATTTCTGAAAACGTAACTGCGTTTAGTTTACCATTTTATTACGTTTATTTATTGAAAATAATTGAAATATTATTTTTCATTTTATTAATTAATTCCAAGTTCTAAAAATATTATACATACATGAAAATCAATGCCTTAGTTGTCTTAATAAGTGGTACAAATTATGTAGCTGAACACTAAAAGAAGTATGCGGTACGATTTTTGCCATTCACATTTCATTATTTCATTTCATCAGCAGGTTAAGTGTTTATAATGAGCTACAATTAATCCTCATATTAATCACATGTTACGGACCACATGAGCACTGAATTAACTGGTCTGCTGTCCGTTACACAGTATAGTTTCGTCAAAATAGATCCAGTAGTTTCATCAATACTTTACACAACACCTACTGTACAGTATTTACATGCGTGTGACACATTTGTCTGCTCTCACATGTCTGCCCATTGGGGCAAGCACGCTTATTTCTCCACCTACACCGCCTCATAATTGTGTACGGCTCTTATATTTTGTCTCTGGTCGCAAATTTACAAAACATTCACATAAACCTTACATTTCCATACAAACTTTCACCCCCTATTCTATGTTGTTATTTTACACCCTTGAGGGTCAAACTTTGAATGACATAATTATTTATATCGAATCAAGAGCCTAAAAAATAAGTTTCGAGCTTCAAGCTCTTAAATTGACGATATTTCCATACAACTTTTCATCCTCCCTTACAACTATTTTAATACAAAAGTAGCCTACGTCCTTTCTCAGGCTTTAGACTATCTGTGTAACAAATTTCTTTTAAATCGGTTCAGTAGATTTGGTGTGAAATGGCTACAGACAAACAGACAGCTACTTTCGCATTTATAATATTAGTAAGGATTATCAGACAGGCGAACCAAAGTAACCGACATAGCCGTAAGAATTGCCAAGCTGAAGTGGCAGTGGGCAGGGCACATAGCTTGTAGAGCCGACGGCCGCTGGGGCAGAAAGGTTCTCGAGTGGCGACCACGAACCGGAAGACGCAGCGTGGGCAGGCCCCCTACAAGATGGACCGATGATCTTGTGCGGGTCGCTGGAAATCGCTGGATGCGGATAGCGCAAGACCGGCAATTGTGGAGATCTTTGGGGGAGGCCTTCGTCCAGCAGTAGACGTCTTTCGGCTGATATGATGATGATGATGGATCAGACAGAAAGTCGAACAGAAATATAAGGATATATTTATTAGCGTCTGCATCGATAATCGAAATAATATAGATGAATATTATATATTAAAAATTTACATATTTATAACATTATTGTTATTTAAAACCCGCGTGTACACCAATTACCAAAAGGGAATTTGTTGTGGACACTGCTTACATAAAGGGACTCGTCGACCCCTAATCCCATTAGTATACAATTGTAGTTGTCAGTTTAATTGTACAGGTAATTAAGTAATTAGCTCTAAGCTTATTGTATTTTTATTCATGGAGTTGATGTATAGTCTATAGACAAAAAGCTACCTAAATAAATAAAAAAACTTGAGAGGTGTCAAGGGACACCCGGATTGAACGAAGTTATTTCTTATTAATTATTATGTACAAAAAACCTGTATACACCCAAATAATCGTCGCGACACCACATTGTTCAATGCGAAATAGAAATGAAAATATCTGGCTTGCTTTCTATAAGAGAGAGAGAGAGAGACAGACAGACAAAGAAACATGCGCACGCCGCACAGCTGCAAAAAGTGTCGTGACAACTTTTCGTCAGATTTTTTTCCGTCTAGCCCCCTTTCACTTCGTTCCAAAAGCAATTAGCGTAGTAACTACCTAATACGCAATTGTATTAAGTAATAAGTAGGTAGGTATTAAAGCAGGATAAATCAGGGAGACCAAATCAGTAACACGAAATAGTTTATCACTATGCCTTAAACTAAGTTTTAAAGGCAATCAATACAATAAACAATATGAACTAGTCTATTTAACATTATAGGTACATTTTGGTAATTATAGGACACAAATAATAAATTAGCAGCAAGCAAGCAATTGGCTCGCTAGTAGGAAGGCCTTCCAGAGGAGGCACAGGTATGGTAACATAAATGTTTGATTAATACATTATTCGTATACCCACTAAGGATAGATGGGTTGCGAACCTAAAACTTAGCACCGCTGGAAATAGTAGGTACAGTATCGCAAAATATACAATACTAGTACCTATACTCGGCGTCGGCAATTTATCAGTAGGTAGTGTCCCACTCGTGATTCCCCAGCGTTAGAAAAATACCTATCACATAGACATGTATTCAAGCAAAGTGAGACGGATTCCCAATAAGTATTTAAGCAGCTACATCATCTTCGCTACCTCACTTCAGTCCAAACTGCCGCGCCGCTCTACTTTTGGTCGTTCAATCGGTGAAAACACTTCCAAAACAAGCACCGAACTCAAATTTTTGCAGCTATGGTAAGTGATTTATTCTAAATTCTTCACTCATAAAAAGAATGATAATTTGTCTATAATATTATAATTTACCTATAAACAACATGTAACTTAATTAACGCACATCCTGAAAATAGTTTGTTCAGAATCGTTTACTGAATCGATTTAGGTATATCATTTTTAATATAGGTAATTTTTTATTCCAAAAATAATTAAAACTACTTTTTTTTCATTTTATTTTATTTATTTATCACTAATGCACATTAAATTGTACAAAGGCGGACTTATATATTAACCCTGTACAGTCAAAACAAATTGAAATGGGCCGTAAGTCAAAGTAATAAGACTTGGAATCGCAGTTTTATTTGTATTCATTTAGGGTGTGCGTTAATTACGTTACATGTTGTATAGCCTGATTGACTAACGTACTAACGAACTAACGAAGTTAAAACCGGCGAAACGCGAGTCGTAATTGAGCATCTAGGGTTCTCTTGTCGTGATATTACACGCTATGGAATTATGAATAAGGCTTTCGGTCTTCGAAGGTCGAAGGTTCGAAGGATATAAATGACTTACCTTATTAAGAAAGGGAATTATGTCTTTCATAGTTTGCAGAGGATTGTATTGATCGCGATATCTACGCATACGAAATTAATGATGCACTCTCAAAAGTGTGTCATTGGTTTAATGTCAATTACTTAATGATAAAAGAATGTACTTCTAAATGGAGCCGGTTTAGACCCTGTAACGACAACTGCATTTTTAAGTATTACTATTGACTTTCGACTTTCTCTCCTCCAATCACAATATCACATCACATGGTGAGAGAAAGTCGAACAGGTGAAAGATTTTGTATATTTGGGAAATTTATTCACAAGAGATAATGAAAATAATGAAAGTTAAATAAATGCAGTGGAAATGAGAGCTCTGAGAAGTATGTGTGGTGTGAATTTGAGAGACAAATATTTCAGATCGGATCACTCATCATCAGGTGATCCTCTTGTTCGGTTGCCTAGCTTTTCTATATAAAACACCTTGAAGAAGCATCTCCACTTAACATTGTGCCTAAATACATTCCTGGTATTCTTCCATTATTATATCAATGGATAAAAGAATCGGAAACGCGTGAATGATGTCCTGTGTGTGCCCATTATTCATATTATTATACGGCCATCTGATCCCAAACTAAGCAGAGTTTGGACTATGGAAACCAGACCACTGATATATTACATAAGTATACTACTTTTCTTTTGTAAATACATACTTATATACTTACACCCAGAATCAGGACAAACAGACATGTTCATGCACACAAATATCTGTCCTGGGGCTCTACCGGCTAAGTCGCCTAACATCGATTTTGTGAATGGCGTTCAAATAAATAAAGGTTAAAAATGACTTAATCAATCGTTAAATCGATTTCAACGTTGACAATCGATTCCAGACCATTTATGACGTCACATGTGGCCATGGAGCTGATTTAACGATTGATTAAGTCATTTCTAACCTTTATTTATTTGAACGCCATTTAAGAAATCGATGTTCGGCGACTTAGCCGGTAGAGCCCCTGGGTGGGAATCAAACCCACGACCTGCAAGCATTTACCAACCACGCCAACCGGCCCGTCAAACTAAATATAAATGTTTTTATTGTGATTCCAGAAACTGATATTAGTAGTGGTTGCGTTATCAACATGCAGCATCGCGAAGCAGTTGCCTTCTACCGGTACCTTCGAGCTGCTCATCCTACATAACAATGACATGCATGCGAAATTCGAACAAACGTCACAGCGAAGCGGCGTCTGCACTACAGAAGACCGAGAAGCGGGAAAATGTTACGGTGGTTTTGCGAGAGTGGCTTACGTGTAAGTAACTTAAAATCAATATTCTTTCATGGCAATCATCTAAACCTAATCTCCTGTCGTTGGTGAATGCCCGCATCGGGGTATCTGATAGGCATTTAGTTTCTTATTAGTTCCTCAACTCCTAGCCTTAATAGAGAGCCAGTCATACGTTTCAAGCCAGTTATATATTTTGCTAGAGCTTTGTATCTGGTTGGATTAGACGTTTCCTACTCGGTATTCTTTAACCTGTAATAATGTCCTTCTGATCCAACTTTGGCCATAGCGGCCAGGCTGAATAGAGACTCACCATCGGTGCGTATCACCATATTACAGTCCACAACTGTGTGCACAAACACTGAGGGACTCTTTATTCCATGACATGACTAGCAATATGACCAGTAAGAGTTTAAGTAGAAGACTATGATTTTACGTACTCTTCAAGGTCTGGGTGTGTAGAACCGTCAAACGCCTGACTGAGATGGTTTCTTACTAGAGAAATCCCAAAATCATTTTTGGTCCGACTCGGGATTTGAACGTTATCTGCGGATGAACACGCTGCTGGTGGAATATCCCGTAATAACATTAAAATCAGGTACGGCGTATAGAGTGTGTCGTACATTCTTAGTTTTATGGTTATGTCGCTTCAAGTGACTTCAGCGTGAGAAAGGTTGTCGGAGTTCATCTTATACGGACAATTGTATTTTGCATGGCTCCGGTAATTTATAACAATTTAGCCCTAAGCTGGAGGGAGTTAAGTAAAGACGAACTCCAAAATAAGATTAACAATTTTATAACAGATAAGTAAAACAATGTTTCAGAATAACTTCTAGATAATTATTTTGTATATATTGTACACACAGATTTAATACAATCATAAGACGAAACAGCTCCATTTTTACGAACACCCACTACATGCGTCTGATATATAGGTAGTCATATATCTACCTGTATATTGGATGCCATCGTGTATGTACTCTTACGTTTGGTAAAATAAGGTGTATCTTATCAATCAAAACTAATTATTATTTTATTATACTGCGTGGTTTCATTACTATACAAATGTAAAACTAAATTGACCTGTTGTTTAACTATAAACATCTGTACGGTGCACGTACATGATTTTAATGTATATTTAGCAAATTATGTTAGAAAAGGCCCGCGTTGTTGCACTTTGATCGCAACCTACATTTGGTACTTAGTGCAATGACATGTAGCAGAACATTTTTATACATTTTTCATATTAGTGTTCATAAAGACGTGGTTTGATTCGGACGACTTGCATTTTCATTACGATTCATCCCGTGGAACATTCACTGGCACTTTACATACATTTAATTGCACTGACATTTAATGAACGGTTCGCACACCGTACAACATCTATTTCATAAAACATACATTTAAAATAAAACCATTAATTACATCAAATTACAGCGTTAAAGAAGCCCGGAAGGCCGCGAGGACTGGCGAAGGGCCTCCGGTGCTATATCTGAACGCTGGTGACACCTACACTGGTTCATCTTGGTTCAAAATGTATAAATGGAAGATTGCTGCTGATTTCATCAACGCCAACCAACCCGACGCCGTGGTGAGTATCCATTAATACTAGATGGCGAGAACAAACTGCCCGTGTGGCGCTTTGGTTGAGTTACCCACGTAATTGGGTCTCTTTATTACGTATATTATTATCTGTCCGGTTCCGGTGCTCGTAACGTAAACACGTACGTCAAAGTGCTCCACAAATATTAATTATTATTAGAGTAATAAGTGTGAAATAAAAGTGTCTCAACAGGAAATCCGTCAAAACAGTGTATAAATAACGAAATAAGAAAGTGATCAAGGTGTAAAGTAATAATCTTGCAATAGAAACAACAATAACATAACTTACATAACCTCAAAGTTAAAAAAAAATAAGTAGTCATAGTAGTACTACCAACCTCACCAACAAAAATCTGTCAAGTAGCAACCAACGTCATTTTGACATCGACATAGCGAGTGTTGCTAGTTAATAAACCAATATCCAACAAGTGTTGCTAATTAATTAATTAACCACTATCCAACAAGTGTTGCTAATTAATAAACCTAAAAATGGATAAAAGTATGGAGATATTGTTGGTAAAACTGGATGAAAAATTGAACCAACAAGCTAATCTCATAACAGCGTCAGTGACGAAAAATGTCATGGAAGCATTTGATGAGCGACTAAAATAATAACAGAAGAAAATACAATGCTAAAAAACAAAATATCCACACTGGAGCAAAAACTTAATGCCATGGATAGAGAGAAAAGAAAATACAACTTGGTCTTTTTTGGTGTTGAGGAGATTGAAAAATCAGAAGCGGAATTGGTAGATTACCTCAAGGACACAATTCAAGAAACAGGAACACACCTAAACAGCCAGGAAATTAGTAATATATATAGAATTGGCAAGGATAAAAATGTTAAGAAGCGCCCTATTGTAGTTTCCATCACATCCCTGTGGAAAAAACACCTGATTATGAAAAATAAGTCCAACCTTCCATCAGGTATATATGTGAAGGAAGATTACTCTAAAGAAGTCTTAGAAAAGCGAAAGCAACTACAAGTACAAGTGGAAGAAGAAAGGAAGAAGGGAAACATAGCTTTTTTAAAACATGATAGAATAATAGTAAAGAAATCATCAGAAATAAACAGAGATAAAAGAAAAAGAGACGGTTCTGACTCACCCAACTCATCAATTCAGAAAAAAATCGACTTAAAAGACAACCCAGCAACTTCATCTAACAAGGGAAAAAACATCCTAAAACCCAACATACTAAACTACATTGAACGAGGAAGGTCTGCTTCACTGCCAGAGATCCAAAAAAACTTGTAATGACCACCGGCACCCGGAACAAAACAAGAAGAAATACCAGAAAATCATATAAAACTACTGATATATGCACCCCAAGCCGGTTGGTCACCGTGGGGGAAGTAGACTACTACCCTTCAGCAAACAAAACACCTAAAGAAAAACCAAATAATATCTACATTGCTACCTTAAACACATTATCATTAAGGACACCAGAAAAACTCTTCGAACTAGAGATAGCTTTGAGTAAAATTAATTGGGATATTCTCGGTATCAGCGAAGTAAGACGTGTAGGCAACCATATCGAGGAACATCATGACTATATCCTGTATTATATTGGCGAAACAAAGGGTCAATATGGAGTAGGATTTATAGTGAAAAAACATTTAAAGAAACAAATCCTAGAGTTCAAAGGCATATCTGAAAGAATTGCAATACTGAATATTCAGTTACAAGGTTACAAGGACAAGTGGACTATAGTACAAATATATGCACCAACAGAGTTAGCAGACGAAACAAAAATAAATGATTTCTACAACCTACTTTCTTCCACACTAGAGACTGCCCATAAAAATATTATCGTCATGGGAGACTTTAATGGCAAAATAGGCAAACAAAAGAATGGTGAAGAATCTGTAGTAGGAAAGTATGGCATAGGAAAAAGAAGCAAGAACGGCAAGAGAATTATAAACATGGCCTTTGAAAATAACTTAACCATATTAAACAGTGTTTTCAAGAAAAGACCTGCAAAAAAATGGACCTGGATATCACCCGACGGGTCTTATCGAAATGAAATAGACTTTATAACCAGTAACCAACCCAAATTTTTTCAAGATATTAGTGTACTGAATAATTTCAACTTTAATAGTAATCACCGGATTGTCAGGGCAACATTATTTCACAAACAACAAAAAAAACAGAGAAAACACTTCCATCAGGAATTTAATACTTTGTCAACCAACACAACATCCCAGAACTTCATAACATCCAAAGAAATAAATAAAACACAAGAAATTTACAACATGGAAACAAATGATATTTATATTAAAGTCAACAAGATAAAAACAAATAAAGATAGAATAAACTCAAAGATATTAGACCTCATTCAAACAAGGAAAGAACTCCTTAAAAATAGAAGAACTAAATCAACATTACACGAAATAGCCCAACTAAGTAAAGAAATAACTCGCAATATAAAACTAGATAAGTCCAATAAAAGAATCAAATGTATCCTAAACCACATTACTAAAACAGGAGGTGTTAACAAAGCTCTCAAAGAATTAAATGACAAGTAAAAACAGCAAAGAAGAAACAAAGAGACGGTCAATTCTCAAGATAGCAACAGAATACTATCAGAAATTATACTCTACTAGAAACACTTTACAATATAACGTAAACCTCGAAGACGACACCGAAGAAATCCCTCAGATTCTTGAAAGGGAAGTCGAGCATGCAATAGCAACACAGAAAAACGATAAAGCTCCTGGACCTGATCATATAACAAATGAGATGCTGAAAGTGAAATTACCAGAAGTAACCACAAAACTGACCAACTTGTTTAATATTATCATAAACACAGAATCTATACCCTCACAATGGACAATAAGCTCTATCAAACTCATATTTAAGAAAGGAGATAGATCAGATATAGGCAACTATCGCCCAATAAGTCTTATGTCTAATATATATAAGGTGTTCTCAAAAATAATATTAAAACGCATTACCAAAAAGCTTGATGAACAACAATCAAGGGAACAGGCTGGATTTCGATCAGGATTCTCAACAGTAGATCACATACATGTGATAAAACAGTTACTTGAAAAATGTCAGGAATACAACTATCCACTATACATAGCATTTGTAGATTATAACAAAGCATTCGACTCTTTGGAACACCAGTATATTTGGGAAGCCCTGAAAAACCAAGGAATAGAAAATAAATATATAAGGCTAATAAAAAAATGTGTATTCTAACAGCAAAGCACGAATAAAACTAGAAACTGAGGGGGACACTTTCCAAATACACAGAGGAGTGAGGCAGGGAGATCCACTCTCGCCAAAACTTTTCTCTTCAGTTCTGGAGGAAGTCATCAGGAAGATGGAATGGGACAACATGGGAATTAACATAAATGGAAAACGTTTAAATCACCTAAGATTCGCAGATGACATAATACTTATAACAGATAACCCAGATAGCCTTCAGGACATGCTCCAAGATTTGTCATACGAAAGCGAAAAGGTGGGTCTAACAATAAACAAAACAAAGACCAAAATAATAACAAACAGAAGCCAAAAAGACATGTCAATAGGTGATGAGGAAATAGAATATGTAAATTCATATATATACCTGGGGCAACTTATAGCCTTCAGCAACCAGATGGACTCTGAAGTTGAGAGACGTGTAGCCAATGCATGGAAAAGATATTGGTCTCTCAAAGAAGTGCTAAAAGGTAAACAATATAATATTGCAACGAAAAGGAAAATTTACAACACATGCATATTACCAATTCTAACCTACGGTTGCCAGACCTGGGCAAATACAGATAAACAAAACCAAAAACTGATAACATGTCAAAGAGGTATGGAGAGGAGTATACTGGGTTACACAAAGAGAGACAGAAAAAGAGCCGTGGATATCAGACATATCACGAAAATTGAAGATGTTGTTGTAAAAACAAAAAAACTGAAATGGAGGTGGGTAGGCCACATGATGAGAGAGAAAAATAATAAATGGACAAAAGACATAACGGAATGGACTCCCAGATTCCAAACAAAGAGGAAAAGAGGAAGACAAAGAAAACGTTGGTCTGATGATATAAGAAAGATTGCAGGTCCACTATGGGAGAGAACAACTCAAGAGAGAGTAGACTGGAAAGCGCTGGAGGAGGCCTTCGTGTCGCAAAGACACGCCAACACCCAATAACTTATATATACCTACTTGTATTTAATTATTTAATGTAATATTATAATGTATCCTTGTTGGCAATAAAGGCTTAATAATAATAATTACGTATATTGCAGAACTTAAGTGAAGCAGAATTTGTGTAACAATTGCTCTTCGATTGCAATTTGCTTTATGCATATTTTGCATATTATTATTTAAATAAAAAAAAAATACAGGACAATTTTAACAATTTATTCTTTGTTTCAGTCTCTGGGTAATCACGAGTTCGATAATGGAGTATCGGGACTGACTCCATTTATTAAAAACCTTACATGTCCAGTATTAGCTGCAAATCTCGACCTCACTAAAGTACCTGAGTTACAAGAAGAAACTAATTTATTGAAGTCAGTTGTATTCGATATAAATGGATCAAAAATTGGTGTAATTGGATATCTGTTACCTAATACCAAAATTCTAGCACGTCCAAACAACGTTGAGTATATTGAAGAAATTTCAGCAATAAAAGATGAAGTAGCAAAACTGAAAAAATATGGTGTTAATATTCTTATTGCATTGGGTCACTCCGGATTTGAAAAAGATAAGGAAATAGCTAGAGAAATAGAAGATATTGATCTTGTAATAGGTGGTCATACAAATACATTTTTATGGAATGGTAGTACTCCTGATATTGAAAACTGTACGTAGACGTATCCGTTTTTCGTAGAACAAAAATCAGGAAGACGAGTACCCGTAGTTCAAGCATACGCATACACAAAATATCTTGGAAGATTGCATCTCGTTTTCGACGCTAGTGGTGAATTGATTAGATCAGATGGAAATCCTATACTATTAGACAAAACAGTACCTCAGTGTCCTGAAGTATTAGAAATAGTAAACCGTTATAAAGGTAAGGTAGAGGCAATAACAGAGGAAGTAGTGGGTAACACTCTTGTGATATTAGATGGCGATTGTCGTTTAAAGGAATGTAACATGGGAAATTTGGTAACTGATGCAAAAATAAACAAATATGCATCTCAATATGTAGGAAGAGGATGGACTGATGCACCTATCGCTGTTATCCAAGGTGGAGGCATAAGAGCTACAATCGCACATAACAATGTCACTAAAGGAGATCTTATGCATGTGATGCCTTTCGATAGCAAAGTTTCAAAGGTTATTATGAATGGAAGTGACGTATGGAATATGTTGGAGAATTCAGCTTCGACATACAACGATGCGGCCAAGTCTGGTCGGTTCCTGCAAATGTCAGGGATGCGTGTGACTTACGATTTACAGAGACCTCCTGGAAGTAGAGTTGTTAAGGTTTACATGCGATGTGGTGAATTCTCGCAACCTGAATATTCAGATATTAATATGTCAGCGACGTATAACATACTGATATCTTCATTCTTATTAAGCGGCGGTGATGGTTACGCCGTTTTCAAGGGTCTACCTTCAACTATTTTAGATTTTAGTGAGTTTGAATGTGTTGTAGATTACATTAAGTCACATAGTCCGGTGTTACCAGTTGATGAAGGTCGGATCACTATTAAAAATCTCTTAGGTACCTACATTTGACGTCAGAGCAAAGCCTAGCCAAAGTGCTACTTTTGTGATGCGTTCAGATAGTAGTCGTTTTTTTTAATTCTCTTGAATTAGACAAAGTGGGCACGTTAAAACGTTGGGTTCTGCGTCTGCCAAGCATTGTTACTAGTGCATATTCTCCTAAGATCCAATAATCTTATTTATTTTGATAGTACATCTATATTTTAACTTAAAGTTGATATTAAATTTGAATTTTATAGCATTATTCGCAATGCAAAGCGTTAATATAATCTCAAAAACTGGAAATCATAAATTTGATCGTCCGGCGGGTCTCGAACCTGCACCATCTATATTAACGCTTTGCATTGCGAATAATGCTATAAAATTCAAATTTAATAATTTGGAAGGTATTATCAATATGATATGATCTTTCACATGCAACTGTGAACATATCAGTCGGCCATGTTTCTAGAAAACAAAGCCGATAGATAAATACCTACATCCTCCGGAAGGGTGTTAGTAAGGGAAGCCTAAATTTGATCTGCCAGCGTGTATCGTTCGTAGCTTAACGCAGAGCGCCTACCCCGGATTGGTAGATGGTGCAGGTTCTAGACCCGCCGGACGATCAAATTTATGATTTCCCATTTTTGAGATTAAAGTTGATACTTGAGACTATTTAATTAAGTTATAAAGTAATGTAAATTATTTATCTGAGATGAAATTAAATTATTTGTTAAAAACAAATTCGTTCTTTCGAAGCAATTACTTTTAGATTAGCAATAAGATGGCCGATTATACCTCATAGTTTAAGAATACTCATGTTACGATGTAATGCTTTGATTTAATATAGTGTACACAACTCTACTCATTTTTTTTGTAATACCTCAATGCTTATCTAAATATGATTTTTAATTAGAACAAGAATATGACATTAAGAAGTATATAAACCGACGAGCTACCACTTGTGCCTATTAGGGACTGATTATTTTTTCCAATATCTCCATTCAATATGATTTTTATATAGACTTCATTTTACTTCTCTAGTTACCTCACAAATAGGTTACAGATTAAAACAAAAATAGTTTATTTTTGTGTAATTTCCTAGGACATTATTCACACACGGCCATCTGAACCCAAACGAATATACTAACTGATATACTACAATACAACTTTTCCGTTGTAAATACATACTTATATAGATAATTAATTAATTACACCCAGACTCAAGACCAACAGACGCGTAAATGTACACAAATATCTGTCCTGGGTGGGGATCGAACCCACGACCTGCGACGTGAAAGGCAAATAAGTACCAACCACGCCAACCGGCCCGTTAGTTTAATATGGTTAATAAAATATATTTTTTTAAACCATATTAAAGTAACGGCGGGGCGCTTGAGGCGCTCATAGCTAGATGCTCTCACCGGTCCGTAAGTGATCGGTGAGGTTAAGCAAATAGGTTCGCGGTCAGTTCATAGATGGGTGACCGCTAAAGTGGTTTAATTCCTGAGCGTCTCCGTGCTTCGGAGGGCACGTTAAGCAGTCGGTCCCGGTTGTAGTCATTAGACAACAGTCGTTAAGCCATGTCAGAGGCCTACTGGGCGGCTTGAACAACTCTGACACTAGGGTAACCACTGCTCATACAATAAGTAAGTAAGTAATCCATTTATTTCTCATCCAACCCTTTTAGACACCCTAAAAATTAAAGGAGGGGCCTGAGTAGCTCCACAATTCAAGGAGTTTCAAGTTGCCGATAAAATAAGTTCTTATCTACTTAGACGAGGCTTCACTCGGTATAAGGCATTCGGGTCGACTGAATTATCCTTAATTTTATGCCTTATTATTATTTAATCTGAATACTGATTAAATAAAAAACCACAGTACAAGAAAGAAAACATAAATATTATGGGAACAGCTCGACTTGTTTCTTAATTGTCAGGTTAAAATTTGTGAAAAAAGAAATATTGGATGGTGTCCGTGTGGAATCCAGGTTACTAGTATGTGAATGTCGCCGTCATAGTATATCCGGCATTGTACAATTTGTTTATGAAAGCTGCATTTTAAGTAATGTAGAGCCATTTCATATACATACATTCATACATAGACTCACGCCTGTTTTCCAGAAGGGTAGGCAGAGACATCGGGTTTCCATTTGTCACGATCTATGCACACCACTTTTGCCTCGTTTACTGTGATTATATGTATTCTTCATACATCCTCGCCGGCAGTTTTTATTCGTGGAGACCTATTAATGGCTCTCTATTATTTATAACATACAAAGCTAAAATGTCGCTGAAAGCTGTTGGTCTTCCTAAGAGAAATAAATAAAAATAAAACTTAGGGTATTTCTGACCTGGCCTAACGAACTATTACTCCCTAATATATCTCACCGTATCTTCAACTCCTGAAACAGCAATTATCGGTACTATACACTTTCGGAAAGCCTGTGGCCTTCATAGTGAACGAGAACCCCACCGCCGCCGCGCCACCTACTATTTAGGCCCCAAAATGGCTGCTTTAAGAAGTATACATATTTCTTAGAAGATTACTTTCAGACGCGCGCTGTAGGCGCTAGCGAACTGAAACTTACCATCTTAAAGCCCCGCGAAGGTCTACTGGGAAGCTTAAACCACTTGACTGCGCATGCCACGGTCACGTTTGTGTGTTAACCGTCGCCAGATTTTCGTTTGTCATATATATGTACAGACGCCAGCACATCAAGCTACCCCAATCTGTCAAATTTCTCCAATTGAAAGTGAACCTTATACATTTGTGATAAAGTTGAAAATGACAGATTGGGTAAGCTGGATGTGCTGCCGTCTGTACATGGCTGTGGCGGTCAAAAGGATTATAACTCTGTCTGAAGGTGACTACTAATCTTACAATAAAGGAAAGAAAACATTTCAAGTCAAATATAACATTTATTTTATTCTGTTAATAAACAATCTAATTTCAGTTTTAACTGAATAAAATGCATTTAATCGTATAAAGAATAAATTGTACCTACGTCACAAAAACTTAAAATAGATTGTACTCGCAAGAGGTAGTAATTATATCAGTAAAAGTACCAAGTACTTAAAATTAAGTAAAGTGTTACAGACTACTCACTTAAATGCCTAATGATGATACGTCAGACCTTAAAAATGCTTAATGATAGAATGTCAGAACTTAAGATTTGACATTGTATTTTACTGAAAAAGGGTTTTGAATAGTCAAATTTATTTTTAATTCAAGTCATGTTCTGTTTTTATCCAAACTACATACATGTGTAAAAGAATATTTTATACGAAATCTACTATTTGAAAATAATGTAATTAAATTAAAATATTCTAAATTAAAAATACAACAACAATAGTGCCAACTTAAGAACGTCGAAAAACGCTCCGTCCCCATATACATATAGGCAATGCTTATTCGTTGCGCCAAAAACAGGCCAGCCCTCTGGTCATGGGAAGTGTCGACCATATCTTTACAAAACGGCTCGTTCGCGCTAGTGCTCCATGGCGCGAATGTTTCAATCCCACACGGTTAATCGCGTATTTATCTGTTAGGTCGAAAATTTAATGTTTGAGGATCTCCGCTGATGCTGTAGCAGCGTCCTGAGATCCTAACGTTTAGTAAATCTGAGTAAATGTAAATGTTACAATGACGTCGATATTAATAATATTTATACTATTTGTCATCCTTTGGTCCTACTGGAATTTTGAACTGAAAATGACTTAACTTGATTCATATCCAGTTATCAATTACACCAAATTTAGCGTTTTATGTTCTCAAAATAACTATTATTTTAACCTGGGATGCAAGTAATATAATAATGGTAGGATATAATAACTTTGTGGCAGGACCACGATAAGATTTCCACAGCTCAATAGGAAGGGGGGTTGGGTCAGCATTTGTCCATTTGGCTTACGGTACGTACGGCTTATTATCAAGGGGCCGTATACGTTTATGTTTGTCCGCTAATTTAAATTTATGAAACAATTACCATTTCCGCCAAACCAAGTTTCGGTCTTCATCACTTCTTGATGCATTCGCCGCTTGTATTAAGATCTCCTGGATTTTTGTAAGTGGGTGTATAATGATATCGAAGAATTACAATTCTTATGGGAGTTGAATCGCCTTGGCATGTAATGTAATTGTGATGATAACCCCATCGTAATGGGTATTGAAAGACCATCTCAGTGTAGTGGAAGGTGAAGAACTTGAGGCTTGGATAGCCAGTAGTAAATCCATTTAACTCGAAGAGTGAGACAGTTTCTGAGTGGCTGCTAGTACACCCATCGACTATTAGCTAGGTAAAGAAGCCTCAGAGAGATATCAATTTTAGTAAAAATTAAACGGACCTGCCAATTCAGCGGATTATTTTTCCTGCCAATATTATACTGCTATCTACCGAATAATTATTTTTTCTGTTCACGTTCAAGGTAATATGCATAACTTGTTTTAAGTCGAATTTAGTACAACAAAAACTATTCGACTACCTAATTCTACTGGAAATCACTATTTTAGCATATCTACTTGCCTATCGGCTTATATGTCTCACCCAAAATATATATTTTTTATTCACTTACTATAATGTTAATAGAGTTAAGATATAAGCCCATACTCATTATTACACAATAATATAACAAATTGAGACTCTGTATGCCTACTCCATGTGCTGAGTCTGAAGCATTAGCTTCAATTTTTAACGATTCCATCGGATCACCCTCTTGTTCATTTAGAATCTTATCTTCATTTAAAATCTTAATACGGCCATCTAACTGCGTATTCACCGGGCTATATTGACTAAGGTAATATAAAATGGCATCCAGGTCACTGAAAGGCACTGTTATTCTATGAAGTTTCTCAAACATGTCATATCCATCACCACCTTCCGCTAAAAACGTAGGCAACATCACTTTGTACTGATAATCGTCTCTGATATCTCGCATAACATTTGCACAAGTTGAACATATCGCTAAAGCTTTGACAACGCGTGTGCCAACGGGTCTTGCCAGATCGTAAGCCACTTCCATACCAGAAAATTGTTGAAATTGACCAGTCCTTTTTAAAATTCTCCAAGTAGACACAGAATGTTCTAGACTTTGTTTCAAAATTGTTCCATTCATGGTGATTAATGTTAGAGGGTCAGAATAAGGTAATACTGCAATCAAGTCTCCTCTAGTTATGTTAAATGGGGTTCCTGGATGTTCTATCGATGCTCGTAATCGGCCCCCTTGAACTATTGCCAGGGTTACATCAGGGTACTCTTGGTTAAATTTGGCCTTGGTGTAGTTTAAGATTGCGTCGCTGATTAAATCACCAATATTACACTCCCATAAACGACATACATAGTCACCATTGAGAGTAACTAAAGAACTTCCAACCACTTCACTTTCGATACGACTTGTGCTTGCGTGGTATTTTTCAATAGTTTTCAATAGCTCTGAATCTCTAGGCACTGTTTGATCCAGTAGTAAAGGAGTACCGTCACATTGAATAATCTCTCCTTGAGCATCAAATACTAAATGTAACTTTCCCATATATTTAGTGTACGCATAAGCTTGCACTACTGGTACTATTCTACCATTTGGTTGCTTAACTTCTTTCGGATAAGGTCCCTCAGGGACTTCAGGGAACTCTGGCGTAGTATCGTTGTTCCAAAGAAACGTGTTCGTATGGCCTCCAATAACTAAATCGATGTCTTCAACATCTCTAGCTATTTCCATATCTTTCATAAATCCAGAATGTCCTAAAGCTATTAAAATGTTGACATTTTGTTGCTTCAGTTTTTTTACTTCTCTTCTTATAGCTAGGATCTCGTCTTCATACTCCACATTGTTTTTTGGTGCGAGATATTTTGTTTCAGGGGTTAGATATCCAATTATACCAATGTTGATATTATCGATAGTTAATACAATTGATTTGTGTAAATTAGGTTCTGCTTCTAATTCAGGTTCCTTGTCAAGGATGAGGTTAGCCGCCAGGACTGGGGCGCTTAGGTTTCTAATAAAAGGTGCCAATCCGGTATCCACAGGTTCGTCGAATTCATGGTTGCCAAGGGACTGAAAGGAAAAGCAGGTGTTAGGAGTGGGGATATTGAGTATTATAACATTTCATATAACATTACTTAAGTGATGTAAAACTTTCATCATTTATTAATGGAATTTCATTTTTAAACCATACTTTGATGATGGGTGATAAAATGTTTAATAAAATTTATAAAGGTTTGAGCTAACCAAATTAAGGGAAGAAAGGGGAAACAAATGCAATAAAACAATTAAAATTTAGTACCAAAAATTTATTTACCAATACAAAGTATTGTAATCAGTCATCAATGTCATCACTTAGATGATACTAAAAGTCATTAAAACGAATTCAGTCATGCGAAATAAAATTTTAAACATATTATTTTTATTGTATATTGCTGACTGAAAATTCGACCTTATCCTAGTATAACAGTGATACCGAAGAAACGAAATTAACTTTTATAAATGTGAAATAGAAAATAAGAATTAGAAATTTAGATCTCCAAAATATTTAGCTTATTTAAGAGCTTTTATCGAAATTTTTAATTTGTTCAATTCTGGGCTCTACTTTTGCTAAAACAGCTGTTGGTGCGAATTCAACAATTTATTGTCATTGCATCAATCCTATTTTTATTTCCTAAAAACTAATAACATCAGTAGTCCTATTAAAGGAAATGTCCGAATTTCCAGTCACCTTTTTATAGGAACATGGATTACAAGTAAATTATAATGTTTAAAGTTATATTATAATGCTACAATGCCTAATAAGGCAAATATAATGGACAATTTTGATAACCTCGTTACGTACGAAGAACTTTTACCACTTGTCTTACTATCTACAAAAGTTATTCTTCCCTCCACTTGTGGATATATCGGGGAATGGCGAGAAACATAAAATTGAGTGGCCAGCAACTCATTGTAATCTATAGTTTGTCTTGGCAAATCAACGAGCATATTATAACCGTCCCCACCGATCGCGACGAAATTTGGCATAATTACTTTATAAACATCTTTCTCTCCAATTTCTGAAAACGTGGGAATATCACAAGCCCAACATCTAGCTTCGGCTTTAATAACTCTAGACCCTGGTGGCTTTGAAAGATCATAAGTAATTTTGATACCAGAATATTGTAGAAACTCTCCAGGCCTCAATAAAACATTATAACGACCTACTGAGTGTTCAAGCATCTGTAAAAGGGTACTCCCGTTCACTGTTACAGTCACAGCATTGCCATCAAAAGGCATAACAGTTAGTAAATCGCCTTTTGTTATATTAGTTGGCATTTTTGCGTGCGCAATACCTGATCTTATACCTCCTCCTGCAACAATTGCTATTGGTGCATCAGTCCAGTGTTCTCCTCGGTAATCGACTGCATACCTAAATACCAGTGCATCAGTGATCAAGTTTCCTAGGTTACATTCACGAAGACTACAGTCAGTGTTGTCCAACACAACAGTAGAGGACCCAAGAACCTCGTCCGTAACGTTTTGGAGACCAGCTTTGTATTTGTTAATAATTTTTAAAACTTCAGGATCTTGAGGAATGTTTTTGTCAAGTAAAATAGGTTTCCCATCAGCATGAGTTATTTCACCGTTAGAGTCAAAAACTAAATGTAATTTTCCTAAGTATTTTGTATAGGCATATGCTTGTACAACAAGAGCAGTCCTCCCAGAATCTTGAGTCACGTAAGTTGGATAAGGACCAGCTGGAAGTTCGGAGTCGGGACTTGTGCCGTTCCACAAGAAAGTATTTGTATGGCCGCCAATGACGAGATCCACGCCGTCCACTTTCTTAGCTATTTCTAAGTCTTTGACATATCCGGAATGCCCTAAAGCAATAATAATGTTAATCCCGTCTTCTTGTAGTTTCTTTACTTCTATTTTGATAGCATCAATTTCGTCCAAATATTCAACATCATTAGGAACTGCTAGTTCTTTAGTTTCTGGCGTTAAATAGCCAACTACACCAATTTTGTGGCCGTCAACATCGATTACAATTGAATTCTTGAGGTTAGCTTCTTGAGCAAGCTGTGGCACTTTTGACAAAATCAGATTTGCAGATAATACCGGGCAGTTGATGTTTTCTATGAAGGGGGTAAGTCCGCTGACTCCGTTATCAAACTCGTGGTTCCCGAGAGACTGTAACAAAAATAGAATTGTATTGTTTTTAATGTCATAGGTATTATAATAAAACGAAACATGTTCATTTGCTATTAAAGTTAACCCCCGAGTTAAAATGTATGGCATCTTCTAAGCTTTCTAATCGATCTATTTATTATAAAAATTGTCTAAGCTAATCCGTTCAATGATTAGATCGCTACATTATTTTTTTGGTTAGAGTCATGTGTTGTTGACGGTCAGATTATTTTCACCAATAAACGTGGCTAACTAGCAGGTAGGAAACTCATTATTTGGCCCCGCTTTGTTTGATTACGTGTCAAAGTCAAAATTCACTGGATATGGGAATAAACCAATGTAGTACAAAATTCCGGCATCAAAGAGAGATTTTACCGCTTTTCAATCCATCGAAAGTTTGGGACACGTTTGGATAGCCTATGTAGTACCTACCCATATATAGTACACACGTACTTCTAGTGTCTGTGTGTGCGGGGTAAAATCATTCAATCATAGTGAATACTTTGTTCGTGCAAATTTTGTGTCGGCGCTCAATTGCAGTTTTATTGATTCGTGCGGCGTATTATATGCGTATCCTGTACATAGGTTTATATGCATACACAGTATTTGACGTATATACTGTCCGTACGTACTGTCTGTTAATGATTTGTGTTACGCTCAACTGCATAGTTTGGTAGTGTTGTTTTAACTCGTGCTATTTTTGTCACCCGTAACAAAGCTATGTTCAGTTGTCCTAATAGTTTAGCGTCGCGGCTGAGTGACATTTTGTTTCTTTTGTTAACAGTAATAATTACAGTCTCAATGTTTTATTATCCGTACTCATGAGGTATTTGGCTCTAACGTGTTACCTACAGCATGCCTTGTATCACTATCCATTTTTTACAAGCGTTAGGCATATACCCTATTAAAAAAAGTACATACTAATCAATCATTTCGTGACTGCGGCGCTCTCAGCCATACGATCATACTTTATCGGCCTGTTGCGCTCATCATGTTGCTAAGTGATCGGCGAGGTTAAGCACCTATGCACGCGGTCAATCTATAGATAAGTGACCGTGATCATGGTTTAATTTCTGAGCGTCTCCGTGCGTGCCCACGTCAAGCTATCGGTCCCGGTTGTTGCCGTTAAACTACAGTCGTTAAGCCATATTAGAGGCCTATTGGGCAGCTTGAACAACTCTGACACTAGGTAATCACTGCCCATATAATAAAAAAGTAGAATCATTTCTCCGAAAAAAAAAATATATTTCTCAGTACCTTAAAATGGGTTGAATATATAATGTATAATTGGGTTGAATATATAATTATTAGTTGTAACATATAAATAAAGGAAAGAAGCAGGTATAAAAGATGAAATCAAAGATTTAAATTTGTACGAAGACTAAAACTTAATGTTGAAATTACTAAATTGATATCTTAAAGATCCTTTACATCATCAGCCTGACCTCGAGCACTGCTGGACATAGGTCTCCCCAAATTTTACATTGCGTTGACACAAACTCGGTTTTTCATTATATCACATTAATATTATAAAGGCGAAAGTTTGTGAGTGTGTATGTTTGTTACTTCTTCACGTCTAAACGGCTGGAATGGTTTTAATAAAATTTGGTATGGTGTTAGCTGATACCCTGGATTAACACATAGGCTATAATTTATAGAGTTTAACGCGGGTAAAACTGCGGGGCACAGCTAGTTGTTCCATAAATGGACACACCTATATTCGTGCGTAGTTGGCTAGTCTCTGTAGAAATTATCGGCCGCAACCGAAATTTGAACAGAAGCTTTATAATTATAAATTAAATTAAATTTATAAAATAATTATTTTTGAGTAGCTGTGCCCTCCAGTTTCTGCACCCGCGTTAAACTGTGAACTTTAACCTATGTGTATATAAGCTATATTACTACAAAGTTTCATCAGAACCCGTTCCGTAGCTTTTGTGTGATAGAGTAACAAACATCCATACATCCATACTCATACACTTTCGGAGTTATAACATAAGAAGGATAATGGTAATGGTAATATATATTCATAATTACATCACATATACTGAGTAGGTACTGTGACGACCTTCTTGGTTGGCACCTTCGTTCGTCCAAACGTTTAAAAAGAAATCATTAAAAAAAGAACGCGTTTGAAAATATTTCAAACAGAACAGTCATAGAGTCTACGACAGAACTCTTTGAGCTACACCAGCCCTGTTACCTATCATAGTGAAATTGAAGAAAATATAATATTAATTCAGTATTTGACGTGTATCACTCATCATCCAAAAGATCCCGAAGACGATTCTGAAGCTGCAGAACGTCATATGGTGCTGGCGCCGGGTATATTGATAAGTATACCCTGAAGAACGAGAGAAGAATCGAGGATATCACGAGAAGTATTTTTTTCCATAAATAATTTCAGATGGAGACCTCTGGGTCCTGACACCACACTCCCACACGCAGGCATACACTGCCCTCACCATACGCCCACACACATCAGTCTGGTTGTCTGAAGACTGAGACTTCCGGGTCTTGACACCACACGTAGGCATACGCTACTCTCATCATACGCCCACACACATCAGACTGGTTGTCTGAAGACTGAGACTTCTGGGTCCTGACACCACACGTAGGCATACGCTACTCTCATCATACGCCCACACATATGCATATGCTGTCATCACCACACGTCCACGCATGAGCATACATTGTCTAGCTACACGCCCACACTTCACGAGCATGCGCTGCCCTTGCCACAAGCTTGCCCTGAACAAGAACTCGCCTTTATGGTGCATCATGGATTATTCGAACACATTGTAATTAATCATTGCAAGGTGGACGTATATCTATCTGATGATTTCATGTTTTGTTCTTTGCAATTAAATGACAATGCCAACGTATGACAGGTAGAATTTTTCCTTTTGTCTGTCATTTTCTGCCATAAGACCAAATATGCTCTCCACAGGTTGTCTATGCTGATGTCCGATATGCTCAGTGTATGGTTGTACCATTTATAGGTTGTATTTGATGTCGACAAAACATATTATATGGTAACCCCATATAGTACGTTATGGTCAGTGATGTCAATAAGACCTGTTGTGACACTCCCATGTATTGTATTATCTGTGACATAATGAAAATTAATTTATGACCCTTCGATATTTGGTATTATTTTTGAAAGTGTCAAACATGGTTGACAGTAAGAGCAAAGAGTATAAATAGAATTAATCAAAAACTTATTAATAAGACCTTTGTAACATTTTGGCTTAGAATCACACATGATGTGTGGAAACTTTTTTTGGAGGTTTTGCTTCCACAAGGCACTTCCAATAGTTATCCATTATATGATAAAATTGAAACTGCCGGTCTAGTCGTAAAGGCCGTCATGTATTGTAATTATCCCTCCATTAGGTAGGTAAAAATAAGCTAGTATAATGTTGTAAAGGGTTCTTTCGGAGAAAAAAATTATTTATTCTAATAATAGAATAAACAATTTTTTTAAGAGAGACGGGGAAGATGTTACGACCTTCTTGGTTGGCACCTTCGTTCGTCCAAACATTTAAAAAGAAATCATTAAAAAAAGAACGCGTTTGAAAATATTTCAAACAGAACAGTCATAGAGTCTACGACAGAACTCTCTGAGCTACACCAGCCCTGTTACCTATCATAGTGAAATTGAAGAAAATATAATATTAATTCAGTATTTGACGTGTATCACTCATCATCCAAAAGATCCCGAAGACGATTCTGAAGCTGCAGAACGTCATAGTACCTAATTAAATAATATTTGCATATACTTTGCTGCATAGCTTTCAAGAGTAGATCATACACTAAAGGTTGACATAAAAAAAACAAATAACATTAACCAAATATGTTTACTTTTGTATTTCGGTACACATAAGCGATTTAAGTTTAATTATTTACTACTTAATACATATATTTATATGTAATTCACAATTGCACATTCGGGTTCGACTATTACGCAGTCGACACCAGGTCAGAAGTATGTACTTGCTTGGACTACGTAAACCTTACAGCTTACGTAACAAGGATGTTATCCTACTCAAATATTTCTACTAACGTGTCATCGACTGTATATATTCTTCATTAAATATAAAAAAGAAAAAATATCATACACGCTAATTATTAACTACTTAATAAATATATTTAAATGGCATTCGTTTCTCTTGCATATTGTTCGACTAAAAACGACTGCGCCTAATGCGTTAGGCGCAGTCGTATTGCGATGCCAAGTCGGTAGATACGCTTGGACTACGTATTTAAAGCCTACGTAACTAGGGTGATGTTTAACTTAGAGTGTTTCCACTAACATGACATCGACTCTATATATTCATCCATAAATATAAAAAAAAAAACAAAATCACACATGCTAATTATTAACTACTTAATAATTCGTTTCTATTGAACATTGTTCGACTAAAAATGACTTCGCCTGATACGTTAGGCGCAGTCGATGCCAAGTCAGTAGATACGCTTGGACTACGTATACCTTAAAGCCTACGTAACATGGGTGATGTTTAACTCAAAGGGTTTCCACTAAAATGACACCGACTCTATATATTCTTCCTTAAATATAAAAAAAACAATACATAGGTACACGATGTTTATTTAATAGTTAAGAAGTCATAAGCCTTAATTACTAGTAGGAGTGTCTACTAATACTATTGTTTTTATACTGGACAACCTAGACGGAATTCATTGAGACATGATGTAGCATAATCTATTAAACTATAGATATTGACAGTTAATATTTTAACTTCTAATTAAACATTTTGACAGTAAGCTAAAATACATTAACCATTTAAATAAATCATTAAATTAAACGATAACTTCAAATCACTAAATATAAATCATCAACCTGTACTTATCATAAGTTACGTATACTTATTTACGTAACTTGTAATACTGCAAACGTGTTCTGACCTTTAAATAACCATCTTGACTAAACCAAAAATAAATTCTGTACTTATCATAAGTTACGTATACTTATTTACGTAACTTGTAATCTGCAAACGTGTTCTGACCTTTAAATAACCATCTTGACTAAACCAAAAATAAATTAGTTATTTAAATAAATTTATTGATTAATTCATGATAAAATAGAAATCTAAATATCTTCTTGTACTTGAAATTAATTAGTATAGACTACAGACATGTTCTGGCCATTTTATACTATTACTATACTATTTTATAAAGCATAGGCTTTATAAAGCGCTTGAAAATAGTCTGAATATTTAACTCAAAATGGTTATTTTTTTTACATAGGTACATAGGTAGGCTTTGAGTTAATTTTATTATAATGCTTTTATTACTAATAAAGATGTTGGTTATAGTTATGTGTGGTTATTACGCCTCAAACCTTTTAATGAGGCAATCAGTCAGAAACTCTCACTGCTCCGTAAGTGGTTGGCGAGGATAGTCGCTTACTATATAGACTCGTGGTTAGCCCCTAGATGGGTGACTGTCAAAGCGGTTTAATTTCTGAGAGCACGTCAAGCACAAGCACACGTCAAGCACCTCCGTGCTCCGGAGAGCACGTCAAGCTTTGTTAAGACATGTCAGAGGCCATAGGCGGGTTGCCCAACTCTGACACTAAGGAAACCACCGCACTTACGATAAGTAAGTAAGTACCTTTTACTTTTTCACTATACCTATGTATATAAATTCGAGTAGTAGCAGAGCGGTAACATCAACAAGCAGTTTTTCGTATCATATCAGCCGAAATACGTCTTCCCTCCTACCCACCGCTGCAAGTCCTGTAGGCTAGGATCAACAGTGGCACACAATGAAATGACACTGAGCGGTCAGGCTCAGGCATGTCCCGGGGAATCACTTTAACTGACTTGGATCCCGCAAAGAATCCACTGTTGGCCAAGGGCACTCCAAAGGAACTCCACAATTACCGTTCTTATTCTGCCTACATTCAACGTTTTCTCGCGACCCTCGCAAAATCGTCGGCCGACTTTGTGGGGGGCCTGCCCGTGTTTCCATAAATAGTTATATAAATGGATTGATGCCAAGACCATTTTTGTACCCTGACCCAGTTCCTTATGGTCAATTTATGCTAGTGCACAGTCAAAGCGCTAAAAACGTCGATCTAAAAATCTAAAATTTATATAAAAAAATATATTTATATTTTTGTGCGTCCACGATTCACCGTTAGTCGCTCGAAGACGCACGTCTGTAGAATGTGCGTATTGTTTTTCTATCGGAGAAGAAATATAAGTATGCCGTATTTGATTGACGGTCACCATAGCCTAGTTGGTAGTGCTCCTGCCTACGAATCTGGTGGTCCTGCGTTCGAATCCCGGTAAGTGCAATATTTGTTTCTGAGTCATGGATGTTTTCTATGTAATTAAGTATTTATCTATCTATATAAGTATGTATATCGTCGCCTGGTACCCATCGTACAAGCTTTGCTTAGTTTGGGGCGAGGATGATATTATTATTATTTGTATGACGCCTTAGCTGTGTGGTAGCATGAAGAGACCTTTAGAATTAGTTGTTGCATATCTCTAAATACTGAACTTGACACCCCAAAACCGTTACCCTAATGATCTCTTCTGGGGCAACACTCACTTGTTACCTCGCTACTCTGTTCTCCCCGATGAGCTCAAGCGATGTTACTCACACTCTGGACCACAGAATGATTACAAGAATGGTATTAATTGGAGAGTTATCCGCAAGGTGAAGCTACTTCCCAATACGGGCTGTTCATGGACTCATGACTGTACATGTGCACATGTACAGTCATGAGTCCATGAACAGCATGCACATCTCTAATAACAAAAAACATATAAATACATTTAGCGACTCAATGCTGAACTCTAGCTTATTTAATCACCTGGGATCACGTTGAAAGTCTATCGAATCTAAGATCATGTTTGAAAATATCAGTGCTATTCAACTCCATGCTAATACCAGCAAAGATGGTTTCGTTTTAAACGTATTAAAACACCATGTATTTACTTAATGCAAAACTAAAATGCAAAGAAGTGTCTAAGCTACCTTTTTACAGTAAATATAAACACAACGCTTTTTTTAAGCTACGTGACAGTCACCGGTATTTAGTATTTATATTTAGAAAGAATATTTGTGCCGCAATTATTCTTTCTAGAAATAAATAAGAAAGAGCGGATAGCTTTTAGCATTGGAGATGTTACAGGCAATTCTGTATTTTACTATCATTCTGACTACTTACTTTAATCCACTTGTAGGGCTTTAGACAGACGGACCGCATTTCAACTGCAACTCCAAGCCGACTGCAATTGAACTGCATTCGGACTGTGCGTTTGGTTTTGCAGTTCTATTGCGTGTCAAATGCATTCAAACTGCATTTGAACTGCTTGAATTGCAGTTGAAATGCGGTCCGTCTATCTAGAGCCCTAGAGTACATATATGGGATAGCAGCCTAGATTAAGTTAAGTATTGTAGCCGTGCAGTATGAGTTAAACTTAGTATCGCGGCCTGTTTACTATGTTACTTTAAACTTTTGTTAATTAAATTTTATCAAGGCACTGAGTCCACGGTATGAATGTCTCACTAGACCGGACCACAATAATTGTAGTGTGGTTAATTATTAACCGGACTATTTTATTTTTCTAATATGAGTTTCCTATTCAGATTCTCAGACAGATTCAGATAAAGCTATTACATAAAAATGCAGTTTCTAAAATCATTCACAATCTTCTCAACTACATTTATTTGAAGTAGTTTTAATATAGTTTAGGGTTAGTTTAGTTTAAGTTGCAGGATATTCTAGTATACAAGTTGGGTGCTGTTGGTGTGTTAGACGAAGCTACCAAACGGTGCAAATAATCCCTGTTGGTTGGATATTTGGGATGTTTATTTCAACCATTTGAGGTCGGAACGCTAGGACCGTGTGGTTTTAACACGCGTTCATTGTTTTGCGAAATTGTAAACAGCTTGATCGGCTTTTTTGGGATGATTGAATTTACAATGCCATCCAGAGGAGCAATCAATGACGCCGACTTTTTAGGTACTTTACTTTTCAACGATGCCGAGAATTTTGACGCCTATTAGCAATAAGGCCTAGATCTATTATTAGCCTAGCTAGATCTATTATCAAACATGTTTGGCTTTTCCCTTTTTTATCATTTTTTGTAAGATGGTAATGTGGAACCCCAAATATAGGATGTCATATTTATGTAATTGGTGTTTATTGGCTGCCCTGCTGATCTATTGGTTAGTAACTGACTGCTGCTGCTGAAGTCAGAGGTCGTGGTTTCTATCCCCACCCCCGACAAATCCTTGTGTGATGAGCACAATTTGTTCCATGTTCAGTTGTTTCGTTGCCATAGTACAGGCTCTACCTAGTTTGGAATCAGATGGCTGTGTTTTAGTTGTCTCAAGATATTAATATAGTTAAAAAATATATTGGACATTTAGAAATAAAAGTAATAAGGCAGCTCCAGAACAAGTTTTATTCAAGAGCCTCTCGAACTAGATACCGGTGTACTTAACGAAATAGGGTAAGTAATTCCCCAGATAAAGGAATATAAAGACCACGATTTTGCGGCCGGCAACACCAGATACGAGGGAACTGATGAACATATACACTCATACTAGAAAGAATATCACTAACAAATGCCAGCCCTAGAATTTTCAAATTTCTCCGCGATACCAATGTTACGGTGGTCGACCGTAACATTGGTATCGCGGAGAAATTTGAAAATTCTAGGGTTGGCATTTGTTAGTGTACATTAAAGTACTAATGTGTAAATAAAATCGGTATTTGCAAGGTTCCTTGAACTAATAACAAGCCTGAACAACTAATTTTTACTATTTTCTATTATTTTGTGTAAATCATGCGTTTTTGTTCTTAATCATATTTCTTTACTTTACAAATCAAGAGCATTACAAAGATATATTTAATCCTATTGCAGTCATTCGCCGTTTTCGCCGTCATTTATAAAACGTTAACCTAATCTGGCTTTAGTGATTCTTTATCGCCATATGATAATTAAATCGGTCCAAATAGCCTAGTCAAATCGTAAGTAATTCGGCTGATTGAACAGATAATGACATTAATTGTATGAGGTTGACATAAAAGGTGGTGGGTCGTCGTAATCTTTTGCGTTTATCAAGAATAATTATGTTATTTGTCCATGCTATGAAACGAATCGCTATGTATCTAGCAGTGTCATGTGTCTAGTTATGTAGGGCCTTCAGTCGTATTAGCATGAACAGTTTTTACTTTGAAACTGTAAGTTTCAAAAGATAAACAGTAAACACTAGCAATATTCGTAGAGTTTCTTAGAATAAATTAACAACTAAGCACTTACTATTTTTTTCAAAAGGGAAAGTATTGTAAAGTTATAAACTAATTTCACAACCTGTCTCATAAGTATTTTTTGATAATAATCACGTTATTTAAATTTTGTAGACCTCTTCTATTAGCTCTGTACTAAGTTTGTTTACATAAGCAAAGATAATGCCAATAAAAGTACCAACGTCATTGATAACTTAATATATGATCCTGAATTAGCTTTAATTGCTTCGAGGTTTTTAATATGGATACGGCCCTCTACAGCAGGATACACGGGGCTATGAGACTTAATATATTCCAAAGTAGATTGCAACTCATCGAATTCTAAAGCGGTTGACGGCAAGCCCTCAAATACTGAGAACCCATCACCACCCATCGATAAGAAGGCAGGCATCAATATATTATAAGTCGCTGACATGTTCAGTTCTAAATATTCAGGTTGCAAGCATTCGCCACACCGCATGTAAATCTTCACTACTCTTCTTCCAGAAGGGTTTTGAAAGTCGTACATCACATGCATTCCCGACATCTGAAGAAACTGACCGGGTGCGTACGAAGGGTTGTACTTCCAGACTGAATGCTCCAACATCTTCCATACGTCACTACCATTTATTGTAACTTTAACAATATTGCTATCGAAAGGCATCACCTGCAAAAGTTCTCCTCTGGTAATATTGGATGGTAAATTCGTATGCGCAATCGAAACTCTTATGCCTCCACCTTGGATGATAGCGATAGGCGCATCAGTCCAACCTTTTCCTACGTATTTTGAAGTATATTTAAATATTATTGCATCAGCTATCAAATTCCCCATATTACATTCATTTAAGCGACAAGATTGACCATCTAATAACACTGAAGTGTTTCCTATAACTTCTTCTGTTATTTGGCCTATCTGGTCTCTGTATCGGTTTACCATTTGTAATACTTCAGGGCACTGAGGTACTGTTTTGTCTAACAATATAGGATTTCCATCTGAACTAATCAATTCGCCATTGGCATCAAATATGAGGTGCAGTTTACCAAGATATTTTGTGTATGCATATGCCTGGACAGCCGGTACTAGTCTACCTGATTTCTGTTCTACTAAAGTCGGATACGGGCCTTCAGGTTTTTCAACGTCTGGACTGGTCCCATTCCAAAGAAATGTATTTGTATGGCCACCTATGACTAGATCGATATCCTCTACTTCTTTAGCTATTTCTAGATCTTTTTTGAATCCTGAATGACCTAATGCAATAAGAATATGAATTCCCTCTTTCTTCAGTTTGGTTGCTTCTGCTTTAATTGCCGTTACTTCTTCGATATACTCGACGTCATTTCTTATTGCTAGCACTTTGGTGTCAGGTGTTAGATATCCAATGACGCCAATCTTTGTTCCGTTTATATCAAATACAACGGACTTCATCAAATTTGCTTCTCTATCTAATTCAGGTACTTTAGAGAGTATGAGGTTAGCCGCTAGAACTGGACATGTGACGTTTTCAATAAATGGCGTGAGTCCAGAAACTCCATTATCAAATTCGTGGTTTCCCAGAGACTGAAACAAAAAAATATGGTGTAGAGTAAATTGTTAAAATAACAAAATATTCATGCACACATGCAGATTAATGTAAGGGATAGTTAGATAAGATCCGATCAGTAGTTCAGCAATGCATCTTAACAACCCAGTGTCGGAATTCTACGTCGAAATTCCAGGAAAATAACAGCCCAAAAGTCTATGATCAACTTTTGCTATTTACCTTCAACAATTTAGAACGACTGCCTGTAGAATGATTTTCCCAATGGATTCTAGTAATTTTAATAATTGAATTTCCAGTAAACCAAAAATAAGGTAGTTCAACAATTCATAATTAAAATTTAATAAAGATAGCAATATATTTGGCTTTTTGCTGGAAAAGGGTTGTAAAACGAAGAAATATTGTGTAAATTTCGACGTGTAATTTCTATAGTAGAAGCATGAACTCATTTGTTGGTCTGTTTTGTCTGTGTGATATGCTTCTGGTATTACACCTCAAAAGTACCAGAAGGTTTACTTGAGCTGTTCGTATTTGCTGTAGCTGTGGACCAATTGACATGATCGTATCTTTTTCCTCTAGAACCAACTATGTCGACTATAAAAAAAAAATGAAATTAATTCTGTTGAATGGTTGCTTTTAGAGGAATTGTAAAGAGGCGATCATTTCAGGTAACAATAAGGAAATTTCTGTTAGTGAACATACATTTAGATAAAGTTATATTTAGTTAACGAATCACGTGCAAAGCAAACAATGACTACATGAAACAAGTAAGTTTGAGTAGAGCCCTTTGATAAAGTTCAACTTCACCGCTAGAGTACGTAGAAAAATATTTGGTTCCCATGCAATTTATTTAGATAATTCACATAATCTAATAAAATTTAAACTAGTGTTTCTAGAAATACTTACTATAATTATTTTAAGTCAGTTTACCAGCTTCGCTTTGTTTTGTTTATAAATCGCCAAAAAGAGTTTACCCACCTTACCCTCTAATAAATTATATTTTTCATACATTAATGTTCCTATAAAAATTGTTACAGCCATTTTCCAGAATATATTCACTAACTTTGATATACAGGTTGATTACTGTTAAAGAATAGACACACACAAACGGTTCAGTAACGGATACTAAACGACAGTGGCTATTTTCCAGTTATTCTAGTATGGTCTTAGGTCCATATTTCGATTAATGTAGGTACTTATTTATAGAGGTATAATGCACTTTCGATATTGTTTTTTTTTCTTTTTTTGGCTCTCATTTATTTCAGTCTATAAATACTTGTTTTAAACGGTCTAATTTTGATCGTGTTTGATTGGACATTGCTGTTTCAGCTTGTTATATAATATCTGTGCTATATATATATAGACATTGTCTATTAGGTACCTTTTCGGTAAAAGTCAGCCATACGTTACTCTAAGTAAAGTATGCTGTATGTTACCTATGAGAAATCCAACAACTTTCTTTAAGTTTAGTAAACCTATCTAGTCCTAGGTTGCTCTCCGAACTTTACGAACTGTTACAGTTCAGCATATAATTAGAGGAAAAACCCCGAAACTCGACTTTAGCTTTGCCGCTTAAAGCATCTAAAGTGAGGCGCTCACAGCTAGATGCTCTCACCGGTCCGTAAGTGATTGGCGAGGTCAAGCAACTAGGCTCGCGGTCAGTCCATAGATGAGTGACCGCCAAAGTGGTTTAATTTCTGAGCGTCTCCGTGTTTCGGAGGGCACGTTAAGCTGTTGGTCCCGGTTGTAGCCATTAGGCAACAGTCGTTAAGCCATGTCAGAGGCCTAATGGGCGGCATGAACAACTCTGACACTAGGGTAACCACTGCCCACACGATAAGTAAGTAAGTAAGCATCTAAAGTCCTGCCTTCCCAACTTTTAGGTTGTGTAGTTCTAAAACAGGGGATACGGCTGCAAAATGGTTGAGCATACATTATCGTAATAAAAGACCCTTTCAGTAATACGCCACTAGTATTACGTCAAAAATATTTTTATTCTTACCACCATTTTATAGTTTCCGGCCGCCATTTTGATTTAAACATAAAACAATATTTGCCTTACACCACTTAGTCGAATCGATATAAATCCCCTTTGATAGAATCCAGCCAGCCGTTGCGGTGTTCTGAGTGTATAAATAATGTCCCATATACGCCCAGATACGAGTGCAAAATAACCTTATCTTTGGTATAGAGCAGTCGGGTAACAGGTTACAACCGCTTTTGGTTTTAGAGGAAAACTGGGTAAAACGGAACTTCAATTATGATGATTTTAGGTCGAGTACGCGCTTAATTTCACAATTGAGGAACTGATTCATAAGATTAATGGGTTCATTAAATTTTTATATTTAAACTTAAGCAGAGCAGCGAACAGGTAGGTAATGATATTACCTGATATTGCCTGCCTATAAAATAAAACCTCTTTTGAGAGTAGAAGCTAGAAAACTGTTCTTTTTTTTTAAATTGCTAGACATAGCTTTTGAAGTTAGAATAGAGATTGAATCTATACATATAATAAAATCGTAGAAAAGTCAAAAATTGTACATTGAATATTTTTTTATAAAGGATACTTGGGGCGTGATCTGTTATCGATATCGAAGCCAACAATATAATTTTTTGAATTTTTGTCTGTGTGTCTGTTTGTCTGTATGTATGTCCGGGCTAAACTCAAAAAGTACTGCAAGGCTTTACTTCAAATTTTGCATGAATAATACTAAAAGGTCGGGTCAACATATAGGCTACCTATTATCACGCTATCACCTACGGGGGAGGAGCTGTGATAAGTTATATAATATTACGCGAGTAAATCCGCGGGGCACGGCTAGTTTATAAATAAAAATAATTTATTGTTTGAGGGATGATTGTCAAGAGTAACAAAAGTGAAGAGCTAAGGGCCTATGCCCACCACGAATTTTAATCGCGCCGTCGACGGCGGATCGATGCGCTTTTATCCTACAGAGCAGTTTTTGTTGGAACGAAGTTCCTTATCGCGCGTTGTGAAAGGGGGCTAGACGGAAAAAAATGTTACGAAAAGTTGTCACGACACTTTTTGCAGCTGTGCAGCGTGCGCATGTTTCTCTGTCTGTCTCTCTTTCTCTCTCTTATAGAAAACAAGCCAGATATTTTCATTTCTATTTCGCATTGAACAGTGTGGTGTCGCGACGATTATTATTGTTGAGTGTATACAGGTTTTTTGTACATAATAAATAATAAGAAATAACTTCGTTCCATCCGGGTGCCCCTTGACACCTCTCAAGTTTTTTTGTTTGTATCGATGCAAACGCGATGCTAACGCGCGTATGTATCGCGACAAACGCGCGTCGATGGCGCGCTTAAGAAACGTGGTGTGCACAGTCCCTAAAGAATAGTAATGTGTTGTGAAAATAGTTTATTAATACAAAATAGATACGTAATTGGTGTTCTACCCGTGTATGATCATTTGAAAATCTCGCTATAGATCCCTGATAGGAATCGCTGTTAAGAGTGTTACAGTAAGAATCTATAAAATACGTAATGTATGAACGAATTTGAGCTCCCGATGAGAACAATGTATTATGGTTGATGAGTAAGCCGCACTTAACTCATATTTGATGAGCTGATTTCTAAATATACGCCTCTCACGTTTAACTTAAGCACGGCTGCCAACAGTAGTCTTAAAACGAGTCTGCATAAAACGAAACGAATGAACGAATTCGAGATGAGGTACGTTCTCCTCACGTATAAAATTAGAATTAAAAATTAACCTCATAAATTCAAAAAAATTGCTAGTTAACTAAATCATTACTAACATAAATTAAATTTAAATTCTGTAGGTATATGATCAAATCAAAGTAACGATCTAATAGGTAATGTATTTGTACCTATCTATTCAGAAATAAATAAATATTGTAAATTTGTACTACAATAAATTTCCCGACTATTTTAGAGTCTATGTGAATAGAAAAAAGATAGTATTTTGCTTAGAAATATAACATATCACGTGGTCAAGACACTAACTAATTACGACTAGTTACTGCGTTGACCCTGTAATCGTTCGTACCTACGCTACGTATCGTTTTGCAAACTCACAAATTCTGCTTCTGATATTTTACCACCACCCTAACCAACTGTAAACGATTTATTAAAAAGGTTTGTTAGCCTTTTTTGTTTCACTGCTCCACTGGACAATAGCTCCTACGAGTACCTAACTAAATTTTATCTCTTAATACTTACTAGCTATTTCGTAAGATCCAATTCTATAGCGATTGTATGTTAAGGGCGTTATGTTATTGGTTTAAAATACATAAAAATTAAATGTCCAATAAAATCTTAGAAGTGGTTTGACCCTGCAATAATCGAAATCTTGAATTACGAACGATACGGTTGCATATTTCCAAAAATTTACATAAAAAGTACCCTAATCGTTGTAGCGCAAATCTTCGTAGAAAAGTATGTTCATGTAATAGAACAGTATATACACAGTATACCTTTTTGATACAAAAAATACTAACAATTACTCTAATTAATTCGAAGTTCGAAAAGATAATCCTGTAATTTTTATAGTAAAAAAATAATAGATTTAAGAATCTGTCTGTTCTTGAAGTTATTCAAAGCATTCGTATGGTTTTTAAAGGAGTTTTACACTACTGTAAACAGAGTTGATAGATCCATAGCTGTTCAAATGGGGCTACAATCCCACACCACAAAACATCTGCGAGTATGGCGTGTCAAGTCACTGTATGGCCCATTTATATGTTTGTCCCTTCTGTCCAGTCGCCTGCTCTCTTCAGGAGTTATATGGGTCTTCAACCAAAGCTTTAGATTCTGATAAAATCTAAATCTTACCACAAGATTAGATAAGATAAATACACCATTTACAGAACATAATGTATAATATAATTAATAATATTAAAAAAGACACAATTGCCGGTCTTATCGCTTAAAGCTATCTCTTCCAGACAACTTTATTATTAATCAACAAGTGTAGCGACTGTATATCGCACATAATATCACCTATTTAGATATTATCACGTAGCACATGAAATCACGTATTTAGATTAAGCTTAGTGATTAAGAATTAACACGTACGTAAGATATTTATACGTACAACATTAGTATATAAACCCTTTTTACATATTAAATAAAACAGACTAAAATACCATCTTGTTGTCTCATTATTACTCTTGCCAAATTATGGCAAATTGGTGACCCCGAGAAGAAAAACACGCAACATGGCTCAACCAACGTGCAAATCAAGCAGCAACCAACATGAACACTCGAAATAGCAGCTGGCACCGGCATTCTGTCCCGCATTCCGGAGTTTTGGAGGGACCAACCCAGATTATGGTTTATCCAAGGAAGAAATACTACAGGTTAGTGACCTTATTACCTCCCCGCCATCTACAGAAAAGTATAAGACCATCAAGGAACGTCTAATCGACTGCTATGAAGAATCAGAACAACGTCAATTTCAAAAAATTATTGTCTGAAATGGACCTCGGCGATAAAAAAAAACCATCACAACTTCTACGCAAGATGCAAGTTTTGGGTAAAGGAAAAATCGGCGATGAAACCATCAAACTACTATGGTTGAGACTTTTACCACCATCAGTTACTACAAAATACAACTACTTACTTACAAATAAAACAGACGACGGTGCAATGAGCAGCATATTAGCCCAATTAGCAAAAATGCAATTGGAACTAAATACAATTCAGCGCAATCATAGAGACTATCGACGCAGCACTCCAAGTTACTATAAGCGTCAACATTTTTCATCGAGGTCAAGAGCAAGCAGTCGGAGCAAATATTTCAGTTATTAGCAAGCCACAGAGACCTTCATCTATACAAAGTGAACAATACACACTTTATGCCGCTAATGGTACAAAAATCAAGACATATGGTAAAAAAACACTCACTTTAAACTTGGGGCTACGTAGACGTTTTATGTGGATCTTCGTCATCGCAGATGTAACGCAACCAATTATCGGCGCGGATTTTTTAGAGCATTACAAGTTATTAGTCGACATAGCTGGTCGGAAACTTATTGACAGGGTAACTGAGCTGACGACGCCTGCAACCCTGACCAAATCGACGCAGCAATCAATTCGGACTATTTACGTTGGAAACAATCGGCGCATTACTCAACTTTTATCAGCATTTGGACACGGTTTTCAAACGCTTACAGCAGAATGGAGTAACTATTAATCTCGAAAAATGTGACTTACTCAAGAGCGAAATAGATTTCTTAGGTTATCATATAACGAGCCAAGGAATAAGCCAAAGACAGTCAAAGAATTAAGGAGATTTTTAGACATGGTTAATTTTTATAGAAATAACCTTCCACACGCCGCTGACTATCAAAACATTCTAAACGACTATCTGCGCGACTCTAAAAAGAACGATAATTTTCCTATTCCTTGGTCAACAAGGCCGAAAAAGCTTTTGATAAATGCAAGGAAAACATTTTGAACGCAGTATTGACAGTTCAGAGCAAACTATTTGTGCGATGCGACAGAATAAAAAAAAGTCTAACACCCCTATGAAGGACCTTTCCCAGTGACAAAAAGAATAATCAAAACAAATGCCACGGTTAACGTAGGTCATGGCGCATATGTTTGCACAAACCAAGTGCAGCGACCAAGGCAGTATAATGTGTCAAAACAACATCAGCAATTTTTATTATATTCTGCATCAACAAGGTTACGGTCACTAGTTTATACACTGTTACATATTTTATTTATTTTATAAGTTATTATGTTATTATTACTAATTTAAAACATTACTGTATATTTTTAATCAACTATAGGAATTAGAAATATATATATTTTTTTAAAGGGGGAGTATATGTAGCGACTGTATATCGCACATAATATCACCTATTTAGATATTATCACGTAGCACATAAAATCACGTATTTAGATTAAGCTTAGTGATTAAGAATTAACACGTACGTAAGATATTTATACGTACAACATTAGTATATAAACCCTTTTTACATATTAAATAAAACAGACTAAAATACCATCTTGTTGTCTCATTATTACTCTTGCCAAAGTATGGCAAAACAAGCATGAAATAGGTGAGTTGACTATGAGAAGCAACTATCCATCCCCACATTGATCCCGTTCTGTCTTACATTATTGCATATGCTTCTAAGGCAGCCATCAGACGGGCTGCATTGCAGCAACCGTGCGCAGTCGATATATTAAACTTTCTGCTGTCGGATCTGACTCTACGCAGTTGACGTCACGCATCTAGGAGCTCAGTGTAAATATTTCCTTTGTTATTTATTCTTCAAAATTTGGCATTGTATACAAAAGCCCAATCTTTACTGCGCTTCATTTTGTCTTGAATTTTATAATTCCAAATACTGGATTTACCTTTTATTAAAGAAATAAATAGATCGGTATCAAAATCCATTTTTATTTAAATCATTCAACGCGACCGGCGCGCTTTATGCTCCCTGACTTACTGCACCCTAACTGTATGCGGTTAGCGATGGGCCGAAAACGTTGACACTTTACTACTGCAGCTGCAGGCGACCGCGTGAAGTTGAAGTCACGATTGTATGCAGTTAATATTGACGTCACACGACTGCAACCGACCGCTTTAAGTTGATATAATGGATGGAGTCCAATGTATAACTGCATGTAGTTGAATATATCAACTACACGCGGTTACTGCGATACAGTCTGTCTAATGGCAGTCTAAAGGTCTGTTCATATTAGCGACTGTCGAGCGTGCTGGTTACTAGAGCGGCAGTGTGCACGTGACGGTCTTGTCACACGATAACTCCACTCTCATGCACTGTGTCTGTCGATCGGTAGTTGCGGAAGGTTATACCTAGATATTACAGACACCACGAGCTCTGCTTTAGCTTCTATGATGTCCGTTATAAAGTACTCTAAGTAACATAGGCGTTAAGGTATTGAGCAAAGTTATTGAGTTCACTTAAAATAAAGTTTTTTATTCACGTAAAAAGCGAGTAAACCTTAAAAAAGTAAATAGAAGAAAAGTAAATAGAAAAATTTATAGGTACAGGTTTAGATCTGCTGTATGAAATCAATTAAATAACATAGTAGTTATTTAGTTACTTCGCTAAGTTATTTAATCTATTGTAGACGTGGTTATTTATGGGTTTAAATACTTTTAATATTCGAAATTTATAGATTTAGATATATTTAACAACATCTAATCTGGATAGTTATATTTATATTAAGGTTATAATTCAATAATAATAATAATCAATATTATTAGTATTGTGGATCTGGCGTTTATAACGACGGTTGCGCTTTAATGGTACCACCGAATAAAATGCCCCCCGACTGAAAAGACCTAGCGAAACAGACTCAACGTCTGCCTCTACTTTCGGTTTCAACACGGCCCAGTTGAGAGGTGGCGGCGAAAAATACTCAAGTGTGCATATTCAGGAGATTTGTTCGAATTAATGAAATTATTAAGCAGGCAAACACAATATTTGCTCAATCGGTTATCTGATTACGTATTTATATCTAAATTATGTTTGCTAACCTACTTATTAAGGACACGACGAGCGCTGCTCTAGTTTGTCTAGTGTCTTGTTTAATGTACTCTAAACACATGCGAGTTAAGACGTTACGCGACGTCCTGCGTGAGCGATCTAGAGGCGAACGCTAAGCGGCGCGGCGCGAAAACAACAAACAATCGAAACCTAATGAAGTGTCCTACGTGACCAAACGCGGTGCGGAGCGGCACGAAATGAAGCGAACGCGATCAGTTGGTTTGATATTTTCGCGAGAACTGTATGTGGTGCCATCGTGTTTTTGCGGCGTCGGTGGCAGCTGCGCGAGACGATTCGCGTGCACGTAGGACACAGCCGCCGCGTCGCACCGGATCGCATCGAATTCGCGTGTCACCGCTTCATAATCGCGTTCGCTTTGAACCGCCTACGTAGGACGTAGCGTTAGTGTATATAGTACAGTAACTACAACCATCTCCATATTGAACTCACTTATGTTACGCCACAAGCGCTGCTCTAACTTGCATACCTCCTTTATAAATTACTCTAGTAATAAACGAGTTAAGCTTAGTATCTGTATTGAACGACGATTTATCTTCACATTGAGATCACTTATGTTACATTTCCCAAATAATATGGACACCATTAAATCTGCTCGAGCTCGTCGTTCGATACAGACACTAAGCTGAACTTGTTTATTACTAGAGTCAGTTATAAAAGACAGTAGGAAACTGTCTTTTATAAATGACTCTAGTAATTAACGAGTTCAGCTTAGTGTCTGTATTGAACGACGATATCTTCATCACATAATGTTACGTAACCGAGGGGAAGTTTATATTTTAAAAAATCTTCATAGAAAATTTATATCATCACTTGACGGTGATGTACACGCTTTTCTTGCACTATAATTCTGAATATATGTGTGTTTAATTTTTTTATGTTTGGTCTAATATAATTATTAAGAGGTGAACAGCGCGTAAGCACGTTCTAATTTGAACAGGCCCTTAGGTACAAAATGGATTTACAATATTTATTCTCTATTTCACACAGAAACATCGGCCCCGTTTGAAGATCAGCACTGCAAAATTTAGTACAGACGCCAGCACATCTAGCTACCCCAATCTGTCAGATTTCTTTTATAGATTTTCAACTTTATCACAAAAGCGTGAACGTGAAAAATTAAACGTGAACCTTATTCACGTTTAATTGGAGAAATTTGACAGATTGGGGTAGCTTGATGTGCTGGCGTCTGTACACAGGCGAGCTTAATTCAAATATGAGCTCTCTTCCAGCAAACTTTTGTCAGATTGAGACTTATAATGCAATGTGTTACAGACAGTGCACAACGATTTTATTTTAGAGGGTGATTAAAAAACAAATATGAAAAAAATACTCAAATACATTATTTACATTTATTGTTTAATGTAAAATCCTTTACCTGTTTAATTCTTGTTTCCGATAACGAGAGCCATTGCATCGTGTGTCGGATAGTACAGCGACGAAAATATCTTTTCACCATTTCCGGAGGAAGGAAATTTTCTATGCGACGTGACTCTATACAGGGTGTCCCAAAACTCAACGTCAAGCCGAAACGGGGTGACAGGATTTATCATAACCATCACGAGAAAAATCTGAAAAAAAATCTATCCCATGCAGTTTAAAAATTATGGGCATTTTAAGAAAAACCTAGAAATTTGATCAAACTGTACCATTTTTCGGTTATTGTGGTTATTCTTTTTTATTTTTGTTCATTTGAACTTTGGAAACGTAATTCTAAATAACATTTCTAGAATCCCAATAAAAAATAATGACACAATTGCCTCAAGTTTCCGAGAATTGAGACTATTTGTTAAACTACGAATTTAAAATTTTCAAGATTCGTCGACTTTGACAGGCCCTCCTATAAAAAAAATGTACTAGAGTGCCTTGGCAAGTGGCATTAAAAGTTGGCGCATTTAATCAGAATTCTAAAATGGTACAATACTTGTTAGTTCCATACAATAGAAAAGAGTAAAAAAATTAAAACCTCAAGTAACCCGATTTTTGCTATCTCATTTTACTCAGTTAAAATGTTTTTAATTCACACAAGCTCTAGGTAGGTTCTTAATTTTAAGACAAAATGATGAGAGAGATGGATAATGGGTATGTTCGCCATGAGTGAGCGAGACAGATAGTGACGCCACTTTTACCAAAGTGAAAAAAAGTTAGTAAAATTAGTAAAATAATTAGGTTTGTTGGAATAAAAGTCAGATGATAGAGAAATAACGTTTTTTATTAAAATAAATGTTCAAATAATTGTTTACCATCAGCCTCAATACAAGCCCTACATCTTCTTAAAAAAGATCTACTTATTAGTCGGGCATATCTTCGAGAGTTGATCGCCTCAGCTGCTTGAGAAATGCGTTCACGCAGGTCGGCTACGTTCTCAATGGGCTTTGAGTAAACTTTTTCTTTGAGAACTCCCCAATAGAAAAAATCCAGGGGATTTAAATCTGGTGAACGGGCGGGCCACGAGATAGTGCCCGAACGTCCAATCCACCTTCCCGGATATTCCTGGTCAAGGAAATCTCTTACTTGCACTGCGAAATGCGCTGGGCAGCCATCTTGTTGAAACCACATGTCGCGAAGATCTGCTAGTGGTACGTCCACTCATGGCAAACATACCCATTATCCATCTCTCTCATCATTTTGCCTTAAAATTAAGAACCTACCTAGAGCTTGTGCGAATTAAAAACATTTTAACTGAGTAAAATCTGATAGCAAAAATCGGGTTACTTGAGGTTTTAATTTTTTTACTCTTTTCTATTGTATGGAACTAACAAGTATTGTACCATTTTAGAATTCTGATTAAATGCGCCAACTTTTAATGCTACTTGCCAAGGCACTCTAGTACATTTTTTTTATAGGAGGGCCTGTCAAAGTCGACGAATCTTGAAAATTTTAAATTCGTAGTTTAACAAATAGTCTCAATTCTCGGGAACTTAAGGCAATTGTGTCATTATTTTTTATTGGGATTCTAGAAATGTTATTTAGGATTACGTTTCTAAAGTTCAAATGAACAAAAATAAAAAATAATAACCACAATAACCGAAAAATGGTACAGTTTGATCAAATTTCTAGGTTTTTCTTAAAATGCCCATAATTTTCAAACTGCATGGGATAGATTTTTTTTCAGATTTTTCTCGTGATGGTTATGATCAATCCTGTCACCCCGTTTCGGCTTGACGTTGAGTTTTGGGACACCCGGTATATAGACCAACAAACTTCTATTATAAGTTTGTACCCAAGCTTATCGAACGTTTGCATTTGAAAACGGAATTAAGGGTTTTTTTTAAAAGCACGTATAGTGTCCTTGATAATATGAACGATCATTTTAGAAGCATTACAGTTGATGGGATAGACTGCATTCACCGGTACATAGAAGATATTTTTTAATTATTTCATTACATTATCATTATCTTCATATCAGCCTAAACTCTGGCCAAGCTGGCTGCCAAGGATCTTGACAATGGCCAGTCTTCCTGCGCCCTTTGCGAGACCGCCGGTCCAGCTTGTAGGGAGCCTACCCACGTTGCATCTGCTGATTTGTGGTCACCCCTGGAGTTACATTCCCTTACTAACTCCTTTTTAGATGTAGGCGCTTCCCATCGTCTTTGTTTTGTATCTTGTGTTTGTACGAGTAGATAATTTTTTTCTAATTTTCTAAATTTGATATTGTAATATGCCTTACAACCACCTGCACATACTTGTAATTTAGGATATTATTAGCACGAATGAACAGTTACCTTCTGAGTCACAGTCTTAACTAGTTCAGAGGGTACGGATAATATGCTAAAAATAGCCCAAAATATCATGGTTCATGCAAATTTGGTGGATACACCGTAGTTTTAAGCATATAATGTAGATACATGCATGCAAACTCCTGTGTTCTCTCCTGTATTAGGTTTATTATACTAAATAAAGCAATTTAAAATTTGAAAAAAAGGAAATTACTCCGATCGAGATCAAAGTAATGTGCAATCCGTTAAGGGATTAGGTATTACAGCGGCACACTAATTAATACTCTAGGGAAAACAGGAAACAGGTAAATAAGGGTATATTAGAAGTTAATTTAATTTTACTTATACTAATATGGTATAGATAGAAGCTCAAATACTATTAAAATAGTAACATACAAATAATATAAGATTGCATAACTGGTTCATTTATTATATTTACACGTATCGGCGCAAATAGTGCTTCAATTGTTCTTAAAATGATAAAATTAAATTAGTTATTAAAATTCATAACAATAGATAACATAGCAACAAGAGCCAGTGAAGAGCTGACAGCTGTAGCTGAATCAGTGTCATTGTCAGAATCAGTGTCATTGTCAGAATCGTTATCACCATCAGTTGGTGGCAAATCTGGCACATTGCGAAGAACTATCCGGTCAGCAATTTCAGGGTACACAGGGCTCCTCAATGTTAGGTACTCAGCCACACAAGTTACCTCATCAAATACCAACTGTTCGCGAGGTAACCCAACTAACATCGAGTAGCCGAAAGCGCCGTCAGCTAACGCCACGGGCATTATCACATTATATGTCCTCCAGTTTTCAATAATGTAAAATTGTGGTACCACACAAGACCAGCAACGAACTACGGCATCTACTAATCTAGAACCAGGTTCTCTTTCCATATCAAATATTGCGCGGATACCAGAGAACTGCAGGAACTCACCAGTTGGATTAGTTTGGTTGTAATTTGAGACAGAATGCTCTAAGAGCTGCACCAAAACGTCACCAGTCATGGTCACGGTAACTAAACCACTTTCTAAAGGTAGAGCAGCAAGGAGATCTCCTCTCGTGACGTCAGCGGGACGGTTGGTTGGCGCTATAGATTCTGCGATGGAAGCGCTGTGAATAATGACAATAGCGGCGTCAGTCCATGTAGTTCCATCAAACCTAGCGGCATAATAATGATTTATAGCATCTGTAATCAAATTTCCCAGATTACATTCTTCTAAGCGACAGGATTCACCATCGAGTAAAACAGCGGTTTGCCCGAGTACTTCAGTCAACCTCGTGTCAGGTACTGAATAATAAGACTTGTAGAGTTCTAGAGATGCTGTGTCTTCAGGTACCGACGAATCAAGAAGGATGGGATTGATGGTATAGTCCACAATTTCACCGTCAGCGTCAAAAGTAGCTTTAAAGCTGCCGAGGTATTTGTCATAGGCAGACGATAGGATGACTGGTACTTGCTTTCCGGACTCTTGTGTAACAACTATGGGATCTTGTACAGTAGGGACCGCGTTACCATTCCAATAGAAAATGTTCTTGTTACCAGTGACTACGAAGTCTATACCGACAACTTCTCTGGCTATTTCCATTTCTTTTGCGAGACTAGAGTGACCCAGGGCGATAATGATGTTAACGCCTTGAGCTTGCAGTTTCTCTACTTCTTCAGAAACAGCTATTACTTCATCAATGTATTCCACGTTACCCACGCTGTCCAGTATACTGTTATCAGGTGTAAGGTATCCTACGACACCAACTTTTATCCCATTAATGTCGAATGTGATTGATTTTTGTATGTTTGTCTTTTCTTCTGCTGATTTAACAATAACATTACTGGCGAGGATGTAAGTGTTGAGATTCTCCACGAATGGGGAAAATTCCGAAGTTTCGGGGTTTACTTCATTGTTACCGAGAGACTGAAAAGAAAAATTGATCTAGTGTTAGTATTGTTAGTGACAATTTACTAAGGAAATATTATGTGCGGTTAGTATGCCAATCATAATGAGCTTATATTATAGTATTTTAAGAAGTTAGTAAGAAGGCATTTCTTAACAAAGAGAAATATCTATATTAAATGTTGATTAATTAGATCCATCACCAAGGTCCAGTCACCAAAACCATTTAAGGAAATAACACACAATAGGTAACTAAAGCAATGTAGGTTTTGTGTTGGATGTTCCGTCGGTCCAGTGGTAGCTTATTTAACCACAGTGAATTGGATGCCCTGTTTGTCTAGTGGTTAGTGACCCTGAACACTAATCTAGAGGTCATGGGTTCGATCCCCACTCAGGACAAATCTTCGTGGAATGATTATTTGTTATGTGTCTGAGTGTAATTAATCGATGATAATGTTTGTGTTTTAAATATATTTGATATAATAAAATCGTAGGAAAGACAAAACTGTACATTGAATATATTTTTAAAAAGGATACCTGAGGCGTGATCTGTAATCGATATCGAAACCAAAACTATAGTTATTACAATTTTTGTCTGTTTATCTGTTTGTCTGTATGTATGTCTGGACTAAACTCAAAAAGTACGGCATGGATTTTCTTCAAATTTTGCATGAATATTACTAAGAGGTCGGGTCAACATATTGACTACATATTATCACGCTATCATCTAGGGGGGACGAGCTGTGATAATTTATAAAGTTTAACGCGGATAAAACCGCGGGGCACAGCTACTATTTAATAAGTATGTTTAGCAATTGTCGGGGTACATTTATAGTGAACTATGTAATTATTGTTAGCGAAACTCATGAATGAAGCGTTGTATGTTGTGTGTTATAAAGTTGGTTTGATGATAGTTATAGAGTTTGTAACAAAAATATGTTGTCATATTAAAGAAGCTTAATCTACCCACCAAACTGTATAAGCGAAAAAATGGCTAAGTTGGAACAAGCTGGACGCACAGTCGAAGAGTGACGTGCCATTGTGCAGACGCCAGCACATCAAGCTACCCTAATATGTCAAATTTCCTCAATATAAATTGAACCTTATGCTTGTATAATAAAGTTGAAAATCTATAAAAGAAATTTGACAGATTGGGGTAGCTCGATGTGCTGTCTGCGTCTGTACATAATATGTACTGTTTACTCTACGCTACTTCCCTGCCAAATGTTATCGAAGTCGTTCAGGCTGTGTGTTTTTTTGACGGAGGAATAAACAACCAAAAGTCTTAACTATTTTTTTAACATTCACAATTTATTTATTTAATTCTAAGGAAGACCAAAAGCACATAAATACAATCAAAAAACTATCAATAGTAATTGAAGGCCAATTACCGGTCTCCACGAATAGACATTATTTTGTATATTATGATTATCAATATATTGTCACTTTTATATAATTTACCTTGTTCTTGTTTCCAAAGAACTTTTTCTAATAAGAGTGTGCGTTTACTGTTTACTCAAGTGCATTTGAAATAAATGTAAAGTGCGATGATCTTATGCACGTGTTGGTAATACAAATACAATACCTATGGATAACAACAAAAACTGTACAAACAGTTGAATAATAATAATAACGCAGCAACATCACTATACCACTGTGGGGAAAGAGCCTCCTCTTACAATGGAAGGATATCTCCTTCCATTGTAAGAGGAGGCTCTTCAAGAGGAGGCGCCTATCGGCTATAGCTCACCACGCGGGCCTAGTAAGGTTTAGCAGACTTCAAATGCTATCAAGAATAAGTAATGGAATCAGGCGTTACTTTGCGGAAATCCATAACAATTAAAATACAAAATCAATATGTAGTGTTAATTCCGCTAGTTGTCAGTTTAATCATGCCGGGATGCAATTTGCACCGCCCTCCCGCCCTCCTCACGAGCAGTCTCCTTCGAGCACTCGACGAGTAAGCAGCCTTTGAGAATGGTCCGTGGAGGACTGAAACACGTGTGGGTATCGTACTGGCGCATGTAATTTGCTTTTTTATATTGTCCTTCTTGTATGTGCACATTTTTGCGGGCGGGAGGGCGGTGCAAATTGCATCCCAGCATGATTAAACTGACAATTAGCGGAATTAACACTACATATTGATTTTGTATTTTGATTGTTATGGATTTCCGAAAAGTAACGCCTGATTCCACTTCCTGTCCGATGGGACAACTAGCGACACGACCGGAAAGAGGTCAGGTACAGGACCGATGGCTTTACATGGTCTCCGAGGCACGGGGGTGTAATACCGCCAAATCCAAGACTTCGGGCTGATACTAAGAAATTCCTTTTTACGGAAAAATCCCAAAATCATTTTTTGTCCTGACCCGGGATTTTTTTTATAATATAATAATATATAGGGACAATGTCACACAGATCATCCTAGCCCCAAACTAAGCAAAGCTTCTACTATGGGTACCAGGCGACGATATACATACTTATATAGATAGATAAATACGTAAATACGTAGAAAACATCCATGACTCAGAAAAAATATTCGTGCTCATCACACAAATATTTGCACTTACCGGGATTCGAACCTAGGAACACCAGCTTAATAGGCAGGAGCACTACGAACTAGGCTACAGTGACCGTCATTTGAACCCAGGACCTCATTTTCTGGAGTTGGACACGCTACAGCTAGATCAACGAGGCGGTCGACCACCTAAATATAACACATCCTTGATGGAGCATTTACGATTTCGAGTCGAGTCTAGCATGATTTTTATATTATTTATTTATTTAATAATTCTTGTACACACAAAACATACAATAAATAGACAAAAATACGAAGAGATGAATAGTGCAAAGGTGCTGCTTATTTCGCAAGAAATTTCTTCCAGCAGACCCGCGAAAGGAGATATTTTGAAGAGCTATAATAATGTGTGTAGGTCTATAATACACTTACATACTAATATTTGCATATATACTTATATACATATAAATATTATATCCAATTTAGAGTTAACAATAAACTAAATACTAATAATTTTAATACATTCTATGAGGATGAAATAGAAAGATAGTGATTTTTCACTAGTATTTTGAAAGTGTAAATAGTTTTACAGTTTCGTATATTTTTCGGAAGAGAGTTCCACAGTCTGACTGCATGGACAGTAAAGGAATATGAATAAAAATCTGTTTTATGGATGGGAAGTTTGAGGACGGATTTCAGATGAGATCTACACAGAGCATCACTTGCAAATTTAAAAGAAAACCGCTATGATAAATGATGTTATTATGTGGTTTGATTATTAGGTTCTTTCCAGCTACCGCGTCACCTGAGTTACTAGTATCTACCTAATCGGTCCACTTGGATTGAAAGCAACCGTTCAAAAGTCAGTGCAAGGCAACGAGTATCATCTTATCCTACCTATAACAACAGAAGCACAATATCTGTGATTAATTAAAACTGCCACCACGTGAAAGCAGCTCCGGGAAGACAGGGATCTGTTTGTGGGACAGTCGCTGTGCCGCACTGGCAGGAGTCGGCAATAGGGGAGGGCAATCCAGAGCCCTCTCAGGGAACGTGTGAGACCATCTGGGACATGGCGCAAAAAGGGAGCACCGGAGCAGCGTACCCGCGTTCCCGGGCTCCTCCAATCAGGCGCCAAGAGAAGTCCACGGCAGATTAGGTTTAGTCGGTGCTAGTCCGACATACCCACCCGGAGACACTTTTTGCGGGTGGCATGCGCAGGCATTCCTCCTGCCTTATCAAAAAAAAAAAGGTACTAGGCTAAAAAGTCCTCTATCGCGGGCAACTTGACAAGCGTGGCTAATGAAACCAACTACCACAGAAATTCCTGGGTACGATCGTAGAATAATCATGAGTGAAACTGTATTATAAGTTTAAGTTACTTTTTATTGTTGTTTATGAGAGGCAGGGTTGAACGAGAGGTCTCACTCAATTGCGAAAAAACTGCTGAACAGATTTCGATGGCATTTGGAATGGAGATAGGTAATATCCTAAATTAACACATAATTTACAAGAAATGCGCAATTATTAGTACAGACGCTAGCACATCCAGCTACGTCAAGCTGTCAAATTTCTTTTATATGTTTTCAACTTTATCACAAAAGCATTGATGTGCTGGCGTCCGTACCTACCTATGGTATAGCGTAGCGTTCTTTCGCTCAAGAAGCAATCCAATTGGAAAGAATAACTCCATTTTAATACAAATAAATAAAAATAAAAAAGATTAAACATAAGTATTTCTATATTATTTTTGAGGTTTGTGGAAAAAATTAGAATATTTAATTTATGATAGTAATATCTTGTAAACGTCTGGTGTGCAACTCCGCATAGAAATGTGCAGCGGTGATAGAAAAAGTCGATCATTTTGTTATTTTAGTTTGTAATATTTTTTATATATAATTATTGAAATTAGTAACATAGGCTTAAGTTTTTGTTCTTATTTATTTATAACTAAAAATGAGTCATGATCACTCGTCAATAAAGGATTAATTATTAGTTACTTAGCTAAAATGCTTTTAATTATCGAAATTTATAGTTTTAGATATATTTTACTACATCTTGTCTAAATAGCTTTATTGCTTAAAGAGCGATCTCTTCAAAACAACCGCAACATATTACTACTAGGTTTCATAGGAAATTATGTAGCGATCTTTATTTTAATGTATCATATTGAAATTACTAGTACAACTGACAATGCGGCATAATAACTCATAACTATATACCAGTAAATATTGGTTTAAAGTGTGTTAATTGTACTATAATTATGATTCGATAATAAAGCTCTGTTTAAACAAAAACATCCGCAGATTCCAGCGAGAGGTGATTTTTATCTGAGTGATGTCATCAAAATAAATGCATGAAGGTGACTTTGAAACGTTACGGAGTATTTTAACATTTAGATAAGAACTATAATAATATTTAATTGTCGACGTCTCATTTGTGTACACTTTTGGGTTATTTGGGTACACTTAGGTGTATTACGAAATCACTCTACATAATATAGAGGAATGCCTGGTGCGGAGACTGTCCCGATTATCACGCATGCGTGTGAAATCGAAAACAATACTAAAATTGACAAAATTAAATTGTTCCTTGTTTATGTGTCAAGTTGCTAGATTTGTTTACCAGGCGTTTGTTTGTACAGAAGTTTGATATAGCAATTATTTTCAGCATTTTTATTTTTATAATTTTGGATTCTACAAAAATCCTACTTATATTATAAACGCGCAAGTTTGTAATAATATAGTTTATACATCAGAATAACACATAGGCTATAATTTATAAAGCTTAGCACAGCTCGTTTATTATTCGTCGTATATTAAAATATAGAGAGGAAAATGGCAGCACGTATTGACTGTTAAGAGGCTGTGAAGTTGACAGCGTATCCACCGATGTAGCATCCAATACTTAATCGTATAAAACCCGGAATCCCATAAATAAACAGTTGTAATCATCGAATTGTCATGAAACATAACTAAGAACCATCTGAATTAAACGGTTAATTCGACTTCAGATTAAAAAACGGATTGTAATGCCATAACAAGACGCACATACATATAGATATAATGGTCACGTCTTGTCAGCCTCACTCAAAGGTTTTGGCACCGTCGTATACGATTTTACAGCGATTGTTAAGATCGAGCCAAAAACATCTACGAAATCGTGTTTCTCTTATTGGGAACCCTTCAATTTACTCCTTTATTGTATTTTTTCATTATGTGACGTTATAGCGGTAATAGAAATACACTGTCTGTGAAAATTTCTTGTCTCTATTTAATACGGTCTATGAGATACAGCCTGCCGGTAGACGGATAGCTGAGGCTCCGTAATGGCGTGTTGCTACGAAAACCAAAAAGTATGAAAATTATCATGTGCTTTTATATTTACATTATGATATATTAAAAAACTCGTCATTTGTTGACTACTTAAACTTGTTATGTTTATAAGATAAAATGTATCTCTAACGTACTAACTTATCGTATGGGCCGTAGTTACCCCTAGTGTCATAATTATTTAAGCTGCTCAGTAGGCGTCTGACATGGCTTAACGACTGTTGTCTATTGATAACAACCGGGACCGACAGCTTAACGTGCCCTCCGAAGTACGGAGACGCTCAGAAATTTGCCGGTAACCCATCTATGGAATGACCGCGAGCCTAGTTGCTTAATCTGGCCGATCACTTACGGACCAGTGAGAGCATCTTTTAATGCTTTGAGGCATCTACCTATGGCACTCATATGTAGATGCCTCAGAGTATTAAAAGATGCTAAAAAAGATTCATAAAAAAGATTCAGAAAGACGGTCACCATAGCCTAGTTGGTAGTGGTCCAGCCTACAAAGCTGGTGGTCCTGGGTCAGAATCCCGGTAAGTGCAAATATTTGTGTGATGAGCACAAATATTTGTTTCCATAGTTTGTTACCCATAGTACGAGTACAGGCTTTGCTTAGTTTGGGTCCAGGATGATCTGTGTGACATTGTGCCTAGATATTATTATATTATTATTATTATTAAATATAATAACTGCACGTGTGGCGCAGCGGCTAAGACAGTCGCCTCGCCGCTTCGTGTCCCGAGTTTGCTTCCCGTGCCGGACAACTATTTTTGTGACCCATAAATAGTTGTGCTGAGTCTGGATGTAATTTGTGCCCGTCACTTTACCACTTTACCGTAACTTTAGAAACATATATTATATGTTTCTAAAGTACACCGCGACTTAGGGATTAGATTCTCGACTGCGGGCGTTGTCTTTTAAAAAAATATGTTAATAATTAATGTTGATGGCCTCAGTGATGCTAAAATGATTGCAAATTCATTTAAGGATCATTTTCAGGTGAAATCCTCCTTGCAGTCGGTGCCTGAGACTGAACAAGGCCCAGTAGGAAAGCCTATTGGATTTTCAAGTAAAGATGTGGCTGATATTATTAAAAATATGAAAAGAGGGAAGTCACCAGGCCATGAGGGGCTCAGTGTCGAGCACTTGCAGCATGGGGGAGTGCACCTGTATAGAGTTTTAGCCATGTTTTACACTTTTTGCATACGGCACTCATATTTACCATCTAATCTTATGAGAACAGTGGTTGTGCCAATAGTAAAAAATGTCACTGCTGATATCTCTGATAGAAGTAATTATAGACCAATTTCTTTAGCTACTATAATTGCAAAAGTGTTTGATGGGTTATTAGATAGAAAACTTGACCGTTTTGTAACATTACAAGATACACAGTTCGGTTTCAGAGAGGGGTTGTCAACCGAAAGTGCAATACTGTCTCTGAAACACACTGTTGATTATTATGTAAAAAGGCACACTCCAGTATATGCATGCTTCTTGGATTTGTCCAAAGCTTTTGATCTGGGGTCATATGATAAGCTTTGGACAAAATTAAGAACTGCTGGTGTCCCAGCCGATCTTGTGAATATCCTTGCTTACTGGTACAGTAATCAGCTTAATATAGTTAGGTGGGGAAATGTATACTCAGATGACTATTCTTTAGAGTGTGGGGTCAGGCAGGGCGGGTTGACATCGCCAAGGCTCTTTTATATATATGTTAACCATCTGATTGAGGAGCTCAGCAGCATGCATGTTGGATGCCATATTGATGACATATGTGTCAATAATCTGAGTTATGCAGATGATATGGTGCTGCTGAGCCCTTCAATTGGGGGTCTTAGACAGCTGATAAAGGTGTGTGAGGTTTATGCTGTGGAGCATGGCCTGAGGTATAACGAAAGTAAAAGTGAGTTTATGTTTTTCAAGTGTAAAAATAAAAACCATATACCTATATTTATACCACCTATACTACTTAATGGTGTACCTCTAACTCGTGTTCCACAGTTTAAATATCTGGGACATATTGTCAATGAAAATTTGAGTGACGAATTAGACATTGACAGGGAGCGCAGGGCATTGTCGGTTCGCGGTAACATGTTGGCACACAGGTTCGCTCAATGTACGGTTCCTGTTAAAATAACAATGTTCAAGGCATTCTGCCAGACGTTTTACACGAGCGGCCTGTGGGCTAACTTTACTCAAAAAGCCTACAATGCCTTGCGCGTCCAGTATAACAATGTGTTTAGGGCACTGTTTCGGCTCCCTCGATATTGCAGTGCATCCGGCATGTTTACTGATGCCAGCGTAGATGACTTCTACGCAATTATGCGTAAGAAAGTAGCGTCGGTGGTGCGACGATTACGGGGGAGCCCTAATAGCGTCCTGAAGATGATTGGCGAGAGAACCGATACTGTTCTGCTCAGTAGGTTCACTGCACTCCATGTGTTGCGAGACCAGTGAGCCTGCTGTTTCAGAGTAGACGGTGACACTTTGTATTTTAATTACTAACATTAGTTTACATTTAATACTAACAACCCTGTCGTGCTTATGGACTCTTTTGTCTGAAATAAATGATTTTTATTTTTATTTTATTGATTTTATTTATTAATACTGAATCAAAAAGTATCAAAATGATGGCTGCCAAACGAAACCTAGTAACACCGATATTTTCTTGACATTTAAAAATAATAAATGAATTCCATTAGCCAGAAAGGTCATGCGTCTATTGGATACGGATAAACAGTCGAGCATTACTTTCATTATTTTATTTACTTGATCCTTACGATATTATAGGTTAAATATTTAGTAAGTAGTCCTTTGTTATGATTAATTTCTAGAAAGATTCGGCTCTACTTTAGCTCTTCAGAAGATTACTTCAATAAACCTTATAGATTTTACTGCTTTTTGAAAGGCGTCGTGCTGTAGCCCCGTGAAATAACATGAACACCATTTTTAGGATTCCGTCTGTCTGCCCGTCCGTCCGTATGTCACAGCCTCTTTTTTCCGAAAGTATAAGAGCTGTACTGTTGAAACTTGGTAAGTAGATGTATTCTGTGAACCGCATTAAGATTTTCATACGTCATAAATCGTAAACCGCGATTTACCTTTCATTTAATGAACTGAAATGCTTGTTGCTACGGAACCCTTCATGGGTTGAATCTAATGAACATCTATTATCTATATAAGCATGTATTAACAAAAGAAACCTATATAAGTAGTATATCAGTTATCGAGTTTCCATAGTAGTACAAGCTATGCTTAGTTTTGGAACAGATGGCCGTGTGTAAAAATGTCCCAGGATATTATTATTTTGTCTGTTTGTCCTGAGTCTGGATGTAATTATTTATATAAGTATGTATTTACAAAAAAATAAGAAGAGTTTATATGTAGTATATCAGTTATCTGGTTTCCAAAGTACAAGCTCTACTTAGTATAGGATCATATATCATATATATAGGGCCGTAGGTATGTAAATAATGTCCCAGGATATATTATTATTTGAATTACACTTTTAACTATTAATAACTGGTCTAGGGTTCGCATTGAAAATGTTATATTTCAGTTTTATCTTAAAGCAATGCTGAAAGCGGAGCTAAAGCCAGTGATAATCGATCTACAGTAAAAATAAAGTGGATATGCAAATAACTCTATTCTGCATTTCGTTACAGGTAGATTCGACGTCAGTTTTAATTAAAACGTTTGCAGATATTTCGGACAGCTCGGTGCCTGTCAGACTGTTTATTTTAAACTATTATTTTCACATTTCAATTTCGTACATTGGTCTCGTGTTCAGGTGTGCTTTTAGCTCAGGGATAATCTGGCTTTAATTATATTAATATTGATGTTTTAAATATTATGTCAGTAAACGAAGTGAAAGAGGTATGCAAAGATCGTGACAAATGGAAGTCCGTTGTCTCTGCCTACCCCTCCGGGAAACAGGCGTGAGTCTATGTAAACCACCGGCTACCAGGGGGACCTACAACCTACCAGCATACCCACTTTCCCCGGGCTCTCCCATCAGGGGCTCTACCGGCTAAGTCGCCGAACATCGTTTTCGTGAATGGCGTTCAAATAAATAAAGGTTAAAAATGACTTAATCAATCGTTAAATCGGGTTCCATGACCACATGTGACGTCATAAATGGTCCGGATTGATTAAGTAATTTTTTACTTTTATTTATTTGAACGCCATTCACGAAAACGATGTTGGGCGACTTAGCCGGTAGAGCTCCAGGCGCCAAGAAAAGTCCACGGCAGGTAGGTTAAGTGGGTGCGAGTCTGACATACCCCCCGTAGACACTTTTTGCGGTTGACATGCGTAGGCATTCCCCCTGCCTTATCAAAAAAAGAGGGGACCCACGGCCTAAGTCGCCGATCATGGTGATCGTGGTCGGCGTTCAAATAGATGAACGTGGAATATCACGAAATCATTCGTTCATCGGATTCCATGAGCACATGTGACGTCATAAATGGTGCGGAATCGCTTTTCAACATCGAAGCCGGTCAAATGAATGATTTAGTCATTATTAACAATATTAACATTCATCATTTGAAAGCCGATTACGGTCACGTTGATCGCCAACTGAGGCGGTAACCCTCATTTTTTTTTAATATTCAAAGGCCTCGTCCGCACTGGAGCACCTAATCCCTGTATCGCGGCGTACGTTACAAACATATTATATATGTACACAAATTACATCCCGAATCAGAACAACTATTATTGGGACGTACACAATTAGTTATCCGGCGCGGGACTAGAACCCGCGACACGAAGCGGCAAGGCGATCGTCTAGGCCGCTGCACCACACGTGCAAAGGCCGTAGCCTTTTGGGATTGTTGTCTGTTGTTGTTGTGTGATTAGAAGAAAAGCGGGTCTATTATAGTAGCTCACATACATATATACATACATAGACTCACGCCTGTTTCCCAGAGGGGTAAGCAGAGACAACGGATTTCCATTTGTCGAGCTCACCACTCGAATTAATGCTTTTATGTGTGTTGTAAATACTATTGTAAGTTAATAATGTCTTCCTGGCCGAATTTCGGCCACGGCGGCCATTGTCAATGGAGATTAGCCAATTGCGCAGGACATATTATAGTGCACAAGTGTGTGCGCAAACACAGGGGCACTTTCTATTCCATCACTCTCATGATCCGATGGGACGACTAGCGACAAGACCGAAAAGAGGTCAGGTACAGGACCGACGGCTTTACGTGCTCTCTGAGGCACGGGGGTGTAATATCGCCAACTTCCAGACTCCGGGCTGATACTGAGAAATTATTTTTTTGCGGAAAAATCACAAAAATCTCTTTTTGGCCTGACCCGGGTTTCGAACCCAGGACCTCATTTTCTGCGGTTAGAAAATGAGGTAGCTAGACCAATGACGCAGTCATAAGTGTAAGTTAATAGTAAAATCGTGCATACATATTACTGATTTCATATCTATACAAATAAATAAAATTGGAGTGTCTGTTTGTAATATTGAAATAGCCGGTTTTTACTACATAAATATGAATATATATACGGTACATACACCAAAATAACATTTTTTACAATTTTTGTCTGTCTGTCTGTCTGTTTGTTCCGGCTAATCTCTGAAATGGCTGGACCGCATTTGACGGGACTTTTATTGGCAGGTAGCTGATGTAATAAGGCGTAACTTAGGCTACTTTTATTTTAGAAAAAGTATTTTATTTTACTAAAAAACTAAATAAACTAATTAACACGCGGACGAAGTCGCGGGCACAGCTAGTCATATATATATATATTTAATTAACAATTGACTGCACGTGTGGCGTAGTGGTTAATGTCGTCGCGACACCACCTCGGTGTCCTCATGTTTGTTGTTAGTTGTCCTGTCCGGGGCATACCCCCACGACCCCCCTATACAACAAACAACAATAATAATATAATAATATCTGGGGACAATGTCACACAGATCATCCTAGCCCCAAACTAAGCAAAGCTTGTACTATGGGTACCAGGCGACGATATACATACTTATATAGATAGACAAATACATAAATACATAGAAAACATCCATGACTCAGAAACAAATATTCGTGCTCATCACACAAATATTTGCACTTACCGGGATTCGAACCCAGGACCACCAGCTTCGTAGGCAGGCGCACTACCAACTAGGCTACGGTGACCGTCGTATAATATAAATATAATACAAATTAATTGTGTGACCCATAAATGTTGTTTTGAGTCTGTCTGTAAAGTCCCCACGATACAGGGATTAATTACCCTAGTGCATATGTTATCTTTAAAAACACAACCTTATCGTATTTAAATTACGGCAACAAAATTAAGTTTAAAAATAAGTTAAAACAGTATGACAGCAGCGAACCGAATAATTGTAATTTTAAAGCATCATATTATTAAATGATTTGATTATAATTAAATAAAATTGCACACAAACCGTTATAGTCACTCAATCACATACATAATTATTATTATTACAAACACGAAAGTAAATGTAATAATTACAGCAAATATTGAATATATTATTTTGTTTAGTTTGTTGATTGACTTTAAAATGTTCTTAGTGGTATTAGTGTTTGAGTTTATACTATTGTCAAAGTATTCGTTTGCCAGCCTGTTCGGGCCGCCCAGGATTCCTATGACATGCTTTACCGACTATAGGCTACGATTACTAAAAGGATAGCTAACAAAACGTGCTACGAAAAACATGTTATACTATTTCGACTGGCATAGTAGTTATTTTTGGGCGGCCCCTGCTTTAGAAGGCACCTTAAGCTGTCAATCCCGGCTGTAGTCATTAGAAACGTGTCAGAGTCCACTAGGTTGCTTTAAGAATTCTTGACAGTATAATTACCACAACCCATATGTATTAATTAATTACTTTATGGTATTGGCAGTGGTTACCGTGGTGTCAAAGCTGTTCAAGTCGCCCATAAAGCCGCTGAAATTGCCCCTAACACAGCCGGACATTGACAGCTTAATATGTTCTCGGAAGTACGACTCTATTCAGAATTTTAAAAAAATTGGCGGTAACCCATAAATATGATTAAAGATATAACTAAAACAGTTGGCTTTGACTATGGCAAGATCGTTACGTCCTTCTCTCTCATGCTAAATCAGAATCCGATAGAGACCGATCTACTCGTACGGTCGACTAAAAAATGTTGAGTTACACAGGTTTACAAGTTACAAATAATAGGAAACCGGTGTGAAATCACATTGCTAATTCCTCAAACGCTTTTTCGCTCTTTGTACAAAGATCTGCAGGTGAATAGCACGTTTGTATGGGATGTCAATCGTATTTCTAGTGTATTTATAAACTGATTTTTAACATGTTGTTTCGTTATAAAGCCATTGTGTAAAGTATTAATGTTACTCTTTTATCAAAATCTTTGTCGTTTCTTAATTTTAGGTACACGAAATATATAAGCGATAGGTTTAATAAAGATTTTTCTGCAAATTTCCATTCCAAATACTGCAATAGTTAATCGCCCCGATTCTAAGCAATCACAACAAAAAAAAAATATTTCTTTCCATCGTTGTTCAAACAGAGCATATTTAGTGTTGTCAATTTAGTTTTGCGGCGTAATACCCGTACATCAATTATTCACTGCGGGCAAGCATTTTAATAAATTTGACAGTTCTAAGTATGCCCTGTCTTTTTCATACGAGGTATAAAAGAAATTAGTGTAATCGCTAACAATATGTAAGTAACAGAAACAAGCATGCTATAAACTAACTACTAAATAAATTCAAATATAACAATTACAAATAGGCATGCAACAAAATTTAAATGAATACCATTTTATGAAACCTCCTTCCTTCTTGATTAATCTTGGTTCAGCGGGATTCTATTCTTGATGAAACACACACAGGCAAAAGACATTTCACAAAAGCGATTCGAATATAGAACCCTCGAATAATTTTGAAGTTTACCACGATTACGTCACAAGCACAAGAACGCGGTACAACTTACAACCAAACAATACAATAATCAGCCCCGATAATATAAAATAATCAGTAATGTCATTGTAAGACGAAAAGAGCATTTGTTTGCAAGCGATTCGAATATCGAACCCCCGAACCATGTTGAAGTTCACCGCGATTACGTCACAATCACAAGAACGCGTTACAATTTACAACCAAACAGTACAATCATCACCCCGCTAATATAATATGTATAATCAGTCCTGTCATTCTGAGACGAAGAAAGCATTTGTTTGTCAAGTCTCTAAGACGTGTATAACACCAATGAAATCGGAGTAAAGTATTTTTGGGGCATGTGATTTAATTATGCTTTAATTTAATTGGTAGAACGGACTAGAGACAAACCAGGGGCTCTACCGACTAAGTCGCCGAACATTTTACGATTTAACGATTGATTAAGTCATTTTTAACCTTTATTTGAATGCTATTTAAGAAATCGATGTTCGGCGACTTAGCCGGTACAGCCCCAGAACGTAAATGATTGTAAATCAAGGTGGAGTACTGACTCGAAATGACTTTTTGAAGCAGATCCCTTATATCTACAACTACTGCTATATCTTTTCCATCATTTCCATTGGATGGTTTCTCTCTTTTATCTTTTATAACATTGACAAGTGTTACTCATATAAGGTATCTAGAATGGTAATGGAGTATGGGTTACTCATAGTGAATTTTGCTGATGGTTAGAAAATTCTATATAATTTATATTATATCTTAATGTTATTCTTGTCTGGGCAATACAAAGCTAATATTTGTGTACCTGGTAGTTTTTGTTACCTACCAGGTTTGATACTTGTGGTGTGGGGATGCTACGGTATTTGATACTGATAGCTGACATTGATAACTTCGTGAAATAACATCGACGTAGTAATGTTCAGACCATCAAGCAGAAACCGGACGTTTTAATAAATCACATTACATTATTTTGCACAGAAAACCGATTCGCCCATATAACATTTTACTCAGAAATATAACAGAATGACAAAGAAAGATATAGTAATAGTAGGGATTTTGTAAAAGAAATAACATTTTGACCATATTTGTCAACGTAGTAGATTTTTAAATATTCGGTAATGGATGCTTACCACGGCGTCGGGTTGGAGGGCATTGATGAATTCAGCAGCGATCTTCCATTTGTAGATGGTGAACCAGGCGGTGCCCGTGTAAGTGTCTCCAGCATTAAGGTATAGGACAGGAGGCCCTTCGCCTGACTGCGCGGCCTTACGAGCCTCTTTCACACTGAAATTTGATAAATTAATTGTTCAGCGGGATTCACTTTCCAAATAGCAGGCAAATTTTAAATTAATTTTATTATTTGAAATCGGGTCGGAATTTAACCAACAACCTACGACTTTCTGTTAGCTAAGAAGTCTTTATATAACATGGTGTCTTCAATTAATAATATAGTATTAAATGCCAGAAAAATGTGGTAGCAAATTAACTAGTCATTTATAAATATTTTAAGGATTTCTTTACATTTTTATGTTATAAATACGCACGGATGGATTGGCCCTTAAATTTAGTTTCTTAAAATAAATTATAATTGATAGCTATACGTTAAATTTAAATCTTTAAGCTCACAATTCGTGACCTGGCCGCTTACTATTGGCCTCATAAGGCTCAAGGTCACCCAAAGAGCAATGGAGAGGGCTTTGCTCAGAGTATAACCTCCACGATCGACTAAAAACGTCGAAATCTGCAGGCGAGCCAAAGTAGCTGACATAGTCCAACTGAAGTGGCAGTGGGCGGGGCACATAGCTCGTGGAACCGATGGCCGCTGGGAAAAGCTCGATTGGCGACCACGCGGCCACGCACCGGAAGACGCAGCGTGGGCAGCGCAGTACCGGCAATTGTTGAGATCTTTGGGGGAAGCCTTTGTCCAGCAGTGGACGTCATTCGGCTGACATGTTGATATAATTGTTTAGCAAAATGAACAACTCAATTTAAGTAATGTTTACTTACACGTGAGCAACTCTCGGAAAACCTCCGTAACATTTGCCCGCCTCCCGATCCGCAGTGGTGCAGGCGCCGCTCAGCTGGGAAGTTTGTTCGAATCTCGCATGCATGTCATTGTTATGCAAGATGAGCAGCTCAAAGCTGCCAGGGGGTGTCTTCACGATGCTGCCTGATGACAACGCGGCCACCACTAATACTATTGCCGCTAACAGTTTCTGGAATCAAAACAGATAAATTTGTTAGTAGAAACTTTTTAATATATTAGTTGTTCTTTTTGTAAGATTTTATAGTGGCACGTTGAAATATAATTTTGAAGTCAACCTTTACAAAATATAGCGAAAGACTAGTAGGGTATTTGATTTATTTTTATTAGTAAATAAAACTGAAGTGTCTCTTGATAATGTTTAGATAACAGCTTTTTATTAATTGCATATATAAGTATGTATGCTACGTATAATAAAACATTTTATTTAATTGATGCCCGTCTTTCTATTCCGGCTAATCTCCGAAACAAACTTTCACTGGCAGATAGCCGAAGTTAAAAGTTGTAAATTAGTTTTCATCCGGACCTCTGCCCATGTTAATTATTCGGTCGTCTAAAAGCTAAAACTTTTTTTTCGTGATGAAAGGTATATTTTGCCCTTTTCAGCACAGTTCCAGCACAATCGGTTGTGTAGTAAACAAGTCCTAAGTCGCATTGACATCGACAGACTTGGCTAATAACATGGATTAAATATGTAATGTATATCGATTATGCCATAGTCGAGTTATTTTTATTTTTTGGTATATATATATATATTTGGTATATCTATATACATATAATAAAATCGTGGGAAAGTCACAACTGTACATTAAATTTTTTTTAAAGGATTCTTGGGGCGTGATCTACCATTGATATCGAACCAAAAATATAGTTTTTAGAATTTTTTTCTGTGTGTCTGTTTGTCTGTATATATGTCAGGGCTAAACAACACAATTAAACCTACACATGATCCTTGACAATAAGTTAATTTAAGTTAGTTAAATACCGTTACTGTCATAAAATAAATCTCATTGTAAATTATTTCCTACAATCCGTGTACCTAAATATCTATATGTACCTAGAAATAATTTTAAATTAATTATATATTACTACGAATATGTTCTGACTATTTACAAGCGCTTTTTTAAAGTCTACGTGAATAAAAACCTTTTTTATTTTTATTTTAAACTCAAAAAGTACTGCATGGATTTACTTCAAATTTGCATTTGCAAATTGCATGAATATTACTAAGAGGTCGAGTCAACATATAGGCTTTATATCATCACGCTATCACCTACGGGGGAGGAGCTGTGATAATTAATAAAATTTGACGCGGGTAAAACCGCGGGGCACAGCTAATATTATATATTATGATGAATAAATTTATTTGGATGAATTAGTGGGTAACTGTTAGTGGTAAATACTTGTAAATTAGGTAGGTACACACGTCATCAAAATTTACGGCTATGTCGTAACCCAACCGCATGTATGATATGATATCTAAACTATTAGGCTACAAATAATAATATAGATAACATATTTTGCGATTTAGATTAAATATAAGCCTTGTCCTACGATCATGCCAATATACGGCTGAAGCTATTGTCAAAGTGGAATGTAAGCTGGAATACTAAACGCAATTAGCTAAATTCATATAAATAAACTACATTTAGTCGCCATTAAAATACATAAATCAAAAAGAATATAATATGAGACGGGATTTATGGTAGACATATAGAAACTTTTCGCCCTAAAAGTACTCATTTCAAAAGCTCTGTGGTTTCCTGTGTGTAAATCAAAGAGATATTTAGTATATGGGGTAGTCTCCTATCAATTGCTTCCAATGGTCTAGGAGGAGCCTTGCCAGAGGAACCATAGATGCTTTTAGGCTCCTAGTACTTAGCAATAGAGTACACTATACATGTTTTACCTCGATCCACAACTCTGCCTATTCTCTCAATCCTATTGGATAATTGGAATCGGAAAAAAAATAAAAATTTTGACGTCGGAAAATAAACTATCGCATTTTGCAGAGGCGCTAATACCGCTAAGCGCCGAACTTAGCTATTTTTAACTTTGGATTGTAATGAAAGTTGATTCGGATAATTTCCCACGGAGTGGTAGCGCGTGTGTGGTAAGATTTAATTATGCTAAAGCTGTTTTGTAAGTTTATCTCTATTGACTACGGCGTTAAATAATACTATTTGATTGTATAAAAATATTAAATTACTGATCATGAACGACTTCAAAAGGACTTGTTGTTATTTGTGAATTTATTTATTCCATAGGAAAGCTTTCAAGATTGTCTAATGTTGTAAGTATGTTTTGGCAAAAGAAAATTAGTAAGTACATGTAGTATATCAGTTATCGGGCTTCTATGGTACAAGTTCTGCTTAGTTTGTGATCAGATGGCCGTGTGTAAATAATGTCCCAGTATATTATTATTATTATTTACAGAAGAAAAGTTGTATATGAGTTATCTTGTTTCCATAAAACAAGCTCTGCTTAGTTTGTGATCAGATGGCCGTGTGTAAATAATGTCCCAGTATATTATTATTATTATTTACAGAAGAAAAGTTGTATATGAGTTATCTTGTTTCCATAAAACAAGCTCTGCTTAGTTTGTGATCAGATGGCCGTGTGTAAATAATGTCCCAGTATATTATTATTATTCTTTACAGAAGAAAAGTTGTATATGAGTTATCTTGTTTCCATAAAACAAGCTCTGCTTAGTTTGTGATCAGATGGCCGTGTGTAAATAATGTCCCAGTATATTATTATTATTATTTACAGAAGAAAAGTTGTATATGAGTTATCTTGTTTCCATAAAACAAGCTCTGCTTAGTTTGTGATCAGATGGCCGTGTGTAAATAATGTCCCAGTATATTATTATTATTATTTACAGAAGAAAAGTTGTATATGAGTTATCTTGTTTCCATAAAACAAGCTCTGCTTAGTCGGGATCAGATGGCCGTGTGTGAATAAGGTTCCAGGATATTATTATTATTTTATCATTGCATTACTTGAATTTCTGCAACGGCGTACAATCTTAACTGGATATATTATAATACACGAGTTGTGCGCAAACATGTGTGCACTCTCTAATCTCTTACTCTCATAGTCTGTTGCGACGGCTATCCAGCATGATCAGGGGTGATCAGGCACACACAGCAGCTTTTTCGTACTCTCCGAACCTACATCGAACATTGAAATTACCAGACTCCGGTCTGTTACAAGGCTAGAAAAATCCCAATAATATTATGTGGACTGACCTGGGATTAGAACCTCTATTATGGGCGGTTGGACACGCTACCGCTAGCCTAACTAGGCAGTCATGTCAAAAAGTTAGACAACTAGGTTGAATAGGTACCCTCACGCCCTCGCATCGTATATTTTTTTAAGTTTTTTTTTAATATAATATCTGGCGACAATGTCACACAGATCATCCTAGCCCCAAACTAAGCAAAGCTTCTACTATGGGTACCAGGCGACGATGTACATACTAATATAGATAGATAAATACTTAAATATGTACATAGAAGACATCCATGACTCAGAAACAAATATTCGTGCTCATCACACAAATATTTGCACTTACTAGGATTCGAACCCAGGACCACCAGCTTCGTAGGCAGGAGCACTACCAACTAGGCTATGGTGACCGTCAAAGACATCGTATCTGTGTTGTTATCATCAGAAGATCATTGTTCTGAATGAGGAAACATATAACTAAGACAACAGATCCGCCGCTATTACGAACCAATATGAGAAATATTCGGTGCATCCGGTAAAGAGGACGATTATATCTATCTCTTCGCTATCTATCTCGATTGGTTTTTTATGCGCGACAAGTGAGTTGCTGTCCGGAGCCCTGACAGCAACTCACTTGTCGTGCATATGTGATGAAATTATCCGAATCAACTTTCATTACAATCCAAAGTTAAAAATAGCTAAGTTCGGCGCTTAGCGGTATTAGCGCCTCTGCAAAATCCGATAGTTTATTTTCCGACATCAAAATTTTTATTTATTTTCCGATTCCAATTATCCAATAGGATTGAGAGAATAGGCAGAGTTGTGGATCGAGGTAAAACATGTATAGTGTACTCTATTGCTAAGTACTAGGAGCCTAAAAGCATCTATGGTTCCTCTGGCAAGGCTCCTCCGAGACCATTGGATCGGCAATGTAAAGCACCTTGGAACGCAGTCAGCTTAATGATGGGTGACCGCTAAAGTGATCTAATTTCTGAGTATTTTCGTCCCTGCCGATTGAACAAATAATTTAGCCATTTTTAAACTACATCTATTTGTAAGCCGATCACGATGACCGGTGACTTATGTGGTAGCCCCCCCAAAACGAATAACAGGGCCACGCCATTAGATCCCGTGGGTGTCGTAAAAGGAGACTAAGGGCCATTTTATTAAGGCACTAGAAAATCAACTTTAAAATTATTTAAATAAAGTGCATGTATGCTTGAACTTTATAATGCGCGAGACTGCGCGAGCATTTTGTCAGGTTCAAGCATATATGCACTTTAGTCCTATAGCTCTGAAGTTGATTTTCTAGTGCCTTAATAAAATCCTCTCCGCTGCGCTCCTCTCTGTCTGCGCTGACCCTAAGGGATACAGCAAGTAATCGGGCAGCAGCGTCACCTGTGTACCCATCACCTAACTACAGTCGCATGTCAAGCGCGCTGACTACGGCAAACCCCTCCAAATTGCTACGTTGTGGAAACCATTGGAGGAGACCTATGTCCAGCTGTGGACGACATCAGTCTGAAGATAATTATGAGTGACCAATTTGAACAAGGACTGGTTAACTTGACTAGTCCCTGTTCCAATTGGCCAGGATCATTATAATTGTTACCATCTGAATTTGTTTTTCCAGACATCTTTGAAGTCAATTGTATAAAATTTAAGTGCGAGTGGGAATCGAACCCTCGACCAGGGGGTATCCAGCCCCTTTTGCATTAACCGCTCCGCCACCGTACCGTGGTTCTGGGACTCGAATTATACAATCCATTTTATATTTCTTAACGCATTTAAGACGCTTTTAACGCCATCTTACCGAAACCAACACGGCTTACTACGGCTGGGATGCCAATGCTTAGATTATCATCTGCATAGACGGTCACCGTAGCCTAGTTGGTAGTGATCCTGCCTACGAAGCTGGTTGTCCTGGGTTCGAATCCCGGTAAGTGAAAATATTTGTGTGATGAGCACGAATATTTGTTTCTGACTCGTAGATGTTTTCTATGTATATAAGTATTTATCTATCTATATAAGTATGTATATCGTCGCCTGGCACCCATAGTACAAGCTTTGCTTAGTTTAGGGCTAGGATGATCTGTGTGACATTGTCCCCCTGATATTTTATAACAATGTGTCGAAATCCAATCAAGTTTTCATTAAACGGTATGACTTATTTCAGTTAAGGTTCTTTTTTAATATTTTTTTAATTTAAAAAGACAACGCCCGCATTAGTATATCTAATCCCTGTGTCGCGGGGTACTTTACATGCATAATAGACGGACACAAGTTACACACAAATAGTTGTCCGGCGCGGGACTCGAACCTGCGACACGAAGCGGCGTGGCGACTGTCTTAGCCGCTGCGCCACACGTGCAGTCAATTTTCAGTTAAGGTTCATTCTGTGTCCCAAATAAATTCGGCTGCCAAAAGTTGAGTACCTATGAAACTACCTCTAGTACTATTTTAAGTATTGTGTACCCAGTCATACGCACAATAATTAAAATTGGCTTATATTTTAGCGGCGGTTTATTAAATTTACAGGGTAGTGGGCGGTAAAAATCAATATGAATAGGGGAATGAGGTCTCCATGTTGTTTGAAATTCATGAGTATGCCCATCGTGTTTGCAATGAAAATAAAGCTATTGATGTTAAATTTTCAACGAATTATTGGCATTTTGTAGTGGTGGTATAAAATGGGTATTGTTGACGAGTTAATTAAAATTTTTGTTCTTGCCATAGCGTTGAGGTTAACCTCTGCTCTCAGTTTTATGCCATCAGTTATATGATGGCATAAAACTGACTTTGTTTAGTTGGACAAAGTGCGACGAATAGCTATGTGCAAGTTGACTGGGAACATTTGGCTTACGAAACTTCTCAATACAGTTTCATGATTATCACACTAATATTATAAAGGTTGCTTGCTTATCGTATGGGTAGTGGTAACCCCGGTGTCAGAGTTGCTTAAGCCGCCCAGTAGGCCTCTGACATGGCTTAACGACTGTTGTCTAATGGCTACAACCGGGACCGACAGCTTAACGTGCCCTCCGAAGCACGGAGACGCTCAAAAATTACCGCGAGCCTAGTTGCTTAACCTCGCCGATCGCTTACGGACCGGTTAGAGCATCTAGCTATGAGAGCTTATAAAGGTGAAAATTTGTGAGTGTGTATGTGTGTTACTTCTTCACGTCTAAACGGCTGGAGCGATTTTAAGGAAATTTTGTATGTAGTTAACTGACATCTTGGATTAACATATAGGGTAGTGGGAGGATTTATAAAGTTTAACGCGGGTAAGACCGCGGGGCACAGCTAGCCATCATCATATCAACTAAAGGACGTCCTTTTTTGGACAAAGGCCTCTCCCAGATATCTCGACAAAAGCCGACCTTCCAGCGGCTTCCAGCGACTATATCCAGTCCATTTTGTAGGTGGTTTGTCTACGCTGCGTTTTCTGGTTCGTGTTTGCGAGTCGAGATTTTTGCGGCAGTCGGTGCTACGAGCTATGTGCCCCGCCCACAATTCTTCAGGCTATGTCGCCTACTTTGGTTCTTCCGCGAATTTCGACGTTTCTGATTCGATATCGCAGGGAAACTCCGAGCGTACTGCTCTACTGGCTCGCTTTAGGTGACCTTGAGCCTTATGAGGCCCATAGTGAGCAACCACGTCTCTGTTCCGTAAGCCAATTCAATTTATTGCAGGTCACTGGTGGCAGTTAAAAAATGCTATATAAAATACAATATTATAAAAAAAAATAAACTAAATCTCATTAGCTTACTTTTGTTTTGCTGATACCGAATATAATTGACGGACACAAAGCACAACCAGACTCAGAACTACTAACTATGGCTCATACAAGTGTTGCTCAATCAATCAAACCCGGGAGACAAAGTGGTGAGTAGACTGTCTTAACAACTACGTCATAGCCGTAGCTTAGTTGGTAGTGCTCCTGCCTACGAAGCTGGTGGTCTTGGGTTCGAATCCCGGTAAGTGCAAATATTTGTGTGATGAGCACGAATATTTGTTTCTGAGTCATGGATGTTTTCTATATGTATGTATATCGTCGCCTGGTACCCATAGTACAAGCTTTGCTTAGTTTGGGGTTAGGATGATCTGTGTGACATTGTCCCTAGATATTATTATTATTATAGCGTAAAGTCAAGTTATAGATTCTAGGGCAATCAATTTTGTACCTAATTTTATTAACCTAGTACGCCCCATAGATCATGTATTAAATTTACTTCAACAACAAAAATAGTTCTCTTTTAATAGTTAATTAACACAGTTGGATTTTTTTTCTTATAAAGGACCTGTCAAAACTGATAGAGGGGTAACGCTCGGGAAATCATGTGGATGTACAATAGGTATATAGGCTGACAATTAAACTCAGACGTGATCAAAAATGAAAGCATCGAATAGCACTGTGAAGCTTATGACTCGCAATGCCATTTTATGGGAAGTACGACAAAAATATAAAAATTCTAACTGTTGATACTAAATTTTAAGATTTTAAGAGTTAAGTGATACATCGCACTCATCTCCTCCAATGTATTTATGTATAATCAAATCCGTAGTAGTACTGTATAGGGCTTCTACGGATTTGACTATACATAGATACGTTGGAAGAGATGAGTGCGATGTATCACTTAACTCTTTCAGTTGTAATAAAGGTTAATCACGTATCAAATATTTTTCTACCGTACTGCTAATCTCTACCGAAATTAAATCATCTTTCCTCTAGTTTAATTATACCTAACCTAGAAGTATCGTTAAGAATAAACCACTTTTTGTACCACTATTATGTCTTTTAGGAACCTTGAAGATGACCTACATGCAATTTCCTTTAATCATTCCGTTAACTAGTTGAGATAGTACAGTCATCAAATTATAATTTTATTCTTCATCGGTATTGATTAAAAGAGCAATAAATATCTGAAGGTATATATTATATTACAGTCTTCTGTGTAAGCAGGTATTCATTGTAAACATTATTCAGGGTAATTTAGAATCTTTATAAAATAACAATAACACAAGAAACTTGTCTAAATTGAAAGAGATTATACAAAATTAGATTAAACATAATTAATTTGGAAGGTGGATGTTCTAAGTTATATGTAACTGTGTTTAGTAAAATAATATACATCGTGTAATTTTTATAGTATAGAGATTTTCGTACGTGAAGTCCTACGAAAATGGAAAATCGTTTTCGTATATTTATGAGAACAGTGAGTGAAGTTTGGTACTAAGTATAATAATAATAATAATAATATCTAGGGACAATGTCACACAGATCATCCTAGCCCCAAACTAAGCAAAGCTTGTACTATGGGTACCAGGCGACGATATACATACTTATATAGATAGATAAATACTTAAATACATAGAAAACATCCATGACTCAGAAACAAATATTCGTGCTCATCACACAAATATTTGCACTTACCGGGATTCGAACCCAGGACCACCAGCTTCGTAGGCAGGAGCACTACCAACTAGGCTACGGTGATCGCCGCAGTATGCTTAATACGAACCTGTACTCACTTGATTTGAACAATTGGTGGAACGTAAGACGCCATCAAGACGAATGAAGTTGTGGAATGAACTCCCTAGTCCGTTCCTAACATTCTTATAGTTATAATTTTCTCTTTCTTAGTGTTGCAGGACGTTACGTGGGGTAGAAATCAGACTTCCCAATATATTAACAACACTTCTAGTTTAATAAAAAACAATAGTTGCAATTCATCTATTTAGTTTGTCCGGCTCTACCGTTTTAGCAACAAACTGGTTTCTCAATGATTCACACTTAGAACTAGTATCAAAAGAAAATTATAAGTTATGAATGATTACTACAGTGGCGGACAGACGGGTTGACGAACACGAGTATTAATTAGAAAGAAAGAAAATACATTTATTCAGTAAACTGACACAGTTGATAATAATATATAAAGGTAAACAAACAGAAGTCCATAATTCTTATCTGTGCGAGCCCGAATTGGTCCCATCTCAGCACTAGCTGCAACATTAACAGTTGCAGCGCTGGTTTTATGATGGAAACATGTATTATGCGTCTGGGTGTAATTTATCTACAATTCGTATGTATTTTGGGATATATAAGTATGTTTATCAGTTGTCTGGTTGCCATAGCTCAGGCTCTGCCTGGTTTGAGATCATATGGTAGTGTCTTAGTTTTTAAAAGATACATATAACATATATTTTAAGATTATTAAGTTACATATAGTGTTGGCAACACCAACAAATTTATGCTAAGGTTGGAGGAGTTTTGGCGCCAATGCGGAAAAAGACTCATCAGGGCATTGTTTCATTTTCAAAAACTGGTGTTAATTCAAGTTATTATACGTAAATATGGTGGATTTTTAGACATAACATCATGGACAACGTACATAAGTGGAGGTAAGTGCCATATTGCCGTGACTTGCGATTTTCTGTGTTGAATCTAAAACTCCATATAAGCCTCTAGTAAAGTCTCCACTGCTTTACTGGGGTACGACAAGGACTAACGTATGACTTGACTGTGACGGACTTTACTTGACATGAAGAAAATAAATGAAATAATAATATATTTTACGGAAGGCTCAAAAGGCCGAAGAAGCCAGAGCCGTAAAACTGAAAACTGAATTGAAAAAAAAATATGCTAGGATTGGCTGTTTTTCCAACGATGACGTTCTCTTTGACACTTTCTGTTGTACTGGTAGGATTGGTTCCTCTATTGTGAGGTATATTCAATTACTTAATTAAAAGCTAAAACGTGACAAAAGTGCCTTTCCTTTCATCGCCCTCACTCCAACCAAGACCAGCGAGCTACAGTCCACTCAAACCCCAAAAAATAGGGTTACATGAAACAAAAAACATATGTCAAAATCTTTATTACTACATAAACGGTAGCAAAGATTAGGAATTTTTTACCTTATGTGTAACTAATATAGAGTGTAAAATAAGTGTTCAAAACTAAACTTGGTTGCCTGTACAGAAGAACAAGCGGTACCGTATCAAGATGGCGGATCCCCATCACGTAATTGTGCGTTTTATCTCGATGCTACTCAATTGTGCTGTCGATACCACCAATTTGTCTGTTAACTATACCGCTTATGACTTGTGTAGTTTTTCTGTGTTAGTGGTTTATTTAAACAGAGTTCTACGTCTGAGCGGGGTAAGTTATCCAATTAAGCCTGTTCAAAGGCCAATCTTTGGGTAAAATGTCTGGTTCATGATGGTGACCTTGACTGTTAAGCCAGCTCGTGTGGTGTAGCGGCTAAGACAGTCGCCTCACCGCTTCGTGTCCCGGGTTCTCATCCCGCGCCGGACAACTGTTTGTGTAGCCCGTAAATAGTAGTTCTGAGTCTGGATGTAATTTGTGTCCGTTTAATTATATGTTTGTAAAGTACCCCGCGACACAGGGGGTAGAGGTTCCCAAGCGCGGGCGTTGTCTTTTTTAAAGATAAAAGAGGTCGTGGTTTCTCCATCCAAGACTTATCTTGTGTGTGAGTTTGATTATTTATTCTGCGTATGGGTTAAGTTTTTTGTATGTTCAAATATATAAGTATTTTTATCAGTTGTTTGGTTGCCATAGTACAGGGTCTGCCTAGTTTGAGATCAGATGGCAGTGATACGAGATCCTTTTTTTTAATAACTTTGACCGCCAGTTCCTAGGTACGGAACTGTCGGGCCCAATTGTCATGATAATACCCTTCCTTTTCGATCAGTTCCTTTACTCGGACTTCGAGTCAACATTTATAAACTCCTAACCTCAATTATGAAAGGGGCTGTAAAAGAGAACCCTCTCCAATAAACTCGCTTTCCGATAGAAAAGGCATTGAAATTATCGTTTGGGAAACACAGTTAAGCTTTTGGGAGGTACAATCCAAAGACGCACTGAACAGACAAAAAATTAAAAAAATCCGTGAACAAGGCTGACTAAAAAGCGGCAGTTGGTCCCGGTAGGTAGTGCTGCGATGAGATTACTGAATCTATACATATAATGAAATCGTAGGAAAGTCAAAACTGTACATTGAATATTTGTTTAAAAGGATACTTTGGGCGTGATTTGCAATCGATATCGAAGCCAAAAATATAGTTTTTAGAATTTTTGTCTGTTTGTCTGTATGTATGTCTGGGCTAAACTCAAAAAGAACTGCATGGATTTACTTAAAATTCTGCATGTATATTACTAAGCTGCTGTGTGGTGACGGCGACAAATATCAGAATCAGAATATCATCACCCCATCTCATCCCGTGGGGGGCGTAGAAGTCGACCCGAGGGAATATCTACCAGAGGACGGGAAGCAGCTTCCTTCTGAGTACTACGACCATCATACTGCGATCGCCAACCCGCCTGCCAAGCGTGGCGATTATGGCATATCCCCTCAAGATGATTCTTGAGGGAGGCTTGTCCAGCAGTGGACTTATTTAAGCTGTAATGATGATATTACTAAGAGGTCGCGTCAACATATAGGCTACATATTATCACACAAGTGATCCCCCATAAATGATTATGGGGGATGGGGAGCTGTGATAATTTATAAAGTCTAACGCGGGTAAAACCGCGGGGCACAGCTAGTTTATTTCTATTTTAAGGCAGTACAACGTTTGCCGGCACAGCTAGTAACTATATATTGTAATAATATCATGTTTTTTTCACCTTACCCGCGATTAGCGACTTGAAAGCGATTTTTAGCTATACTTTTTAAGTTTAATATAATATTTTTAGTATGTATGTACGTTTACGTAGGTAATGTTTTGACTTTGAAAACGGTGTCATACTAATAAAACTTAATTTTACGTACATAACCATGTGTTATTATTTTTAATTCTCTAATTAATATGAACTTAGCGCACCTATTCCTCACGATAGCAAAATATTGGGAGAATATGTATACTTATGGCGTTAAGTCCATCTCTGTACAATTATGTCATAAAGTTTTTATATATAAAAAAATAAAAAGCAAAAAAAAAATTAAATGTCTTTAAAATTAGCTAATAAGTATAAAATAAATAGGGTTTTAAAACAGTTTTATGATACACTAGCTGTGCCACCCGATTTCACCCTCTTTTAACTATATAAATGAAAGCCAATTATTCCATACTTTTTAGGATATATGTATAAGCTATATTACTACAAAGTTTCATCAAATTCCGCTCCGTAGTTTTTGCTTGAACGAGTATAAAATGCTCACAAACTTTCGCATTTATAGTATTATAGTAGGATACTAGACAAACAATGATTCGACCAAAGTAGTTAAGACCAAAGCAATCGAGGAAGATTTCCGAGACAGTAATCGTGCAATTTATCAATTAACTTTACGATGGGGACGAAACGTTACTAAAAAAGTGGTCTAACGCGTTCAGTGAATTGCCGTAATATCAATACGCCTTAGTTAATGGTAGGGATGCCATCATGGACTCTTCAAGTCTACCTGAGATTCCCAGAACTGTATTAACTGCTCTCGAATAGGTTCGCCATCCTTTTGTATTAAACAGAGAAAGTACCAAATCTTATAATCTTTTTTTATGAAACTGACACTCGTACAAATGCATGAATGGAAAATAATTTAATCATAATGTACTAGCTGTACCCCGCGGTTTCACCCATGTTAAACTTAATAAATTATAGTCTAGTGTTATTCGGATATACAATGTGGAGCAGGACGATTGACATTCCTCTAAACCACGCAAAGAATGGCATGCTCTTAACCCGTATACAAAAAATCAAATTCAATGAATACTTTAGCCACAGGAAATTATTTTTCATTTTCATAATTTTCAACATGATGTAGATCGGAGTCCGTAATAATAGGTAAACGGCCGCCGCCCGCTGCACGCCGCACCACGCCGCGCACTAGGTCAGTGACTTTTCGTAGATAAAGCGTGTTTACTTTTTATGCAGTTGATTCTGCTATTTATTTTGTTTGAAAATTGCAATTTTTTAATTTTCCATTAACTACTAATCTTTGTGTCTTAAAATGTTTTGATGGACTAGTGCTGTGCTCGTTTTAATTTAATGTCGTAGTTCCAGATCCACATTGTATAAGCTATATTACTACAAAGTTTCATCAAAATCCGTTCCGTAGTATTGTAGTGAAGGATTACAAACATTAAAATTAAAATATCCACTCGTATACTCTCAATAATGTTGAGAATTTCTTGATAGAAAGTTTATATAAAACATTGAATTTTATCTTTATCGAAGGCAATCAACGTAAAAAAATATAGTTATAAATGTTACGTAATCATTAGGCTTATTTAAAAACGATTATGATTTGGATTGCTGTGTGGTGACGGCGGCGAATATTAGAATATCATGACCACATCTCATCCCTTGAGGAACGTAGAAGTCCACCCGAGGGAATATCTACTAGAGAACGGGCAGCAGCTTCCTTCTGAGTACTATGACCATCCTAGTGCGATCGTCAGCCCAAGCGTGGCGATTATGGCATATCCCCTTGGATTAAATGATTCCGTTTTGTCCAGCAGAGGACTTCTTTCAGCTGTTATGATAATGATGATGAGTTATTTAAATAAAGTTTGGAGACGGTCAAAAAGTTTGGTCATGAGCATAACAATAAAAAAAAATTGCGAGTTACGAGTACGTAACAGTATAAACTATTATATTGCCGTTTATTTGGTTGGCTGCCTTTTTAGCCGGAGGTCGTGGGTTCGATTCCCACCCGGGATATGCATGAACATGTCTGTTTGTCCTGAGTCTGAGTGTAAATTATCTATATAAGTATGTATTTACAAAAGGAAAATAGTACGAGTATATGTAGTATATCAGTTATCTGGTTTCCATAGTACAAGGCCCTGCTTAGTTTGGGATCAGATGACCATGTGTGAATAATGTCCCAGGATATTATTATTATTTTATTAGAAACTTAGTTTGTGAGTAAAGCATCGAAGTTCGAATCTCGAATTAGAATCTTTACGTAAAGTGTACTTATCCAACATTTTCGAAACTCAACATGGTAAACCTACTCAAAGGGGATACAAACTGACTTTTTTATATAAGAGAGGCACAGAAAGTGTTTGTTAGGGACTCTCCGTTTAAGCGTAATTATTTCCGTCTTTGTGTGATTTGATGAAGTACGTTCAATGTACTAGTAGTTGTTCAGTAGTAACAACATCTTTAAAGACGACAATATAAGGCCTATTTTCCAGTAAAAATGTTTCTATTAATGTGACTCGCACTCTATTTTCGGTCACTTCTTGCTGTATGTACGTCATAAAATTGCCGCTAGTTTTTTGGACGGTGATGTTTAGAAATTTAAATGTAGCGTTAAGAAGTAATTAGGTGTCTTTGTAATGTGATGTGTTCGTTTGTGCCGCTTTTTAGACGTAGACATCCAGATTATGTATTTTTAAATATCAAGTCGGAATGAGTTAAATTTTCAAACAAATTCTATACCGTGGTATATTGATATAGTTATGTTTTTTGTGTGTATATATGTAGTGATGGCGATGAATATCAAGATTAGAGAATAGTCCTCCTGAAGGAATATGTAATAGAGACAGAGAATACTTACTCAACGTTTCTCTGAGAACTATGACCATTATACTGTGATCGCCAACCCGTCTGCTAACAGTGGTGATTATGGAATATTACCCAAATTTAGAGATCATTGGGTTGGGCCTTTATCCAGCAGTGAACTTCTTTCGACTGATATGGTGATGAGAAAAGTTATTACGCAGCCAAGTTTGGATGCAAGAGGGAGTAAATGCTTCTACAAATTCAAAATTATTGTGTAAAATGATTTTTCCAGGTATTTACTTATATATATTTATACATATGTATATATGTATCTATTCATATGTATGTATCTATTTATGTATACCTACCTATGTATAGTCGTATGACTCTTGTTACGTATTCTTACGTAATATTAGGTTAACTTAGATTTATATCTTCTAATTGCAATTAGTACATCTTTTGCTACCTTCATCAGGTTACTTTCAATTCTGGTCCATTCAACGCAAAATGGTTGCCTGGAAGAGATTTTCGCTTTTAGCGATAAGGCCGCCAATTGCATAATAAGTTTATATGTTTATATCCTTGTTTGTAACCATTGTTTTGTTTTACTTATTTTTGCAATAAAGTGTACTTCTTCTTCTTACTTATCGTATTGGCAGTGGTTACCCTAGTGTGAGAGTTGTTTAAGCCGCCCATTAGACCTCTGACATGGCTTAACGACTATTGCCTAATAGCTATAGCCGACAGCTTAGCGTGCCCTCCGAAGCACGGAGACGTTTAGAAAACAAAAAAAAAACACTTTGGTGGTCACCCATCTGTGGACTGCCCGCGAGCCTACTTGCTTAACCTCGCCAATCACTTACGGACGAGTGAAAGCATCTGGCTATGAGCACCTCTTTGAATACTATGAGGACTTTGATAATATATTATGTAACTCCTTTGAAGTTGAGTCTAGTACAAGATAGATTTAATTAGAGAGTTTTGAACAGAAGTGGCTGTATTAGCAATATTTATTACGTAAAATTTTCTTGTTAATTTCATGACTTGAAGCCTTCTTAATTTCCCTTTTATCAAACATTTCATATTTAGGATGTTATTGACTTAAATTGGCTTCCTTTTTTGTCACCGTCCCAATTTAAACATCTTTAAGGAAACGAATTGACCACTTTTTTCGTATTAGGTACTCAATCATTAATATTAAAAACGCGAAAGTTTGGGAGTGTGTATGTTTGTTATTTCTTTATTCTTCGTCTAAATGGCTGGAGCGATTTGAATAAAATTTGGTATGGAGTTAGCTGACACCCTAGATCAACACAAAGGTGTATAAAAGATCCATGTAATAATGCAATAAACTTTTTGTATTTAATTGCTATAGGTGTTGGTACAATACAGATTATATTAAGTCCCTTAACACTTAGCAATTCATGCAAAAATGCATGATGTAATTTACTATTTCTGTTACAATTCCAAACAATCTCTTTTATCTCTAAATGATTGGTGCACTGTTACATACATATATGTATACTTATATTTATGGTAGTATGAATTCAATGTATTCAATCGTTGGTAAACCAAATAAAAAAAATCTCTAGATATACATATAAGAGCATAATTGTGACTAGATATAAGTATAAAATGTAAGTGTTAATAAAAATCAATAAAATATTATAAACTAGCTGTGCACCGCGGTTTTACCCGCGTTAAACTTTATAAAATATAACTTATGTGTTAGTCAAGGGTGTCAGCTAACTCCATACCAAATTTTATTAAAGGCTCTCCAGCCGTTTAGACGTGAAGAAGTAACAAACATACACACTCACAAACTTTCGCCTTCATAATATGAGTGTGATAAAAAGGTCATTACTCTACCTGCTACTAAACGAAATGAGCGTCTGGAACTTTTTTGGACACCACTTCCCACATGATCAAATAAATAAATTAGCTTATGTTTTAAAATAAATAAAATAAAAAAGGTTTTTATTCACGTAGACTTTAAAAAAGCGCTTGTAAATAGTCAGAACATGTTTGTAGTAATACAGTTATTATTTCTAATTACTTATTACAGATATTTAGGTACACGGAATGTTAAAACATTTATACAATTTATTTTACAATGGTAGTGACATTTAGCTAGCTTGTATTAAGTTATTGTTAAGGAGATTAGGTTTAGTTGACGTTTTTAATATTATGTATTGAAATTTAAATTTTACTACATATTGTCTGAATGGTTCTGTCTATATTAAGGTATGATTTAGTAAGTAAGGACTTAAGTAATACATACATACATACATACATACATACATACATAGACTCACGCCTGTCTCCCAGAGGGGTAGGCAGAGTCAACGGACTTCCATTTTTCACACCTTGCACACCTCTTTCGCTTCGTTTACTGACATTATATTCTTCATACATGTTCGCCGGTTTAGGGTACTTCTGACCTGACTTAAGTAATAAACGTCACGAATAACGAGGCGCTCACAGTTAGATGCTCTCACCGGTCCGTAAGTGATTGGCGAGGTCAAGCAACTAAGCTCGCGGTCAGTCCATAGATGGGTGTCCGCCAAAATTATTAAAAACAGTCGTAAAGCCATGTAACCAATGTACCTGGCCATTGAACAACTCTGACACTAGGGTAACCACTGCCCATACGATAAGTAAGTATTACAATCCTACTAATATTATAAATGCGAAAGTTTGTGAGAATGGATGGATGTATGGATGTTTGTTACTCTTTCACGCAAAAACTACCCAACGGAAATTGATTAAACTTTGTAGTGATATAGCTTATACATTCGAATAACACATAGGCTATCATTTATAAATTGTAACGCCGGTAAAACCGCGGGGTACGGCAAGTGTGTTTATACAGTTGTTAATGAATTTTGTGGACTTTTAACTTGCTTGAGACGCAGACGCTAAATTGCTAGACAAATAATAAAATCCTCTAGACTGCCCATGTCCAGCAAGCGGGCCAAATAACCGGATATTAAGTAAATTGCTGCGACAGGATGTTCGGCGGGTGCACCAAGTGCTGATAGGTGAAGTCAAAGTTAATTTATACCTAACGCAATTTTGAGTGACGTCATTTGTTTAACTTCTTAACATCGCACCTACAATGAACGGGTTATATAACATTATTTGGCTATTTTTAACCGACTCCAACAAAAGGAGGATCAATTACAATGTATATTTGTTTTTGTATGTAAGTGACGCGATTTCTTCGTTGTTAATTTTCGATGTTTTCGGAACGTACCCATAATACTCGTACCAACATTTTGTAAAAATCAGTTGTCACAAAATTAATTTTGTTTGCATATTTTTTTAGAATATTAATTATTATATTTTAATAACTTTATTTGTTGTATAAATATATAAAAATATTTATTTTGTACATTTCTGAAAATACTTCTTATTTTCTAAACTCAATACTGGGAAATTTAATTATTTCCCAGTATTGAGTTAAATCTTTCTTTTTTTAATAGTTAGCCTTGCACTGCTAAGATGCCAAATATCGATTTCCTAAATGTCGTTCAAATAACTAGAGGTTAAAAATTACTTAATCAGTCATTAAATCGGCTTCAACGTCGACAATCGATTCCAAACCATTTATGACGTCACATGTGCTCATGGAAGCCGATTTAACGATTGATTAAGTGATTTTTAACCTCTATTTATTTGAACGCTATTTAAGAAATCGATGTTCGGCATCTTAGCCGGTAGAGCCCCAGAAAGATTACTGATAAGTATATGATTACAGAGCTCATCATCATCATCATGTCAGCCGAATGAAGTCCACTGCTGAACAAAGGGCTCATCAAAAGATTTCCACAATGGTGGTTTTCCAGAATGGAGATGGTCCATCATTTGAAGGGATATGTCATAATCGCCACGCTTGGCAGACAGACTGGTGATCGCAGTATAATGGTCATAGTCGTCTCTGTGAGATAGCTGCTTCAGTTCGACTTCTACGTTACTAAATAAACTATGACTGCCTCGTTGGTCTAGCGGTAGCGTGTTCACCCGCAGAAAACGAGGTCCTGGGTTCAAATCCCGGGTCGGGCCATAAGTGATTTTGGGAGTTTTCTGTAATAAGAAAAATTTCTCAACATCAGCCCGAAGTCTGGGAGTTGGCGACATTATACCCCCGTGCCTCGGAGAGCACGTAAAGCCGTTGGTCCTGTACCTGACCTCTTTCCGGTCGTGTCGCTAGGCGTCCCATCGGATCATGAGAGCGATGTAATAGAAAGTGCTCCTGTGTTTGCGCACACACTTGAGCACTATAATATGTCCCGCGCAGATGGCTAATGGCCGTGGCCGAAACTCGGCTAGGAGGACATTATTATTATTACTAAATAAAGAAAGGGGGGGGGGGGGGGTATGAAATGAAGTGATAATATTCTATGCCGTCAGCCATGCGGTATCATAGAGAGTTCATTGCGAACAACGCACGCTCTACGTTAAGAAGCTGGCGAGGAAGCCGCTCATCCGATTAAAAATCATGTAGATATGAATGAAAATAAACTAATCTTACGCCGATATTGCAGTTATTTTATATAGTTAGCATACAGACTTCAAGCGAGAGATTTTCCACTCAGCTGCCGCACCGCGCTAAAAGAGGAAAAGAAATATTATATTTTCAACAGACATCCGGTCTGGAGACTACGTCCTGTGAAAAAAGCTGTCCGCTCCACCCACAAGAAACATTTACCTGGGAATTTCGTATTTTTTTTTCATACTGCAATACTCTTTCCGTACTATTTAAAAAGCCTTTATAACGACAAGGCTTATCTTTTAAAGTACACTCCGTAATGGCCTAGATGTAATAAGTAGGTATAAAGATTTTTTTACTAAAAGGGTTGAAATTAAACAACGTTGAAATATAACAGGTTTTGACGGGCCTGTTGGGGTGGTTAGTAAATGCTTGCTTTATACGCCGGAGGTCGTGGGTTCGATTCCCATGTCGATGACATGTCTGTTTGTCCTGAGTCTGGGTAAACCCAGTTGTACGTTTCATCAAAGTCCGTCTAGTAGTTTTTGCGTGAAATAATAACAAACATACACACTCACAAACTTTCGCCTTTATAATATTATAGTGTGTTTAAGATAGGATAAGAATTGTGGTGTGAAAGAGGATGTAGTCACAAAGATTGAAAAAGGCATGCTAAGATGGTTTGGCCATTTGGAAAGAATAGAATGAAAGAAGATTGACAAAAGAAGTATACCTGGCTTGTGGAAATGGGACAACCGGGAGGGGAAGACCACGTAGAACATTCTCTGACCAAATTGGAAATGTTCTCAAGAAAGGGCAGGTCAGAAGTACCCTAAACCGGCGAGCATGTATGAAGAATATAATGACAGTAATCGGGGCAAAAGAAGTATGCAAAGATCGTGACAAATAATATATTGTGTATAATTTTAATTATTGAAGCGCATACATGTACCGTGTGTTCCTAAAAGCAATAAATATATGTCTGAGCATGGTAATATGCTTCTGTAGTTCGTTTTATAATAATACCATAGGAATCTAATATTTTTTCGGGTTGAAAAATATGTGTTAATCCAGGTATTTTTATATCAAAAGGTCTTGAGAGCCTACGCGACTGTTTTTGTTATTGTTTTTATACCGACCTGCACCTGCCTACCTACTTGTTTGACTGTTCTGCATAGATGTAACCTTTTTAGATTTTAATATAATTTTGATTCTGTTCATTATAATAGCTGAGCATAACTGTAATTGGCTTAATTAATTAGGAATAGTGTTTCTTTGTTAAATACATTTGTAAACGACTGTTGTAATCCCTAATAAATATACATCAATAAATAAATAAAAACTCTTTACAACATAAAATAAAATGTTTCCACACAAGTTCTCCCACAAGATTAATCTTGGTGGGATATGCTATAATCACCACTCTTGGCAGACAAGTTGGCGATCGCAGTATGATGATCATAGTACTTACTCGGAAATAAGCTGCTGCCCTTCCTCTCATAAATATTCCCTCGGGTCGATATCTGCGCCCCCCACGGGATGAGATGGGGTGATGATATTCTGATATTCGCCGTCACCACTCCGCACTCCATTATACTGTATGTCATTAGATCACGTGAATTCTTTCAACGACTAAAGCCTTGAAAATCACCTTGTGTTACTCTTCGCTACTGATAAATGTGCTATGCCAGACAATTGCCCCCGTTTATATGCATTACAAACTAATTTTAATATAATTTATTCTGTTTAACGTAGATCTTATGCACAAGGCCTATTTAGCTGTATAAATTTAGTATTGGTGCGAAATACTGAGGCAGAATAAGCGACACTTTCCTACTTGACGACCAAATTCATCCGGTGCTAGTTAAAAAATACGCAGTTTTAGTTTCGTATTTAAACGCAGATAATGAGGTCCCGGGTTCAAGTTCCGCGATGGGCTAAACTATACCATTTATGACAGAAAAAATCTAGCATAACCCGAAGAATTGCCAAGCTGCAGTGGCAGCGGGCAGGACCATAGCTTGTAGAGCCGACGGGGCAGAAAGACTCGAGTAGCGACTACGAACCGGATGACGCAGCGTGAGCAGGCCCCCTACAAGATGGGCCGATGATCTTGTGAGAGTCACTGGAAGTCGCTGATGCGGATAGCACAAGACCGGCTGTTGTGGAGATCTTTGGGGGAGGCCTTTGTCGAGCAGTGGGCGTCTTTCGGCTAATAATCATATCAACCGAAATATGCCCAAGATGCTTATTGCCTTGCTCATTGCCCCGGGACCGCATTCAACATCATCAACTGATGATGATGAATGAGGTCACAAGTTCAAGTCCCGGGGCGGGCCAAATTATACCACGCCGGAATACTAGGATATTTACATACAGACATACATAGACTCACGCCTGTTTCCCAGAGGGGTAGGCAGAGACAACGGATTTCCATTTGTCACGATCTTTGCATACTTCTTTTGCCTCGATTACTGTCATTATATTCTTCATACATGCTCGCCGGTTTAGGGTACTTCTGACCTGCCCTTTCTTGAGAACATCTCCAATTTGGTCAGAGAATGTTCGACGTGGTCTTCCCCTTCCGGTTGTCCCATTCACACAGGCCAGGTATACTTCTTTTGTCAATCTTCTTTCATTCATCCTTTCTAAATGGCCAAACCATCTCAGCATGCCTTTTTCAATCTTTGTGACTACATACTCTTTCACACCACAACGCTCTCTTACATCAGTATTTCGAATTCTGTCTCTCAAAGTCACACCACACATACTTCTCAGAGCTCTCATTTCCACTGCATTTATTTTACTTTCATTCTCTTTCTGCCATACCCAACTTTCACTTCCATACATTAAAGTTGGCACTAACACTCCATGGTGCACGGCTAGTCGAGCCTTGTTTGATACTTGCCGGCTACTCATAAAGGCGTGTAGTGCCCCCTTCACTCTGTTCCCCGCATTTACTCTTCTAACGATATCTTTTTCATATTTCCCATCTCTCGTAAACAAAGTTCCCAAATATACAAACTCATTCACCTGTTCGACTTTCTTTCCTCCAATCACAATATCACACGCTGTCGTGTATTCATCCCTCTCAAATACCATTACTTTCATCTTACCTACATTCATTTTCATCCCTTTCCTTTCAAAAGATTCATACATATTTGTTACCATCACCTGCAACTCGTCCGCCGATGAGGATAGGATGGACTAGGATATTTATGTTAAAAAAATCTCAGTATCAGCCCAAAGTCTGGAAGTTGTCGGTATTACAACCCCGTGCTTCGGAGAGCACGTAAAGCGGTCAATATTGTCTTGTCTAACCTCACCTAAACGTCATATTGGATCAAGAGAGCAAGGGAATAGAGAGTGCCCCTGTGTTTGCGCACACTCTAGCGCAGAGACTCCATTAAGACAGGCCGCTATAGCCGATATTCGAGTATTATTATTTTTATTATTATCCAGTAAGAGCCGCGGTTTAAGGATGGATAGTTTATTATTTTAATCTTTGCGTTTAATATATTTTAATACGCTAATACTTATTAGCGTAATAAAACTGATAAGACTGTATAAGCTATTGATCTAAGCAACTTTAATCACAGATAGTAAAACTACAAATATGTCGGCTGCGATTTTATTTTGTTTATCCTAACATAACCAACAAACTGTTGGCTATCAGTCTGAGGCTTTTGGCGTGGTTGGTGAATGCTTGCCTTTCACGCCGCAGGTCGTGGTTTCAATTCCCACCAAGGACACATATTTGTGTGCATCAACATATTCGTTTATTCTGAGTCTGCGTGTAATCTATACAAGTATCTTTTTACAAAAGAAAACTAGTATATGTAGTACTAGCTGCGCCCCGCGGTTTTACCTGCGTTAAACTTTATAAATTATCACAGCTCTTCCGCCGTAGGTAATAGCGTGATAATATGTACCCTATATGTTGACCCGACCTCTTAGTAATATTCATGCAAAATTTTAAGTAAATCCATGAAGTACTTTTTGAGTTTAGCCCGGACATACATACAGACAAACAGACATACAGACAAAAATAGTAAAAACTATATTTTTGGTTTCGATATCGATTGTAGATCACGCCCCAAGTATCCTTTTTAAAAAATATTCAATGTACAGTTTTGACTTTCCTACGATTTTATTATATGTATCGATATCAAATACTGACTGCCATAGTACAAGATCTGTTTAGTTTGGGATCGGATGGCCGTGTGTGAATAATGTCTCAGGATATTATTATTTTATTATCCCAATGAGTTTCTTATTTTCATATTTATATTGGCAATAAAACACACTTGTACACTTAATTCTAACAACTCTGTAAAAACGTGTTAATTCTTGGTTAATAAAGCTCTATTCTATTCTATTATCACTGGTTCATATTAATAAGAACACTAAATACATGGTCATTTTCTGTTTAACAATATACCATTTCTGTATCACACACCTACCATGCCAGCAAATAATGTGCTTGATAATATGGATATCCTTATCTATATATAATATATGTAGCTATCATATGATTAATTATATGCCTAGTTTCTAATCAAACTATACCTTCCTGTATTTTATTTAAAAGATATTTCAAAATCCACTTGCTTACCTACAACTATTGGATTTTAAACTCTTGCCCGCCAAAGGATAATCCAATCGCCCTACTCCCAGTGCCAAGCCAATAATTTAGTGAAAATAGGTACTATGGATTCCAACACTTGTTAGAATTAAGTGTACAATTTTTTATTGCTAATATAAATATCAAAATACGAAACTCACTGGAATAATAATATCCTGGGAGATTATTCGATCCGATCCCAAACTAAGTAGAGCTTGAACTATGGCAGTCATTAATTGATCGACTTTTATTTTGTAAATAGAGAATTATAAAGATAATTACACCAAGATCCAGGACAGATATTTGTGAGCGTAAGCATGTCTACGCTCACAAATATCTGTCCTGGGTGGGAATGGCAACCAACCACGCCAACTGGCCCGTCATGATCCAGTAATGATTAATCACAGCGTTGTTCGGGTCTATCTGTATTCGTGCTTCCCATGTCTTATTTGTTGTCGTTAGACAACAGTTTTTAAACTACGCCACAGGCCTACTGGGTGGCTTCAACAACTAAAGAGTAGCCACTGGTAAGATAAAGAATAGAAAGAAGATGACGCTATTCATTATTTTAACGTTATCACATCTCGCGTCCGAGAATAAAAAAGTAACAAAAATACTAGACGTAACTTAAGAAGCTTAGCTATCTACGAAAATGATACATATATGCATAGACATATATAGATAACATAGACTCACGCCTCTTTACCAGAGGGTTAAGTGGATTTCCTATTATCACGATCTTTGCACACTTCTTTGCCTCGTCATTATATTCTTTATACAAGCTCGCCGGTTTAGTGTACTTCTGACCTGGCCTGGTAATGATAGATGTGTAAAAACAACGTGTAAAATACACTAATAGATTAATATTAACTGACCATACATGACTAACCATCAGCTCATACATTTTGTATACTTACTTAGATAGCGCTCTTAAAATTACCTCTACTATGTTACCTACACCTGCTATAATATCTTATCTTTGCAAATAATACGATGACGTCACTCAGTAGCATGTGATTAATTGGCCAATAGCAGACGTAATAAAACACGACATGCAGTCGACGACACTTCATGCATATACTCATACCATGACAACGTCTTTATTACGTAGGTACTAAGGGCAGTTTTTGTAGTACAGGTGTATCTACAGACGTGACTGCGGCGTGTATGTACAGACGCCAGCACATCAAGCTACCACAATCTGGCAAATTTCTTTTATTGATTTTCAACTTTATCACATGAGCATAAGGTACACTTTCAATTGGGGCAATTTGACAGATTGGGGTAGCTTGATATGCTGGCCTCTATACATAATGTTAATTGTTATTCAATGGCAATAATTCATTGCTTCTCCTTATCAACATCTAAATCAAAGATATGGGTGCCTATATTGAAATTTGTATGATACATGTATTTCCTGTAGCCGTTGACTGAATCCATAATTTTCTACAGGTTTGATTTGATCAGTGATCTGTCTGATCAAGATTGGCGTGTCCTGAATTATGTACATTGAAATTAACCAAGTTACGCCATATATTGAGGTATAACTCCACAACTCAATATACAACATGTAACTTAATTAACGCACATCCTGAAAATAGTTTTGTTCAGAATCGTTTATTGAATCGATTTATATAATTTTTAATATAGGTAATTTTTCTTTCCTAAAAATAATTAAAACTATGGAAATTATTGTCATATTAACCCTGTACCGTCAAAACAAATTGAAATGGACCGTAAGTCAAAGTAATAAGACTTTTAAAATCGCAGTTTTATTTGTATTCATGCAAATTCCATCATTCAATACAAAATAAAGAAAAATAATCTTTATTCCAAGAAACTAATTTAGTAAATAACATTGCATATACATGTTAAATAAAAAAATCAGTGTATGTATTATGATTTTAACATAATATTCTAATGAGGGTGTTTGAGGGTGTGCGTTAATTACGTTACATGTTGTATAGGTAGTCTCAAACATTTTTTAATTTCACCACGTTGGCAAACAAGGTAAGTAGTCGGTAGTCTCAGAGGAATATATTGGTCTGTTCTGATTATGTCATATATTTAAGTATACTTCCACAATACTCAATACATAGGTAGCCTTAAACATTTTTATATTTCACCAAGTTTGCAAACAAGGTAAGTAGTCGCTAGTCTCAAAGGAATAATTATATTGGTATATTCTGATTATGTCATATATCAAGGTATAATTCCACAATACTCAATATGTAAATAGTCTAAAAAAATATTTCACCAAGTTTGCAAACAAGGTAAGTATTCGCTAGTCTCAAAGGAATATATCGGTATATTCTGATTATGTCATATATCAAGGTAGAATTCCACAATACTCACTATGTTGGTAGTCTTAAATATTTTTTTATTTAATCAAGTTGGCAAACAAGATAAGTATTCGCTAGTCTCAAAGGAATATATTGGTATATTCTGATTATGTCATATATTTAAGTATAATTCCACAATACTAAATATGTAGGTAGTCTTAAATATTTATTTTATTTCACCAAGTTGGCAAACAAGATAAGTAGTCGCTAGTCTCAGAGGAATATATTAGTCTATTCCGATACGACGCTACAGATGGATGCAAAGATATATAGTAGGTATCTCTTCCCGTCTATTGACCTAAAAAGGGCCTTTATTAGTCAAGAAACATGCGGGATAGTCTTTGGGCACTGACGAAAGAAGTGAAAACTATTCACACTTTTAATCTTTTTACACTTTTAATCTTTTTTTTTTTATGTTTTTTTTGCAAATATCACACATCATCCTAGCCCCAAATTAAGCAAAGCTTGTACTATGGGTACCAGGCGACGATATACATACACATATAGATAGATAAATACTTAAATACATAGAAAACATCCATGACTTAGAAACAAATATTCGTGCTCATCACACAAATATTTGCACTTACCGGGATTCAAACCCAGGACCACCAGCTTCGTAGGCAGGAGCACTACCAACTAGGCTACGGTGACCGTCTAAATAATCTACAATATAATATTTATACATATAGCTAAGTGTGACGTAACGATGACGCAAGTGTCACGCTGTTTCTTCACTCAGAAAGTACTCAACGCGTTTAAAGAAGTTTTAACTTTAAATATTGTATACGTGTTCGTTGAAATATTGAACCTTTACAGAGCTGCAGATCTCGATTTAAGAATAATGTTATATTAACATCGATATTATCATGTCTATGTTAATATAATCGAAATTTATCTGTTCGTAAAAATAATTATAATCGTGTTATATCCGCTCACGATAATAAATCTGCTATATAGCTAAACGAATCCAACTCGTCTGATAATGCCATCCTGTAGGATTTCTGTTTTCCAAATTAATTTCTGTGTAATGTGCATCGAATGTGTTTAACAAATTACCAAAGGGGATTAAAGAGCGTAGCTCATTAGCGCGTATGAAAAGGGTTTTGAAAGACTAGCTTACATTTTTTTAATCTCCAAGATTTCTTTATCCGTCGATAATATTAATTGTAAATGCTATTAAATATATTCAAATTTTCTTTATAAGCACCAATTTCCAAAATTATAAGGGACCATATTATAGAAAGAATTTTACAGAAGAAAAATCGAAATTGGTTCAAACCAACGCCGGAATTGTGTATATACATAAACGATCTGCCGTTAAGCTACGAATGATACACACTGGATGATCAATTACTTATTGTACATCGCTGGAGGCAGTATGACTAGCTCCTCTGGTGACCGGATCACCGGATATAGCCACCATAACGACTCTTATTCATTCAAATGGCTTTCCAACCCTAATAGGACTGCCTCTTCAACTGTTAATGATCCAAATCCAATTTTATACAAATATTTTATATTCATGGACAGTTGTTCCTGTACTATAAGTATTTATGACTGCCTCGTTGGTCTATCGGTAGCGTGTTCAACCGCAGAGAACGAGGTCCTGGGTTCAAATCCCGGGTCGGGCCAAAAAGTGATTTTGGGACTTTTCTGTAAAAAGAAAAAATGCTCAGCATCAGCCCGAAGTCTGGGAGTTGGCGGTATTATACCCCCGTGCCTCGGAGAGCACGTAAAGCCGTCGGTCCTGTATCTGACCTCTTTCCGGTCGTGTCGCATAGGCGTCCCATCGGATCATGAGAGTGATGGAATAGAAAGTGCTCCTGTGTTTGCGCACACACTTGAGCACTATAATATGTCCCGCGCAGATGACTAATCTCTGTTGAGACTGGCCGCCGTGGCCAAAATTCGGCTAGGAAGAAATTATAAGTATTTTTTATGGGTCAGCAACCCAAGATGACTAGAGACATAAAGCGCAAGACCAACTGTAGTACAGTGACGTACGCAGAGGTCGCGACAAACAAAATTTCCACATTCACTCCAATGCACTCCATTATCGTATCATCGGAGGACATAAAGGACACCTGTGATACGATAATGGAGAAAATAAGAACCACAGTAGCCGCTACAAACACCCGGGTGGGGGTGGACCGTATTCGAAAAGTCCGCAATCAAAAAGTGATCCTCGGATGCCGCGCAAAGGAGGACCTTCAATGCGTGGCAGATAGTCTGAAGCGGTCTGCCATCTTAAGAGTTGAGGAGGTGAAATTGAAAAATCCTTTGATTGTCGCGACTAATGTATTGAAACATAATTCAGACGCTGACATTGTCGATTCCATCAGAACGCAAAACCAAGATCTTTTGGGTGACCTAACAGACCAAGAAGTCACCGTCGCCGTTAGGTACAGAAAGAGGACAAGGGATCCACAAGAACATCATGTGCTCCTAGAGGTCTCTGCCCCCGTCTGGAGGCGCCTGACAGAGTCCGGGAAAGTGCGCATAGATATGCAGCGGGTTCAGGTATATGACCAGACACCGCTGCTTCAATGCACACGCTGTCTTCGTTTCGGCCACGGACGCAGGGCTTGTAAAGAAACTATAGACCTCTGTTCCCACTGTGGCGGGTGCCATCTACGTTCGCAGTGCGAGGCCTGGCTAGCGTCCGAAAAACCGTGTTGCAAAAACTGCTCTGCAACCGGAGCTGAACGTAGGGACCACGACGCCTTTGATGGTGCCTGCCCCGTGCGTGAAAGATACGACGCACAAGCAAGAACCAGGGTGGCCTACTCCTGACGTACACCGAAAGCATACATAGCACTGATGGAGTCGATAATGCAGCGTGGGGTTGGTCTCTTTACAACCATCCCAACAAAAAACCTTTACCTTTACATTTATAATATCACCATATACAATCAGGCCGACCCCAATACAAACATTATACAATTTTTAGACATCCATAATAAAACACCAAGCCATCATACCTTTCTTAAAACGGCTGTAATAACTGCGCTGAATAATGACCATGAACTCCGAGTAAAACCCAACAGTTACAATAAAAGCAATTGTTACACTCATCATGATGAATGGACGTTAGCAATTACTATAGTAAACACAAATAATGGAAACTATATATATTATACATATACAAACGGAACGAAGGAAAGAAATAAAAGTGTTGGTTGCAAGAATATGTATTGTGAAAATATGTAAAAATTGCAAATAGGCAGAGTAATACAAAATGGATACACGAATAAGTATATATCTCAGCAATATCACAAATAAATATACATATATATACAACATTATAATGACATATCACCACTATATATATCTATATATATACACATACACAATATTATAATAAAATATCACCACATAAATACTAATTTTCAAAAATGGTTTTGCAAAAGAGTTCAAGTATTCAGCAAAATATTATGACAAATTAATAGCATTCGGAAACAGCAAAACTTTAAAGCTACTATAATAAGTAAAATTAACTTTGTAACAGTGGAGTAAATAAATAAACTGACTAAAAAAATGCAACGTATAAAAAATTCAAACAGAAATAAATAGAAATGACTGGCTAAAAATTTTATAAACTAACTACTTTAAATTCAATAACCATGGGCTAAAATAAATATCCACATATATCAAACTAATGTAAAGTAAACTAACAGTTAATGCAAAGACGATATTAATCAAACAGCTATTAAATAAACAAAATAAAAACATACAAACACCACAGCCTCAAAATCCAGTATTGTAATCACAAAAGGAACGCGCTCGAATAACCGAACCCATTAAATGAATATAACAACCAAACCATAGTCTCATAAAAATAAGCACAAATGGGAAAATCCAAATGCTTTAACATAAAAATGAATACCTACAAGAAAACATACCGACAAATAAGTTCAAAACTCAACAAAAATAATAACTAAACAAACTCATCTTGACAATAATAAACATCCTAAGAACGCCGTATAATACGTAAATTGAAATAAAATTCTATAGTATAACATAAAACATATCGACAGATAAATTATCTACAGTACTTTCAAACAAACAAAATATTATATAAATGTAAACTAAATAAAACTTCAAACACCTTAATATTAAACCAAAGCCGCACCCAAAAAATTCGAAACAAACCCGAAAAAGGACTCTGTCAAAGTCAGGGGAGCCATTCGTCTGTTCCCTAGCTCAGAAATAGGGAACAATCTAAAAAAAAAAAAAAAAAGACCAACTGTTAACTTACTCTGCGTGGCTTGAGGGTGTAACCATACCAACTTTTTCCTTATATCTGGGTCGCTACTGAGCACTTGATACCAAATTGGTTTTAGGTTTGAAAATCATTAGTATCGTTCATTTTCATAATAACTAATTACAAGTTCTTATCCGTCTATAATGAAATGGGGAATAAAAAGGTGTATGTGATAAAACAGATCGCACGGAGGGACTAGTTCTAAAATCTAGTTACTTTGATATACCTAGTTTTAGACTATAGTGCAGCATTGTGAGCTTGACGAGTAAGTATATGTTAATACCCAAGTGCTGAATAAATTTCATTGTTTTGTTTCGTTTACATATACTATGAAAAGCGCTTGTAAATAGTAAGTTTTTTTTTTAGGTTTTTTATTTTCAATAAACTTATATTAGATTTATACAATATTGCATGCCGTACCACGAAAACCTCACCGGGTTTATCTGGGTACCGGCGAGCCGTTCACGTATGCCGTATTACAAGGTTAGTACGAGTACATAGGAAGGTATAATTGATACATAGTAGGTTACAAAAATTCAATTATTACTTACAATATAAAATATACAACACAATAATAATTAAATAACACAGTACATGCTTGTACTTATTTCTATGTATATGTAGATAGATCTACAGTTTATTATATATAGGAATTATTTTGAATTAATAGTAATGATTAGCTTATTTAAGTTATTGCCAAAATGATTATTTGTGAGGTTAAATATATATAGTTTTGGCTATATTTTAGTACATCGTGTCTGAATGGTTTGTCTATATTGAGGTATTCAAATGCGCGCCTCACATTCAACACGAACGGTACCCAATTTTGTTTTGCAAATTCACTTTCTGTTCCAAAGCGTTAAAGCTTTACAACTTCGCAAACTTTATTTTATATGCTTGCTTTTGATGTGGTACACATTTTTCTGTACCTACTTGGAATAAATTATTACTGATAGTAAATAAGATTAACAGGTATATATAATTATAATAGTTTAATGATTAAAGATTAACTTTGGTATACATCATACATATAATAAAATCGTAGGAAAGTCAAAACTGTACATTGAATATTTTTTTAAAAGGATACTTGGGGAGTGATCTATAATCGATCTTGAAAACAAAAATATAATTTTTAGAATTTTTGTCTGTTTGTCTGTATGAATGTCCGGGCTAAACTCCAAAAGTATTGCATGGATTTACTTCAAATTTTGCATGAATATTACAAAGAGGTCGGGTCAACATATGGGCTACATATTATCATGCTATCTATATATACCTACGGGGGAGGAGCTGTGATAATTTATAATATTTAACGCGGGTAAAACCGCAGGGTACAGCTAGTTCTACAATAATTGAATCTTCTTTTATGTACTCAAATTTACAAATAAATTGTAGCTTTAGGTTGTAAGTCGTTTAAAAAAAAGGAAAGTGATATCTGCAGGTCAAAAAATAGAACATAATATCCTGCTTTATGCACAGTAATAGGTATAATTTCTTCTTCTCTCTTTTCTGTGTTTCGATTATTTCGATTAATATGTATATAGTACTATTTCCATATACAAATGTATATGGGAATATGACGGGCCTGTTGGCATGGTTGGCAAATGCTTGTTTTTCACGCTGGAGGTCGTGGGTTCGATTCCCAACTAGGATAAATATTTGTGTGCATGAACATGTCTGTTGGTCCTGTGTCTGGGTGTCATTATCTATATAAGTATGTATTTACAAAAATAGGTAGAATACGTAGTTACAGTTATCTGGTTTCCATAGTACAAGCTCTGCTTAGTTTGGGATCAGATGGCGTAAATAATGTTCCAGGATATTATTATTATTAATGATATGGCCGCATGTTGTATTTATATATACAACAATGTATACAATACAAAATGGAATAATATAGTAGCATATAAATGTATACTTAAGGGGCGGTTTTAACTATATCTGCGATATCTTGCAAACAATCTTAGGGTGGACAAGAGTTTTATGAAATAGGGCAATAAAATAGCTGTGCCCCGCAGTTCCAGAATCCGGGCCTAACAACGCAACGTGTAATATTTTAAGGAGCTTAATGTATCAACCAGATGGAGTAGTAAGCTATCAACTTGAAATAACCAAACAAAAATACGTAATATTCAGCGCAATACCTTTTGAAATTGACCGGCCTGTTCACGTGGTTGGCAGATACCCTGCCTTTCACGCCGGAGGTCGTGGATTCGATTCCCACCCGGGACAGATATTTGTGTGCATGAACATGTATGTTTGTCCTGAGTCTGGGTGTAAATTATCTATATAAGTATGTATTTACAAAAGAAAAATAGTATATCAGTTATCTGGTTTCCATAGTACAAGCTCTGCTTAGTTTGGGATCAGATGGCCGTGTGTGAATAATGTCCCAGGATATTATTATTATTAAATGTTAATTTCCTTATTACAATAATGAATATGCATATGGAACATAGGCATGCAAACATGGGCGTGTTTGCAAAGGTGTTCAATATATCCATATCCATTTTTTTATTTAAACAAGGAGATTAACAGTTTCAAAAGCTATTCCGCTGAAGTGAAAACTTCTTTAGCGGCTTTGAGAACTTTTTTGGGATGGGTAAAAAATGTTAAACTCGCGTCAGGACACGTGACTTGCTCGAATATTTGTTAGGCTGATTTCAGAGTGACGCGCGCGGCACGCGCCGGAGACCAGCGCGTCTCAACAGCCATTTTAAGTGTACGCAACGGCGCGTGCGAGACGCGTCACTCTGAAACGCTAGCTGCCAGTAGAGGAGCTCGGGCCGCGTTGGCCGACACGGCGCGCGTGTCACCGGCGGCGCGTTTGAACTGCGTGACTATGAAACGCAACTACTATCTAGTGTAATTGTAGGCGCGCGCGTTTGGACGGCGCCGCTCGCCGGCGCGACTTGAAATCAGCCTAAGACTGAGGTCCTTTTTTATAAATTCACACTAGCTATAGCCGTTTATTACCTCATGACCGTAACAGCTTTTTCTTAAGTATGTTAGATTTTTACAGTCGACAGCCTAACCAAATTTAATTCTATTTTTTTTATTTATTCCCACCATAGCAGATGAGGAAGCAATTACTATCAGTCTTTACCGCCCAAAGGTGGGAAGTAGCATCTTCCACTCACTACTAGGATCAAATCAAATAAACACTTGTTTCCGAGGATGAAGAATAAAATATAGTTTTCACTTCTATCGGCAGTTCTCGAATTCTGCCCCGCATGTAGTTTTGTATTTCAAGTTGATAGCTTATACCTCCATCTGGTCGATACATTGAGCTCCTTAAAATTGTTGGAGGTTCCATATCACTGCACTGGCAGCATTCCATATTTAATTTTTATTAAATTCCATTTTACGGCTCTGGCTTCTTTGGCCTTATGAGCCTTCAGTAAATATATTTTTATATCATTTATTTCATACATAGTCCTTGTCCAACCCCAGTAAAGCAGTGGAGACTTTACTAGAGGCTTTTATGGAGTTTTGCTTACAACACCGAAAATCACAATTCACGGCAATATCGCACTTTCCTCCACTTGTGTACGTTGTCGAAGATGTTATGTCTAAAAATCCACCACATTTACACATAAAAACTCGAATTTACACCAGTTTTTGAAAATAAAACATAGCCTAAACTATATAATAACATAGGTTCACCTGCGTGCTCTGTACAACAATTGCCTATAAAAATATTACACCTTATTCATGCTATAGGTTGTTAAAATACACAGCGTTCTTTACAATTTAGCCTTTTTATTCAGTTCGAATGAAAAAAACAATTATGTACAGACGCCAGCACATCCAGCTACTCCATCTGTCAAATTTCTTTTGTAGATTTTCAACTTTATCACATAAGCATAAGGTTCACTTTCAATTGAGGAAATTTGACAGATTGGGGTAGCTTGATGTTCTGGCGTCTGTACAAAAATGATATGCTCATCGAATGTAGAACCATTCACCCTTTTGAAGTCGGTTTTATTCTAACAAGCACCATTGATATAAAACAATTGTTATTATTTACAAAAGATTCATGTTTTTACATCGTCGTTATGCGATTATCTTTTTGTAGTTATTTTTAACTATAAAAAGATAATCGCATAACGACCGATGTAAAAACATGAATAACAATCCAAGGATTTATTATGATTATGTGACAATTTTATACAACGATTATCTTTAAAATAGTCAGCACTTTAATATCCATCATGGACTTATGATCTAACAAAAACGCTATACGTCGAATATAGGGTTGATTGACGAATTGTTTACTTGGTACTGACACCTGCAATGCTACCCCCAATCTGTCAAATTTCTCCAATTGAAAGTGAACCTTATGCTTTTGTGATAAAGTTAAAAATCTATAAAAGCAATTTGACAGATTGGGGTAGCTGGATGTGCTGGCGTCTGTACATGCAATATGCATCCTTTCGATAATATTAATTGTAATTCAGATTGTTTGAGGCATGGTCTTCGATTCATTCTATATTTGGGACGACTAAAATACTGCCATCTTATTGTGACCTACGCAGAGCCTGTAATATGGCGACCAGGCGACTGATAAATATACTTATATATTTGTAAATACATACATATTATAGATAAATTACACCCAGACCCAGAACAATTAACCATGCTCATCGCACAAATATTTGTCTTGGGTGGGGAACGAATCCGCGACTTCTTCACAAAGCACTAGACCAACAGGTCAGTCAATTGATAGTCTACTTCGGCCAAAAAAGTGTGATTGTAGAGAAAAATGAAGAGAAAAATTCAAAACTCGGGGCTGCTACTCATTTAGCGTCGGCATAAACATTTTTGAACCTATACATGTAAAGAAATACCTACAAGATTGTATTCCTTTATGGTGAAATGATTTGGCCAGTTATAAAAGAAAAAACAGATTCATTTATGACTTAATGGCAGTAATTTTTTGAGTCGTCAAAAATATTAGAAAAATTATTTTGTTTGATTGTTTAATTTTATTGCGACAAAGGAACTTTAAATGTCGTTTCTCTGTTATAGAAAAATAAATAATAGTTACACAGAGCACATGTTTAATTTGTCTTGAATAAAAAAAAAAAAAAAAAAGACAGATTATCTTATATATATTTAGAGATTATTGTTTAATTTCAACAAAATTTACAGATCATTTCGAAAGCATAGTATTTGGAAAACATTAAAAAGAACTTCAACTTATCTGTGTGATAACCGAATTGAAAAAAGAAATATTGTGGGACCATTCCGAATTCATTCCCTATCGAATAAAAGCCGGTTCTTAAACAACAGTGAAATCGTATAACATATATAATATACAAAAAAAGAATACAGTCTGATTGATAACTTCCTTATTTTGGAGGTCGGTTAAAACATAGAACCAACGTCAACTTTTGTATATGACAAGCGATTTGAACAAACTTTTAAATTAGATTACTCCAAAAGCATTCCCTATCGAATAAAAATATATTATCAAAGCCAGTTCCCAAACTATGGAGAAATTATGTAACTTAAGTAGGTACACCAAAAACGAACAGTTAAATTTATATTTATTTCCTACTAGCTGTGCCGCGCGGTTTTACCCGCGTAAAATTTTATAAATTATCACAGCTCGTCTCCCGTAGGTGATAGCGTGATAATATGTAGCCTATATGTTGAACCGACCTCTTAGTAATATTCATGCAAAATTTGAAGTTAATCCATGCAGTACTTTTTGAGTTATCCCGGACATACATACAGACAAACAGACACACAGACAAAAATTCTAAAAAATATTCAATGTACAGTTTTGACTATCCTACGATTTTATTATATGTATAGATATTTACATCATCAGCCTGATATCGTCCACTGCTGGACATGGCCTTCTCCAAAGTTTCGATAACGTCACCATTTGAAGGGGTTTACCGAAGGCACCGCGCTTGGTTTGTGAGTTGGTGACCACAGTTAGGTGGTAGTTATAGCACACAGGTGGCGCTGCTGTGCGACTACCTGGTGTATCCCTTAGTCGCCTTTTACTATACCCACGGGATGGTATAGGTGGCCTTATTATTCTTTCTAGTACGGAAAACATACGGCAATTTTTTTTTTATGGCAGTGGTTGACAAACGAGCAAGTGGGTCACCTGATGATAAGTGATCACCGCCGCCCATGAACACTCGCAACACCAGAGGAGTCGCGGGTGCGTTGCCGGCCTTTAAGAGTCAGAAAACAAGTGTTTCTGACCCTCCCCCCCACCCCGACGAGCTCTGGCTAATTTCCTGCGTTTGAAGTCAGTTAAAATTAAAGAAATATACAGGCTTGCCGAGGAGTTGACGTTCAAACGTCAAAATTTAGATACTTTATGATGAGGAGTATCCGCATCATCCCATTAATGTTCTACGATTTTACGTAGTTTTCGAGATAGAATTATATAATGTTTTTTTTCGTAAATTTTGCCTAACATTAGTTTTCGAATTTTTTCTGGTTCTGTTGATAATTTCTGGTTCAGTTTTTTTGTGATAAATAATTAATATAGTTTAACATGACACACTAAAAAGTATGGTTTATCTAATCATTGCAGAACTGACTTTGAATTTATTCGAAAGTTCAAAATAAGGGTTTGAGAGCTAAGGACTCATAAATTTTCAAAGTATCAAAAGAAACGCAAAATCGTAGAACATGTAGGGGGTGATTCGGATACTCCTCACCATAAAGTATCTAAATTTTGGCGTTTGAACGTCAACTCCTCGGCCACCCTGTATATAGCTCCTCTATAGGAGCTATATACGACGCTAGATTATGTAAATTGTTGAACAGCTGTAGTGACATTATTGATTTACATCACGACAATATTGCCAAATTTACCAAAATTGTAATTCAATATTTTTCCCAAAAATAAAATGTGTGAGTTTAACCTATTAATTAACAATTTTAATTAAGTTATTTTAAATTAATTAATTTTACGTTAGATGTAAGTAGATATATAAAAATGTTGTACACTTTGTTCTATAGTATTTTTTATTTATTTCTATGTATACTAATAATATGAATATTTTAGATTTAAATTTAATTATTGTATTGTATTATTGTATGTATGTATTGTATTATTTTCAGCGTTGATTTTACTTGTGTTTAGATGTTTTATTTTTATCATGTTATAATTATAATTATTTTTTTTGAACTGTTAACTGTATTTTTGCATGTGGTGTTAACCAGTAAAAGATTGTTACATTTAAGCAAGCATATTGTCATCACAAACGAATAATAGTACTAATGTAAACAATCGTTGGTTAATCAAATAAATAAATATAAATAAAAATATACAGGGTGTCCGAGAAAAAAATTTAGTCCTATGACAATTTTTTTTTCTCATTTACTCATAATCAAATAAAAGAAAAACCTTCAAACCAAAACGTAAACAAAATTGTAGCGACATTTAAAACACATCCAATGCTCAATACCTATGACGCAGCAAATGCATCAAATAGAACTATTACGTGTTGCAACTTCAAATGATTGCAGATAGTTATGGTAAATAGATCCTTTCCTACGAGCGTCTATATTGATATTCCCGCTTCATAGTAAAGGGGTAAGCAGACAGCTTGACAGTTGTGACGGCAAATTCCGGTGTTGAAGTTTAGAATAAACTGCGTAGTTAATAACTGGGAGGATTAAGGGGATACATCGATAGCGGCTTTGACAACGACCATATTTTATTAAATTTGTGCTAGTAACTTGTTTGGTATAATATTGGCAGAATCCTTACATTAGTATAATTTATGAAATTGCTATATTAAATAATCGTATTTAAAGTAGTGTAAATAAGCATATATAAATCTACCAATAGTATCGCAATAACGTATTTTTACAAAAAAAAAGAAAACAATAACAATTTTCTACTTTTAAGGATCCACGCGCAGAATCATAACTCGGTTTCATGTGGTAATTATCTATATTATTCCACTCAGCACGTGGCCATATTCGAGGTAGGGCCTTAAATAAATTTTCATTATACGGGCCTGTTGGCGTGGTTGGCAAGGCAGATGCTCGCTTTTCACGCCGGAGGTCGTGGGTTCGATTCCCACCCAGGACAGATATTTGTGTGCATGAACATGTCTGTTTGTCCTGAGTCTGGGGGTTATTTATCTATACAAGTATGTATTTAAAAAAGAAAAGTAGTATATCAGTTATCTGGTTTCCATAGTACAAACTCTGCTTAGTTTCGGATCCGATGACCGTGTGTAAATAATGTCCCAGGATATTATTACTTACTAGCGGCCCGGTACGTGCTTCGCTACGTATAAAGCATAGTAATAAAAAATGATTATTAAGTTCATTTATTCAAACAAAAAAATATTTTAAATTGCTAAGAGATGTTGATTTTTTTCAAGACTTTTTTTAAATTTTCTCTACGTACAAACCTTTCCTGGACTTCCAAGAATAATTCAAGACCAAAATTAGCCAAATCGGTAAAGGCGTTGTTGAGTTATAACATTACAACGAAAAGTGGCATTGATTTTTATATATATATATAGATATGAAGTCCTGAAGTTGGAGCGACAATATCTTTTTCGTTGCTCCGAACTTAAAGAAAACCACATGTGAAACTTGGAAAGTGCTACGATAGAATATGATTTAAAATGTACATTTTCCGTTTGCGGGTTCCATGTTGATTAGGGCTATATTTTTTTAGTATAGGTACATCAAAACGAACGACTATGCGAGTTATTGTATGGTATGTTATCATCGCCGATCACAGATTTTAATAGAGTTATATAAACTGTAGTTGGCATTTTAAACAATAAGCTTATCTATAAATATAATAAAATAGTAGAAAAGTCAAAACTGTACATTGCATATTTTTTTGAAAGGATACTTGGGGCGTGATCTACAATCAATATCGAAGCCAAAAATATAGTTTTTAGAATTTTTGTCTGTGTGTCTGTTTGTCTGTATGTATGTCCGGGCTAAACTCAAAAAGTACTGCATGGATTTACTTCAAATTTTGCATGAATATTACTAAGAGGTAGGTTCAACATATAGGGTACATATTATCACGCTATCACCTACAGGGGAGAGACTGTGATAATTTATAAAATTTAACGTGGGTAAAACCGCGGGGCGCAGCTAGTTACTTATAAAAATATTTAGGTACCAATTAACGATGAATTATATCTACTTTCCAATGTGTTAGTATGACGCAGTGGTTAAGATAATCTAGCTACTACCTCGGCGACCTCGTGTTTCCTCGGAGGCCTATTATTTATGTAACCCATAAATATTTAAATTTGTAATATATTCAAACAAAAACCAGTTTAATTTGAAAAGTAAATTAGTTGCTAAAGTAACTCGGCCTTTGTCGACAAAGTAATAAATTGCAACAGTTTTTTATTGTCACATGCCAGCTCCTCGTGGTGCTAATTTCGGTAAAACTGGACAAATTTGTCAGCAAATTTGATTCCGCGTAATGCAATACTGTATTTTGCTTGTCACATGTCACTTATGCTTTGCTGTAATGGCAGCCACTTGATATCACACTTCACACTAATATTATAAAGGCGAAAGTGTGTGAGTGTGTATGTTTCTTACTTCTTCACGTCTAAACGGGTGGAGCGATTTTAATAAAATTTGGTATGGTGTTAGCTGACACTCTGGATTAACACATAGACTATTATAAAGTTTATTTATAAAGTTTACCGCGGGGGACAGTTAGTCACACTAAAATTATAAAGGCGAAAGTGTGTGAGTGTGTATCCTTGTTACTTCTTCACGTCTAAACGGCTGGAGCGATTTTAATAAAATTTGGTATGGTGTTAGCTGACACTCTGGATTAACACATAGACTATTATAAAGTTTATTTAAAAAGTTTACCGCGGGGGCAGTTAGTCACACTAAAATTATAAAGGCGAAAGTGTGTGAGTGTGTATCCTTGTTACTTCTTCACGTCTAAACGGCTGGAGCGATTTTAATAAAATTTAATATGGAGTTAGCCAACACCCTGGATTAACACAATAGGCTATAATTTATAAAGTGTAACGCGGGTAAAACCACGGGGCACAGCTAGTATCAATTAAGTATGGAATATATTCATTTCAATCTCAGGTTGTAGTATTTTAGTAGTAGAACTAGCGACACGACCGGAAAGAGGTCAGGTATGATACCGTATACTGACAGACTTCAGGATGATACTGAGAAATTGTTAAAAATTCCAAAATCACTTTTGTCCGACGGAATTGGAACCCAGGACTTCGTTATATGCGGTTGAACACACACAATAAAAAAATGAGAAAGAACGGGAACTTGAACATACGAACCATGTACCCAGCCTTAGTGTGATCCGAATTTATATAATAACTGTTTTATAACACATGCAACTATAACTTTTCTTAGCAACACAGATGGGAAACTGCAAGCATTCCCTATCGAATAAAAAAAATATTATCAAAATCGGGTCATAAATAACAGAGAAATCGCGTAACATACACACAATATAAATCGTACTGTCAAATTGCTTTTTTTGTTTTTTTTTTTGCCCTCTTTGGGCAGGCTAAGGTCTATGACCATACCGCCTCGTCTTCAGTTGTAATATTTCTGTTTCAAAGTCAGTCAGTCATGTCCGTCACGTCCGTCACAGTCAAGTCATAGTCCTACCCCAGTAAAGCAGTGGAGACTTTACTAGAGGCTTCTATGGAGTTTTGGTTTCAACACGGAAAATCACAATTCACGGCAATATCGCACTTTCCTCCGCTTGTATACGTTGTCGAAGATGTTATGTCTAAAAATCCACCATATTTACACATAAAAACTCGAATTTACACCAGTTTTTGAAAATAAAACATAGCCTCGATGCGTCCTTTTCCGCGTTGGCGCCAAAACCCTCTGTCAAATTGATAACCTCCTTCTTTTGACATTTTTCAAATCCTTCATTGTATAACTCCTTTGTGTCGTCATGACGTTTAAAATATAAAAAAGAACATCTGATGATATTCTGTGTTCGTAAATGACTTGATAAACGGATATAAACTAACAATGGATCTTTAAAATAATTTACGCCACATAATTATATAAAAAAATAATGACAAATAAACTCTTTTATAACTACATCATAGGGTTTCCGGTTCAAGAAATTAGTCTCCATTGTTTGTGGTATTCAAAACAGATAGAACAGATGTTGAAAGCTTAATTATCAACTTGTACTGGTTTAATTAAATACTTAGGTTGTGAGATGTCCTAGGCTGGTGTGTTTGTGTATGAATATATGTTTGTGTATGTGTCTGCTTATTTGTGAGTGTGTGTGTCTGTTACATGTTTCGTAAAAAATCCTACAAACATTTTCCATGGAATTAGTCTAAAACGCCTCCAAATCTGTTTAATACTTAAAAAAATTAGCGCTCATAGATTCTTGACAAAATACAGTAGATGACTATTATATTATATTATTGTAGTTGAACATGAGTAATTTACCGTAGATAGTTATATTTTATTTTGTTTTACAAATTTTTAGAACAAATAATTTTGTTTTTGTCAGTAACATATTGGCCGTTTCATTGAAGCCGGTGACAAGTAAAAAAGTATTAACGGTTGATAAATTATTTTAGAACGAGACGGCACACACAAAGGTTAGAAGTAGAGTTTTGTTAAAATAATGATTACTACTGCATTTGTTGATTTGTGACTACTGCATTGGTGACTTTCATTATTTGTACCCTATCTGACGTGTTCAATATGTTTTTTGTTATTCAATCCTTAGAACTCGTAAGGATCAAATACAATATACAATTAACATATATTGCAATTTACAAAAATATCGCTTGCGATTCTGTCTTATACACCACTAAACTAATTTGAATGTCATTTCACCACTAAACTAATTTAAATGTCATTATATCTCTACTTAATTATAATCCGCCCAGAACGAAGACGACCAGTGTTAGTCTGGTAAAACAATTCGCATTCCTCATGTTCTGGATCCGAGCCAGAGACTTGTGGGGCTCTCTGAACCGCATCAGAGTGCGCTAAGGCCACCACCAAAGTATCTTCCACTACAAGTGAAAGGGGAGCCTTTAACACAGGTCCTATCAATGTAAGCCGAAATATTGGAACAGCTGCCAGGCCTCCTGGCTGCACAGCTCTTGCATTACCCAGAAAGTTTTTACCAGTACGTTATAATTACAATTGAGGATATTAGGTATAATTATTAATTTATTTATTTTACAACAAATATTAAATATTACCTAAACATAAATCAAATTGTAATTATATTGAATACATTTATAAAATATGTTAAAATTATGTCATACTATGGACTTTTATATCTGAATTAAAGATTATTATTAAATAACATACATACATACATAGACTCACGCCTGTCTCCCAGAGGGGTAGGCAGAGACAACGGACTTCCATTTGTCACGATCCTTGCACACCTCTTTCGCTTCGTTTACTGACATTATATTCTTCATACATGCTCGCCGGTTTAGGGTACTTCTGACCTGACCTTTCCTAAGTACGTCTCCAATTTGATCAGAGAATGTTCTACGAGGTCTTCCCCTTCCGGTTGTACCATTCACACAGGCCAGGTATACTTCTTTTGTCAGTCTTCTTTCATTCATCCTTTCTAAATGACCAAACCATATTAAATAAACAGAGTTTTAAATAATTCAACCAATATGATATAAATGTATGGGATCATTTGTAAAATATTCCACATGGTACAACATTTTTATTACTATCAGTTCACAGATAACGGATCAATCGCGTAACATCATCATTATCATATCAGCCGAAAGACGTCCACAGCTGGACAGGGCCTCCCCCAAAGATCTCCACAATTGCCGTTCTTGCAAAAAATATACAGTCGAATTCATAACCTCCTTTTTGAAGTCTGTTAATAAGGATGTATGTTGAAGTTAAGGCCAAAGACAAGTTTCCCTTCAATGCATCCCAATCATAATAACAAGTGTTGTCTATGGCAGTTTTGGTATGCATTGGTGTCAATAATATTGTGATATATCGTAGGTATATCTAATGTCAATATTACAGTTTTTTTACTTTATATTTATATATATATACATTTTTTAAAATAAATACATAGAAAAGAATAAATAGGAAACTAGAAGAGCGCTATCTATTCGTGCAACTAGATAATTTAAAGAAAACCACAAGATAAACGGCATTTTTACCGTGCAATACATTTTTATGTAATAACTAATTGTTCATTATGATTTATGTGGCTCTGAGATGAGTTATTTTACAAGGCACGAACATATTACAAGTAATAAATATGTAAGACTAAATTATAACATATATAGGTAGAATAAGAATATGGTGTACTTTATCAATAATAAAAAACCGTTGATAATTTTATTCATCATCATGTCAGCTGATTGCCGCCGTGAGTTGTGAGAGCGGCTTTTGTTGTTAAAGAGGAAGCGATGAAGCGGTGGACACTCCCCCGTGTAGTTCCGTAATGGTGATGATAAATGTAAAACACGAAATTTTACATACTTATTTACTACCAGTTATTTATCTTCATCAGCTACCTACGACTGGGCATGAACTTACATAACTAGTAGAAAATATTTTTTCAATCAACACTATTCGAGTATAAAAATACTTGCATTGACAAAACAAATACAGTACAAACATGCTGGCACTCAGAAAACAAACATAACCTTATTGTTGTGCTTAATATGCACTAAATACAATAAAAGAAATGGACGGTAAAAACATGTAAAATCGTACAAATTGTAAAATCTGCTTCGTTCATGCAACAATGATGCAATGTAAAGTTTAAAAAAAAACATAAATATAAATAAAAAACAATCTTTGTTGCCTATGTTATAATATCGCTTGTTTAATAATAAACCGTAATAATTGAAAAAACAGGGATTTTAAGATTTATTCATAAAATGAATTATGTCTGCGTTAAGAATATGTACAATCCAACTCCCGCTACATTTGGACGCCAGGGAGCGAGATAAAAGATCTACCGTCTCTTTACGTTTGGCGATTCGGACTGATCAGTATTAAGAAAACGACACCAATTAGTGTTCCGCCGGCAGTGATAAACAAGTGACGTGTTTGTATGTGTCCTAATACTCTTTAGTTCGTTTTATTACAAACAGGTAAGTGCTTAATTTCATTTTATTTGAGTTGAAAAATGAACTATTAAAAATTGATTCGTTTTATTCTTAAACATTCCTTGTTTTCTATGACGAGATTTAGACATAATTCATTTCATGTGCAATACAGATGAAAACTAGTAAGAACTTTTAGTAGTTATTACGTTTTATTTTTGATACATACAAAATTATTAGAAGATAATTCTATTTCTTACTAGATGTTAGATAAACACAATTGTAACATTGTGAATTGGTGCACTATATTGTTTAATCAAATAACAAAGTTTGTTTTATTATTTAAAGTTATTTCATTTTTAGTTCATCAGATCAAGATGTTGTAATTATAATGTAACATAGAAGTCAAAGAATTTTGAGCATAGCTTTAGAACCTGGAACTTCCCGTACAGAACAATGTACAACTTCAAGCTCGTCAGAACCTTAAAACAGCACAACGATGACAATGTAAGTATCTTATAATTATTATCGCGGCCCATTATCTAATGCTTGATTTCCGCAAGTCCGTGCTAAGTAGAACATTATAGTTATTGTGAACCTACGTGTACCTTAGTAGTATATATTAGTACTGTATTGTGGCACGTGTGAGGAGAAGCCTATGTCCAGCAGTGGACTGCAATAGTCTGATTGATTGATTAACTGATGTAATACTGCGTATGAAGTTTGTTTTTATTGTAGTATAGTAGGCATAACCATATTTTGTATCTTGTTTCAGGAACTACATGATATTACTGAAGACGACTTGTTTTTAGATAAATATGGATATATTAGTAGCTTTGATAGGATTTGAACCCCAGACAGACAGAAAAGGATCAATGCGCCCTGTGTGTCAGCTACAAAAATTCTAATGATAGCAAAGAGTTGCTCATAGAAAATATACTTATCTTTTATGAACAACTTCTATGAGGAAGCTGTGTTGCCTAGAGGAGAAACCTTGGCGTTTTACTATAAATCAAAATTAAACATTTATAATTTGACGTTGACGGAGCTTAACAATAAAGACTGTAAGAGTGCATACGACTGAAGGTCAGACCATCTACATACTTACTGACAGCCAGGCTACATTAAAAGCCCTGATGTCACATAAAATTGAATCAAAATTAATCCAGAACTGTATCACGGTTCTGAACAAACTTGGTACTAAAAACAAAGTCAAACTCGTATGGGTACCAGGCCATACAGGAATAGAATGCAACAAAAAAGCAGATGCACTGGCTAGGAAGGGATCTGAAAGTCAGTTCTGTGGACTAGAACCGTGCGTAGGGATTCCTCCAAATGTAATAGGAGCAATCCTTAAAAATTAATCCACAGCTAAACACAATCAAATGTGGACCAAAATCAAGGAATTAAAACACTCAAAGTAACTCATAAAAGGAGTAGACAACAGCTGGTCCAAAAAACTTTGGAAGTACAGCAGAAACCAGCTACGACTGATAGTAGCAGTATTCACGGGCCACTATGGCACCAACTATCACCTACACAAATTGGAACTGTCGAATAGCCCGATCTGCAGGACCTGTAGGGAAGAACATCAAACAATGCTGCATATAATATGCAAATGCGATGCATTGGCACAGAATGGCCATCCTGGGGCTGGCATATCCAGAACCAGGAGACTACAAGGATCTACCCCTAAGAAGCGTACTGGATTATGTGAAGACTTCATTCAGGGCTTTAGGGATAGAATAAAAACCAGTGGGGGATAGTACAAAAGATCCTGAAGGGTCGAAGTGCTTTACGCAAGTACGGGGTGTACTTGCGTAGATCAAAGATAAGAAGATAAGATATGAAGAAGGCATACGATAACGTTCACTGTTACTTTTCGACAGTGTTCGATGCCAAAAGAGGAGCTATAGAAATAAGCTCTTGTGCTTGGGACTATTTAATGAAAATTGGTTCAGTAGATAGTGGTGAATAAGGAAAGACTATAATCTTTTATTCTGACAACTGTTGCGGAAGAATAAAAATAAATTTATAGCCACTTTGTACTTATATGTGGTACAAACTTTAAACATTAACAGCATTACACATAAATTTCTTATCAGAGACCATACTCAGAATGAGGCAGACAGTGTGCATAGTCTCATGAAAGAGAAATAAAAAAGAATTTGAAGGGAGGTCCTATTTATAATCCTGAGCAATATATAACTTTAATCAAATCTGCAAAAAAATGTAAACCAGCCATAAATGCACATGAATTTACTTATAATTAGTCAATATTAAAGAACTTCAAGAGGATTGGGGATACAATTTTAATGTAGAAATTAACGGGAATCCAGTAAACTGGAATGAAATAAAACAATTAGAAATTATTAATGGAAATCCTTTTTCATTTTACTATAAAAATTCGTATGAGGAATAGAAAACTGTTAAGACTTTTTTAATAACATTGTGTAGTATTTGTTATTATTATGTATTTTTTTTGTTGTAAGAATGTTTACACTAGTTGATAACTATTGACTCTTTATCTATTATATTGTTATTTTTGTTAATATTGTATAGCTGTTGGTCTTCCAAGAATAATTAAATAAATTATAATAATGTTAGTATTTATTATTATTTTTGTGTCTTATTGTAACGTTTAATCATCTTACTGATGTTGTATTTTCTTTGAGAATTTTATTATTTTTATAAGAGTTTTATATTAAGACTGAAATAAGGGTAAGTGACGAGTTTCCCTTAGGATTTCCTTGAGAATAGCTTTCGAACTAGGTTTTAATGACAGATTTAAAATTCAATTAAACTGAACTGTTATATCTTAATATGGAGTTTTTTTGATTAATTTAATGTTAAACAAGTTCATTGTGAAATAAATCTAATATTTTTATCTTTTTAGAGAGTAAAAAAGCAATATTTCGTAAAAAAAGAAGTTTGGCAATTTTTTAATTAATGATAAAATGCATTAATAGATTTTATGTCGTAGGAGATTTTAAACACTACAATGCATTTTAGTAATAAAATGAACTAAGTCACTTGTGTCTTTTTAAAAGTACTGTATCTTTAAATTTATAATGAATAGCATTGATTTTACATAGAATTTAAAAGGCTAGTTCATAGACAATATAATTCGCTTTCTCAATATTTCTCGATTGTGAATAATATTAAAGAAATCAAAGAATTTCGTGATCCAGTCGGCTGGCGAAACTTTAAACGTGATTTACCAAAAAACATGTTTTTTGTATTGTTGCAGTTTATTATTTAATGGGCGATATCATTGGGAAAAATAAATTTTGAAATTATCAAGGTTATTTACAATTTATCTTACCACTGCCTTCTTAAGTGCATCAATAATTAAATATCACCCATATTTAATTATTGATGCACTTAAGTAAGCTTTGACTCAGTTGTCCATATATAAAATTGCACTTGGAACAGAAAGGAATAACATTATTCTTCACAATTAATAATTAAAATTCCTTGAGTGCGCAGTCTCGTTGCACTCTTTTGATGCAATCATATATTCAAAATATCACGTGATTGTATCACTGCATCAAAAGAGTCTTGGATATGCAGAAAGTACTCTGTGAAACAGCCTATCTTTTTTTCTATCATGCAGAATCCAGGAGTCTTACAAACACTATTCGTATCGCCGGTTCTAAGTAGAAGAAATATATTTAAAACTTGTTTCTATGTACAGACGCCAGCACATCCAGCTACTCCGATCTGTCAAATTTCTTTTATAGATTTTCAACTTTCACACAAGGTTCACTTTCAATTGGGGAAATTTGACACATTGGTGTAGCTTGATGTGCTGGCGTCTGTACTACAGAAGAAGAAAGTTTATATCAGAAGAATATTTCTATGGAAAACATTCTTACAGTAGATACAGGCAAAGTCACATCAAGTAGATCCAGTTGACAGCGTCTTTGTGTAGATGGTTAGATAGACCATGTGTTTAAGGCTGTTTTACGAAAATTGTCGATTAAAACTATCATACCAGTACCTACGCATTACTATAGTTGACAATTTTATGTCGGGAACACGGGCTCTTATTATTAGTCACCTTGGACAAGACATGTCTAAAATAAGTTTCGGTTCCGTCGACCGCCGGAATGGTGTCACACCGGTGATTCAAAAGGATTGGACACCACCATGGACTAATGAAGCTTTTTTACTAAACAAAATAATTTTGGTTTTCTCTAAAAAAATACTAATAAAATAGTAACTTAGCACATATAAAAACAATGTTTCCGAGAACAAGAGTATGAAGAATTGCAGCAGATCACTGGGGTCTTTTTACTAATATCGCAATGGTAAATATAATACTAATTAAAAAAAATCTCCTTGGTATATAGGTATCCTTATCTAGGGGTAAACTTTGCGGTTCTTTTGGGGATGCAGAGAAAACATGTCAGGTAAAGCTTAATATTTTTATAAAACATGTTCGCATGTTTTTAAAATGCGTAAAGACTCTTTGCGATCCTGATTTCTCTCGTTGGTTGTCTGGAAGAGATCACATTTTGTGATAATGCCACCCATTGTATACTTTTAAGGTTTTAATTTGATAATCCTTTGGTGTACAATAATGAGTTTATCTATATATCTATCTCATTTCTGGTGGAAGGTCGTTCTAAAGAAGATTGCATAGTAGGAAGAAGGAAGAATAAAATGACGGGAGAAACATGTTAAAAGATGATTTACATAACATTATTTTACAAAGATGCTCGCATTTTTTCATTTTAAATGCGTTAAGATATTTTGCCCATATAAAAAACGCTCCCTTCCACTGGAAATCAGCATTGATATCCGGTGGAATGGAGTTCTAAAGAAAAACTGTACCAAGAAATGAAGAATGAATGACGGGGGTATTTGATTGAAGAAAGCGCTCTACCGATCGATTTAAGATAGACTTTAATTGACATGTAGGTACTTTATTTGACATAGGTATATATATATATATATTAAAACAAACCTAATTGCCTAAACCATTATAAAATAGTATGCGAAATCACTAGAGTGGCATAAATTAAATTTACACTAGCTACGTGTAGTCACAATATTTCATTATATTGATCCTAATTAGGTACACGTTGCAATTTATCGAGGTTTCATATTGACTTAGTAATTAGCAGCTCGCCAATTTTTGTCCGACTAGTCAGCATTTAATTTCCCTAATTTGCTGGAAATGCATATAATTATTGCCAAATATATGTTGATGTTTAAGGAAATCTTTACTATTGGATGTATATAATAATGCTATAGGTACTGTCATTTGTTTCAAAGTAATTTGAACTACAAGGCAAAAGCAATTCTTAAACTGATCCGCTTAGGTACGGGGGTAAGTGACCTATTCACCTTACAAATTGATGGGCCAGCGTAGAAGGTAGATGCTTGCGTTTCACGACGCAGGTTGTGGACACAGATATTTGTGTGCATGAACATGTCATACATTCGGGGGAGCATAATGTAACATAATTGTTACATTATGCTCCCCCGAATGTATCGGAGTCTTTTTACATAATTTGGTGTTTTTCTTTACAGAGCTATAAGTGGGTAATTCTTATTTTACATATAAGTACTAACATAACTATTTCTTCTTAATACTATTTTCTTTATTACTTATATATATATACTCCATTTCCTGTACATCACGTTATGTATAATCTAACCATTTTTTTTCATACTATTGAATTTATAACATACTTATTAATATATATGTATATGTTGTACTCGTACAGCAGGTATCTGATTGGCATACTACAAGCTCTGCTTAGTTTGGGATCAGATGGCCGTGTGTGAAATGTCCAGGGATATTAAATTTGAATAAAAAATGGGTGTCTGCATTTCAATGCAAGCACCCAGGATATAAGTAAAAAATTATATCTTCTTCGGACTGTAAATGTGGCTGATTACAACTGTAGCAGAGTATAGGTATACAGTCCAGTGCGTCGCCAATTCGATCGCCCGGCCCGGCCTTAGGGGCCGAGTGGATTTAACATCAGGAGTTGAGCATAACAGTTTACTTCACTTACGTTCAGTCTTCAACCAAAAAAGGCCTTAAAATACCTAAATTTGAGAAATGGTTTATAACCACTTAGCTGAATCAAATCATATAAGATGTTGAAGGAAACTTAAGGGGCACTATCTGCCCATGAAATTGTCTATGATATTGTTGTGTGACCATATTGAGATTGCTCTCTCCTACATAACCCAGATACTACGATAATGAGGATATAGCCTATCACCTGCCTGCTGTTCTTTATAACGTGCTTCGATAGGAAACAGGTTAAACTAAGCGTCTAGGATGATTGAGGATTGACGATTTTGACCTCACTCTCTCCTACATAACCTAGATACTAGATCATCAGGTTATAGCTAACTGGCCTGCTGTCCTTTATAAAGTGCAGTTGTAGGAGGCAGGTTAAACTAAGTGTCTAGGATGATTGAGGATTGATGATTTTGACCTCACTCTCTCGTAGATATCCCAGATACTATGATCATGAGGATATGACCTGTAAATGGTCCGCTGTTCTTTAAAACGTGGAGTACTGTACGTCCCTACTGTTGTACTGTTACGTCCATTGTTAATTTATTATGACAAAGTATTAATTAAACTTACGGTATAAAACTCTCGACAAGAATATGAACTTTTGAAACGACTGAACGGAAATATAATGTAGTTACGAACCATCTCGATTAAACAAGTTTTCCGAAGAGCAGCCCTTTGAGTTTCAACCGTTTAATTATGATGCCACAGACACGCAGTTAATGCTTCAAACTTATGATGCCGTTCTTATCACGCCTGGTTTCAGTTGAAAATCTGCCCTACAGCTATTTGTTATAGGTACTAGGTAATACTGAACTGTAACCTTCTAAGCATTATAGTATTTTTATATCGTCATCATCAAATCAGCCAAAAGACGTCTACTGCTGGACAAAGGCCTCCCTCCAACGAAATGGAAGTCGGGCAGGACCATTCCATTTTGTTAGGCGGGCAGCTTCCCGTGCGAAGCCGGCACGGGGTGGCCCCCTACAACGTGGACCGATGATCTTGCAATGATCACGGGAAGCCGCTGGATGTGGGCAACACACTACTACTACCTACATTGGAATTGCAACTGAACGCACGCCAGCGTGCGGTCGGTGCCATTCTGCCTCACCTCGGCCTGGGTGGGAAAGAGGGGTGGTTGCGTCACCTACAGATTGACCCAAATACTCACCGGACACGGCTGTTTCAGTGAGCACCTGAGCCGGATAGGTCGAGACGCAACGACTCATTGTCACCATTGCGGGAGCGACCTAGACTGCCCAGTACCTACACACTAGCCGAGTACCCAGTCTGGGAGGGATCTACATTTATATATAGGATCTGTCCCCACTAGCAATCGAAGGCGCGATGCTGGCGGGTGGCTCCAACAAATGGGACCCCGTGGGTTCCTTCTGTGAGGCAGTCATGCTCCAGAAGAGGGCCGCCGAACGGGATCGGGAGCGGGCCAATCCCACTCGCAGACGGAGGAGGCGTCGGGGCGGCGGCGGCGACCGGTAGCCCTAATCCCTCTCGGTACTGAGGTGGTAATAAGAGAAGTGTCCTCTACTGCCGCTACTTGCAAGCAGCTCCGGGAAGACAGCGTTTTGTTAGCGCACGCATTCAGTTTAGAAATAAATGGTATTAGGAACCTCAATATCATTTTGGAAGACCTATCCATGGATACCCCACATGTATGGGTACGATGAAAAAAAAAATTGTGAGTTTCAGTTCTATGTATGGGGAACCCCCAAAATATTTATTATTTTTCTATTTTTGTGTTAAAATCTTAATACGGTTCACAGAATACATCTACTTACCAAGTTTCAACAGTACAGCTCTTATAGTTTCGGAAAAAAATGGCTGTGACATACGGACGGACAGACAGACAGACATGACGAATCTATAAGGGTTCCGTTTTTTGCCATTTGGCTACGGAACCCTAAAAATTGGTCAAATGCGAGTTCCGTACTAACTTGCATATATGTAAATCCTATATCCTATCACGGGAATCGGGAAGATTAATCACCATTCTTTATGGAATTATTCATAAAGAACCGTGAGGTTATGGTGAGTTTTACAGTTCAATCATATATATATATGGTTCGTCCGCAACAAAAGCTTTCACGCCGACCTCCAATTGCCTAGCATCAAGCATGAAGCTAGCATCCAAACAATTCTTTGATTTTGCCACTCAACATCCAAGCCAAATTGGTGATAAAGGCCATCGATTACACCTCGTCTCACCTCTCACATAAGCACCGTCCTCCCAAGAACTACGAGATCACCATTTACCTAGAGCAAGTTACGATTATAGACTCTCGTAACACTAGGTACACACCAACCAATACATCGTCTATATTCAAACTGTGTGCAATACCAATACTAGATGTCATCATCATCATAGTCGAAAGACGTCCACTGTTGGAAAAAGGCCTAGAACGAAATGAACACTTTTTCAGATAATTAATGTCCACGCTGCTAATAACATTCCTTTTCAAGTCTACTATTATATATGAACATGTATCACTGCATTTATCGATAGCTTGTTCAACCGCATGTTGTTGGGTTCAAATCCCGGGATTGGATCAGAAAGTGTTATTGAGATTTATCTGTCAAGATTTTTGTTTTAGTGACAGCTGTTGTTTAAATTGACGGTGTTAAATTGCCGCGCATGACAAACACTTATATACCAAGTGGTTATGATAATACGACAATAAATGAAAACATTGACAATACTAGTTCATATGAACAATTGTAAGCTATCAAAAAAACCCTAACATCAAAATTAAAAAAAATAAAATTTCAAACAAAGTAAATGACATAAAAGTGGAAAGAAAATAGAACACCATTTATAAATGGTTCACTAACCTGTGATACAGTAGCAACAGCGCGGTCCTGTAGCGACTTGATCTTTTGGCGCCATTATTATTAATGCTCAGTAAGAATAATAACACTGAATCACAAATGTTTTAACGAAATAATTAGGCACCTTTCACCCGCATGTTATTTATTAATCAAATTATTAATCACTATCAGGATCACTGTTCAGTCACGTAGCTAGGTAGGTACCTATTAAAGTCACTAAATTTTTCGTGTTTCAATATGGCCACCATTAACTCGAATACACAAACTGCACCGCCGTAGGAGATTATTCCTAACGTTTGACAAGAGGTCCCCGTTTGCAGCCATATGTTTTAATTTATTAAAAGATAAGATAATTCTATCTTTTAAATCATCAACCGTATCAACAGCTGTTGAGTAGACCTCATTTTTGATGTGACCCCACAAGAAAAAATCTAATGGTGTGAGGTCGGGTGACCTCGCTGGCCACCGCGTTGGTCCATAACGGCCAATCCACTGCTGACCGAACACTTGAGACAAACGCTCTCTTGCTGACACCACTGAATGAGCTGGTGCTCCGTCTAGCTGGTACCACATCTGCCTGTACACATCAAGCGGAAGCTCATCCATGTACTCGGAAACGGGTCCGTTGAGGAGTTCTATAAACTTTTCACCATTTAAATTTCCATCAATAAAAACCGGACCTATTATGGTATTTCTATGAATGCCAGCCCAAACATTGACAGCAAATCTATACTGGTGCGAAGTCTCTCGTCCTAGACGCGGATTCACGCGGCTCCAGTAACGTAAATTCTGTCTGTTCCATAACCCGTTTCTTGTAAATGTACTTTCATCAGTCCACATTACATTGTACAGGAAATCCGGATCCTCTAAATGTTTTGTTTCTATCCAGCGACAGAAGTTTTCCCTGACTGGTTTGTCTCGAGGCAACAACGCATGCAATTTCTTATACTTATACGGCTTCCGTTTGTCGCGTTTTAAAATTTTTAGTATAGTTGCATGGTTAACACGAAAATATCGACCTGCCCTACGCAAACTACACGTCGGATTGCGTTCAAAATAATTTAAAATTCGTTCCTCAAGAGCCACTCTCGCACGTGGAGGAGTAAGTACTATCAATATGCGGGATTAAGGATCTATTTTCTCGTATCCTCTGGACAGCTTGGACAATAGTGCGCCCGTTGGTTGGACAAACTCGAGTGTCCCCAAACCTCTGTCGGTACGTCCGTATAGCCATAGCGGCGTTTCCTAAACACTCTCCATAAATTAACACCATGTCCGTGTACTCAGGAGCTGTGTAATTGTGACGAGGCATAATTAAAACAAAAGAAAACACTCTTCTTCTTAGCGTTTCGATGGCAAACTCGTCAAATTTTTGTGGCCCAGAACGTGGCCACACTGATTGCCCTGCTTGTGGCACTTTTAAGATCGTGCCATGAACATGTGGCAGGGCAGGCTGGGCAAGCTGTTAGATGGGCCATGGATTGGACCGATGCTCCGCAAATACAGTCCATTTTGGGGTTGTTCGACAGTCCCCACCTAGACATGTTTTCTTTGCTTCGGCCCACCTGAGTCCGGAGTCTGTTTAGGGACTTCCAGATCGGCCACGGTAATTGATGTCCAGGTGGGAGGCTTTCGGAAAGCGTGACAAACTGATCCATGAATCCTTTTTGTGCACGCCAGATGCTGCATCTCGCTGTTGAGGGATCGGTCGTTAGTGGCGTGGTGCATTTGGCAAAACTATTTCGGCTTTTAAGCCTTTGCGGCGGTAGCCTATGCCCATAGAGGGGGTGCCGGGGATCACCATCCATTTTGGCCCTTTCTAGGGAGCTTGCTACAGTCCTGCGAACGTCTGGTGGCGCTATGCCAGCCAGTGGATACAGCAAATTTACCGGGGTCGGCTTCAAACACCCAGTGATTATCCGGCACGATTCGTTTAAGGCTGTATCCACTCGCCTTGCGTGCGTGGAGTGGGCCCAAACTGAGCAAGCGTATTCGCCGGCAGAAAATGCTAGCGCCAGTCCTGACGTCCGCAGCACTTGCGGCGTTGCTCCCCATTTGGTTGTGACTAGGCGTTGCAACAGGTTATTGCGGGCGTGCACTTTCCTCTTTAGTTCCTCACAGTTCCTTTTATAGGTGAGGGATCTGTCCAAGATAACGCCGAGGTATTTAGGAGAGCAGTTGTGAGTGATAGACACTCCTTCCCAGGCAATTTTGAGCTCACGCCCCGCCTGAGCGTTGCGAAGGTGGAAAGCACAGGACTCAGTTTTGGAGGGATTAGGCTTGAGAGAGTTATCACCATAGTACCTACTCAGGTCACTTAGTGCTGCAGTGAGATTAGCCTCAACCTTGTCAAAACTGGTCGCTTGAGACGTGAGCGCAAGATCGTCCGCATATAGGAAACGGGAAGTGTTTGGGCTGGATGGTTGGTCGTTGGTATATATATTAAATAGTAGCGGAGCCAAGACACTCCCCTGGGGAAGTCCATTCTTTTGCCCCCTCCAACGACTTTTTTCCGAGAGAAGATGGACCTGAAAGCGGCGGTTGTGGAGTAGTTCGCGAAGAATGTTGACGAACTTAAAGTCAGCTGTCAGAGTCTCCACCTTCCACAGAAGCCGTCTCAGATTCACTGTGTCGTAGGCTGCTGATAGATCTACAAACACAGCACCGGTCACCTTCCCCCGTTCAAACCCATCCTCAAAGTGTTGCGTGAGCTTGAGTACCTGATTGCTACAAGACTTTATTGGTCTGAAACCTGCCTGCTCTGGGATTAATCTCGGGTCGACAAAGCTTGTGAGGCGTGTCAGCAACAGCCGTTCAAACAGCTTATATGTGTGGCATAAGAAAACACTAAAACAATAAAAACTAAACGTCTAACTTCGCACAATTCACTTACGAGTAACTATTAAACTAGATACCTATTAAAACGTTACGTGTCCTGTCACTAAAATAAGCGTCCAATATCGCACTAATTCGTCGTAGATAAGGAGTACAAAACAAACACACGAGCGACGGGCGGCGCCGGTACACAAAGGTGGTAGGTACTCGGCGGCGAATAACTCAAAGTATGTCCTGCGGCACTCGTGCGCTAAGAAAGCGATGACGCGTGAATCATCACAGGATTGTAGCGACACACTGACCGTGACCTAAATTTGTTGTTACAATGTTTCAACAAGAAAGCGAAGTAACAAACGAAACTAGATTTATCTCTTTCGCACAAACCAATTTTTCTATTTCATGAGTGCTTACCGATGCGGGGGTCGTTAACCTGTCAGTACTTCCCTATTAATACGTACATCGTGTAGCAAATTTTAAAAATGAAAAAAAAATTCCTGTGACTAAACTACTGGATATATTCAAATGATTTTTTGTATGTAGTCTGAGAATGTCTTGAGGTATCCGTAGTTAAATTTATTGTCGTATTATCATAACCACTTTGTATATGTATGGCCCATAAATAGTTGCTCTGAGTCTGGATGTAGGTACTTTGTGTCCGTCAATAATATGTTTTTAACGGACCTCGTGACACTGGGATTAATTTACCTAGTGCGGGCGTTGTCTTATAAAAAAATCTATTACTAAATACATACATATCTATACATATAACACAATCGTAGGAAAGTCAAAACTATACATTGAATATTTTTAAAAAAG